>VDFB02105785.1:5831716-5861787 GCA_007258455.2 Sequoia sempervirens | reverse complement strand
CACCTAAAAATCTTCTGAGTTAGATTTGAGGCACTTAGAGTTCCTAGAATGGCCCTAAAACTTTCCGAAATCAGCGTAGCTGATTTCAAGCGCGTTATTGACTTCGAGACCTTTCCAACGGTTCAAACGATTCACGAATCAGAGTCCCAGATCAAAAGTTATGGGCCTGTGAAGTTGGTGCACTTTCTAGAAGATACAATTGCAAATGCTCTTTTTGAAATTTTGAACTTCATGTTGTAATTTTTGGTGCCAAAACCCACTTCTAAACTCAAATTTGAATGTTGTTTTGGCTCCAAAACTAATGAGGAGCTCTATTTATGGGTAGGTTTCTAATTTTTGGGTAACTTTTTGGGGGACAAGCTCGTATATTGTGAAAGGGTTATTCTGTAGCTTTTTGTAACTTGCATGTGTTGTAGAACTTGGGGATTGAGATCCTCTACATGTAAGAAGCTCCATTTTCTGAATAATAAAATTATTCTCTTGTTTGTGGGTTATTTTTTGTGTCTCGGGCTGTGCCCTCATCAAAAATACAATAAAAATATATATTTTTAATACATTTTCAGGTTGAACTAGATGTATACACTCTTCAAGTATGTGAGTTAGAATTTGAAGGAATATTCATGTGTCAAAAGAGTATTAACAATAATATTATGAATACCTCCTAGTACTAAGATATTGATTGAAAGAGACCATGAATCTTCTCTTTAGGAAGATGGATTCATAGAAAGCTTTCAAATTTTCCTCAAGACTTAATAAAAGCTATCTTGAAGTATGAAGGAAAGTATATGTGGAAGATTTACTTCTTCATAATTGGTGTAATATTCATAATTTTGCACATTCTAAATTTTACTATTATCTTTTTCTTATTGTTTTTGGCAAAGAAAATAATATCTATAATGTGAAGTTCTAGGAGTACCCATAATAAAATAAAATAAAATAAAATTTATAACCTATATAGAAACCAAATTCTCCTAACATTGAAGTTCCAACAATACAACCTCTAGATGAAATAGATAAACCATCTACTTCCCCTCAAAACACTAATTTTCTTGTCATAAAATTAGAAATAAAAGATTCATAAATCCAAGAAGGAGAAATTAAACTCTAAAGTTTGATGGGTTGAATTCCATGTTGATGGGTTGAATTCCATGTTGAACATTCAAAATATTGGGAGGGGGGGTGAATCAGTATTCTCTAACTTATTGATTAACTTAAATAGGAAACAAAAACATGAATCATTGAAAAATCCACAAAACACAAGAACACTAGGATTTTTACATGGAAAACCCAAAATGGGAAAAACCATGGTGAGAATTAGCTCACAATATATTGATGTAGAAGCATCTAGTGGTGTAAGGAAATCTTGCATCACCAATTTTTTTTTTCCTTATTTCATTTTTCTATTTTGAGTTCCATGATGACACTTAAGGGCTGTAAGATAGTCAGGCATCAAAAATAGCAAAAAATGGCCACTTACTATTTTTAGTAAGTCATCCTAAATGGGCTTGTATGGACCTAAAAATTTACCCAAAGGAGCAGAGTTGAAAAAAAAAATTGGTCACAAAAGAATCACCTCAATACCTTGCATAGTTTGGGAGAAATTAAAGTTTTTGTCCTAGGAAATTTCTCCAATTCAGCTTCAAATTCAGATATGAAGACTTTAAAGTTTCCTTCAAACTTTTGTTCTTAGTTTCAACTTTGTTAAGATCTCAAGAGCAGCCTTGTTGGTGTATGTTTTTATTTTCCTAATGGGTTAATTTATTTTCCCTTAGTCCTAGGTTTTTCCTATACTTAATTAAGCTTTCTTAGGATAATAAAGTGAGTTTATTACTAGGAGGTAAGTATGTGGTGTCACATTCCTTAGTTCTACATAAACTCACTACCTAGCTTGTATTTGCATCCATTCATTCTCTTGCATTGTTGCATGCTTTACCATACATGCACCTTGATGCATACAATCATTATTTTGCATCTTTGGAGTGAATCTTTTTAGCTTGGAAGATCTTAATGCAATTTTCTCACATCAACATTGCATAATATCTTAGAGTCCTGGTTTGCATTCTTATGTTTCTCCAGTTTATGTAACTTTGATTTTCTCTTAAAAAGTTCCTTGGGTTATTCAATCTATTTTAGATTTTTAACATGGTATTAGAGATTCTTTTTTGAGAAATATAAGTTCATAGATCCCTAATTGAGATATTGATTTTTCTTATAAAAATCTTGTAAATTCACATATGCTCTTATCTTACATTCTTAAATGATTTGGAGAATCAGAAAGGATTTGCAATGTTCTAATAACCTATTCATATTGCATTTATGTTTTGTGGTATCTAAGTGATTATAACATTTTTGGTTATATTGGAAGCATTTTTTATTGTTCCAATGCATCTAGAAGGCTCAATAAAGTTAGATTTTGCTTTTGTTTCATCCAAATTGGAGATCATTTTACAAAGCCGCAATTGAGGGTTTGAAGCTCAAATATGTGAACAAATTTTTAATGGATAATTTTTGGCTCAAGTAGACCTTTCCATTACATTCATAAGGCCCAAAAACCCCTATTCTCATATAAAATTTGTCTATTCTAGATGAATTTGTTTTTTGTCAAAGTTTTCTTTTGCCAGGGGGTCGTCAATGTAGGAAAAATTCAACCTATTTTATAAAAATTGCATAACTTTTCACCATATTGTCTTTTTTGTACAAACAAGGTATCGTTGGAAAGCTAGAGATGAGAAATTTCAATCTACGAAGGTTTTAAAAAGAAATTTTTCCATTTTTTGTTAGATATTGCAGGTTGATGTTGTTGTTGCATTTTTCTTCAATGAGCCATAACTTTCGCCCCGGTGCTTCGATTTTTAGAAACAAATAGGAATTGGAAAGGTATTGAAGATAACTGCACAACTACAAATCTAATTTTTCCAAATTTTATCTTAGATTCATTTTGTATGAAAATTTATAGTTTTGGTCATTGTGGGCCTATTAAGCATTTTATCTTAGAAAAGGATTTGTAAATGCACTAATCATAAAGTGACAACATTGTAATATCTTGGGGGAGTGATTTCTAAGACTAGTGGAAAGGGGGGTGTCTCTTGATGTCTCTTTTTGCATTCACTTAAAGTTTCTTTTTTGTATCAATCTTGGGGGCATTATACAAACAATTTGTAATCAAAGACTAGGATAAAGTTCTATTTATGGGGGTGTTAAGCACGTCTCTTGAAAACTATTTCCAGCCTTCTATTGTCAAGTTAACTTCAAAGAACTATTTTTATTGAAAATAAGGGATAAAGAATCATTTCCTTGAGTAGGATCTACTACCTTATCTCCTTGGACTTGTTCTTGAGCCAAGTGACTATGATCAGAAGAATGTATGGATGACATGGTCTATGGACTAATATATATTACTATTTCTAAGGATATTCTACATCATGTAGAGCACACTGAGTGCCCTTTCACTGCTTGGACCATCATTCAATAGTTGTATGGAGACATTCGATCTTCATTTGAAAGTGATGTTTCTTTAGAGAACCAAGCTATTGTGGATGATATTGAGACTTGTGTTTCCCCATCTTGTGTGGATGATCAATTCATTGATACCCCATCAACATCTACAATTGCTACTTCAAATTATAGTGTTGCTTCTTTGAAATTTTCTAGTGATTCTTTGCAATAGGACATACATTGTCTTTCGGATCCAACTTGGGATGATCTCTTGACATCTATTTCAGTCTTTTTTATGGAGAAACATATTGTAGATTTGGGAGACAGTATTGATGAAGTTCATGTTCTCTTTGATGAGGTTGATTCTTCTTCAGTTGTTGTGAGGGAAAAATTTGACCCTCTTGTTTAATGTCTACATGATCATTCATCATAGTTTGATATGAGTGTGGATACTTTGGATCAACATTTGGAGGATACATCATCAAAGGAGATATTTGAGTCATTGGATGGTGTTCTACATCAGTCTCTAGAAGATTTTGTTTTTTCATCTTTAGTAGTGTGACCAAGAATGCCTCATTTGATTGTGGAAACTTTCAACATCAACATGGGGATACTTGAGCTGAGTTCAAAGGATCCATACATATTGCACTTTATTCCTACATATTCCTTTTAGGAGTGGGGATATAGTTCACATACACCTTTGGTTTTGTTTCTTCCTAAAGGGAGGAACGTTGTTCAACAATCATGTACCATCTTCTACATCTAGTTTCGAGCATCTACCATTGGATCTCTCTAGGGGGATTCTTTGTCCTTCCACTTCATTTATCTCTTTGTTATGGGGGGCATACTTCCTTTTGTGGTATGGAGCTTCTTCTTCTTTGGGGGCAAATTTTATATGTACATGGGTACCTAACATGGCTTCATTTGTTGGGACTCATCATCTTTTACATCCTCCTAAGTTTTGCTTAAGGGGGGGGTGTTGGTGTAGGTTTTTATTTTCCTAGTGGGTTAATTTATGTTCCCTTAGTCCTAGGTTTTTCCTACACTTAATTAAGATTGCTTAGGATATAAAATGAGTTTATTACTAGGAGATAAGTATCTGGTGTCACCTTCCTTAAAGGATGGAACACATTCCACTCTTGGTGGCATCCACCACTTTTGGTGATCCATACTTTCCACTTTTGGCGGTCCATCTCCACCTTTTGTGGTTGATTCCTATTGGTTGGATTTTCCATCTACCTCCTCTCCTAAGTTATATATAAACTCACTACCTAACTTGTATTTTCATCTATTCATTCTCTTGCATTGTTTCATACTTTGGAATACATGCACCTTGATGCGTGCAGTTATCATTTTGCATCTAAATGTATTGTATCATTTTAGCTGGGAAGATCTTCATGCAATTTTATCACATCGAAATTGCATAATCTCTTAGAGTCATGGTTTGCATTCTTCTTTTTTTCCAGTTCATGTAACTTTGATTTTCTCTTAAAAAGTTTCTTGGGTTATTCAATCTATTTTAAATTTCCAACAAGCCTTAAGTTCGTCATTATCAAACATGCAATCATCTTCTACATATTCAATTGCAAAAATTTCTTTCGAAGGAATTGGACACTTCTTGCCAACCATGTGTTCAAACTTCCAAGATCTTCCTCAAGTTATTAGGATTTTCTTCAAGGAACCATACTTTGATACCAATTGTTGAACATTCAGGATAATGAGAGGGGGGTTGAATCAATATTTTCTAACTTATTGAACACAACAAATTCAATCACCAAACCATATTAATTGAAATAGGAAATGAAAGCATGAATCATCCACAAATCCATAAAACACAAGAACACTAGGAATTTTGTAGCGTGAAAAACCCAAAATGGGAAAAACCAAAGTGAGGATTAGCTCATAATATATTATATCTAGATATAGTATATTGGAGAGGCTCACTACCAAGACACACTATCCTTATAAGGCTCACAATTGGAGTTAAGTACAATACAAAAATGGTGTCTCACTACCAAAATATGAACTAATGAAAAGTGCACCTATCTTTTTGTATTTCAATTCTTTTGAAGCTCTGAATATGATGTACTGCTTTGCTTAGCAGTGACACAACTTTGTTATGATTCTAAACTTCTACCATTGAATTCGTATGTGCACATCAAACAACACTACTCACATTTGATATGTCATTTATACTTTCATCTTCACCTCTCACACACTCCTCAATCCAAAATATATCACTTATATATATATATATAATTACATCTTGTAAGATATAAAATTGTCGCCACTAGAGTTTAGGACCTAGGATAACAAAATTTCTATACTGCACATTCAAGGATGCCCTAGAGATCTTACCCCAAGAGTGGAATAGAGGAAAGATATCTACTACAAGGGTGTCCTAGGGTTTGATTATGAACTAAATGGGGTTCACCACCAAGCTAGGGGTTAGAAAGACTAATGAAATGCAATATTTAATGACAAAACCTAGTGATGCATGAAATTTGAATGAATGATCTAGAAATGCATATAAATTAGAAAAAAATATAAAAAATTAGAGGCATGCACATGAAAACTTGAAGAGGCTTGAATGAGGATTGGAAATGATAAAAAAAATAATTTTTATGTTGACTAGGACTCATGCGCTAGTTTGGGCGACTTAGTCCCAAACTAGGTTTTTTGTGCCAAAACTGGAATTTGACAGTGTTGGTTTTGAATCTCATGAAACTCTAAAAATTGGTTGTACTGGGACTCAGACACCCAAGGTTGCATATTATTCCTAGTGTTCTTTTTCAAAGGATTAAGATCTAATTCTTCCCTCTAATCTCTTCTCTTTCTACCACACTTTGTTTCTAGATCTAAAACCTTGATTTCAAACCCCTAGATGACTTTTTGTGAAGATCGCAACCTTGCAAGTGAGGGGACAACTCCAAAAACTTTCTCCAAGCTTGTAACATAATCTTCAAGGGATATTTGAGCTCCAAGAAACCTATATTTTCAATCACACATCAAAGATAAGAAATACTTATTTGTTAGAGGATAGGTTTTTTCCTAGGTCAAACCCCTTTTAGGTAATTAAACCAAATGATGAGATAATGAAATAAGGACATGAAACATGGAACATGAAAAATGAACAAAGATACCTTGAATGATGTCTTGTAAATATACAATCTAACATGAAATGGCCATGAAGGATGTAGATCTAGATCTTGAGATAAGTGTAGAACAATGCTTGACCTTTGATCTTGGATGCAACATCACAACACTAGCTCAATAACATGCTTGATGCTTGATATCCTTGACATGTTGATGGATCTTGAATTGCTACAACAAATGATGAAGAATCTTCCATTGAATGCATTAGAAATGACCATGAATTCTCTCTTGATGATCTTGTAAAGTCTTGGAATGCTTAACTCTTGAGTGCTTGACTTGATATCATGAATGCATAATGAAATAATGATTTGAGACCTCATTTATATAAGCAATCCATCTAATATCCCAATAATTGGATGCCAAAGGTTGAAAGTCATGAAATTTAAACTTAAAACCCATATTTCTTACTCAAAAGCCTAAAAAGGGACTAAATAGGACTCATATGCCACAGCTGGTGTATGGGTCCCACTTGGTTGGGTATCATATGGGTCCCACAAGGCCTTTTTAGGTTGCAAAATTGTTGGGATGTTAAGATATTAAGTTTATTTATTGATATTGTTAGGATTTTGATTGAAATATGCCTTGGGATGAACAATATAGGGTATTAGGGGCCTATTAATGATGATATTAAGGTCATAAATGCAAGAGGGATCAAAATTCAATGTGAAAGTGTGTAAATAAATATACTTTACAACATCAAATTAAGGAAAAAATAGGTCTTTTTAGCTTAAAGGGTCCTAAATCCAATGTGAAAGTGTACAACACATTACAGCACTAGATTAGGTCCATTTAGTTTACAAGCCTCCTAAATTTAATGTGAAGGTGTAAATAAATACACTTTACAACACTAAATTAAGGAAAAGTTAGGTTTATTTAGTTTAAAAAGGGATGAAGACCTAATGTGAAAGTGTAAAACACATTACAACACTAGATCAAGGTGATATTAAGTCTAATTTGTCATTAATTATTCCTAGATAAAGCAAGGAAAAATGAATACTTTTATTGTTGTTACATTTATCCCTGACTTTAGTGAGAGGATGAACTTGCTGCAAACTCACACTAAAGTAGACATTCAAGAGGGGTCCAAGTGTATTGATGTAGAAGAAATAGGATGAAAAAGATCAAAGGAGGTGGCTAAGCCCCTAGGATACAAGATCCTATGTCAAATTAAGATAACTAGAAAGGGACACACACATGGTGTAAGATTTGTAGCAAAACAAGATACACAAATATACAATGCCAAAGATAAGAAGACCAAATGAAAATAAAGAAAAGGTAGATCAAACTTCGATCATTTTTTCAAAATGATGTGAATTAGATCTAGGCTATTTTATCTGAAAATGCATGGTCACTCTAAGGCAATAGAACTTCATGCTATCTGTTGGGTGAGAATCCAAAGAGATAGGTTACAAGTGGAACATGATGTCCAATATGCAAACTAAGTGAGCCCCCAAGAAAGTGGCTATGGGAAAGTCATGCCTAAGTTTGGCTCCCATATGCTAACCATACCAAAAGCTATACCTCCTAATAAATTTGATAAGGTGCCACATAATAATAATCTTTGAGCTTCATGAGATAAGTAAAACTTCGTATGCTTGGAGCTGATGAAAAAACACTGAACTTCAAGCTTCATGAGAAAAGAAAAACTTTGTATCCTTAGAACTCATGAATAAAAAAGATGGAACCACATGCAAGCAAAGTGTGTTATGCAAGGTGTCCATATAACCAATGTTGTGAACACAAAATAGTGTAAGGTATGTTCAAAGGGATTTTTCTTAAAGTTCATGTAATATATCTTCTTAGGGAACATCATGCCTAATATCTCCAAGAAAGGGAAATTCAAAGAAATATCATGTTCTTAGAGGACATCAAGCCTAATGAAACCACCAAGAAAAGGATGCATCATAAGAAAAAATAAAATCACACATTAAAACATGAGTGTCAATGTATTCCCCCACTTTAAAGCGGTCGCTAACACCATTACTATGAGAAATTTCTTTAAATTAGAAGACATGAGAGCTTACTCAAAAATCCCTATGCCAAGTCATATGTTTCCAATAAGCTACACCATGAATAAGTATGTCACATGTGAGCCAAATTAAGCCATGTCTTCCACATCCCAAGCTTGCTCTTATATGCACATGAAAGGTGGTCAACTAGCCAAAAGAGGCAACAGAAAGTGACATATGAGGACAAGGATAACTAATCCCTTGCCCCAAATTATTGTAGGACAAGGATGAGCCAAATAGGATGAAAATAAGTGTTAATTAGAGGAACTAGGTGCTTCAACACAAGGAAGAGCACCATGATCCTTAAGATGTTGAATTCAATTACTTAAAGCTTTAGTAGCATGACCATGAACTCTATGATATGCACAAAATGAATTCTTGTAATAAAATCTCTTTCTCCTTCTTAGAGGGAGATATATCAAATGTGTTGGAAAAATGAAGAAGAACATATCATTTTGTTATTTTGTGTTGTCATTGATGTCACCATGACATATGAGTTGCAACTACGAGATCAAGTCTTAATTTGTTTTAGTATTCTAGTTTGGTATCTAAACCGGTATTTTGGTATACCCTCCAATATTTTGGTCCACATCCATTTGTTGGTGATTATAGTTGACTGTAGATTTAGGAAATGGTTTGTGGATGTTGGGAGAATGTACATTCTATATTTCATATAATCAGATGGTCATATGGTGTATTAGGATTTTTCTGGTGTTTGCAATTATGCTATTAGGTCTATCCTTGGTCGACCTAATGCATGTATTATGTAAAGGTGAATAAATTTTTGTTATGCAGATATACATGTGATCTATCTTACGTCCATGTTGACTTGATGTAGCGTGTTGGATGTTTGAATTGATTTTTGGGAATATTTTGTGAAAGCCTATAGTTGACAGATGGTATTTTTGGTAAAGAAGAAGTGCATCTAATTAGGACGACCTAATTGATGGTTGTGGAGAAATTAGATATATGTATATATATATATTGCACTATGTTTGAAGATTGTGTATGGTGTGTGTGTTGTGAATGTGATTGTAAAGAAGAGAAAATAAGATGAAGTGTGTCAAGTTAGTTTACAGAGATTCATTGGAACTGAATCTGCACTCACTAGGTGTACTTTATCAGTTCATTTTCTAGCTGTAAGTCATTTTGTCATTGTAATTCTGTTGGTAGTGGGCCTTTGTATTTGGATAGTGAGTCTTGGCAGTGAGCCACCCAATTTTGTAATATCTTATAACTGGTTATACTATATTGTGAGCTAACACTCACCATGGTTTCTCCCATTTTGGGTTTTCTACATAAAAAATCTTGGTGTTCATGTGTTCTGTGTTTCCATGATCTGTTAATGCTTTTACTTATTTGTGTTGTTGTATGTATTGGAATAATTGGATGGTATCTAATTAGAAAATTTAAGAAGATATTGATTCACCCCCTCCTCTCAATATCTTGGACATTCAACAATTGGTATCAGAGCTTGGTTCCTTTGGAAAAGCCTAACAACTTGAGGAAAATCCTGAAGATGGAAGAAATGGATGATAAAGGAGAGCTCTAGACTACCCTTGAAGATCTTGATAAAATTGAAAGAGAAAACATATATCTAAAAAAAATCTTGAAGATGCAAATGAATGTGTTCAGAAATTAAAAGAGCAATTGAAAAAGTTCAAAGATAGGTATATGGAAGTAATTGATTAGTTGAAGAAGGCTAATGAATAATTTACCAATTTGAAAGTACAAGTAGAGGAGAAGAAAATAATTGAAGAATGTCTGAACAAATTGGTACAAAGCAAGTCTGAATATTGCACCAAGCTTGAAAAAGAAGTTGTGAACCTGAAAGTGGATCTAGATAAGGAAAAAAATTGTGAGAAAAATTTCAAATCTAGGTCAAATAGACTTGATGAATTGATTGCAGAAAATAAACCATGTAAAGAAAAAGGTGGTTTAGGAAGTGATATCAGTGAAGTTTCCAAGGTTGCAAACAATCAGAAGACTAAGGAAAGTAGAAAGGAAATTCAAGGAACTCTACTAGGAGACCCCTAGTGAGAAAACCTAATGCACAAAGGTATCCTTATTTTAATGGCACCTATTTTTCATGCAAAAAATTTGGCCATGAAGAAACAAAATATAGGAGTAGGATGAATCGGTTTCCTGGTTCCTTCTCTGGTCAATGTTTTTCTTGCACAAGAATTGTACATAGGGAAAGTGAATGTAGAACTCACATGATAAATCGGTTTAATGGAGGAAGAGTGAATCAATATTTTAATGGTTACTATTATACTTGCAACAAGTATGGACATAAAGCTAATCAATGTAGAACACGAGTTAGTGGAAGTCAATCTAATCAGAGAAATATTGTCTACTACAACTGCAATAGACCAGGATATGTTTCAAGTGTTTGCAAAAGTAAGAAGGGTAAGAAGACCGATTCGATAGAAAAGAATGAATTTGCAAAGAAGGTTGAAAAAGATGAGATCAATCAAGAGATGAATAAGATTTGGAGAAAAAAGGAAGAACCAAAACTTGTTGATGTGTCTGTGCCCTCATCCAATACAAACAATTTCTCTGAGAACTATACTCAACATTGTCTTAGGGGGAGCATTATCAGAAAATCATAAAAACCACCTAGATAAATAGTGTGTTAGAGGCTAGAATGAGGATGAAATGTGAATAATGAATTAGTAGAGGTCTTGGAAAAGGAACATGAAGAAAGTATGAAGGGATGATCTTTTGTGGAGTGAATTAGGGTTTTTTGAGTAAAGAAGAAGAGTTTTTAGCAGCTTTTTGAAATTTTCCGCATTTGATGCAAATTAGGGAAGATCATTGTTTTATAAAGAAAATATGTAAGGAATTTTGATCATTCATGCATTTGAAGAGATTGGAGAGCTTTTTAAGCATTCTTGAGGAGATTTGGAGCTCAAGCCATGTAAAACCTAGTTCTGGTTCATCGTGAAAAATATATATTTTTCTTTTCTATGCAATTGTGGGTTTGTGTTGTTTGAATTTGAAATTGTAAGAATGGAAACTCCTGTAGTAGTTAAAGTGTTAGAGAGATTGAGACCCTCTTATAGGAAATATTCCTCGAAAGTATTTGAAGATGACCCCAATGGTACATTCTCATCAATCCCTCATGGATTCATGCTAACCGAGGAGACAAGGATGTATATTTGAGTGAAGTACGAGGAATTCAATCACACAAAGTTGATTAACAATTGGAAAAATGAGCTTACTGGTGAAGATTTCTTGATGAACCTTGAGTACTCGAATCTTGTTGCGAAGAAGTTAGACAGATGGAATAATTTTCCCAACTTCAACTATGATGATGATATTGTGAAGTAAATTTTGAGTAGAATTCATGATAAATTCATATGGACTGATTGACTGCACCTGATAACCAATGAGGTGATTAGGGTTATTACTAGTCTCTAGGATAAAGGTACAGTAATCGTATTGAAAATCATAAAGAATGAGGTAGTAACAAAACTTATAGGAGCCACATATGAAAAGAGAGATTTAACAACAAAGACTATCACTAATCTGGCTATGAAGTATGCAACTATCATGATTGGCCACAAAATATACTTCATAAACAAAGAGAACTCTATTTTAGTTACTACAATCTATACTAGTTTTGATATGGTTATAAATGGTGTTGACTATGATTTATGTGAGCTTCTCTGGTTACAGTTACTTGATAACTTGAAGATGACAAAGCAAAGGAAGTATACTTTCAAATTTGGTTCTTTGATTGTATGTTTGCTATTTTATTTCATGAAGATTTCAGGAAAGAATAATGAAGTGTTTTGGGAATTATCCAAACTAGTGGTGCATCAAATTATTTATTATATGCATAGTCTCTAGTCAATTTGAAAGCTCAAGAAAATGCTCTAACACTATTCTTTGCTATATTTAAGAACAACATGAATGAAAGAGAAAGGATTCCAAGGAAAATTGTTGAGAAATACAAATATGACATAATATTCCATGTTTCATCTGATAAATGCATGATCAAGGTAGTAGAACCTCAAACCATATGGATTTAGCCATTGGGATATGAGATTACAAAAGATGAAGTTGAGGGGTATGTGCAAATGTTGTTAAAGAATCTGAAGGATGCTAATGAACCTAGAATTGGGACTTATGCTGAAAATTCTATGGAAGTTCACTTGGAGCAGCAAAAGCCCAAAATTAGAAAGAAAGTGGAGAAAATGCTTAAAAAAGCTAGTTTCACTGATGACAAGATTTCCCTTGGAAGAGCTAAGGGAGAACAATTGGAGGTAGAATCTTCTAGCCTGAGGAGATCTGATAGAACTACCACTGTTAAATCCTCTGCAACCCCTATAGAAAAGATTGCACCCAGTACTGCTAATAAAGGAAAAGGTCTTGTTTCTTTTCAACTGGCCACTAGATATAGGAAGAGAAAAGAAACTCCTCTGGTAGCCTCTACAAAGAGAGGAAAGAAAGACAAAGAAACAAGGGAGAAGAAAATTAGTTTCACAAATGATCAAGATGAAGATGAAGAGGATCTTGATGTGAAATTGGTGAGGAGAAGAAGAGGAGGTTTATCCTTTGAAAGTGCTTCTATGGAAGCTACTGGTTCTAAGAGAGTATATGTTGTATCATCTTCTGATGATGAGGAAGAGTAGGTATTTGGTGTTCATGTGCACACCAAACTAGAATCAAAGAAGCATAAGGTGTTTGGTGAAGCCTCTGTGGACCAAGGAGAAGAATAGGACAATTTGGTAAGTTTTGGTTCCTGTCTTTAATTAAAGGTAACTTTCAATACTCTAATACATTTTGAGAATATGCTAAAACCTACAACAAAATATTATGATAATGTTGGAGATAAGTATAAGAAAACTTTTCTTTTGTCTATCATTCAATATGTTATCATCTTGGAAGTAAAGTGGGGTGATATAAGCAAAGATGTGTCTGAGAATATGTGGGAAGTGTTGATGATGCTTTCTGCAAAGAAACAACTCAGACAGAATATGAAATCCTATCTCTCTTGAAAGGTAAACCTCTATCAGAAAGCCTCAAGAGATAACCCCAAGGTCTCTAATTCCAGGTCTTGACAATGCATAAACAACTTAGTGATAAATGTGAAAATGCTGGTAATCACAATGGGACCTTACTACAAGAAAAATATTGAACCTTAATTTACCAGATCTAGCAATATAATGATACTTCAATTCTAAATTTAATCCAATAATCAAAGAAATAACAAAAGATAAGGATTTCAAAGATATCTCTAAGCTCAACACTAAACCTAAGATTAATAATACAAATGACCAAACACTTGAAATGAACCAATCCCTCAAAACAGATTTCTACTTAACCCAAATAAATCTGCAATCTTCTAGAAACAATGTAATCTTCTAAGGTATTAATATTTTCAAATCATTAACATTCATTCAAACAACCCTATTGCAATTGAAATGAATAAACCCTCATAATAGAACTAAGCACAATGAATATAAAGTCCAGGCTAACTTTGCAAATACACTAACAATCAGTTGGTTGCAAAAAGTATGGACTAGGGATTGCTGCAATGCCTCAAATATCAAATCATGAACATCATTGAATCAATTCTAATTCTAAATGTCGACCTTCCTCAAAGAAATGCTAAAGATAGAATAACAAGAACCATGGAAGATAAAGGAACACAAGTATGGCACCAAATCACAATGTCATTACTTGCTTCAAATTATCCACTATAGCAACAATTCTAGCTGTTGTTACAATATTTGCTTGAGAGCAACTATTTACTAACTCGAGCTCTACTTAATTCACTCTACACTATTGAGTAATGTAATGGCATCATAGTACTCTTTTTTGAACTTTTCCTTGAATAGTTTCTTGGGCAGTTTGGAGTAGTGCAACTTGGGATTTTCAAGCCAAGAGTTGATGAGTTGCTAAGATTTAACAGTTTCTTCTTCAAAGAACTCCTTGGAGGACCCCATGTTAAATGCTACCATGTGAGACCTGTCCGGCATATCAAAAGTTTGAGCAATGGAGACAGGGTTGAGATTTTCTATGAATCTCCCTTAAGGACTGATAATCTTTTGTGTACCCTAGTAGTAATGTCTGGCACACTCAAGGACAAACTCATAACACTACACAGTTGAAGGGAAATTGGCCACATGTGCCATTCCTAACTCCTTTATCCTTCTAGCCAGCAAGGGGAGGTCTTTAGCTACAATTCTTTCTTTGAACTCCTCGTAGTCCCATAGTCCAATGTTTATATCAGTCACCTTTGATTAGATTGATGTGATCTTACTCTCAAGGATCTTTCTCTTAATGTCCATTTTGATTTTTTCTACCTTAGAAACTGAGGATTCCTCTGCTGCCTTGCTAGATTTAGCCCGCACTCACTAAGAAAGCAAAGTAAAATCACATGAAAGCAATGTCAATCCATCAATACATTGTTAGAATGAATCTTAGAAAATCACAGCGTCATCAAGTCTCACATAAAATGATCACAACAAATTTTGGGTTTCAAGACCATCCTCATAATTTGAGCCACAGAGGAATTTTGAGAAATTCCAGACTTATCAGATTCCAACGGGATAACCAAGAAACACCTACTTAACCATTAATCCTGATCATAATCAATCAATAAAATACATGGGAAGTCCAAATATGACATGAAATAATCATCAAATGCTTCATCATAAACAAATCTAATTGTCCCACGTTCCTTTATATTTCATGAAATTTGGGAAAGTCCACGAGGGATGGATTTCCTCAAAAAATGAGCCAGATTGCAGACTTCATAAATTATGAGAGACGTCGAATTTTTGAGAAATTCAGACTCGACGAAAATCTGAGAATAAGGTAAAACTTTGAAAGCATACAGATCCCGGGGACTCAAAGGAAATCGGTCTTTTTGTCTCACCAATCGGCACAGGAGTATGTACTTCGGCCAAAAAAATTACATTCGAAATGTGGTCACACTGAGTGGGGCATGTCTTGTTGACTGGTAATGAGGATATACATGTCGATGAGAGACTTTCTCTTTGGGGTGATGTTACGGCGAATCCCTTTTGTCTCACCGACTATCGGGGTCCAAGCAAACATTTCAACCAGACTAAAGTTTTTCAATATGAGGTCTCAGTGAATTTGTGGTGTCTTGCCGATCGGTAATGAGGATATACATGTCAATGACATAATTTCTCTTCGAGGTGAGGTTACGGCGAATCCCTTTTGTCTCACCAACTATTGGGGTCCAAGCAAACATTTCAGGCAAACTAAATTTTTTCAATATGAAGTTTCAGAGAATTTGTGGTGTCCTACCAACCGGCGATATAGCAAACATATTGATATGACTAAAGGGTAGTCAGGGTAGGGTCTTGGCGAATGACTTTGGTCTTGCCGATGGAACAAAAATGATTTTATCAGTCTAAGGATGATATTGTCACAATGATCAAATATGAACTTGGGAAGGTTTCTTTTCGAGATAGAAGGTGACCGATATAATATCTCCCCGACTTCGAAGGGTTATGACGAAGAATTTCTAGAAGGGACGGATTACCCCAGAGGAATGAAAAAAATCAAACTGAGATGCAAAGTCATGATTTTACCCAAACACCAAATCAATCATGAATTTCAAAGATTTAAACTCAGGGCAAGTCAGGCATGGACCTTTCATTGACTTTCTTTGCAGTCTAGGTCAGTTCTAAGGAAAAATAAGGTGGAATGGCGTTGCCCTAAGTTTCAAACCCTATTCATCTACCATTAGCATACATGAAAGCTTAGAATTCAATCATTTCAGCTACTAAGTCATTACTAGGGTTTACTAATTACTCTCAGGCAAGACTCATCAAAATGCGGATAGACAAATGAGCTCAAAACTCATATAGGGGATGACAAATAATGCAATGTTGAACAACTCTAGCATGATATGATCAAATATGTAGGAATCTAAATCCCACAGGCTCTCATAACATCAACGTTCCATCCATAATCATCCATTAAAAGAAAGGAAATAAAAACATACCATTGTGAAGCAAAAATCGATCTCAAAAACAATAAATGTGAAATCAAGGGCATCCGCAAATAACAAATGCAAGAACACTGATAATCACCACTTGAATCCACGACTCACGAAATCGAAGGCCTCAAATGGAATCAAACACTCTCCAAGAATAAGTTCCTTAGCTCAATCGACAACAACAATAAGCATGATGACACAAAAGACTTCAAAAATCCATTAAATACCTCACTCAAAGCTCGTACAAAGAAATTAATGCCATCGACAAGGTAGTAAAAAAAAATCTGAGAACCCGACGACAAGATGAAATCTAGAAAAATCTGGCCTACGTAGAATTTTGTGGAGAATGAAAATCTCCAAACCATATCCCAGCTAGAATCCAAGCAGGATCTGAGAAAATCCGTCCAAGGAGGAAAGTCCCGAATCAGGGTGAAAACTCGAAGCTTGCTCAAAATTAAAGAAAATCAATGAATAACTTAGGGAAATCATTAAGGCCATCGAAATAAACTTTTAAGCACATGCCAAAATAAGGAAAAACTTAAAAATGAAAGGGCCAAGAAACCAAAAACAAAATGAAAGAGGGTCCCTGCCTTCAGCAGGGCGTGTGTGTGAAAATTGCACAACAAATGCCGACTCTGCTAGAAAATGCTCCAAAGCATTTGATGATGAACATGAATCAAGAACCTAAAATCTCTGGTTTCAGTCTCATTATCAGAAAAGAAAATCAAGATGTAAAATTCAAAGAATCAGAACCAAAGGATAGACCGAACCTTCCATAAACTGAAAATCCAAGTGTGTGCATATGAGTTGATTTCCCTCCTTAAGCTACTACAGGAACCAAGCTCAGTCAAATTAGGCTACATAAGGATTATAACTTCAAAATCAACTTGGATAGAGCCTCACTACGAGTCAGGTGTCCATATCCCCAATGAGGTTATCACTGTGATTCTCCTGAACATAGCTCGATTGTCAGCTAGGTGTCTATAGCCTCGATAGAGATATTCAGATACTCCTGATAAGTTGAATTCATTCTTTCGATTTTCAACATTTTCTCTTTTCATTCTTTCAATATTCATACTGTGTCCTTTTCATTCCAACCTATGAACAATGAAGTTCACACTCAGGGCTGAGAATCACAGTGGCATTGAAGCAGAAATAGGATTTTTCACCTGAAAAAACTTCACAAAGATTCCTACAGTAACAACAGGATTCTTAAGATATATGAGAGATGTAAGATTTCAGAATACTTCAATCTAGAATCAAGCCAGTGACTCATCATTCTTGAATCAAATATTTAGACTGCTTGAAGATAGCAAAGACTTCTTCCTTCCTTTCAGGATACAAAACAAAAGTACTTAGAATAGTCCCAGATAATGATACAGGTGCAACACATCTAGGTGAAAACAGGGAAACCCCAAAGCAGGAGCAAAGAAAAAACAAACCAAAACAAAACTACACTAACCAAAACATAGGAACACACACAGCAGAAAGGGAAACCTACTCTAACCAAAGCAAGGTGAAGCAAACAACAGAAAGGAAACTAAATCTAACTATATACAAGAAACAAGCTGAAAATAGCTCAAGATTGGAAATAATGCTTCAAATACTGCCCATTGATAGGCAATGGGATATCCTCTCCGGTGAAAGATTTCAAATGGAAAGCATTATCTCCTTGAATTTCTGAAATCTAGTAAGGACCAAGCCAAAGTTTATCAAAATTTCCATGCTCCCCCTACAGTCGTGGGCTTTATCCCAGTAAAGAACCAAGTCAGAAATCTTAAAAGCTTTTACCTTGGCTCTCTTATCAAACCATCTCTTGACTACCCCCTGATGTTTAGCAAAGCTTTCTAGGGCTACATCTCTCTTTTCCTCAAGGTGTAACAATTCAGCAAGTCTGGCCTCACATTTATCTTCCTCATCACAATAGTCATTAATGAATTGTAAGGTACGAATTTTCAATTGGATGGGAAACACAGGTTCTAGACCATGCACAAGGTGATATGGGGAAGTTCCTATGGAAGTCTTATGTCTTGTATGATCTGCCCAAAGGGAAAATATAAGTTGAGTGTGCCAATCCCTGGGATTTCTCTCTAATAGCTTACGAATGACTGTCAGAAGATTCTTATTAGAAGACTTAGCCAGCCCATTACCTTGTGGATAGTAATTGGATGTAAATTTTATGATGATCCCATTATCAAAGGCCCAATTGGAAAACTTCAAGGATGCAAAAGTAGGACCATTATCACAAATTAATGATAAAGGGCATCCAAAATGATTTATAATGCCTGATTCAAGGAACTCAATTACTACCTCAAAAGTACACTGTTAGCATGCAAGAGCTTCAGTCTATCTTGTAAAATAATCAATAATGGTTAGAATATACCTATGGCTAGTAGGAGAGGGTGGGTTGATCAGACCTATGAAGTCCATTCCCCACTGTGTGAAAGGTTTTACCTCAAAGACGGGTTGTAGTGGGAGTGTTGAATATTTCTCTCTGGTTGTTGTGGTCTGACATATGTGACAAGTTCTGATGTAGCTGTGTGTGTACTTGAACAATGTAGGCCAATAGTAACCCACTCTTAAAATCTGCTTTGTAGTAGAATGTGTAGAACCATGGCCGGTACTATATTTATCATGAAGTTCTAACATCACTCTTTCTGACTCTGCCCTTACTAAGCACCTCAAATAAACACCTTCATGATTCTTCTTGTATAAGATAGCTCCTTTCAGCATGAAACTATCACTTTTTAAGTGTAATGATCTTCTTTGTACTGTATTAAGATGATTGGGGCATTTTCAAGTCAAGAGATAATGAACGATGCCATCATACCATTCACCAGGGGAAACATCCTCCAAATTATAAGCCTGAGCTATAAGATCACGAGCTGTCTCTGCCATTGTCTTTGTAAGCCCTTTCCTCGGACTAGCTTCATGGGCTGAATCTCGATGTCATATTCCTATAACATAGTCACCCACTTAGCTCTACACTCTCCTAACTCATTCCACATTAACAATAGTTTAACTGCAGAATCAAGGACTATAGCAAGGATCTTGTTTCTAAGGATGTAATGCCAAAAATTTTTTACTGCCCTGACTAAGGCATAAGCCTACTTCTCCACATTTGGGTATCTTAGCTTTGCATCCTTCAATGGTGTGCTCATGAAAGCTATGAGATGTTCATTACCTTGATCTGATTTTTGAGTTAATATAGCACCACAGGAGTGGTAAGAAGCAAAGGAATATATGTAGAATGGTTTCTAGCATAGTCTGGACTCACCAAAACCAGGGTGTTAGCAATAGCCCTCTTTATCTCTACAAATGCTTATTTTGCTTCTGCATTCCATTCAACCTTGGCCTCCTGCTTCAACATTGCATTCAGTGGCTTAACTATTTCTGCAAACCCAGTGATGAACTTCCTTACAAAATTGATCTTGCCGAAGAATGATTTCGTCTCTTTCTTACTAGCAGGTGATGGAATCTTAAGAATAGCTTTTATGCGTTTTGGATCAATGGTGATTCCTTTTTCAAAGATAACATGCCCTAATAATTTACCTTCTGTAACTCCAAAAATGAATTTCTTGGGATTGAGTGATATACCAAACTCTGTATTTCTAGAAAACTTTGCACAAATCTGAGATATGATCACCTCTCTTCTTTGAAAATACTGTTAGATCATCCATGTAAATATTATGCACTTCCCAATTATATATTTAAAGGCTATGTCTATCACTCTCTAGAATGTAGCCCCAACATTAATCAAGCCAAAAGGCATCCTTCTATAAGAAAAAGTGCCCCACTTGGTGGTAAAAGCAGTTTTATGTTTGTCCTCATACTGCACCATGACTTGGTTGTACCCTGAATAACCATCCAAGAAGGACATCATCTGAGATCCATTTACAATCTGAAGCACCTCATCCAGTGAGGGAACTGGATAATTATCCTTTTCTGATGCCCTATTTAGGTTCCTGAAATCCACACATAGCTGAATTTCACCATTTTTCTTTCGCACTGGAACCAAGTTTTCCACCCAAGTAGAGTGTCTAACTGGAAATATTATCTTTGTAGATAGTAGTTTCTACACTTCCTTCTATATTATGGGTTCTAGTAAAGCATTGATAGGCCTTTGCCTCTGTCTGAAAGGTTTTACTCCTGGATTGAGAGGTATAGTATGAGTGATGATTGATTTATCATAAGTCTTCAAGTCTTCATAACTCCAGGCTATCACATTTGGGTATCTATGTAGTGCATCAATGATCCATTTTCTTTCTTCTGGAGTGCATACTTTAGCAATAAAGATATTTTTGACATTATCTTGAGATCCCATATTATATTTGCCACATTTTCCACTGATGGACTCTTTCCTTGTATCCTGTTCCTGATCTCTGACCTTATCTAGATCAAAGATTCTCTCTAATTGTACCATTCCTCTGGGAATTGTATTGGTCTTCAGATTGATTACCCCTTCCAAATCCATCTCTGCTTCTTGAAGTTTCATTTCATCAATAATTTGGGAAGCAAAGACATCAGTATTGGTGATAAAATCCAATATATGCTTGTCATCTTTAAAAACCTAGAAGTTTGTGACATTATTAGTATTGAGGGTATAGGGGTTAGTTATATAGTGAATTTCTTCAGCCTAGAAAGAGACAAAGGTTGCAAATTACTAGCTGCTTGAGCAAGAGAGTCAGCTGTCTGGTTCTTACTCCATGGAATCAATTGAATATTGAAGGCATCAAATCCTTCGATGAGATCCCATACTCTATGTCTATAATTGGTCATTCTTCTATCATGACATGAGTATTGTCTGCTAACTTGCTTGACTACTAATTCAGAATCTCCAAATACTTGTAAGATTTTAACCTTCTTCTTCAATGCTATTAACATTCCATGAACCAAAGCCTCATATTCTGCTACATTATTCGTACAATGAAATTGGAGTCGATGAGCAGCAAAAAATGTCTTACCTTTTGGACTGATTAGCTTGAAACTTGCCCCAGCTCCCTACTTTGATTTGGACCCATCAAATCTTAAAGTCCAACAACTAGTAACTGCAAATTTCTATGCCTTTTCTTTTGCACTATTGCTGCTGGATGGTTTTTTAGTAGGTACTACTTCTTTTCCTTTTTGATTTTCCTGGGCATTCTGAATACCAATTTTGACTACTGGAATGGGGTTGATATGTTTCTGTATTTTTTTTATTGCATCCTAGCATAGGCAATAGTCCAGTTCTAAATGGGAGGCATTATGCACCCTACACCAATTAGGAAAAAGTAGTTCTCTAAAATTCAGTTCGTCTACCTAACTGAACCTAATCCTCAATACATTTCTAAATGAACTATTGAAAATTATCTAACAAAGCCAGTTGATTATCCTCTGAATCATTGTCATTTTTAGCTAGTTCCACTAAGGCTTCAGTACCATTAGATTTTGTTTTAGAGTCAATAGGCATCGTATGCAACATGAGGACTTCTTCTGCGTCTGACTCTACAAAGGGAGCTACAAGCACATATTTCCCATACTTACTTCTGATACCAGAATTTCAGTTGAAGTATTTTGATATTTTGTAATCATGTACTTCATCCTAGGCTCTCATTCAATTCTAATCTAGTTCGGTACCCCCTTCCAAGGAAGCCACATATGAGAATGATCAGTCGAAACATAACCATTCAAAGCTTTGGTGAAATATCTCCCCAAAATTAATCCATAAGCATCAGGTATGTCAACTACTTATATGTTGATAACCTGCTAGATCCTAGGATCAGAAGCAATTTGCATATGAATCATATTTAACTCCCCTACCACATTTACTTCAATCTTATCTAATTGTGTAATTTTCTTTTGTGAGTTAGCAGGGGTAATTCCCATAGCTCTACAAACACCGAGGGGCATAAAATTTGTTGAAGCACCAAAATCCAAGAGACAATTATGCAAATTTTTACCAAATATGTGAACAAAAACTAGGAATGGAGGAGTATCCGTATTTCTCTAAAACAGAGTTAAGGGAGTATCCACTTGAGTGACCCGAGTCTTATCTTTATCTTTTCCCTTCTCTCTAGGAGGCATATGGACCTAATTATGACTGTGATTTTTCCTTCCTACTGATTGAAAACTAGATGCTCTATTGAAACTTTCGCTAACTAGTTTATTTTGTGACATAGGATTTGTATTATAAGCTCCTAAGACTATGTTCCTAATGGTTGGGACTCTTAATAACTCAAATGTAGATAGGCTTACCTTTAATTTTCTAAGATCTTTAACAACATATAGGGCCAATTGTTCTTTGCTCAAATCAGCAGGGGTCTCCTTTGGATATTCCATCACCTTCTCCTTGTTTGCATCAGTGCTTCTCCCTTTTAATGCACCAATATGCCTTGAATCTTGAGACTAATATTGCCTGGATACTTGGGGCAATGATGGGTTATTGCTAGCATTAGGATCTAGAGGTATGTTGAAATTGTTTGGTGGAATGGAAGTAGTGAAGGGACCTCCACCTTGTGGACGTCTATGTGGTAACTCCCTCAAATCATACTTCTTGATAGGCCTTTGGAAAGTCTGCACTTCTTCAACATAGGCCTCTTCCTCATCTCTGGGATCATTATCATTTACTAGGTTCTCATCAAATAACTATGTGATTTCATCCCCATTGCATACTTGGTCCGCCTCTTCTTCCACCTGACTAGTTTCTTTTTTTGGCACATTCTCTTTACTTTGAGGAAAAGGAGCATGATTCAACACCAACACTGGTGAATCATAAGGATTAGATGGTACTATTTCCTGATTACTTGCATTGTTCTCCACTTCATACTAAAAAAATTGAGGTTTTTGTTTGGAATTCTTGACAGTCTAACTCAAAATGTTGACTCATTTTATAAAGCCTGTACCATCCTGATAAGGCAACCTTAGCCAAATATACACCATTAGGAGGCTTCTCTTGATTAACTGATTGATTAACAGGCTGATTGGCTGGTTGGTCTAATGGGGTGGGAACTCCTCCATTGTTAGGCCCCATATTCCAAGTCCTATTTTGCCCTGGTGGCTACCTCTTATCGAATCTTTGTCTGCCATTTTTCCCTCTATCAAAATTTTGGCCTGAGGACTGTCCTTTATCATAGTTCTATCTTCTATCATTATTATACCCTCTGCCATCATTAAATCCCCTGTCGTTGTTGTAACCTCTACCTTGGTTATTTCCTCTTTCATTATTGTATCCTTGATCATGACGTTGCCCTCTATCAAATTTATGTCCTTGCAGATTCTCTCTATTTTGATTAGACTACATTTTTTTTTGAGTAGCTTGCAACTGACTGTTCTGGTTCCTTAAGTAAGTCACCTCCATATTCAACTTCTTTATTTGTTCAGACAATTCATCCAGCCTCTCCTTGTTAGGATTACTATATGGCAACTGATTCGCATTGTTCTGGGAATATCCTTCTACAACATTGACATTCAGTGATTGATTCAAGACTTCAGAATGGTGCAGGTAGGGAGTATAGCTGGCCTGAGGTTGTATATGTAGAGGTTGATTCACATTTTACTGAGGGTAACTAATTGTGGAAGAAACTTGTCCCATAGGAGGTCCTGGGTGAGGGACTAGAGGCAACTAAGGTACTGAATTCATGATTGGAGTATGGTTCACTAGAGCCTGGTTAAGAGCTAGGACCTGTCCAGGGTGAGCAACAGGTCCTAATAAGGGTAAAGGCCTAGACATATGTTTCCTTAAATTAGTGCTAACTTTCATAGCCTCTACATATGCATCAAGTAGACTAGCAGGAGGGTTATTACTCCACTTCATAAATGTAGTTGTCAAACTATCAAGTCCCTCATCATAAACTTCTAAAGCAGTGGGCTCATCGACAACATAAGGGGCCTACAGTCTGGTATAAGTATGATGAAACCTATTATTGAAAGACCCTATAGGCTCATTGATCTATCTCTTAAAATTAGTGAATTGACGGTACAACTCATTAGAACTAATAGGAATTTGAAACTTCTGCAAGAATGCAGCCTCTAGCTCAGTCCAATACTTGATGGACCCAATAGGTAAATGATTATACCAATAGAAGGCATCCTCCCCTAATGAATAAGGAAAGAGCCTACATGCTACATCCTCATGGTTTATCCCTCTATCCTTAAGGCCGGTCTGAAAGATCCTGATGTGTTCTTCAGCGGTCCTATTGGGATCATTGACATGGAATTTTGAACAAAAGTGTTCAGGGTTTTTGGGCATGACATTGTAAATGCAAAAACTTAGTGGAGATGGGTTGGTTGCTAGGAAAGCCATTGGTGGAGATGGGGGTGGTAATGGCCAATTTATGACCAGCTGAGGTTGTGGGATAAGAATTCCCTCAGACTCAGATGAACCTGAAGAGGATGGGGATGATGGAGATGACGGAGGTGGATGGGATGATGATGATTCTCCACTTCTGTTGGTCCTTCTAGACCTAGTAGGGTATGGTAATTCTTGAAACTCCTCCTCTCCTGGAGCAGATCTGGTCCTTCTTCTGAATCTTTTAGGAGAGATGGCATTCAAAAATAGATCCAGCTTGCTCGTTCATGCCCTCCTTCTAGCGCCAATCTGTTGATGATGTTTTTTGCATAGCAACAACTCAGATAGAATATGAAATCCTATCTCTCTTGAAAGGTAAACCTCTATCAGCAAGCCTCAAGAGATAAACCCAAGGTCTCTAATGTTAGGTCTTGACAATGCATAAACAACTCAGTGATAAATGTGAAAATGTTGGTAATCACAATGGGACCTTACTACAAGCAAAATACTAAACCTTAATTTACCAGATCTAGCAATATGATGATACTTCAATTCTAAATTTAATCCAATAATCAAATAAATAACAAAAGATAAGGATTTCAAAGAGATCTCTAAGCTTAACACTAAACCTAAGATTAATAATGCAAATGACCAAACACTTGAAATGGACCAATCCTTCAAAATAGATTTCTACTTAACCTAGATAAATCTGTAATCTTATAGAAACAATGCAATCTTCTAAGGTATTAATATTTTCAAATCATGAACATTCATTCAAAAAACCCTATTGCAATTGAAATGAATAAACCCTCATAATCGAACTAAACATAATGAATATAAAGTCCAGGCTAACTTTGCAAAGACACTAACAATCAATTGGTTGTGAAAAGTATGGACTAGGGATTGCTGCAACACCTCAAATATCAACTCATGAACATCATTGAATCAATTCTAATTCTAAATATCGACCTTCCTCAAAGCAATGCTAAAGATAGAATAACAAGAAATATGGAAGATAAAGGAACACAAGTATGGGATCAAATCACAATGTCATTACTTGCTTCAAATTATCCAGTGTAGCAACAATTCCAGCTTCTATTACAATATTTTCTTGAGAACAACTACTGACTAACTCTAGCTCTACTTAATTTTCTCTACCCTGCTAAGTAATGTGATGGCATCATAGTACTCTTTCTTGAACTTTTCCCTGAATAGCTACTTGGGAAGTTTGGAGTAGTGCGACTTGGGCTTTTCAAGCCAAGAGTTGATGAGTTGCGGAGATTTAACAGTTTGTTCTTCATAGAACTCCTTGGCGAACCCCATGTTAAATGCCACCATGTGAGATCTATTTGTCATATCAAAAGTTTGAGCAATGGAGATAGAGTTGAGATTTTCTATCACTCTCCCTTGAGGATTGATAATCTTTTGTGTACCCTAGTCGTAGTGTCTGACACACTCAAGGACAAGCTTATAACACTACACAGTCAAAGGGAAACCAACCACATGTGCTAAATCTCACTCCTTCATCCTTCTAGCCACCAAGGGGAGGTCTTTAGCTGCCATTCTTTCTTTGAACTCCTCATAGTCCCATAGTACAACATTTGTATTAGCCACCTATGACCAGATTGATGTGATCTTACTCTCAGGGATCTTGCTCTTAATGTCCATTTTTACTTTTTCTGCCTCAGAAACCAAGGATCCCTCTATTGCCTTGCTAGATTCAGCCTGCACTCACCGATAAAGAAAAGTAAAATCACATGAAAGCAATGTCAATCCATCAATACATCATTATAATGGATCTTAGACAAACACATTGTCATCAAGTCTCACATAAAATTATCACAACAAATTTCAAATTTCAAGACCATCCACAAAATCTGAGCCAGAGAGGAATTTCAGGAAATTCCATACTGATCATATTCCAACGGGATAACCAAGAAACACCTACTTAACCATTAATCCTGATCATAATCAATCAATAAAATACATGGGAAGTCCAAATATGACATGAAATAATCATCAAATGCTCCATAAATCATAAACACATCTAATTGTCCCACGTTCCTTTATATTTAATCAAATTCGGGAAAGTTTGTGAGGGATGGATTTTTGCGAAAAATGAGCCAAATTTTAGACTTCAGAAAATTTGAGAGATGCCAGATTTCAGAGAAATTCAAACTCGACTGAAATCTGTAGATAAGGTAAAACTTTGAAAGCATACGGATCCTGGGGACTCAAAGAAAATCGGTCTTTTTGTCTCATCGATCGACACAAGAGTATGTACTTCGGCCAAACAGATTACATTCAGAATGTGGTCACACTGAGTGGGGCATGTCTTGTCAACTGGTAATGAGGATATACGTGTTGTTGAGAGACTTTCTCTTTGGGGTGATGTTACGCCAAATGTCTTTTGTCTCACCGACTATCGGGGTCCAAGGAAACATTTCAACCAGACTAAAGTTTTTCAATATGAGGTCTCAGCGAATTTGTGGTGTCTTTCCAACCAGAAATGAGGATATACATGTCAATGACAAACTTTCTCTTTAGGGTGAGGTTATGGCGAATCCGTTTTGTCTCATCGACTATCGGGGTCCAAGAAAACATTTTGGCCAGACTAATGTTTTTTGATATCAAGTCTTAGTGAATTTGTGGTGTCCTATTGACTAGCGATATAGCAAACATATCAATATGACTAAAGGGTTGTTGGGGTAGGGTCTTGGCAAATGACTTTGGTCTTGCCAATAAAACACAAAATATTTTATCAGTGTGAGGATGATATTGTCACAATGATCAAATATGAACTTGGGAAGGTTTCTTAGCAAGATACAGGGTGACCGCTATGATATCTCCCTAACTTTGAAGAGTTACGGCGAAGAAAATCTAGAAGGGACAGATTATCTCGGAGGAACAAAAAAACCAAAACTAAGACACAAAGTCACAATTTTACCCAAACACCAAATCAATCATGAATTTTAAAGATTTAAACTCAGGGCAAGTCAGGCATGGTCCTTTCATTGACTTTCTTTGCATTCTAGGTTAGTTCTAAGGAAAAATAAGCTGGAATGGCATTGCCTTAAGTTTCAAACCCTATTCATCTGCTATTAGTGTACATGCAAGCTCAAAATTCAATCATTTCAACTACTAAGTCATTACTAGGGTTTACTAATTACTCTTAGGCAAGCTTCATCAAAATGTAGATAGACAAATGAGCTCAAAACTCATCTAGGAGATGACAAATAACGCAATGTTGAAAACCCCTAGCATGAAATGATCAAATACGTAGGAATCTGAATCCCACAAGCTCTCATAACATCAACTTTCCATCCATAATCAACCATTAAAAGCAAGCCAATAAAAACATACCATTGTGAAGCAAAAATTTATCTCAGAAACAACAAACGTGAAATCAAGGGCATCCATAAAGAACAAATGCAAGAACACAGACAATCACCACTTGAATCCATGACTCGCGAACTTGAAGGCCTCAAATGGAATCAAACACTCTCCAAGAATAAGTGCCTTAGCTCAATCAATAGCAACAATAAGCATGATGACACAAAAGACTTCGAAAATCCATTAAATACCTCACTCAAAGCTCGTACGAAGAAATTAATGCCATTGACAAGGCAGTAAAAAAAATTCGGGAACCCGACAACAAGATGAAATCCTGGAAAATCTAGCCCATGCAGAATTTTGTAGAGAGTGAAAATATCTAAACCACAGCCCAATCGGAATCCAAGCAGGATCTGAGAAAATCCATCCAAGGAGGAAAGTCCCAAATTAGGGTGAAAACCCGAAGCTTGCTCAAAATTAAAGATCATCAATGAATAACTGAGGGAAATCATTAAGGCCATCAAAATAAACTTTTAAGCACATGCCAAAATAAGGAAAAACCTCAAAATGAAAGGGCCAAGAAACCAAAAACAAAGCAAAAGAGGGTCTCTGCCTTCAGCGGGGTGTGTGTGTGAAAATTGCACAATAGGAATCTCTAATGAAAAGGAGATTAGAGGTTGTTGAATATGAAGAAAGAATTAGGAATGATGCATATGATAAGATTGGGCCTTCCTTGACCCCGAATGACTTGGAGACCTTGAAAAATATTTATACAGAGATGTTTCAAATGAAAAAATGGTTAAACATTTTAATGACAAAGAATAAAAAGCTGACAAAGAAGATAAGGAAGGAAACAACAAAAGTGATCTAGGATATAGCAAAAAAATATGACATGCATAAGGCTGATAAAGATGTTGCTGCTAAAAATGTTGAGGAAAATATTCCTCTTGATATAGGTAATGCAAATATCTCTAAAAAACATTGATGTTGAAGTTGACATCAGTGGTGAAAATGATCCTTTGGTAAGTTAGAAGTAGAATGAAGGTGAAGCTAAGCCTGAAAAACATAATGATGCTTCTCTAGAGCACACTGAAGGAGAAAAAGCCAATGATGAAAAAGGTAATACTGAAGAAGGAAACAACAGTGGAGAAGAAGAAAAAGACAATCCAGAGAAAGAGCAAAATAAAAATGGAAAAGATGAAAAGGATGGAAATGATGAAGAAGATAACAAGGATAAGGATAAATATGAAAATAAAAAGGAAGAAAAGAAAGAAGAAGAAGAAGAAGAGAAAATGGAAGAAGAAAAAGAGGAAGAAGAGAAAGAAAAGGGAGAGGAAGAAAAGAAAAATGAAGAATCTTTTGGGAAAAATGAAGAAAGTCAAAAGTAGATTGTAAAATCTCTTAAGTATCCCAGAGAATCATCCTTTAGTAATGATATTCTGAAAGACTTGCTATCCAAGCAAATCATATTCCAACCAATAATTCCCAAGGAAATTCTACAACTTCCTATGATTGAAGGATTTGTTGATGTGGAGAAGATGTCTCTAATGCATACAGTGGTGTTAGGAGATGTATTGCAGGAATCCAAAAGGAAAGAGATTCTTGAAACACATCAGAAAGGAACAAAACTGATAGAATATACTCTTAAGGAATTATAGGAGGTCATACCTAGTGCATCTATTGATGCATCCCTTACTCCTATTGAAAATTTGAGATTGTTGTTAGATTCTTTCAAGGAGTATACCTTTGGGCTTTGTGAAAAGAAAAAATAAGAAATTGGTAGAGAAAAGGCTATTTGCACTACATGACAAGTATGCTCTTGCACACTCAATTATTGAAAAGAATCTGGAAGCTATGAAGATTTGTGAGTTAGAAGCTAATGTTG
>VDFB02105785.1:5516468-5831616 GCA_007258455.2 Sequoia sempervirens | reverse complement strand
GTGAGGATATGTAAGAGAGGCCACACTTTCCATTGAATCCACAATCTGATTATCTTTTCATGGGACGTTATCAATGGTAAATGTCTAAAACTTCTCTAACAAATGCATGATAAGATCTTTGTATTTGGATAATTTGTCATGTTTAGCTTGATATTTCCCATTGATTTGTGTAATTACTAATTGTGAGTCACCAAATATCTTCATATCTTTGAAACCCATGACTAAAGCAACACATAACCTAGCAATTAACACCTCATATTCAACTGTGTTATTTGTACATAGGAAATTTAGTCGATATGACAAGGGGATAGGCTTTCCTGTAGGTGGGATCAATATAACCCCAACACTAGATCCTGTTCTACACTTATATCCATCAAAATATAGTACCCATGTGTTAGTTGTGATGGGTAACACATTATCATTAGGAAAAGAGTGATTGCAAGGTAACGCTAGAGGAGAAGGAGCATCAGCTAAGTGGTTGGTCAAGGCTTGGCCTTTGATTGATTTTTGTGAGACAAACTTAAAGTCAAAATCAGTCAACAACATTTCCCATTTAGTGAGACATCCTAATAAGTCTGTTTGATTGAAAAGGTTTTTGAGAGGATCAAATTTTGAAATGACTTGTATTTCAACATTTAGTAAATAATGTCGCAACTTACTAGTAGAGAATACAAGAGCCAAACATTGGATTTTGATTAATGGTGTGTATCAGGTTTCATAATCAATTAAAGTTTGACTAATGTAAGAAATAGGATTTTCTTTTCCATTATCCTCTTGTTGAGCCAACAATCCTACAAGAGCATGGGCTGATGCGGCAATGTAAGGGATAAATGATTTGTTTGGTATAGTGGGTTGTAAAATGGGTGGAGTTGCAAGGTATTCCTTCAAAATCTCAAAGGCTTATTTACAATCCTCATTCCAATCAAAATGTACATCCTTCTTGAGGATATGTGTGAAAGGTAATGTTCGATCAACTAAGGAGGCGACAAAATGATGGATTGCTTGAATTCTTCCTTGTAATGTGAACAATTGAGAAATGTTTCAAGGAGGTGGCATGTTGATTATAGCATCAATTTTCCTTGTGTCCACCTTAATGCCTCTACGAGATATGATAAAGCCTAAGATTTTTCCACTATCTACTCCAAAGACACATTTTTGGATTGAGTTTCAAGTTGTATTTACACATTCATTCAAAGATTTATTGAAGGACATTCACATTGTCTTGTCTTGATAAGGATTTGGAAAGAATTCCATCAACATAATCTTCCAATATTTTATGTATGTAATCATGGAATATCAATGTCATTTCTCTTTGATAAGTTGTGCCTACATTCTTTAATAAAAAAGGAATCATAACCCAACAAATGTTCTCCAAATAGTTGTGAATGTTGTCTTGTATTGATCTTGTGGGTTTATAAAAGATTTGATTATAACCAAAAATCCATCCATGAATGACAACAAATCATGTCCAACAATTGAATTCAAGCTCATGTATATATTAGGAAGGAAAATCATCTTTGAAGGAGGAGGATTTATTCAAGTTAGAAAAGTCCATATATATCCTAATATGATTATCAAGTTTAGCTAGTTCCTTAATGTTTGAGATCCAAGGAGAATAATCAATAGGGAAAATGAAACATGCGTCAAGAATTTTTTCAAGTTCTCCTTTAACATGCAAGGATATCTTTCATTTTGTGTATCTTTTTCTAAATAGGCTTAAAAATTTTAGCAAGAAAAATGTTATGCATGACTATGTTTTGGTCTATTCTTGGCATATCAGGAATATTTCCAAGCAAAACTTTTCGAGGGAAAATCATGAAGAAAACTTGTAGTATCCTCTTGTTCTTCATCAAAGGAACTTCCCAATCTTAATAACTTTTTCTTTATCATCTATTTCCATTGGTATATCAATTGTATCTCCTAAGGGAGTGCATTATTCTTAGGAATTTAAGGATCATATGGTTCTTCATTAATGTCACTATCTTTTTGCTTGGTACTTATCATGGCATAGGTAAATTTTATCTTGGAAGAAGATGGTCTATCAGAAAATCCTAACAACTGTTTCAAGGCTTCATCACTTTCAACATACTCTCAAGATGGTGGTGAATCCATATCAAGAAATTTAGGATGTTTTAATGTAAGATTAATTCTTTGTTTACATGTGATGGTGTTGATGTTTAGTGACAAGTGTTGAGTTGCTTTTGTTATGTTAGAAAAAGAATACACCAAACCAATATTTGTATCTTGTGTATTAGGTTTGATAGGGACACAAATTCCTTGTTCATTCTTTCCACATCCTTTACCATTATATCCCAATTGTTTCACAAGCTCATAACCCTGACCATAAATTCTTTCCATTTCTGTTGGATTGGGTGGGCGTTGATAATATATCTCATCAAAATTTGTTGTGTAAGTTATATTTTTTCCAAAGTAGATGAGGTAGATGTTGGGGAGGATTTGTCCAAATTTTGAGTTGTCATAATCATTGATTGTTCTTCTTTTCCATCTTATTTTTGTGTGATTATGTATTCATCGATAAATGAAGGTGTGAATTCTAAGGTACCCCAATTGTCACCTAATAATTTAGAGATTAGTGCATCTTGTTTATTAGTTTCAAGAGGTTCTATGTGAGATGTTTGAATTAAAAGTATTTATAGGACTCATTGTTCATTTTTCAAATTAAGTAAGAAAACTTCAGGCTCGGGGTCTATTGCAACTTGATAAATTTTGTTTTCATAGAAATAATTCATTACTTGATGAAGGATCGAAGGTATCACATGCATCTCATGAATCCATGGCCTTCCAAAAAGAAGATTGTATGCAAGATCATAGGGCATGATATGAACATGAGTTTACAAGGTAACTAATCTGACTATGATAGGTAAAGTGATTACAATGAGTGGTTGCTTTGTAGTATTGTCAATTCCCCTAATAGATAAAGAATCAGGTTTGATTTGTGATTTATCCACACATAACCTATCTAGGAATTTTACAATGCACACATTAAGGGAAAATCCATTGTCAACAAGGGTTCTTTTAATTATTGTTGTATTATATTGAAATTATCATTTGGAACATTTGTTTTGTACCATAACCCTTTCTATCACTTCTAGGGTTTTTCACGTAAAAGGAGAAGGGTGGTCCAAAATGCAATGTTCACATTCAAATATTGTGCTATATGGATGGAAAAAGGATGCAATACACCTAGATGAAATGCTTGAATGCAAGAAACTAATAAGATTGGTTAATTAATGAATGGAAACTAAAGTAAAAACAACCTGTTTCAAAACACATTGTGTAATGAAAATCACCTAGAAATGAATGCAAAACTAAATAGGACCAAACCAAACTAAAAGTGCGCACTTGGAATGTGGATGAAGACTAGAAATGACATTTGAAATGATATTGATGATGATTTTTAGGTCTAGAGGAACTCATTCACCATTTTGGGTGAATTATTCACAGTTCTACAAAATTATGCAAGAACCTATTTCTGACAAAAGGGTATCTAAAAATGCAGAAAACTCAAAATTGAATCTAGATTAGGACTTGATGATGTTTTCTACACAGCAACAACTTAGACACAATATAATATCCTATCTATCTTAAAAGGTAGATCTCAATTAGCAAGTCTCAAGAGATAACCCCAAGGTCTCTAAAATCAGGTCTTGACAATGCACAAACAACTCAGTGATAATGTGAAACTACTGGTAATCACAATGGAACCTTACTACAAGAAAAATACTAAATCTTAATTTATCATATTTAGCAATAAAATAATACTCCAATCTTAAATTTAATCCAATGATCCAAGAAATAACAAAATATAAGGGTTTCAAAGAGATAGATTTCTAAACTTACCACTAAATCTAAGATTAACAATGCAAATGACCAAACACTTAAAATGGACCAATCCCTTAAAACTAGTCTCTATTTGATCCAGATAAATCTGCAATCTTGTAGAAATAGTGCAATCTTCTAAGGTTTTAATATTTTCAAATCACGAACATTCATTCAAACAACCCAATTGCGATTGAAATGAATAAATCCTCACAACTGAACTAAGCACAATGAATATAAAGTCACGACTAACTTTGCAAAGCAACTAACAATCAGTTGGCTGCAAAAAGTATGGACTAGGGATTGTTGCAACACTTCAAATATCAAATCATGAACATCATTGAATCACTTATAATTCTAAACTCCTAAACATTAATCATCCTCAAAGAAATTCTAAGGATAGAAAAACAAGAATCATGCAAGATAAAGGAATACAAGTATGGCACCAAATCACAATGTCATTACTTGCTTCAAATTATCAACTTTAGCAACACTTCTAGCTTTTTGTTATAGTATTTGCTTGAGAATAACTACTCACTAACTTTTGATTTTCTTAATTTTATCAAACTATGTTCTATATCTAAAACTTCTTAACCCTTATAAAAGAGGAAAAATTCAACATTTATAGAAATCTGCCCCCAAAACATGTTGGCCTAGATAAGTTTTATAATAATAATAAGGCACAACAAGTCAGCCAAGAGAAATTCAAAATAGAATAAATGATGCATTAAATGCATGTGTTCCATCCAGGTCAGCCTAGGATCTCCAATGTAGCTCATACCAATGCATGGAAAAAATAATAGGGAAGCACAAATCTCAATGTAGCTAGTCATTAACTTCCTTTCCCTTTGTCTTTATTTTGATCCAATATTTCATGAACTTTCAAAAGTACCCTATCCAAGTTGGCCATAGGAGGTAGAGGAAAAACCCTAAGTCAGTTTTCAATTGATGCAATTTCTTCTCTTGACTGTTTGACTGACTTATCCCAATCCACCTTGTACGTTAGATATTTATCAATAACACAAGGTAGGTAGTTGCATCGTTAAATTGGTGCTCAGAAATAGAATCATTATTGATTGGGGCATAAACATCCTGCCACCATTTTCTCAACTATTCTAGACTCTAATATTTAGGAGCAATCTTTCTTCCTATCATGATCACAAAAGAGGCAATGGAGCCATTAGACACACCACCGAGGGTATCATCAATCTACCTCCTCTGTTTGTAGATTTTATTCAACACTTTCTGCCTAATTTGCAATGCTTCAAACAACTCCCATGGTTCAGTAGCTCTAGAGGAGGGAAGGATCTTATCACTTACTAATTTATCCCTAGTGTATTCCATAATAGTCTTGGTTTTCTACAACAAAAGGTCTATGTTCTCCCTATCTTTTGCTAGGACTTGCTTCAACCAATCCATCGTCCTTGTAGTGTCTTTCCCTATTGACAAGATGTACTTGATAGCTCCATTACCTTTGGTTTTCACCCCTTTCAGCCAATTCGCAATGGAAAGAATGGAAGCTTTCATCACTTCAAGTTTGGTGATGGTCTCTTGAGGTAAAGGATTCACAGCAGAAAAGGAATGATTGATAGATTGCAAGGGTTTCATCAAGTCTTCCAAACATTTTCTGTTATTTTCATTTTTTTTCTTTAGTTCCTGCTTGGTTTTTATTTCCTTCCTCAATATACCCACAATAATTGCACTGGAACCCTCATAATCTTAAATGTCATGCTCAACTGATGTAGGCCCTAGATTGAAAGTCTGAACATTGTAATCCTTTGCAGCCACATCATCTCTATTTTTATCTAGAGCAAGGGTGGCAATATGAACAACTTTGTTATGAGCATCATCCCTTTCAACCCTTGAAATCAATCTAGCCTTCTTCTTACCTTTACCTTTTCCAATCTTGGCTAGGAGTTCATCCCAATTTGGTGGTGTGTCTTCTACCACAATTTATTTTATCTTTATTTCTTTGTCTAACCAATCCAGAATAGTAGGTTCTAATTGCACTTGGCTCTATCCTATTTTCTCTTGTTGACCTTCTGATATCTCTTATCCCAAATTTTGTTTCTCAGGAGTCTCATCCTTACTCCTTTCCTCTTCTTTAGCATGTTCCTCTTCATGTTCAGGTGATGGGATCTTCTCCACCTCTTCCTCTCTTGGAGGAGACTCAACCTCTTTGGTTCTAATAGGAGAATCTGCATAGGCCACTAAAGGATTTTGTATCACCTTTTCAACTTCTTCCTCTACACTATAAAGTTCTCCTTCATGGAACTCATCTCCTTCAGTATCTGGATGTTCTTCAACATTTTCCGCCTCACCTAGTTCACTTTGAGTTTCACGAGTGGAAGGAACATCATCTTGCTACTTCTCTTGAGAAATGAGAGGAGGAAGGCTTACTTTAGGCACACTATCCTTCGGAGAAGGAGTCCTAGACCTCCTTGTACACACCTTCACTTTCTCTCCTGAACTTTCTACTTCTACCATAGGCGGGGCAATCTTTTCTTGTTCTTTAGCACTTTCCTTCTCTGACAATCTCACAATCCTTCTCTTAAGCACTAGAGCATCAGTCTCAGGATTATGTTCTTCCATTTCCTTCTATTCAAACATTTTAGTCCTTGTCCTCTTCTTAGCCTTCAGCTTTCTCTATTTTTCAGTCTCTTGGACTTCTTCCTCTTGGGCACCTTTCTTGACCTTGAATGGAGAATCTAACTTACCCTTACCCTTTGGATCTTTTTTCGTTGACTCTTCAGAAGTAGAGTGAGGATCTAAATCTCCCATCATACTATATGTGTATTTCACTCCATTATTCTCCAATTCCCACAATTTGTGTCATAGCCACATCCTAATAAATTTGATAACCGGATAATTTAGCTGCTTCAATTCTATTTTTTCTAATTCTAACCAATCTACATTACCAATAGGCTTATCCTTTACTATTTCATAAGCATGATCCTAAATTAAGTTCCCATCATCCTCCAATTGATCAGGAACTACCTTTACATTATACAAATGGACTGCCTCTAATGGGAGATGGGAGAATTTCTTCTTTCTAACCTCATATTCATCACTACATTGTGCCCAGTAGTCCTCCAAGTCTAGTTTATGACTATACTCTCTACTAGCCTTATTTTCGGCTTCTCCCGTGATATCAAACCTTCATCTCTTAGAATGGAAAGACAGACCAAGGGTACTCATTTCTTCCTTTGAAGCATGGGCATAAATAATGGAAGGACATGCCTCCTCAATGCCTATCCTTATTGGGAAATCCCCACCAAATCCAGTCTTATGCTTATCCCTCTTGAAAATGGCGTCAAAATCACAAATCTATCTGGTTACTTCCAAGAGTATTGTAGAAGTTGAAAAACCAACTTCACAGACCCCAAGAATCACCTGCAATCAATCACCTATCACATGCAACAGATATTCAGAACAAAAATGAAAGAAATGTTTTATAAACCCTCAGAGCAAATTTGTGCAAGCAAAAATCAGTATATTGTTATTGAGAATAATTGTTTTACAAATAATACAAAAGCCTTTGAAAAGGCAATGATGCAATAAAGCAGGAAAAAGCAACCCTAATCTTATGTTGAGCAAAAAGACAGCTCAATAAAATAAGATAAGAATTAAATGATAATTATCCTAGGAAATAAATAATTACCTAAGTAAGCTTATCCTAAAGTGTAATTAACTAATTAATTACACCAACACCCCCCATAAGTGCAACTTAGGGAGAAGTGAATTATTATGCAAATATGAGTCCCGGCAACAAGGCCTGATTAGGTACTCATTTACAAATGCAATGCAAACTAAATCAAATAGGGTAAAGGAGAAAACCACATGGGAAAAAAAGTCCTCCCCAAAATAGAATGCAATAAACTACCTAAGTGATGAAAAATGGAGGACTCCATAAGACCCCCCAAGGACACCATTCATCACAAAGATACATGAAAGAATCCCCCCATAAGAGATGAAGAAAGAGACCATACATCCCCCCCAGAATGAAGTAACTCCAAAAGAAGTGAAGAAACTATATCTCCAGAAAGAAGTGAGAGAGAAGTGGTTGAATGAAAGAAATCTTTGAAGGTGGAATAGGTGCAGCCCAAGATGTCTCCATAGAAGCAGGTGTGACCTCAACAAATGAAGAAGCCAAAGTAGGTGAAGACTCAATCAAAACCTCCAAAGATGTATGATCAATTGTATCCTATTGTACTAAAATAGAAGAAGCAACAAGAGGGGAAGGAGATGGAATGGAAGGCTCGATAACAAGATCCGAAGTGAGAACACCAATGTTCAAGAATCCAAATCTCTCCTCTGAATGACGATGCACACTCGAAGTGTGAGGAACAGCTATAGGAATAGAAGCACCACTAGTAGCAAAATTAGTGAAATAATACAATCGAGATGAGTGATCCACTATCCCAGTAGCAATAATTGCTCTACTCTCCAATTCTCTGATGATAACTTAATCAGGTGTGAACTCCAAAGATCTCCCATTGCCCCCATGTGTTATCTGATAGATGGAAAGAAGGTTGTTTGTCAAGTGAGGAACACACAAGACATCCTGAAAGGAGTGATCCCCAAAACTAATAGACCCCTTCCCTATAACACTCATGTAAGTGTTGTTTCCCATCAAAATGGGAGACATAAAGCAAGGCTCAAAGGAAGTGAACATAGACTACGAATATGCCATATGATGAGATGCTCCTAAATCTAGAAGCCATCTCCCTGATCCAATACCTAAAGAATCACAAAGAGCATGTCCCTTCATATCTGATGAAGTATGTAAACTAGCTATGCCTGTGTTATGATGCTCTGACGAAGAAGAATGAGGAGAAGAAGATGATGCAAACATCCTAGAAGGAAAATCAATCTAATGTTTCTAAAGAAGATGTTTCAGTTCATCAATTTCCTTCTTGTAACAATTATGTTCTGCATGTCCTTCCCTCTTGCAATATGCACATGTAGACTTCTCCTTCCTAAATGATTTCCCCTTAGAAGAGGAGGATGAATTTGAGGACTCCTTTTGCTACTCATGAGGTTTGGAATCCTTTTGTTTCTGTTTCTTGCCTTTTCCTATAGAAGCCTTCTAATCTCTAGGCTCCTATGATGCAATAAGTGTTTGCGAAGAGAAAGAAGGTTTCACAGTTCCCATGCTAGCTAACTCAGCTTGCTCTTGAGTGAGAGATGAAGAAAAGTCATCAAGAGATGGCATAGTGAATCTCGTACCAAGTGCATCCCTAGTGGCATAAAAGGTAGATACAAGAACTAAATAATCAGGTCTAAGCTTAGAAAGGATGGACAATATCAACTGAGAGTCTTCTTTCTGAACACCACACTATGACAACTGTAATCTAAGAGACTTGAGTTTGGTGAAAAACTCCTGGATGCTGTCAAAATCCCTAAGATTTAAGCCAATAAGCTCATTCTCTAACTAAAATCCTCTCATAGTATCTTGCTTCCCAAATAAGGACTCCAAAGTATCCCATATCTCATTTGGTGTAGTGCAAGATTCAATGTGAAAAAGGTCAGAGGAGAGAGATAGACATAATGTTCCATAAGCCTCATCACACCTATTAAACCATTTTATCTTTTTAGTAGCACCTATAGGCTCAATTTCTGTGCCCATGGTTGCCCTATACAGCCCTTTATGTTTCAAGTGAATCTCCTTTTTTTTTTCCAACCAAAATAGTTTAATGGAGTAAGGGGTGCAATGTTGTGTAAATCCATGACAGAAACCAGTAGTAATATACTCTAAAATAAAAAAATTTCCTCTTGGATCTCAAAAAAACTCCTGATTACACATTTCCCAAGAAAATAACTCAAAAGATAAAGGCTGAGTTCTGAAAAATAAATCAGATACTTGGTGAAAATTTTGCAAAAAAAAGGTCTAAGATCTGAGAAGAGCACTGAACTATCTTTCCAACGCCTATTCATTTTTGAAAAATGGAGCCAGGACGCAAAAGTTACGCCTTTCAGAGTGAAAACAACAACTTCTGGCTTTGATAGGCGAAAAAGGAATCAAAATGAAAAAATCAGGGAATAAAACATCCACCACTGTGAATATCATCGAATTAGCTTTCTGACAATATCTCGTTTGCAAAAAAATACCTCCGTTTACCCAAGTTATGCACAAATGAAAAAAGCGCTTGTTTTAGGAACAAGGCAGACTAAATAGGGGCAAAAAATAAGCCCTTTTGGCTCTGGCCCTCGGTCCTGCATGTGACCGCTGGCGGACCTGCTATTAGAAAAGAAATGACCAGGGGCTAGAGCGAAGTTGCTAGTCACAATATGACCGTGGCAGGGCCTAGTAGAGGGCGCGGGCGTTGAACACTAGGGGCTCAGTCACCCACGGGACCGAGCTGGAGGCTTTGGCGGTAGATTGGAGCCCTCGGGGGCTAGACAGACTAGTGAAGAGGCTACTGAAAGAGCTCAGCGGAGCTCAAGGGAGCTCGGGGCAGAAGCGGTGGTTGGGTGGCGGAGAAGCTGGAGGCCGCCAGGTGGCTGGTGGCCGCTCGATGGTGAGTGGGCGGCATGCCAAAAAAAACGGACAACACAAATTTTTTTTTAAAAAACCTTGATTTTTTATTTTATTTTTATTTTTTTACATTTTCTACCTCGATTTGTGTGTTGGGGAGGCCGTACAGCCTCTCTGGCTAAATTTTTTTTTTCCTTGATTTCAATTTTCGCCTAAATCGACGAAACAAAAGGCGTTTCTGGGGTTTTTGGATGCTCTGATCATGATGGCAAAGTCCATTCAAGCCCAAAGTGCTCTGAAAATTCAGCTACCCCCAGATCCATAGAAAATCAATATGACTTGAAACCCTTGCACAGAAAAATATGCTGTGAGAGAATATCTTCAAATCACAAACAAGCAGTGATAGGTCTGGAGCTCTGATACCATGTAGAAATTGAAAAACCAACTTCATAGTCCCCAAGAATCACCTGCAAGCAATCACCTATCACATGCAACAGATATTCAGAATAAAAATTAAAAAAATATTTTGTAAACCCTCAGAGCAAATTTATGCAAGCAAAAATCAGTATATTGTTATTGAGAATAATTGTTTTACAAATAATACAAAAGCCTTTGAAAAGGAAATGATGCAATAAAGTTGGAAAAAGCAACCCTAATCTTATCTTGAGGAAAAAGACAACTCAATAAGATAAGATAAGAATTAAATGATAATTATCCTAGGAAATAAATAATTACCTAAGTAAACTTATCCTAAAGTGTAATTAGCAAGAAAAAGCAACCCTAATCTTATCTTGAGCAAAAAGACAACTCAATAAGATAAGATGAGAATTAAATGATAATTATCCTATGAAATAAATAATTACCTAAGTAAACTTATCCTAAAGTGTAATTAACTAATTAATTACACCAAAAAGTATAATATGATCAGTAGGATATCTTGGAAGTCTGTATCGGGCCCTCTAACAACCATCAACCTAGATATATGAAAATGTTGGGAACTGAATAAACCAAGCCCCATATTTCATAATGAGCTCTTTTTCTTGGTCATAAATCCTTGTGTGCTCCACTCCCTAAAGCATCCTTGTGATGTGCATGGTAAATGAATTATTCATCCTCCTATAATCTAAGCTTCCCAAATGAAACTGAGGGAAAACTTCATAAATAATATCCAATCCAAAAATTCCCCTTATGCTTAATCCTTTATAGGGAATGAACCTCACAAGTGCATAGACCAAATATGAAGTCATCGTGAAAGTCTTGGTCTACAACACATTGGACAACTGCTCATGGATTATCCTACTAATTAGCCCCACCTAGTGATAGTCAATTAATTCTTGTTCCATCCTCACAATGGCGTGGCACATCCAATTTTCAAATACACCTACATTTCTCAATCCAACCACCCTGCTAAGAAATGCAATGGCATCATAGTATTCCCTTTTGAACTTTTCTTTGAATAGCTGCTTGGGCAACTTGGAATCATGTGACTTAGGCTTCTCCATCCAAGAATTGATGAGTTGCTGAGATTTCACCCTCTGTTCTTCATAGAACTCCCTGGTTGAATGCATGTTAAATGCCACCATGTGAGATCTGCCAGGCACGTCAAAAGCCATAGAAATAGAAACAGGGTTAAGATTAGCTATTACTCTCGATTGAGGACTGATGATTCTTTGTGTACCCTAATCATAGTGTCTGGAACACTCAAGGACCAACTCATAGCATTGGGTTGGGGAAGGAAAACCTGCTACATGTGATAATCCTGACTCCTTCATCCTTTTGGCCACCAAAGGAAGATCTTTAGCAGCCATTCTTTCTTTGAACTCTTCATACTCCCATAGTCCAACGTTGGTATCTGTCACTTCTAACCAAATTGATGTGATCTTACTTTTAAGGATCTTGCTCTTGGTGTCCATCTTAATCTTCTCTACTTTAGTGAATGAAGATCCTTCTACTGCCTTGCTAGATTCAACCTGCATTCAACACAAAAAATAACAATAAAACCATAGGAAACCAATACTAATTCTATCAATACACTGTTAGGATGAATCTCCTATAGCCAAGGTGTTATGAAATCCCATCCAAAGTTTTCATAACAAACTTCAGGTTTTAGGACCACTCGCGGAATCTGGGCCAGAGAGGAATTTTGGGAAATTCCAAACCGATCAGATTCCAACGAAATAACTGAGAAACACCTACTAACCACTAAACCCTGATCATAATCAATCAATAAACCACATGAGAAATCTAGATGTGACATGAAATACACACGAAATGCATCACAAATCACTGACAAATCCAATTATCTTACATTCCATTACATTTCATCAGAGTTCGGGAAAATCTGTGAGGGATGGATTTCCACAAAGAATGAGCCAGATTGCAGACTACGGAAAATTTGAGAGACACCGGATTTTGGAGAAATCCAGACTTGATGAAAATCCACAGATACGGTAAAACTCCAAACCGATTGGCGTAGGAATATGTACTTTGGCCAAACAAATTACATTTGGAATGTGGTTACACCGAGTGGGGCATGTCTTGTTGATCAATAATGAGGATATACATGTTGATGAGAGACTTTCTCTTTGGGGTGAGGTTACGATGAATCCTTTTTGTCTCACCGACTATTGGGGTCCAAGCAAACCTTTCGGCTAGACTAAAGTTTTTCAATATGAGGTCTCAACCAATTTGTGGTGTCTTTCCGACTAGCGATATAGAAAACATATCGATATGACTAAAGGGTAGTCGGGGTAGGGTCTTGGTGAGTCACTCTGGTCTTGCTGATAAAACACAAGATTTTATTAGTGTGAGAAAGATATTATCACAACAATCAAATATGAACTTAGGAAGCTTTCTCGGTGAGATACAGGGTGACCAATATGATATCTCCCCAACTTTGAAGGGTTACTTTGAAGAAACTTGGATCGACGATGAAACCTAAACTGAGACACAAAGTCATGATTTTACCTAAACACCAAATCAATCATGAATTTCAAAAATTTAAACTCAATGCAAGTCAGGTATGGACCCTTCATAGACTTTCTTTGCATTCTGGGTCAGTTCTAAGGAAAAATAAGGTGGAATGAAATTTCCCTAAGTTTCAAACCCTATTCATTCACCCTTAGCATACATGCAAGCTCAGGATTCAATCATTTCAACTTCATTACTAGGGTTTACTAACTACTCAGGAAAGATTCATCAAAATTCAAATAGACAAATGAGCTAAAAACTCACCTAGGAGATGACAAATAATGCAATGTTGAACAACCCTAGCATGCAATGATCAAATACGTAGGAATTCAAATCCTGAAAGCTCCCATAACATCAACGTGCTATTCGTAATCATCCATTAAAAGAAAGGAAATAAAAACCATACCATTGTGACATGGGAATCGATCTCAAAAACAACAAATGCAAAGTAAAGGGCGTCTGCAAAGAACAAATGCAAGAACATTGACAATCACCACTTGAATCCACAACTCGCGAACTCAAAGGCCTCAAATGGAATCAAACACTCTCCAAGAATAAGCACCTTAGCTCAATCAATAGCAACAATAAGCATGATGACACAAAAGACTTCGAAAATCCATTAAATACCTTACTCAAAGCTTGTACGAAGAAATTAATGCCATCGACAAGACAATCCAAAAAAATCTAGGAAAATCTAGCCAACGCAAAATTCTATGGAGATTGAAAATCTCCAAACCTCAGCCCAGGCAGAATCCAAGCAAGATCTCGAAAAATCCGTCCAAGGAGGAAAGTCCCGAATCAGGGTGAAAACCTGAACCTTGCTGAAAATTAAAGATCTTCAATGAATAAATTAGGGAAATCATTAAGGCCACTAAAGTAAACCTTTAAGCACATGCCAAAATGAGACAAAACCTCAAAATGAAATGGCCAAGAAACCAAAACAAACCAAAAGAGAGGGTCTCTTCTTTCAGCGGGGTGTGTGTGAAAAAATTGCACAACAAATGATGACTCTACTGGGAAATGTTCCAGAGAATTTGATGACTAACATGAATCAAGAAACCATAAGCTCTAGTTTTAGTCTCATTATCAAACAAACAAATCAAAATGTAAAATTTGAAGAATCAAAACCAAAGGATGGATCAAACCTTCCATAAACTGAAAATACAAGTGTGTGCAAATGAGTTCATTTCCCTCCTTAAGCTACTACAGGAACCAAGCTCAGTGAAATCAGGCTACACAAGGATTCTAACTTCAAAAGTAACCTAGATGGAGCTTTGTTTCTAGTCAGATGTCTATAGCCTCGATGAGGTTATCGTTGTGACCCTCCTGAACATAGCTCTATTTCCAGCCAGGTGTTTATAGCCCTGATAGAGATATTTAGATACTCATGATATTTTGAATTCATTCTTTTGATTTTCAATATTTCACTTTTCTTTCTTGTGACATTCTTGTTGCATCCCTTTTCATTTCAACCTATGAACAATGAAGTTCACACTTAGGGCTGAGAATCACAGTGGCGCTAAAGCAGAAATAGGATTTTTCACTTGACAAAACTTCACAAAGATTCCTACAGTAACATCAAGATTCTTAAGATGTATGGGAGATGTTAGATTTCAGAATACTTCAAATTCAAATCAAGCCAGTGACTCATCATCCTTGAATCAAACATTTAGACTGCTTGAAGATAGCAAAGACTTCTTCCTTCCTTTCAAGATACAAGACAAGAGTCCACCAATAAATACTTAGAACAGTCCTAGATAATGATGTATTCTACCATATAGGTACAACACATCCAAGTGAAAACAGGGAAACCCCAAAGCAAGAGAAAAACAAAGACAAACCAAAATAAAACTACACTAACCAAAACAAAGCAAGACAAATAGTAGAAAGGGAAACCTACTCTAACCAAACCAAAACAAAAGAAAGGAAACCTAATATAACTATATACAAGAAAAGAGCTAAAAACAACTCAAGGCTAGAAATAATGCTTCAAATACTGCCCATTAACAAGCAGTGGGATATCCTTTCTAGTGAGAGTTTTCAAATGGAAAGCATTATCTCCCAAAAAATTTGAAATCTGGTAAGGACCAAGCCAAAGTTTATCAAAATTTCAATGCTCTCCCCTATGGTTGTGGGCTTTATCCTAGTAAAGAACCAAGTCATAAATCCTAAAATCTTTTACCTTGGCTCTCTTATCAAACTATCTCTTGACTACCCCCTGATGTTTAGCAAAGCTTTCTAGGGCTATGTCTCTTTTTTCCTCAAGGTGTAGCAATTCAGCAAGTCTGGCCTCACATTTATCTTCCTCATCATAATAGTCATTAATGAACTACAAGGTAGGGATTTTCAACTAGATGGGAAACATAGGTCGCAGACCATACACAAGGTGATACGAAGAAGTTCCTAAGGAAGTCTTATGTGTTGTGCGGTCTTCCCACAAAGAAAATCTAAGTTGAGTGTGCCAATCCTTGGGATTCCTCTCTAATAACTTATGCGTGATGGTCAAAAGATTCTTATTAGAGGACTCAACCAACCCATTACCCTATGGATAGTAATTGGATGTAAATTTTATGATGATCCCATGATCAAAAGCCTAACTGGAAAAGTTCAAAGATGCAAAAGTAGGGCCATTATCACAAACTAAAGACAAGGGACATCCAAAATGATTGATAATACCTGATTCGAGGAACTCAACTACTGCTTCAAAAGTACATTGTTTGCATGCAAGAGCTTCAGTCCATCTTGTGAAATAATCAGTAATGATGAGAATATACCAATGACAAGCAAAAGAGGGAAGATTGATGGGGCCAATGAATTCCATTCCCCATTACACAAAAGGTTTTACCTCAAAAACTTGCTAGAGTGGAAGAGCTGAGTATTTCTCCCTAGTTGTTGTAGTCTGACACAAATGACAAATTCTAATGTGGCTGTGTGTCCTTGAACAATGTAGGCCAATAGTAACCTGCTCTTAAAATTTGGTTTGCTGTAGAATGTACAAAACCATGACCAGTACCATATTTGTCATGAAATTCTAAAATCACTCTTTCTGATTCTGCCCTTCCTAAGCACATCAAATAAACACCTTCATGATTCTTCTTGTATAAAAGAACTCCTTTCAACATGAAACTATCACTCTTTAAGCACAATTCTCTCCTTTGTACTGCATTAAGACAGTCGGGGTATTTACGAGTCAAAAGATAATGAACGATGTCATCATACCATTCACCAGGAGAAACATCTTCCAAATTATAAGCCTAAGCTACAAGATCAGGGCCTGTCTCTGCCATTGTCTTTGTAAGCCCTTGCCCTCTAACTAGCTTCATGGGCTGAATCTCAATGTCATATTCCTGTAACATAGTCACCCACTTAGCTCTACACTCTCCTTACTCATTCTGCATTAAGAATAGCTTAACTACAAGATCGAAGACTATAGAAAAGATCTTGTTTATGAGGATGTAATGTCTAAAAATTTTTACTACCTTGACTAAGGTGTAAGCCTGCTTCTCAACATTTGGGTATCTTAGCTCTACATCCTTCAATGGTGTGCTCATGAATGCTATGGGATTTTCATTACCTTGATTTGATTTCTGAGTTAATATAGCAGCATAGGAGTGGTCAGAAGCAAAGGAATATATGTAGAATGGTTAAGCATAGTCTGGACTCACCAAAACTGGGGCTTCAACAATAGCCCTCTTTATCTCTGCAAATGCTTCTTTTGCTTCTACATTCCATTCCACCTTAGCCTCATGCATCAACATTGCATTCAATGGCTTAACTATTTCTACAAACCCAGTGATGAACTTCCTTAAAAAATTGATCTTGCTGAAGAATGATTTCATCTCTTTCTTACTAACAGGTGGTGGAATCTTAAGAATAGCCTCTATGTGTTCTAGATCAATGGTGATTACTTTCTCAAATATAACATATCCCAACAATTTACCCTCTATGACCCTAAAGATAGATTTCTTTAGATTGAGAGATATTCCAAATTCTTTGCATTTCTGGAAAAAATTGCACAAATCTAAGATATGATCACCTCTCTTCTTTGAAAATACTGTCATACTATCCAAAAAGATGATTATGCACTTCCCAATTATATCTTTAAAGGCTATGTCCATTGCTCTCTAGAATGTAGCTCTAGCGTTAATCAAGCCAAAAGGAATTCTTCTGCAAGCAAAAGTGCCCCACTTGGTGGTAAAAGCAGTTTTATGTCTGTCCTCATATTGTACCATGACCTAGTTGTATCCTGAATAACCATAAAAGAAGGAAATAATTTGAGATCCATTTACAATCTGAAGCATCTCATCCAGTGAGGGAACTAGATAATTATCCTTTTTTGATGCCCTGTTTAGGTTCTTGAAATCCACACATAGCTTAATTTCACCATTTTTCTTTTGCACTGGAACCAGGTTTGCCACCAAATTAGAGTGTCTAACTAGAAATATTATCCTTGCAGATAGTAATTTCTACACTTCCTTCTATATTATGGGTTCTAGTAAAGCATTGATATGCCTTTGCCTCTGTCTGAAGGCTTTTACTCCTGGATTGAGAGGTATAGTATGAGTGATGATTGATGTATCATAGGTCTTCAAGTCTTCATAACTCCAGGCTATCACATCTAGGATATCTATGTAGTGCATCGATGATTCCCTCTTTCTTTCCTCGAGGCACACTTTTACCAAAAAGATATTTTGACATTATCTTGGGATCCCATATTATACTTGTCACACTATCCATTGATGGACTCTTTCCTAGTATCCCGTTCCTGATCCCTGACCTTATCCAGATCAAAGATTCTCTCTAATTGTACCATTCCTCTGGGAATTGTATTGGTCTTTAGATTAATTACCCCTTCCAAATACATCTCTGCTTCTTGGAGTTTCATTTCATCAATGATTTGAGAAGCAAAGACATTAGTATTAGTAATGAAATCTAAGATGTGCTTGTCATCTTCAAACACTTGAAAATTGGTGACATTATCAGGTACTAAGGGTACAGGGGTCAATTCCACAGTCAATTTCTTTAGTCCAAAAAGAGACAGAGGTTGTAAAGTACTAGCCTCTAGGCAAGAGCACGGGCCTTGTCCTGGTTCTTGCTTTCATCGAATCAATTGAATATTGAAGGCATCAAATCCTTCGATGAGATCCCATACTCTATGTCTATAATTGGTCATTCTTCTATCATGACATGAGTATTGTCTGCTAACTTGCTTGACTACTAATTCAGAATCTCCAAATACTTGTAAGATTTTAACCTTCTTCTTCAATGCTATTAACATTCCATGAACCAAAGCCTCATATTCTGCTACATTATTCGTACAATGAAATTGGAGTCGATGAGCAGCAAAAAATGTCTTACCTTTTGGACTGATTAGCTTGAAACTTGCCCCAGCTCCCTACTTTGATTTGGACCCATCAAATCTTAAAGTCCAACAACTAGTAACTGCAAATTTCTATGCCTTTTCTTTTGCACTATTGCTGCTGGATGGTTTTTTAGTAGGTACTACTTCTTTTCCTTTTTGATTTTCCTGGGCATTCTGAATACCAATTTTGACTACTGGAATGGGGTTGATATGTTTCTGTATTTTTTTTATTGCATCCTAGCATAGGCAATAGTCCAGTTCTAAATGGGAGGCATTATGCACCCTACACCAATTAGGAAAAAGTAGTTCTCTAAAATTCAGTTCGTCTACCTAACTGAACCTAATCCTCAATACATTTCTAAATGAACTATTGAAAATTATCTAACAAAGCCAGTTGATTATCCTCTGAATCATTGTCATTTTTAGCTAGTTCCACTAAGGCTTCAGTACCATTAGATTTTGTTTTAGAGTCAATAGGCATCGTATGCAACATGAGGACTTCTTCTGCGTCTGACTCTACAAAGGGAGCTACAAGCACATATTTCCCATACTTACTTCTGATACCAGAATTTCAGTTGAAGTATTTTGATATTTTGTAATCATGTACTTCATCCTAGGCTCTCATTCAATTCTAATCTAGTTCGGTACCCCCTTCCAAGGAAGCCACATATGAGAATGATCAGTCGAAACATAACCATTCAAAGCTTTGGTGAAATATCTCCCCAAAATTAATCCATAAGCATCAGGTATGTCAACTACTTATATGTTGATAACCTGCTAGATCCTAGGATCAGAAGCAATTTGCATATGAATCATATTTAACTCCCCTACCACATTTACTTCAATCTTATCTAATTGTGTAATTTTCTTTTGTGAGTTAGCAGGGGTAATTCCCATAGCTCTACAAACACCGAGGGGCATAAAATTTGTTGAAGCACCAAAATCCAAGAGACAATTATGCAAATTTTTACCAAATATGTGAACAAAAACTAGGAATGGAGGAGTATCCGTATTTCTCTAAAACAGAGTTAAGGGAGTATCCACTTGAGTGACCCGAGTCTTATCTTTATCTTTTCCCTTCTCTCTAGGAGGCATATGGACCTAATTATGACTGTGATTTTTCCTTCCTACTGATTGAAAACTAGATGCTCTATTGAAACTTTCGCTAACTAGTTTATTTTGTGACATAGGATTTGTATTATAAGCTCCTAAGACTATGTTCCTAATGGTTGGGACTCTTAATAACTCAAATGTAGATAGGCTTACCTTTAATTTTCTAAGATCTTTAACAACATATAGGGCCAATTGTTCTTTGCTCAAATCAGCAGGGGTCTCCTTTGGATATTCCATCACCTTCTCCTTGTTTGCATCAGTGCTTCTCCCTTTTAATGCACCAATATGCCTTGAATCTTGAGACTAATATTGCCTGGATACTTGGGGCAATGATGGGTTATTGCTAGCATTAGGATCTAGAGGTATGTTGAAATTGTTTGGTGGAATGGAAGTAGTGAAGGGACCTCCACCTTGTGGACGTCTATGTGGTAACTCCCTCAAATCATACTTCTTGATAGGCCTTTGGAAAGTCTGCACTTCTTCAACATAGGCCTCTTCCTCATCTCTGGGATCATTATCATTTACTAGGTTCTCATCAAATAACTATGTGATTTCATCCCCATTGCATACTTGGTCCGCCTCTTCTTCCACCTGACTAGTTTCTTTTTTTGGCACATTCTCTTTACTTTGAGGAAAAGGAGCATGATTCAACACCAACACTGGTGAATCATAAGGATTAGATGGTACTATTTCCTGATTACTTGCATTGTTCTCCACTTCATACTAAAAAAATTGAGGTTTTTGTTTGGAATTCTTGACAGTCTAACTCAAAATGTTGACTCATTTTATAAAGCCTGTACCATCCTGATAAGGCAACCTTAGCCAAATATACACCATTAGGAGGCTTCTCTTGATTAACTGATTGATTAACAGGCTGATTGGCTGGTTGGTCTAATGGGGTGGGAACTCCTCCATTGTTAGGCCCCATATTCCAAGTCCTATTTTGCCCTGGTGGCTACCTCTTATCGAATCTTTGTCTGCCATTTTTCCCTCTATCAAAATTTTGGCCTGAGGACTGTCCTTTATCATAGTTCTATCTTCTATCATTATTATACCCTCTGCCATCATTAAATCCCCTGTCGTTGTTGTAACCTCTACCTTGGTTATTTCCTCTTTCATTATTGTATCCTTGATCATGACGTTGCCCTCTATCAAATTTATGTCCTTGCAGATTCTCTCTATTTTGATTAGACTACATTTTTTTTTGAGTAGCTTGCAACTGACTGTTCTGGTTCCTTAAGTAAGTCACCTCCATATTCAACTTCTTTATTTGTTCAGACAATTCATCCAGCCTCTCCTTGTTAGGATTACTATATGGCAACTGATTCGCATTGTTCTGGGAATATCCTTCTACAACATTGACATTCAGTGATTGATTCAAGACTTCAGAATGGTGCAGGTAGGGAGTATAGCTGGCCTGAGGTTGTATATGTAGAGGTTGATTCACATTTTACTGAGGGTAACTAATTGTGGAAGAAACTTGTCCCATAGGAGGTCCTGGGTGAGGGACTAGAGGCAACTAAGGTACTGAATTCATGATTGGAGTATGGTTCACTAGAGCCTGGTTAAGAGCTAGGACCTGTCCAGGGTGAGCAACAGGTCCTAATAAGGGTAAAGGCCTAGACATATGTTTCCTTAAATTAGTGCTAACTTTCATAGCCTCTACATATGCATCAAGTAGACTAGCAGGAGGGTTATTACTCCACTTCATAAATGTAGTTGTCAAACTATCAAGTCCCTCATCATAAACTTCTAAAGCAGTGGGCTCATCGACAACATAAGGGGCCTACAGTCTGGTATAAGTATGATGAAACCTATTATTGAAAGACCCTATAGGCTCATTGATCTATCTCTTAAAATTAGTGAATTGACGGTACAACTCATTAGAACTAATAGGAATTTGAAACTTCTGCAAGAATGCAGCCTCTAGCTCAGTCCAATACTTGATGGACCCAATAGGTAAATGATTATACCAATAGAAGGCATCCTCCCCTAATGAATAAGGAAAGAGCCTACATGCTACATCCTCATGGTTTATCCCTCTATCCTTAAGGCCGGTCTGAAAGATCCTGATGTGTTCTTCAGCGGTCCTATTGGGATCATTGACATGGAATTTTGAACAAAAGTGTTCAGGGTTTTTGGGCATGACATTGTAAATGCAAAAACTTAGTGGAGATGGGTTGGTTGCTAGGAAAGCCATTGGTGGAGATGGGGGTGGTAATGGCCAATTTATGACCAGCTGAGGTTGTGGGATAAGAATTCCCTCAGACTCAGATGAACCTGAAGAGGATGGGGATGATGGAGATGACGGAGGTGGATGGGATGATGATGATTCTCCACTTCTGTTGGTCCTTCTAGACCTAGTAGGGTATGGTAATTCTTGAAACTCCTCCTCTCCTGGAGCAGATCTGGTCCTTCTTCTGAATCTTTTAGGAGAGATGGCATTCAAAAATAGATCCAGCTTGCTCGTTCATGCCCTCCTTCTAGCGCCAATCTGTTGATGATGTTTTTTGCATAGCAACAACTCAGATAGAATATGAAATCCTATCTCTCTTGAAAGGTAAACCTCTATCAGCAAGCCTCAAGAGATAAACCCAAGGTCTCTAATGTTAGGTCTTGACAATGCATAAACAACTCAGTGATAAATGTGAAAATGTTGGTAATCACAATGGGACCTTACTACAAGCAAAATACTAAACCTTAATTTACCAGATCTAGCAATATGATGATACTTCAATTCTAAATTTAATCCAATAATCAAATAAATAACAAAAGATAAGGATTTCAAAGAGATCTCTAAGCTTAACACTAAACCTAAGATTAATAATGCAAATGACCAAACACTTGAAATGGACCAATCCTTCAAAATAGATTTCTACTTAACCTAGATAAATCTGTAATCTTATAGAAACAATGCAATCTTCTAAGGTATTAATATTTTCAAATCATGAACATTCATTCAAAAAACCCTATTGCAATTGAAATGAATAAACCCTCATAATCGAACTAAACATAATGAATATAAAGTCCAGGCTAACTTTGCAAAGACACTAACAATCAATTGGTTGTGAAAAGTATGGACTAGGGATTGCTGCAACACCTCAAATATCAACTCATGAACATCATTGAATCAATTCTAATTCTAAATATCGACCTTCCTCAAAGCAATGCTAAAGATAGAATAACAAGAAATATGGAAGATAAAGGAACACAAGTATGGGATCAAATCACAATGTCATTACTTGCTTCAAATTATCCAGTGTAGCAACAATTCCAGCTTCTATTACAATATTTTCTTGAGAACAACTACTGACTAACTCTAGCTCTACTTAATTTTCTCTACCCTGCTAAGTAATGTGATGGCATCATAGTACTCTTTCTTGAACTTTTCCCTGAATAGCTACTTGGGAAGTTTGGAGTAGTGCGACTTGGGCTTTTCAAGCCAAGAGTTGATGAGTTGCGGAGATTTAACAGTTTGTTCTTCATAGAACTCCTTGGCGAACCCCATGTTAAATGCCACCATGTGAGATCTATTTGTCATATCAAAAGTTTGAGCAATGGAGATAGAGTTGAGATTTTCTATCACTCTCCCTTGAGGATTGATAATCTTTTGTGTACCCTAGTCGTAGTGTCTGACACACTCAAGGACAAGCTTATAACACTACACAGTCAAAGGGAAACCAACCACATGTGCTAAATCTCACTCCTTCATCCTTCTAGCCACCAAGGGGAGGTCTTTAGCTGCCATTCTTTCTTTGAACTCCTCATAGTCCCATAGTACAACATTTGTATTAGCCACCTATGACCAGATTGATGTGATCTTACTCTCAGGGATCTTGCTCTTAATGTCCATTTTTACTTTTTCTGCCTCAGAAACCAAGGATCCCTCTATTGCCTTGCTAGATTCAGCCTGCACTCACCGATAAAGAAAAGTAAAATCACATGAAAGCAATGTCAATCCATCAATACATCATTATAATGGATCTTAGACAAACACATTGTCATCAAGTCTCACATAAAATTATCACAACAAATTTCAAATTTCAAGACCATCCACAAAATCTGAGCCAGAGAGGAATTTCAGGAAATTCCATACTGATCATATTCCAACGGGATAACCAAGAAACACCTACTTAACCATTAATCCTGATCATAATCAATCAATAAAATACATGGGAAGTCCAAATATGACATGAAATAATCATCAAATGCTCCATAAATCATAAACACATCTAATTGTCCCACGTTCCTTTATATTTAATCAAATTCGGGAAAGTTTGTGAGGGATGGATTTTTGCGAAAAATGAGCCAAATTTTAGACTTCAGAAAATTTGAGAGATGCCAGATTTCAGAGAAATTCAAACTCGACTGAAATCTGTAGATAAGGTAAAACTTTGAAAGCATACGGATCCTGGGGACTCAAAGAAAATCGGTCTTTTTGTCTCATCGATCGACACAAGAGTATGTACTTCGGCCAAACAGATTACATTCAGAATGTGGTCACACTGAGTGGGGCATGTCTTGTCAACTGGTAATGAGGATATACGTGTTGTTGAGAGACTTTCTCTTTGGGGTGATGTTACGCCAAATGTCTTTTGTCTCACCGACTATCGGGGTCCAAGGAAACATTTCAACCAGACTAAAGTTTTTCAATATGAGGTCTCAGCGAATTTGTGGTGTCTTTCCAACCAGAAATGAGGATATACATGTCAATGACAAACTTTCTCTTTAGGGTGAGGTTATGGCGAATCCGTTTTGTCTCATCGACTATCGGGGTCCAAGAAAACATTTTGGCCAGACTAATGTTTTTTGATATCAAGTCTTAGTGAATTTGTGGTGTCCTATTGACTAGCGATATAGCAAACATATCAATATGACTAAAGGGTTGTTGGGGTAGGGTCTTGGCAAATGACTTTGGTCTTGCCAATAAAACACAAAATATTTTATCAGTGTGAGGATGATATTGTCACAATGATCAAATATGAACTTGGGAAGGTTTCTTAGCAAGATACAGGGTGACCGCTATGATATCTCCCTAACTTTGAAGAGTTACGGCGAAGAAAATCTAGAAGGGACAGATTATCTCGGAGGAACAAAAAAACCAAAACTAAGACACAAAGTCACAATTTTACCCAAACACCAAATCAATCATGAATTTTAAAGATTTAAACTCAGGGCAAGTCAGGCATGGTCCTTTCATTGACTTTCTTTGCATTCTAGGTTAGTTCTAAGGAAAAATAAGCTGGAATGGCATTGCCTTAAGTTTCAAACCCTATTCATCTGCTATTAGTGTACATGCAAGCTCAAAATTCAATCATTTCAACTACTAAGTCATTACTAGGGTTTACTAATTACTCTTAGGCAAGCTTCATCAAAATGTAGATAGACAAATGAGCTCAAAACTCATCTAGGAGATGACAAATAACGCAATGTTGAAAACCCCTAGCATGAAATGATCAAATACGTAGGAATCTGAATCCCACAAGCTCTCATAACATCAACTTTCCATCCATAATCAACCATTAAAAGCAAGCCAATAAAAACATACCATTGTGAAGCAAAAATTTATCTCAGAAACAACAAACGTGAAATCAAGGGCATCCATAAAGAACAAATGCAAGAACACAGACAATCACCACTTGAATCCATGACTCGCGAACTTGAAGGCCTCAAATGGAATCAAACACTCTCCAAGAATAAGTGCCTTAGCTCAATCAATAGCAACAATAAGCATGATGACACAAAAGACTTCGAAAATCCATTAAATACCTCACTCAAAGCTCGTACGAAGAAATTAATGCCATTGACAAGGCAGTAAAAAAAATTCGGGAACCCGACAACAAGATGAAATCCTGGAAAATCTAGCCCATGCAGAATTTTGTAGAGAGTGAAAATATCTAAACCACAGCCCAATCGGAATCCAAGCAGGATCTGAGAAAATCCATCCAAGGAGGAAAGTCCCAAATTAGGGTGAAAACCCGAAGCTTGCTCAAAATTAAAGATCATCAATGAATAACTGAGGGAAATCATTAAGGCCATCAAAATAAACTTTTAAGCACATGCCAAAATAAGGAAAAACCTCAAAATGAAAGGGCCAAGAAACCAAAAACAAAGCAAAAGAGGGTCTCTGCCTTCAGCGGGGTGTGTGTGTGAAAATTGCACAATAGGAATCTCTAATGAAAAGGAGATTAGAGGTTGTTGAATATGAAGAAAGAATTAGGAATGATGCATATGATAAGATTGGGCCTTCCTTGACCCCGAATGACTTGGAGACCTTGAAAAATATTTATACAGAGATGTTTCAAATGAAAAAATGGTTAAACATTTTAATGACAAAGAATAAAAAGCTGACAAAGAAGATAAGGAAGGAAACAACAAAAGTGATCTAGGATATAGCAAAAAAATATGACATGCATAAGGCTGATAAAGATGTTGCTGCTAAAAATGTTGAGGAAAATATTCCTCTTGATATAGGTAATGCAAATATCTCTAAAAAACATTGATGTTGAAGTTGACATCAGTGGTGAAAATGATCCTTTGGTAAGTTAGAAGTAGAATGAAGGTGAAGCTAAGCCTGAAAAACATAATGATGCTTCTCTAGAGCACACTGAAGGAGAAAAAGCCAATGATGAAAAAGGTAATACTGAAGAAGGAAACAACAGTGGAGAAGAAGAAAAAGACAATCCAGAGAAAGAGCAAAATAAAAATGGAAAAGATGAAAAGGATGGAAATGATGAAGAAGATAACAAGGATAAGGATAAATATGAAAATAAAAAGGAAGAAAAGAAAGAAGAAGAAGAAGAAGAGAAAATGGAAGAAGAAAAAGAGGAAGAAGAGAAAGAAAAGGGAGAGGAAGAAAAGAAAAATGAAGAATCTTTTGGGAAAAATGAAGAAAGTCAAAAGTAGATTGTAAAATCTCTTAAGTATCCCAGAGAATCATCCTTTAGTAATGATATTCTGAAAGACTTGCTATCCAAGCAAATCATATTCCAACCAATAATTCCCAAGGAAATTCTACAACTTCCTATGATTGAAGGATTTGTTGATGTGGAGAAGATGTCTCTAATGCATACAGTGGTGTTAGGAGATGTATTGCAGGAATCCAAAAGGAAAGAGATTCTTGAAACACATCAGAAAGGAACAAAACTGATAGAATATACTCTTAAGGAATTATAGGAGGTCATACCTAGTGCATCTATTGATGCATCCCTTACTCCTATTGAAAATTTGAGATTGTTGTTAGATTCTTTCAAGGAGTATACCTTTGGGCTTTGTGAAAAGAAAAAATAAGAAATTGGTAGAGAAAAGGCTATTTGCACTACATGACAAGTATGCTCTTGCACACTCAATTATTGAAAAGAATCTGGAAGCTATGAAGATTTGTGAGTTAGAAGCTAATGTTGTTCTTGCTTATTGCTTGAAGTGGCTAGATGCCACTCAGAACATTAAGATTGTTATGGACTCCATTGAGTCTCAGCTAACTGTTGTCTCCAACACTTACATTATATCCAAAGATAGACAAATCAATCTAGAATGCCATCACTGTGCATAAAGAAAAATTCTTTGTTTGGTAGAAGCAGAAGGAAGATATTATCATGAAATTTGATGAGTTGAGTGACATTATAAGAGTGGAATACACTTTGATTAGCAAGGCTCTGGTAAGCATAGAAAATCTTGAGAAGATAAATTTGTCTCCTGGTACTTCAGATGATGTAGTGGAAACTTTGGTAGAGTTGGAATCTTTGAACAAGATGTTGATTGCTACAAAGGATAGCTAGGAGAATGGTAAATCTATATGGGAAGGTATTTTGAAGGAGCTTCAAGGATCTCCATCCTTTGGTTGATACATGTGTCTTTGTTTTCTTTTTTTTCATGTTTCAATTTTAGCTCTTTTTGGGACACCCTTTGTCCTTGATGTCAAAGGGGGAGTGAATAATTGTGAAATGCTAGTGTTATGGGGAGAAATGTTGTAATTAAAGAGTTTTTGTAAATATTATTTTTCGGACATATTTCCAACAATGAAAAAGGGGGATATTGTTGGAAAAATGAAGAAGAACAACTCATTTTGTTATTTTTTGTTTTCATTGATGTCACCATGACATATGAGTTTCAACTGCAAGAACAAGTCTGAATTTGTTCCAGTATTTTGGTCTAGTATTTGAGTTAGTATGTTGGTATACCCTCTGGTATTTTGGTCCACCTTCATTTTCTGGTGATTACAGTTAACTACGATTTTGGGAAATGGTTTGTGGATGTTGGGAGCATGTACATTCAATATTTCACATACTTAGATGCTCGTATGGTGTATCATGATTTCTTTGTTGTTTGCAATTATGCTATTAGGTCTATCCTTGGCCGACCTAATGGATGTATTGTGTAAAGGTGAATAAATTTTTGTTATGCGGATATATGTGTGATCTATCTTAGGTCCATGCCAACTTGATGTAGCATGTTGGATTTTTGAATTTCTTTTTGGGAAGATTTTGTGAAAGACTATAGCCGATGGATGGTATTTTGGGTAAATAAGAAGTGCATCTAATTAGGCTGACCTAATTGATGCTTGCTGACGAATTAGATATATATAGTGGATAGTGTTCGAACATTGTGTGCGATGTGTGTGTTGTGAATGCAATTTTAAAGAAGAGAACATAAGATGAAGTGTGTCAAGTTAGTTTATTGAGCTTCATTGAAACTAAATCTGCACTCACTAGGTGTACTTTATCAGTTCATTTTCTAGTTGTAAGCCATTTTGTCATTGTAATTATGTAGGAAGTGAGCCTTTGTATTTGGACAATGATTCCTAGCAGTGAGCCACCCAATTTTATAATATCTTATAACTGGTAATACTATATTGTGAGCTAACACTTGCCATGGTTTTTCCCATTTTGGGTTTTCCATAGAAAAATCCTAGTGTTCATGTGTTTTGTGTTTCCATGATCTATTAATGTTTTTACTTATTTGTGTTGTTGTATGTATTGGAATAATTGGATGGTATCTAATCAAAAAAATTAAGAAGATACTTATTCACCCCCCTCTTAGTATCTTGGAAATTCAACAAAATAATATTGGAGGAGTCTCGACAAGATACTCTTGATAAAAAATAGAATATGAACTGCTTTATTTTGCAAAAAATATATCTCTTTCCTAGTATTAGGTGTCATACTTACACAAGACTCTTTAGACTATGAGATTTTGTACTGTCCTTTATAGGAGTGTGTAAAATCTATCAAATTCAAATTATAAGTTTTTCACATGATGACATTGACATTAAGCTAGGATTTATTAATTTCTTTCATTTTGTTCAAAGGATGATAATTAAGACCACTTGTGTCTATCAATTCAAGATAAACTATTGTTAAAGTCGGTTTGGAAGAATCTTTTGTAAGTGTTGATATTGAATGAAGGCTTGCTTATTTCTTTCAAAATAGAATAACCAAGGCCATTAGTCTTTTCTTGTGTGTAAGGCTCTATAGGGACACATATCTTTTTCTCTAGCACCACATCCTTTTCCATTGTAACCAAGTTGTTTAATCATTTCATAACCTTTTCCATAAATATTCTTCATATCTTTTGGATTCAATGGTTGCTCATAATTAAATTCATCAAAATTTGTTGTGTCATTTGTTTTATTTTATTCTAAAGTGGTTGAGGTGGATGCTTTTGAAGGGTCTTCCAAATTTTGTGTTGACATTACTACTTTTTCTTTTCCTTTTTTAGGGTCTTTGTTTATGATCTTGTATTCTCCCATGAATGTTGGTTTGAAATCCAAGGAACACCAATCATCTTCTAATAGCTTTGTGACTTCCTCAATGTTTTTTTCTGTCTTTCTATTGCATGGATTCTACTTGTGTAGTTGGTGTCAATGTTTTCAAAGGATTTTCCTTATTTTTCTCAATTTTCAAACAACTATTTGGGTCAGGGCCAGCTTCAATTGTGTACACTTTATTGTTGTATACATACTTCATTACACAATGAAGAGTAGAAGGCACCCCATTCATTATGTGAATCCACAGTCTACTTAAAAGGAGATTATATGAAATATTTTGAGGAATAACATCAATCATTGTTTTTAATGTGGCCTTTCCAGCTGTAATCGGTGAAGTGATCACACTAAGTGGTTGTTTTCCTATATTGTCAAATCCCTTAATGGATAAAGAATCAGGTTGAATTTTTTATTTATCCACACCAAGCTTATCCAAAAGGGATACACTACACACATTAAGGGTGGAGCCATTTTCAACAATGGTTTTCTTTGTGCCTCTTCCTCTATAGCAAATAATTACCATGAAAGCATCATTTTGTTTTTGCAATTCCAAAGGGGGGAGTTCACTTTGGGGGAAACAAAGTCAATGTTTATTCCTTGAATCATGGCTATTATCTCATTTAGTTTTTCACTAGAGGGGATCACAACTTGTTGCAAGGAACTTTGAATCATGTTATGATAGTAAGGGGATTCTTGAATAAGGTCCCACAATGATATCTTAGTAGGAGTATTCTTTAGTTGTTCTAAAAGATCATACTCTTTTCCATGAGGAGGACCTAGTAATATGGGGCTAGGTAAGATAGGATTAGGAAATGGGAGGGTTGTTGAACAAATTTTCCTTGGTTGTGGATTGTTCCTAGTGTTATATGTATGAGCAATGATATTATGACTTGGCTGCAATGACACATTATTCTTACATGGGTAGAGGATAAGTTCAAGTTTTTTTTGAGTTTGAGGTTTGTGTGAAGGTGGGTAAAGGATTAGAGGTTTCTTAGGATGTCCCATAGGGTATGTAGGATGTCCAATAGTTAATGGGGATTTAACAAAAACTTGTGCATTCATAACTTTAATAACATTGGTTTGATGTATTTGTAGTAAAGGGCAATCTAGTATCATATTTTTTACCATAATCCAAGGAAGTCACATCACAATTATTTTAATTTTCTTGCACCATGATATCCTCCATAGGAGGAGAGGTTTTAGGAGAACTATAAACCAAATGTTCTTGACATTCACGGATTGGTTCTTCCAAAATGACTTCATCGCAAGTAGGGGAATGACCAAAGTTGAACTATCTTGTTTATCAATGATGGTATTCTCTTGTTCAATAATATTTCTCCAAGGGAAAGAGAGACACATAATATTCTCATGACCCTTATTTGTTGTTTTTTATAAAATCAAAGCATCTTCCTCGCAACTAGGAGAAGAACCATAAAGATTTGATTATCTAACACCAATATATCCTCATCATTTACAACATTATCACAAGAGGGGAAGATGTTGGGAGTTGAATGTAGAATAATTGAAGTTTAAATGGTATCTTGTTATGTTATGTGATAATCATTATTACCTATGTTTGTGTCCTCTTGTTTATCAATGTATTGTCCACTAAGAGAGGTAAGAGGAGAGAAACAAGTAGGAATCTCAAAACTCTCTTTGATTGGTTCTTCTAACACCAAAATATCTTCTTCACAAATAAGAGAGATATTAGGAGAAGAATGAATATGATTGTTATGATTGTCCAAGGTTGTATTCTATTTCACTAAAACTCTCTTATATGAAGAGGATATGAACTTTTGCTTAGCATTCCTAGAAAGGTGAGGTACTAGTTCATTGTTTGAACAAAAATGAAAAGCACTTCTAACCATTTTATGCAATGCTTCAAGAATGTAAAAAATGAATATCCAAAGATGAAAAGTAATTTTATCCAATGTATGAAAAACTTTAAGAATGCAAACAATTTATATCAAAAAATTAAAAGCACTTTTATCAAACTTATGAAAAGTTTTATGAATCTAAACATTGTATATGCAAAGTTAACAATACTTTTATCAGAAATGTGAACATTTTTAGATCCGATGATGTTTTCTATTGAAATGATTTCAAAAATGACTACCCTAAATTGATGTTTTTGACCTCGATGCATAAAAAAAAAGTTATAGAAAAATTTCTAGATTGATACTATATGTTACTAGGAAGCTTGGGATGCATAGAAATGAGGTTTTTAATGTTGTAAAAGGTAGTTTAAAATATAGACTAGGACTAAATCACCTAGAGGGGCATATGAGTCCTAGTTAGGGTTTTTTTCACAATTTTCAAGAAATTTTAAGTGTTTTCTATGCTTTTTGGTTTGGATGATGTCTAAACTAAATGCAAATGCAGATTTTATATGATTTTCAATGATGCAAGATGCAAAAAAGCAACCTATATGTACTTTCACTAATACAATATTTTGAAACCCTAATGCACTGTTAATGAAAGAAAGATCTAGGTTGATGAGGTATTCCAAATTAGAAAATGAAATATTCTAAATGCAGGTTCACAAAAATGTAAGATAAAAAGTTGTCATCACTAGGGTTTAGGACCGAGGACAACAAACTTTCTATACTCCACATTCAAGGATACCCTAGAGATCTTACCCTAAGAGTGGAATAGAGACAAGAGATCTACTAGAAGGGTGTCCTAGTGTTTGATTATGAACTAAAGGGAGGTTCACCACAAAGATAGGGCTTATAAAGACTAATGAAATGCAAGATCTAATGACAAAACCTAGTGATGGATGAAACTTGAATTAAATGCTCTAGAAATGCATATAAATCAAAACATAAAGTTGTAAAATTAGATGCATGTACTTGGAAACTTGAAGAGGCTTGAATGAGGAATGGAAATGATAAAAAAAAAAAATTGATGTTGAGTGGGACTCATACACCAGTCTCAATGATTTAGTCCTAGATTGGGTTTTTTGTGCCAAAACTAGAATTTGATAGTGCTAGTTTTGAATCTCCTTAAACCCTAAAAATTGATTGTACTAGGACTCATATTCACAAGGTGGCACATCAGTCCTAGTGTGCTTTTTCAAAGGATTAAGATCTAATTATACTCTCCAATCTCCTCTTTCTACTACACTTTATTTTCGGATCTAAAACCCTAATTTCAAACTTGTAGATGACTTTTTCTAAAGATAGAAACCTTGCAAGTGAGGGGACAACTCCTAAAACTTTCTCCAAGCTTTTAATCTAATATTAAAGGAATATTTGAGCTCCAAGACACCTAGATCTATAATCACACATCAAAGAGAAGAAATATTTTGTGTTTGTTAGAGGGTAGGGGTTTTCCTAGATCAAACCCCTTTTAAGTAATTAAACCAAATGACGAGATAATGAAATAAGGCCATGAAACATGAAACATGGAACACAAAACATGAACAAAGATACCTTGAATGATGTCTTATAAATATGCAATCTAACATGAAATGGCCATGAAGGATTTAGATCTAGATCTTGAGATAAGTGTACAACAATGTTTGAGCTTGGATCTTGGATGCAACATTACAACACTAGCTCAATAACATGCTTGATGATTGATATCCTTGACATGATGATGTATCTTGAATTGCTACAACAAATGATGAAGAATCTACCCTTGAATGCCTTAGAAATGATCTTGTAAAGTCTTGGAATGATTAACTCTTGAGTGCTTGACTTGATATCATGAATGCATAATGAAATAATGATTTGAGACCTCATTTATATATGAAATCCATCTAATATCCCATCAATTGGATCCCATAGGTCAAAATTCATGAAATTTGAACTTAAAACCTAGATTTCCTGCTCAAAACCCTAGAAAGGTGCCAAATGGGCATATGAGAATCATATGCCACACTTAGCATATGAGAATCATATGCCCAGGGTGGTGTATGGGTCTCACAAGGCCTTTTTAGGTCACAAAAGTGTTGAGGTATTAAAAAATTAAGTTTATTTGTTGATATTGTCAGGGTTTTGATTGAAATATACCTTAGGATGCACAATATAGGGTATTAGGGGCCTATTGATGATGATATTAAGGTAATAAATGAAAGAGGGCTCAAAATTCAATGTGAAAGTGTAAATAAATATACTTTACAACATTAAATTAGGAAAAAATAGGTCTTTTTAGCTTAAAAGGGTCCTCAATCCAACGTGAAATTTTACAACACATTACAACACTATATTAGGTCCATTTAGTTTACAAGCCTCCTAAATTTAATGTGAAGGTGTAAATAAATACATTTTACAACACTAAAGTAAGGAAAATTTAGGTTTATTTAGCTTAAAAAGGACCCAAGACCTAATGTGAATGTGTACAACACATTACAACACTAGATCAAGGTGATATTAAGTCCAATTTGTCATTAATTATTCCAAAATCAAGCTAGAAGAAAGGAATATGTTTTTTGTTGTTACACATTCTCACACATCCATTAGGTTGACCTAATTAGATGTAAACAAAATAATCCAAAATAGCTTTTTTTGGCTCTACACAAGATTTGAAATCATCTTTTCGCTCACGCAACCTGTGTAATACTTAATTTCAAGTCAACATTGATCCAATTATCATTTTCAAAAAGTATTTAATCTTATCAACACATATTATGTATTAGGTCGGCTAGGAATAGGACCTAATCATAAAAAAATCCAATTATACACATGCTTCTCAAAATAAGCACTTTCCAGATTCAATATTTCTTCAATTTCTCTTTTTGCCAACATCAGAGATTCTACCTTTCAAAATATATCATTAAATCATTAATCATAAGAAAATGTGGAATCTCCCACACTATTATACTCAACAAAGAGGAGACAAAAATATACAAAGTTGAACTCTGTCAATGATATCTTCTAGTACTCTTCACCAAACTTCTCAAGATCTTGAATATAGTTGTATGAACTGGTCATAATGATATGGTTATAAGCACAAAACTATACCTCTTGTGGTGAAGTGCAGACCTAAAAATTGACACACTAAACCTCAAAACCATTAGCAAAGAACACTTGACCAAACTTCTGATAGATCATTTTTCCAGTATAGTTAGTATTTATACCAATAGCACCAAAAACTACTTCCCCACAATTTTGACATCAATGACAACATTGTGACAACTGAATCAACCAATGTATGTACAATTCATGCTCATTTTTCTAAGCTACATCAACAATAATAGACTTCCAAACTTCCAACATTCCAATCAAGGAGCTAGAATTGGTGTAGAATTAAATAGATCTAAAGGAAAATATTTCTTGGCTACATATATTCAATTTCTAATATACAAATAACATACAAAAGTATTAAGAACTCATATATGGAATTTTTTTGTACATGAGAAGAATTCCAAGATGCTATATGTATTTAAAGATTCTTAATTTATAGTAAAGAAGGTAAGTAATAGACTTTCCATTACAAAAGATTATTTACTTATAGAAATTATGATTGAGACCTTATCAATGGTTTTGATGCTTTTAATATTCGATATATCTTGGGGAAATGAAATATAACTATATATTCTCTAGCTCTTGAAGCTATTACGTCAGGGCATTTATCTATTTATTGTCTTAAAATATTTTCAATTGAGTTAGTTTTAGTCATATTAGTACTTAATAATCTAAAAAAATTCAAATAGTCAAATATGATCAACACATTATTAAATTCATAACTAATCTAGGTTTTTTTTGAAGTATAACTACTTGATGAGGCTAATAGAGAAGAGATTAAGTTAGATAAAGAAGTCATTATAAACCTAAAGAAAAAATATTCTTAAATGAATGGTATATCTAGAAGTATTATTTAAGTTAGATTAAAAAAGTAAGAAAAAAGTGGAGCGTAGGTTAGAAGGTTTAAAGTTTATTCCCATTAACCTAGGAGACCAAGAAATCCCTATGAATGTATTCATTGTACAAATATACAAAAAGAAAGGAAAAAAAGGATAATTCAACCTCTAAAATATTACCATCAATAAATTGTGTGGAGAAATGAATATCTAAAAATATATGAAGCTTCTATAATTACTCATGTGACCCCTTTGAAAGAAAGAATGACACCTTTTTGTTAGAAATAAAGATCAATAAATTCTATTCTGCTATGAATAATTTTTTAAGAAGTAAATAAATTATTATTAGTTTGGATTTGGATTATCTATCTAGTTAGATATTCAACTTGGATTTATAATTTGATACTAGTTTAGAAGAAGAATGGAGAAATAAGATTTTTTTTTAGATTTTAAAATTTTAAACAAGAAAATTGTTCATTAATATCATTAGATGACGTATTGTAGGTAGTCACAAGATGCTAGATGATGTCATTCTTATATTACTATAGATACAATCAAGTTATGGTTAATTCTAAAGACAAACTTAAGATAGATTTCATTTCAAAGTGGGTTGTAAAGAATAATTCCATTTGGATTAAGCACCATTGGGGCTACTTTTCATCATGCCATAAAAATTTCTTCAAAGGATTAGTTGTGAAAAAATTGTACTATACATGGATGACTTGATAGTCTTTGAAAATAATGGAGCAAAGCATGTGGATAATGGAATAAAAGTGGTACAAAGATGTATATATCATGGAATATTCCTTACTAACAAGAATAGTGTGTTTGGAGCAATTAAAGAAAATCTACTAAGACATCTAATTTTAGAAAAATAAATATCAGGGTAAAAGCAAGAAGTTAGGTCCACATATAGGGGAATTTTTAGTTGAAGATAAATATAAAAAAATTGGTTCCCGCATCATTAAAAATGAGTTACTATTTAGATTTAAGATTTTGAAACTAAATTTTTAAAATGGGCACATGTTATCAAATTGCTATCCATTTTATTTTTCAAATGGGTACCACTTTCTAATTACATAATATTTTAGAACATGTAGAAATTCTAGAGTGGGTATGAAGTTTATAAAATTTGAAATTTGAAACCCGTGCATCTTATTTTTTATGCTTAGGAACCCACCCCTTAGCCTTGAACCTACAAGTATAATGTCATGAAAACATCAAGAGAAAAACTAACTTTGGTTGTATGGCTGAAGATTTTTTCTTCAGTTTTTTTTATGAAGCTAAAACCCATTATAGATGACGATGTATAGTTATCAAATATGTATTTTTTTAATTATTAGATTTTTTTGTAATTTTTAATCATTTATAAGCAGATTGGTCATTAAACTTGAAATGTTAGGTTTTAATATTTTTTTAATAACTCATAATTTTCAAAGTTTATTGTAAAATAATTTATATGACATCAATCTACACATAATTATTTACACAATAAATAAAATAGGAAAAAAATATTTTAGCTCAAATTATGGAGGTCATACATGAGGGGTGTTCAAATATAACAATTAGAGACAATACAAAATTAGTTAAAAAAATATTTGGAAAAAGATATTAGAAAAATATCCTCAACAATATTCAATATAATACACATGTTTCTCCAAAATTAATTATAAAAAGAGTTTTATTTGGGTCAAACAAAGGTGGTTGACATGCTCATAGTATGGTTTGAAAAAATCGACTTTTAAAAAGTGCTCTTATACATTCCTATCAAAATGTGTTTTTTATCATATGGGGATTAGAGTAAATCGCATATTTGAAAACTAGAATCAAAATAATTCATTTAATATTAATATTTTTTTAAAATAATCTATATGTAAGTGCTTCAAACGTTTATTTCAATTGTGAGAATTTTTAAAAATTGAGAAAAGAACTTCCACCTTTAAAACATTTTGTGGACCAAACTTCTTATATCTACCCATAAATTGATCTTGAAAGGGATGATTCTATTATGAAAATTTAATCTCCTACTAGTAAGAAATAAAACAATCCTTTTCAAGAAAATCAAATTTGTAATATAAAGTTCATCACTAGGTTTGCTAAAATAGTTAGACCCTATAACACAATATTGAAAAAAGACACAAAAGGAGAATGGACACTAAAGGCTAAAACATATTTTAAATAAATAGAGAAGGCTATCTCCAATTCTCTTTTCTTGGTAAGTATATATCACATGAAACCATTTTATATTTATTCATTTTATTCCAAGCATACTTTTGCAATGATCCTAACTTATAGGAATGAAAAAATAAATGATAAATCAATTGCTTTATCCTTTTAAGGATACCAAAATTAGATATTGTTAGAAAATGATTTTATTAGGAGACATACTCTTATAAAAAAAGTATTTTTTTTCTAATATAAGGTTATAAAACTTAGTAAAAAATAATAATCTAATAGCTATTATATTAATAATTATTTTCAAATGGTTTCTTTGAACAAGTGTGACTAATACCCCATAAGATATTTAAGGAGGTTCTCTCTCACTTGAGAGTGTGTTACGTTGGATATTTATAGTGAATTATATCAATATGCACAGGAGGTATTATTTTCCATGTTAAACTATGTAAAGGATTTTCCCTAAGCTTTTGATTTAGTTAAAAAAAAATTTGAAGGGACTTGAAACTCTTTTATAAAATATTTTCTAAAAAGTAATAAAAGATATCCAACAACCTACCATCAAAAAACCTAGAAGAAAATCATAGCTAAAAATAAAAAAACAACAAAAAACCTATTGCAACTATTTAAGACTAGTGTTTGTAGCTTCCATCTTATGTTGGTAGAAGCTTTAATGAAGATCCATTAATGGTTCTTTCTTTTCCTCTTCAAATGATTTGTTTTTACCTTGGGTTCTAGTGCTTGGCCCCTTGTTGAGACTCTTTGATCTATCTTCCCTTGGCCTTGATCTCCTCCTTAGTCTTATCCCTGACATCGGTAGCTTTGATAATTTGGTCTTCTTTGAAATCTTTCAATTTTTTGTTGAAAGAATGAAGAAGGAACCCTTTAATGTGTTGTCATTGATGTCAACATTGATTGTTGATATTTACTCTAATCTGGTGAACATAATGAAGATATTTGAATCCATTATTTTGGTCCACAATTGCTCATGTAATAAGATTTACTTATGAGGTGATAATATGCTATTCCTAAGTATTATGTGCATATGTGTTCAAGATTTTAGTTTGTTTGGATGAATAGTTTGAAACGGATAAGCGACAGTAGTTCAACATTCAGTTTTGGCTTTATACAATGTAAATAGGTATGAGTAATTTGGTTTGTGTTCCTTTGGTGTTAAGAATTAGAATTTGAAATTTTGGGATATTATTTATAGGTGTTAGCATATTATATATTCCAAATGATGTGTGGTTATATGATTAGATAGATTGTTGGTGTTGATTAGTTGGCATATTTTGTGATTAGGTTTAATTCTTGGCTGACCTAATGCTTGATATATGCTACGATTATTAAATATGTATTAAGGATGTTAATGAGATCTATTTTAGGTCCATGCTGACCTAAATTAAGTGTTGCACATTTGGTTGGAGCACAAAGATGTTTTTGATTCAAGTATGGAGTTGACAAGACAATTTTGATTTAAATTTGGGCTACATCTAATTAGGCCGACCTAATTGATGTATGCAGATGTATTGGGTATATATGTAAGTCATTTTTGAGATTGTGGAATGCAAGATGATGTGTGATATGATGTGAATATGTGAATTTTGTATATACATAATTGGATCCATAGAAGAGTTGTTGTGAATATTGAGCAACTGTAAAGCAAAGCAGTATTTTGTATTCAAAGCTTCAAAGGAACTAAATCCAACACAAGGAAGGTGTATTTTGTATCAGTTCACATCTTGGATGTGTAGCCATTTTAATTTTTTATCTATATTTGGTTGTGAGCCTTATTGGATAGTGTGTCCTAGTAGTGAGCCTTTGTAATATCTTATAACTGGTTATAATATATTGTGAGCAAATCCTCACCATGGGTTTTCCTTTTTTGGTTTTTCCACATAAAAATCCTAGTGTTCATGTGTTATGTGATGTTGTGATTTTTTCATTCTTTCATTCATTGTTGTAGTTAGATATGTTTTGTTAATTAGATGGATTGTGATCAAATGGTTTAATATAATACTGATTCACCCACCTTCTTAGTATTCTAAGTGTTTAACAATCGATATCAGCTTGGTTCCTTTTAAGAAGCCTAACAAATTGAGGAAGATCTTGGAGGTTAAACAAATGGCTGATAGAAAGTATCCTATTTGTTCAAAATATTTGCTTGTAATTGAATACATAGAAAATGGCTGCATGATTAAGAAAGAAGAACTTAAAGCTTCTCTTGAAGATCTTGATAGAGTTGAAGGTGAGAATAAAAATCTTAAGGAAGAAAATGAATGCATAAAAAAATTGAGAGAATAAATCAAGAAATTGAGAGAAACACATTGCGAAGTCAATGTCTAAATGCAATGGTACACAAAAATATTGATGAATGTATAAGAATTGAAAAATAAGTGGTAACTTTGAGATCAGATGTGGAAAAAGCAAGATTTCATGAGGAAAAATTCAAAACAAGCACTATAATGCTTGGTGAGCTAATTTTAGGACAAAAAAATCTAAAGATAAAGGAGGTTTAGGACTTGAAGAAGGAGAAATATCAAAGGAAAATCAAGAGAATACAAGGAAATGGCAAACAAATTAGAAATCAAAGAAGCAATGCTAGAAGGCCACCTATCAAACAACCAAATGCTCAAAGGTACCCATCTTTTACTGGTATTTGTTTTTCATGCAAGAAATTTAGACATAGAGTTATTGAGTGCAAAAGTTAGATGATGAATAGATATAATGTTGGTTAAATGGTTTAATCTTTCAATGGTTACTACTATACATGTAATGTATTTGGACATGAAGCTAACCAGTGTAGATCAAGATTGAATAGAGGTTAGTTTGATCATAAAAATGTTGTATGCTATAGTTGCAACAAACTTGGACACATTTCAAGATTTTGCAAAAGAATGGAATGTAGACTAATTCAAGAAAGAGGAATGAACCTATGAAGAAGATTGATCCTACTAAAGTAAAGAAGGAAATGGAGAAGATTTGGAGAAAGAAAGAAGAGTCTAAAAATAAAGAAGAATTAAATGTTTTTGTACCTTCCTCTAGTGTAGATAATTCCCTTGGAGATTAAACCTAGGCATGGGATTAAGGGGAGCAATAACAAAAAATATAATAACCCCCTAGAAATATGATGTGTCAAGGAGTGGCACAAGGATATATGGTGTAGCATGGAAAGCTTAATAAAAAAATTCTATAGATTGACATGTTTGGACTCATTTCCAAGGAGGTGATAAAGGGTATTATAGGGTTATGTGATACCAAACCTATATTGGTACTTAAAATTATGAAAAAAGAGGTTGTTATGGAACTTACTAGTGCCATGTTTGATAGAAGGGATTTAAAAACAAAACATATTAGGAATCTTGCTATAAAATATGATTCAATAGTGATAGGTCACAATATCTACTTCACCAATAGGGAGAATTTAGTTTCAACAATTGCTATTTATGTTACACATGAAATGGTAGTGAATGGGAAGGACTCTGATTTGTGTGAGTTACTCTGGTAGCAACTTCTTGAGAATCTAAAGAAAACTAGGGAAAATAAATATTCCTTTAAGTTTGGAACTTTGGTTGTGTGCTTATTATTTCACTTTTTGAGAAAGCTTCTTGGACGAAAGGATATTGTATGGGATAGGAGCAGACCTATGGTACAAATCAAATCTTTGATTATATGTACAACTTAGGCAATATGAAAGCTCAAGATGATGCTTTCACTGTGTAACACCCCACCATAGGACCCTAGAGGACAACAGAACTAACTATAATAATGAAATTTTAAAAAATAATAACAATGAATGTAATTGAACATGAATGTAGTTAAGCTATGTCCTCTAAGGTCCATGACTGCATTACTAACACAACTATTACCAAGATCTAAACATACAACATGAATTATCTAACCACAAGAGTTCATTTTTAATCCATCACATTAAATAAATAAACAACATTCATTTCCATAATATGAAATCAAATAAATAATCATCAAAGATCATATATATAGAACCAACAAGTCCATATACAAATTCCTTGACATGAGGTACATCATTACATTGTTACAAGCCTTCATCAATGCTTGCTTGAATACAACAGGAAGAATACGTCAAGATTACATTACATGATACAAATGATATATAGGTTCAATACATAACATAAGCAATTGTCTCCTCAAATTGATACAATATTTGAAATTTACTATGTAAGGTACATCATCCATGCTCACAAACAATGGCAAGGGAAACCCAATGGAGGAAAAAGCACAATCCACCTGACCATGTGGAACCCTAAGGTCCACCCCCAGTGCTAGGAGATAACAATAAGATCCCACTACAACAAATAATCAAGAAGAAAAAAGGCCAACATAACAAGGCTAGACAAGAATCCAACACAACACTAAAACAACATGAACATCACAAGCACATACATCACTTCTAAAGGCCTCACACAATAGAAGGGGAACATAAAACTAGGTAATACTAGACTATAATAGGGAGGAGTGTCATCGCATGGTCTTGGCATGGGTTACCCTAATAGTCTCTCACTAGATGTTGACCCCATCTATGGTTATCTTGACAGTCTCTCACTAGACATTGGCCCCATAGGGTGACACATGTGAAACCAACATTCCTTTTGTGAGGACAAGGAAGTTGATCTTGCCAACTAGGCCTTCTCAACCCATCCTTAGCCTAAATGAGCACTATAGGTGACGATCCTAAAATATTCTCATAATTTGAATGTTATAATGTATTTTTAATACCCCAACTCTTATTGCTAATGGCTGTTTTAACACTTTGATTAAAGACATTTTATTCAAAATCGGGTAGAATCCTGTAGCCACACATTCCTATATTCCTACAACTTGATATCCATGTGTCCATAATAAGTACCTTGTTTGACTTCCCAAATGAATGGTATAATGCATGTGGCTTTTGGATAATCAAATAGATTTAATAAGTGATTAATGAATGTATTGTGTTGGTTGCCATGCATGCTTTCTTTTCACTTATGTTACCTTGTGCATTGCAGGTGGTTGAAGGAAGCATAATCGAGTCAAGCACAATGGATCTTGGCCTTGCAGTAAAGTCCATTTCTAGCACGGCGTTGAGGAAATTGTTCCAGTGAAGACTTTCTGACCTAGTCATTGGGAAGAAATCTAAATGATCATCAATCTAGGAAGAGTGTAATGCTAAATTCTCTTTGAATCGTGTTGAATGGATATGCTTTCATTTATGAGAAATCTGTTCCTCGATTTCAGGATGTATTCATGTCCACGTCTTTCTCTAATAGAGTTAGGTAGTTAGTTGTTTTTATGATATAAATAAGTTCTCCTCCTGCATGAGTGAGCAACAGAACAGTGTGTGTTAGAATTAGTATTATAATAAGAAGCAATGTTCTTGTATTAATTCTCTTACAGGCAGAATAATCAATGTATTAGATTTCAAGATTATGAATAAAAGTGGATGGAGTTCTAAGTTTAATTCTTGCATAAGCTTGTTGATGCTTGCTGAGGGGGCCCACTTAGTAAGTATCTATAGTTAGTTGTTTATTTCCTATTGATTACAAGTTAGATTTCATTTCTTAGAAGTTTTAGTGCAAACTCGGTCTTATATTGTTCCTCCAGCATCGAGAATCCATCCCTATGTCTGTTCCTGCAGCATAAGGCCAATTCATAGTTTGTCGCTTAGTAATAGTTGTCATGATCTATGTTTTGATTAAGTTTAGAAGGCTTTGCATTATGTTCCTATAAGTGGGAGTAGAATTTCTTTCCACGCATTTATTTCTAGTAAATCGTGATTGAAACTAGTTCTTAGTGCACATACAGTGCCGCTCCATTTCAAGTATACATTCCCTAGTTTGATAATAAATGAACAACCATAAGAAGATGTTAGTCACCTACTGCAATGTCCAATTCCTAGGTTAGGATTTTCCATGACTAGTATATCCTTTTGTGGGTGTCACCATTTTTGGCGCCGTTGTTGGGGATGGTGTCAAGCTAAGAACCTGTTATAGTCATTGTTAGCATTAGTTTAGTGTGTTTATCCAAGCATTTTCAAAATTCCTTCAATATGCAATTAGTTCTATTGCATGCATAGAAGAAGAGACACTCAAGGAAGATTCCTCCCTAACCTTCCATTCATTGATAATACTCTTGAACCAACTTATAGTTTATTTGAGGAAGGAGGAGACCAAGATATCAATCCATTTACTTAAAACCTGCTTGTTGAATTGCCATTTGATCTATCTGATGAAGAACCTAAAGAAAATCCATTTGCTTTGATACTCAATCAAGCAACTATGGCACATAATCCACCTAATTGACCTCCTACTTTTGAATTCCCCATCGTTTCTCAACAAGATAAAGAAAACCTTAAGAATATTCTTTCTTTATTACTTCCCAAGTTCTATGGACTAGTTATAGAGGACCCAAAAACCTTCTTGTTTGAGTTTGACATCCTCTATCATAGCTATGATTACACTTTAGATGCTCATAAGCTAAAGTTGTTTCCCGCTACTTTGAAGGAGGGAGCTCTCAGATGGTTTATGAGTTTGGGAAGGGGTGTTATTGATAGTTGGGTAGCCATGCAAACAAAATTTCTTGAGAAATATAAGGAATATTGTAAGAGTGGTAGTAAGGGTGATGATATATTCAAAATTCAATAAAAGGAGGATGAAAGCCTAAAAGACTATATCTCAAGATTCTTGTTTTCCCTAAAAGAGAATTTAGACCATACTCTCAATGAAGAATCTCAGAAACTACTTTTTCTAAGGAGAATCAATGATACCTATATAGATGCCCTGGACCTAATGGGAGGTAGAGATATAACCCAAGTGTCTTGGGATGATATCAATAAAATATGTCTCAACTACTCTCGAGCAAATATTAAGAAGGCATCAAGCCACAGTGGGGAAGTCTTTTTCCAATGGAGTTTCATGGATGGAGATCACATATTTGATGTTTGATTTCAAGCAGGACATTATAAACAACATGGCTACACGATTGGATACTATACAAACTTAGAAGAAACATGAGGAGGCTGAAGCAATCTTGGCTAGGTTTTGTCCACATTGTAGACAGAAGAAACATGACTGCAAATGTAAGATGGTTGCTAACATGGAGGCTAAACAATTACCCACTAATTTTAAAATGATAGAAGGTGATGATGACTAAGTATTCTTTGTTGTACAAAGCAGACCATGGGCTCAAAGAAAAGGTATGCTTCAAGACCCTTTGACTTTTGGTAATCCTTATTCTAATTACAATAACCAATGGCAACCTACATATGGCCCATATCCACCTTGGAATACTCCTCAACCAAACTGGCCTAACTATCAGAGCCCTTAAAGGAAACTTCCTCAAGGAGGTTGGCAGCAACCACAAGGACAATGGACTCCACCTCTAGGTAATTGGCTACAGAATCCTCAATGAAGAGTTTCTTAGCAATGGAAGAACCAATCCTTTGGATTCCTGCAGCTTTAGCAACCACAACCTCTGGCCCTCATGCCACCTCCTGTAGCACCTGCAACAAATAATGGCCCTCCAAAAAAAATGCCTATGTTTGCTCAACCATTGCCAAACCCTAATAATAAGCAACAACAACAACAATAAACTATGTATTCTGTAGAAGCCAATCAGTATCCAGCTTATGCCCTGAATATCAATGATATCCATCTTAGGTCTAGAACTACTCTTCCTACTCCACAACCACCTATAATTACGAAGATTCCAAACTCTACCTCTAAACAACCTACTGATCCTACAAAACATATACCTATATAAGATATTATCTCTAAGGAACCTATCCTACAGCCTCAGGCCAAACCCCCTTTTCCTCAAATATTGCAAATTACTACATCCAAGACCATGGAAGCACCTACCTTTAATATTTTGGATTAGCTAAAGAATGTACAAATTCAAATTCCTCTTTTTCAAGCTATTAAAGATGTTCCAATTTATGGAAAAGCCATTAAGGAGGCCTATTTAAAGAAACAAGGAAGAAAGAAAAAGGATTCCCAAACTATCCATGTTCTCGGATAGTTGGAAGATATTATGCTAGGGAAGGTAGTCATTCCAAAACATACTGACCCTGGGAGTCCTGTGGTAAAAATAAATATCAATAGTCAGATAGTAAAGAATGTTTTGATTGACCTTGGTGCAGCCATTAATGTAATGACCAAGCACACTATGGAGTGTTTGAATATCCCAAACATTCGGTCTACAACTACCTTCTTGTAGCTTGCTAATAGTTCCATAGTCACACTTGATGGAGTGGTAGAAGATGTCATTGTCACCCTTGAGTCTTGGGAATACCCAACAGATTTCACCATATTGTCCACTAAGACAACTTTGTGTGGATATCCTATCATCCTAGGTAGACCATGGTTAGCCACAACTGATGCTCTTATAGGATGTTGTTCAAGAGACATGAAAATTTTTGATGGTCAGTTAAGAAAGAAGTTGGCCTTATACCCACCTGCACAACCTCTGCCATACTTGTCTCAACCAATTTAGCCATATTTAGGAGAGGAAATTGAAGAAGTCAATTCATTGGATTAGCTAATGATGTCGCAAACTAATCCATTTTTCTAGCTTTAGAGTGAGGATGGCCTGCTTCTACACATTTTGCAGTTCAACTCTGATCTGAATAGCCCAACTATTTCAGACAACTATTTTCAGCAGTGTTTCTTGTAACAACTGAATTCTAAGAGCCATCACAATTTACTTCTATATGACATACAAACACAACCTTTATTAGCAACCTCAATAAATGATCTTACCAAGTATATAGAAGTATCTTCATGCCGTTGTCTACATATCAATAATAAGCTACCTTAGTCTCAACAAACCACCCTAGCCATAATGTTCCAAGCTCAACATAGAGCTTTTGCATGGGATTATGGGGATATGAAGGGAATAGATCCTCAGCTCTGTACTCATAGGAACTACATTAAGGAAGATTGTTCACTTGTTAGGCAGCCTCAAAGAAGAATCAACCAAGCACCCAGGGAAATATTTAAACAAGAGATCCAAAAATTATTTGATGCGGGTTTTATCTATCCTATTTCAGACAGTCAATGGGTATCTCCACTAGTGATTGTTCCTAAGAAAGGTGGAAAATGGAGAGTTTGTGTAGACTATAGGGAGTTAAACATAGCATCTAAAAAGGATCACTTTCCATTGCCATTTGTTATTCAAGTGCTAGACTCATTATCCAGTAAAAAGTATTTCCCCTTTCTGGATGGATATAGTGGGTATAATCAAATTAGAATTGCCCCTGAGGATTAGGAAAAAACAACTTTTACTAGTCCATGGGGCACTTTTGCCTACTCTGTCTTACCTTTTGGCCTGTATAATGCACTTGCAACATTTCAAAGGGTAGTAATCAATATTTTTGCTGATATTTCTCATGATTCTATGGAGATCTACATGGATGACTTCACCATTTATGGAGCCACTTATGAAGAAGCATTAGCAAACTTGGAAAAAGTGTTGAAAAGATGTAAGGAGAAAAAATTGTCTTTGAATAGTGAGAAGTGCTTTATGATGATGCAAGAGGGAATTGTTCTAGGCCATCATATTTCTCAAGCAGGAATTCAAATTGATCCTGCAAAAATAGAAGTCATTTTAACTTTTCCAACACCTATGAAACAAAAGGATGTTAGAAGTTTCCTAGGACATGTTGGATATTATAGAAGATTTATCAAAGATTTCAGCAAAATAGCCAGTCCATTATATGCCTTATTGACTAAGGATTCTAAATTTAACTGGACCGAGGCTTGTGAAAAATCTTTCTTGTAGCTTAAGAAATTACTTACTCAGGCACCTGTTCTTCAAGGACCAATGTGGAGTCTTCCCTTTCATATACACACAGATTCTTGTGACTATGCCATAGGGGCTGTTTTAGGATAGAAAGAGAATTCCATAGAGCATGCCATATATTTCATTAGAAAAAAACCTTCAAGGCCCTGAATTAAACTATACTATCATAGAGAAAGAATTCCTTGCAGTTGTGTATACCCTGAAGAAGTTTCATCATTATGTCACTGGTTACCAAATATTTGTTCATACAAATCATGCAGCAATAAGGTACCTCATGAATAAACCTGCCATATCTGGTAGATTAGCAAGATGGATCCTATTGTTGTAGGAATTTGATATCACAGTCATTGATAAGCCAGGTCGGGCTAATGTGGTGGCTGATTTCTTGTCAAGACTTCAAAAAACTACACCTACCACCGCTGAGGTACTTGATGATAGTTTCCTTGATAAACATATATTTTCCATTACTGCCCAAACTCCATGGTATGTAGATATTGCAAACTATTTAGCAGCCATTAAGATCCCAACCCACTTCTCACCAAAGGAAAGACAATTATTGGTAGAGAAAAGTTTTAACTTTTCATGGATTGCAAACTACTTATTTTACACAGGACCTGACCAAGTCATAAGAAGGTGTGTTCGGGAAGATGAGACCTATGAAATTTTGCATGCCTATCATGATGAGCCATGTGGGGGCCACTTCGCAGCTAAGAGAACATCTATGAAAGTGCTTGCTACAAGGTACTATTGGCCCACATTACACAAAGATGCTGTAGCCTACACTAGAAAATGTGACAGATGCCAACATATGGCAAGACCAACAAGGTCTGATGAAATGCCCCTATACCCTCAAGTGGTAGTTAGTCCCTTTGACAAGTGGGGCATGTATTTTGTTGGACCCATTGATCCTCCTTCCAATGGGAAATCATATATTTTGGTTTGTACTGATTATGTAACCAAGTGGGTGGAAGTGAAGGAAATGACACATGCCCGTGACAATAAGGTTGCTAAGTTCCTATATGATCAGATTTTTACTTGGTTTGGAGTCCCAAGGGAACTTGTTACTGATCAAGGAGCCCAGTTTATATCCAACTTAATTGCTGCATTGATGAATGATTATAAGATCAGACACAAAAATTATAGCCCCTACAACCCTCAAGCCAATGGCTAGGCAAAGGTTAACAATAGAGAAATTTAGGCAATCCTTACTAAGATAGTATAGTTACACAAGAACGATTGGAGCAGCTACCTTCCTAAAGCATTCTGGGCTTATAGAACAACATGGAAAACTACAGTGTTTACTCCTTTTGAGTTACTCTATGGAAAAACTGCCATGTTACCAATAGAATTTGAACATAATACCTTAAGGACTACTCTCCAGCTTAATATTGATATTTCAGAAGCTCAAAAGGAATGCCTCCTGTAGCTAAATGCATTGGATGAGATGCGGAAAGCCGCTCTGCAGCATACTGAAGCCATCCAGTAGCAAAGAAAAAAATGGCATGATCACCATATCAGAACCAAGCAATTCTCTACCGGTGATTGGGCGTTGCTCTATGATTCTAGGTACAAAGAAAATAAAGGTAAACTTACCACCAGATGGCTCAGTCTGTATGAAATAGAGCATGTATTTGATAATGGGTCAGTTCAATTAGTTACAATAGATACTATTCGATTCAAACTATTGGTTAATGGACACCATCTTCGGTTGTATCATAAGCTAGCCTCTAAAGAAGACTTTATGCAATAGTTTGTTCAGGATCCTGCTAATGATCTTCTTGTAGCAAAAGGCTTCGGCCTTTCTCCTGCAGCCTCTCTTTAAACTCCACATTGCATGCCCATAATAAAGGCTTTTTTTTTTTAAGGGATCCACTTTCTCCACTTTTCATCCATCACCACCATTCATTTTTTTGTCTCCCACATCATCCATCCATGTCATATATTTTTCCATACCACCCTCATTTATGATTTCAACTTCCAACCATTCATTCATGCTACAACTGTGATTTTTTTTGGCATGTACGAACATTGATTAAAAGGTATGAGATATCTTTATTTGTCACATCATTTATTTGTTTCATTTATTCATTAATTGCAATGCATCTATTAGTCATTATTGTCGGATCTTTGCCTATCCTTTCATACATGTGTGGACACATGTCACATTTTAAGTAGGAGGTGGGGATAATCCATTTGTACTTTTTCTTGTGCCACTCCCAAGATCTTCTTTTTATTTTATTTTCTTATACTTTCCAAATATGGTTTCATGTTTCCATCTTAAACAAAAATTAACTGCCTGATCATTTCATGTAATTATTTTTTGAGTCATTCTTGGAAAAGTAGAGAAAAGTGATGGTAGGATAGAAGCATGGTAGAAAGAGTAAAAAGTTTTTGAATTTTCTGCAAAAGTCAAATTTCAGGAATCTTTGCTGAGATAGTTTGTAAATATGGGTGGCCAATTAGTGAGACCTGAGCCTGCAACTCATGAAACTTTGATGCACAACCCTCAAACAGTTCAAGCATTTAGTAACTGCGGATGGTTGAATTATTTCTTGAGGATAGATTCTTTTGATGAGGAATTTGTAGGTGAATTCTTGAGAACCCTTTTAGAAGGAGAAGCTACAGTATGGGGCCTAACAGTAGCTATTATAGAGGAGAGGATTACAGAAGTAATTGGGCTTCTAGCTGTAGGAGAAAATTTTTCTTCAGGAAGGGATGATGTCTCTGCTAGGGTAGAGTTTACAATACCAATAGATGGGCCACTAGAAGTTTCTAAACAAGGGTTCAAACGGGTATCACTATCTCCTCCATACCCTGAATATGCCAATTTCATAATCAGGTATTTGACCTGTGAAGGAAGCTTTTCCTTTTTACACTCCTACTATTTTAAATTATTAAGTCATATGAGGCATGACTTAGTTGTTAATGTTCCCAATTTTCTATTAAACCTTCTACAACAATATGCCCATGAAACCCAGAAGGGTAGAAACAATTCCATTGCCCATCATGCCCTTATTAAATTTTTAATTGAATGTTCCCTAAGGGATGTGTTACCCCTTTCTTGGCAAGAATTTGTTGCACAGAAGGGTCTACAACTTCCAGAACCTCCTAAAGCGCTCCCTAAACAACATAGGAAAAAGAAAAGAATAGCAAAATCTACAAGTAGGGGAGCCAAGCAAGAATCATCTTCTCCTACAACACCTAGTCCTACAGCCTCTACACCAGTACCCCCTACCCAAGTACAAATTAGGTCTGCTAGTAGAAAAGAAAAAGGGAAAACAAAGGTCAAGGAGTCATCTGGGGCAAAACAAATCTCAAGATCTGACCCTCATGCTCAAAAGAGAAAACATTCTACTCCTACAGCACCTTCCCCTATATCAATTTCTCCTACAACAATTCCTGTTGCTACTGAAGTTTCACCATCGTCCTCTACTCTTGAGCCTGAATCCTCTAGGTGGGATAGGAAGAGGAAAGCCACAAAAGTATCTTCTGCAACATTTCAAAAAAGATCTTCAACAAGAAGATACCTCGACCCTTGCTCAACCTGACATCATAGTAATTTTTGAGGAATAAGAAAAATCTAGCCATGATGATCCTCAGAATGTATTTGAGGATGTTGAACAAATTCCAGTTGCAATGGAAGTTGAGGAAGTGCAACAAGATAATAATGAAAGGGGGATGCCAAATCTTGATGACTTGGCCGAAGTAGTTAGGAAAGTTTCAGAGGAAGCACAATCTCTTCTTGCACAGCAACAGGAAACCATCCTGCAACAAGAAGAAGAACAACTTGGACAACCTGAAGTATTTGATGAGACTCCATCACCCCTTGGAACTTGTAAAGCATTGGTTGTCTATAAGATAACATTGTTGATTGAGTATTTGGAACATCGCAGGGCTACATTGAGACCTATCACATTCCAAAAATTAAGTTTCTGCCATTTGGCCAAAATTGAAATTCAACAAAGCCTTTGGGAGGAGGAGGAGAAGAAATTAAAAAGAGAAATTGAAAAACAAAAACAAGAGATTCAAGAACTAAAAAAGAAAATGGATGAAATGATGAAGACAACTGGCAAGATCATAGAATGCAGGCCACCACCAAGGGTATATGCCATGTGTCTTAAAGAACAATTTCTCTGGTTTCAATTAATGAGGATTTCAAGGAATTTGGATCCTATTATTCATATAGCTCAAGAATTCTATGCTGCATACCAAGTAGCAGCTAATTGGTTGAAAAATTCCTTGTGTGAATTTTATCTACATGGTTTAATAATTCCCTTCGAAACAAAGTGGAATCCACTTCTTTATATTGGTGATATTCATTTGAGGTCACTAATGTCCTGGGAAACTAATGAGACTAATTATGGGAAACTATTGGAATCTCATGAAGAAGCTGAGAGAAATGAACCAATACCACTACAACCTGAAAGTTCAAATCCCCACACCATCTTGAGAACTTGGCTTCATGTTGCATATGGATTTAATGATCAAACTATAAGAATGAAGATATTTGATATCAAGAAACAGGTATATGATGAATTCAAGGGTCAACCATATTTGTTTTGGAAGCTTGCATCTTCTAGTATTGAGGCAAGATGAGAGAAATTGACTATTGGTCTAAAGAGGTTTGAGCCTCATAGCCCTTTGAATTTTAAAGCAACCCTTGGAAGAACAAAGAAGTACATGCAGCTAGGTCTACAGAAAAGGTTTGAGTTGTGGCTACCTTTGACATTTCAACCTCTAGTCTTGATATGGCCACTTTATCCCTATCGGGCTATAGATGTTAATAAGGACACATAAACCTGCAGATATGAGAGGTGGCAAAAATTTAGAGGATTCTACTACAAGTTTGGGACTTCACTGCAGGGTCATACTATACCTACTGATCTAAGGGAAACAACCAGAAAGATTAATGCTGGTGGACCATCATTGGGATAAGTAGGGGGTAGATGATAAGCCTAAAATATGCTCATAATTTGAATGTTATAATGTATTTTTAATACCCTGACTCTTATTGCTAATGGCTATTTTAACACTTTGATTAAAGACTTTTTATTCAAAATTGGGTAGAATCCTGTAGCCACACATTCCTATATTCCTACAGCTTGATATCCATGTGTCCATATTAATTACCTTGTTTGACTTCCCAAATGACTAGTATAATGCATGTGGTTTTTGGATAATGAAATAGATTTAATAAGTGATTAATGAATGTATCGTGTTGGTTGCCATGCATGCTTTCTTTTCGCTTATGTTGCCTTGTGCATCGCAGGTGGTTGAAGGAAGCATGAATGAGTCAAGCACAGTAGATCTTGGCCCTGCAATAAAGTCCATTTCCAGCACGGCGTCGAGGAAATTGTTCCAGTGAAGACTTTCTGACCTGGTCATTGGGAAGAAATCTAAATGATCATCAATCTAGGAAGAGTGGAATGCTAAATTCTCTCTGAATCGTGTTGAATGGATATGCTTTCATTTATGAGAAATTTGTTCTTTGGTTTTAGGATGTATTCATGTCCACGTCTTTCTCTGATAGAGTTAGGTAGTTAGCTATTTTTCTGATATAAATAAGTTCTCCTCCTATGCGAGTGAGAAACAAAACAGTGTGTGTTAGAATTAGTATTATAATAAGAAGCAGTGTTCTTGTGTTAATTCTATTACAGGAAGAATAATCAATGTATTAGATTTCAAGATTATGAATAAAAGTTGATGGAGCTCTGAGTTTAATTCTTGCATAAGCTTGTTGATGCTTTTTGAGGGGGCCCACTTAGTATCTGTAGTTAGTTTATTATTTCCTATTGATTACGAGTTAGATTTCATTTCTTAGAAGTTTCAGTGCAAACTCAATCTTATATTATTCCTATAGCATCGGGAATCCATCCTTGTGTCTGTTCCTATAGCATAAGGCTAGTTCATAGTTTGTCACTTAGTAACAGTTGTCATGATTTTTGTTTTGATTAAGTTTAGAAGGCTTTGCATTATGTTCATATAAGTGTGAGTAGAATTCCTTTCCATGCATTTATTTTTGGAAATCATGACTAGAACTAGTTCTTAGTGCACATACAGTGTCGCGCCATTTCAAGTATACATTCCCTAGTTTGATAATGTAAATGAATGACCATAAGAAGATGTTAGTCACCTGCTAGAATGTCGAATTCCTAGGTTAGGTTTTCTGTGACTAGTATATCCTTTTGTGGGCACGACCAATAGGCATGGGTGAGGCATACAAAATATCTTGTTTATGTGAAAACTACCCATCCCCTCAATTCATTAATTAGTTTATCATTGAATTAAGAAACTCTTCAATGGGTTACCTTGACAGTCTCTCACTAGATGTTGACCCCAATTAAGAGCCACTCCCACTACTTGCAACTAGAAGACCCTACACAACAATCAAGCCATTAACCATCTTGTAGCTTAACAAAATCACATGAATCCAACAAAGCAAGGCATTGACCCTCTCACTCACATATTCCATACACAAGAAAGTATAAACAATGCAAGGCAAAGACCCTCTCGCACACATATTCCAAACACAAAAAGTATAAATAGTGTGTTGACGACGATTTTACTCACAACAAATAGGGAAAATAAATTCTTCACAAACAAAGCACAAAGAGCTTATCCTACTTGAAAGATATGAAAGAAAGACAATCTAAAAGGGGCTTTTTCTTTAATGGGAAAAAAATGGATTCAGTTCAATCCCAAGTCTCTGATAACTAGTTCATGACTGCACTATGGTTGCTCTCAGGTATGATGTGATATTGTTGTTAATCTCAAAGGGACTATTTTTAGAATTATATATATTAGGCATTGAGTTTCCAATTGGATCACAAAGACAAGTATCATGAAATCGAAAGATTTGCAATAATGTTTCATGAAAATTAACAAATTCTTTGCTATCATTTAACTAGATTTAGCATTAAGCATTCAACAATTTCATAGAAAATGAAATATTTTCTATAAAATATCATCCATTCATTGAATTTTGGAACATTTTCAAGAATTTAAACATCTATTCTAAAATAAAGGATAAAAATACTAAAAATTAAAATTTTCTCTCGGTTATTCTCCATGCATGCCTCAAAGAATCAACTAAAATAGAGTAATTTGCTTTATACTTCACCAGATTGATTCACAACTACATATAAAATGATACAAGCTTTTAAAGAGAGGAGTTTTAGTTTGGACACTTAGTAGGTTTTGTATGCAACCTTAAACAGTGCAACATATAGTCTTGTTCAATTGAACTAACAAAGCTAGCTACAAAAGATTCATGAGATAGGTAGCTATCTAATTAGATCTGATATTAATCAATGTCTATGTGCATACAAATTTTTATGCTAGAATGATTCATAAAACAGTAAAAAAGAACAAAACTTGAAAAACATTTTGCTCTTCTGACATCCACAAATTCTAAACTTAAAATAAAAAAGGGGTATCCTTTGGCCTTTTATAGAACATAAGTCTCAAATAGGATAAGACAAATACATGAGAGGAAATCCAAGGGACCAATCACACCAAGGTACGTGGAATGTAGAGACTTATAGAAGAGTTGCAATCAAAGTCAATGGAGGTTAACTCCAATCACATGTTGAAGCTATTCAGGTTTTAATCTTTAATTATCAGGGTTCTTTCTTGGAACCAAACAAATCCGCTCAAACAAAATATAGGAACTTCCCACAAAATTGGAGTGATAAGGTGGAATTGTCATTCCTACACCTCAGGTTCCTCCTCAATTTGAACATTCTAGGAATGAGCCACCTTAAAAATAAATACACTTCTATGTTGCATGCTTCAACTCCAGAGTCCCAAGATTCTAGTATTTGGCACATCTTTGCAACAAACTCTAATCTAGAATGAGCTTTTAAAGTGCATCATTGAACTTGGCAACATCATCAAACTTGTTTGCAAATACAATTTTCTTGACCGTCCATACCAGAACTTTGCATCGCAATCTATATCTCTTGCAATCACAAATTCCACACATTAAATCCCTTTTTAAAGAAATAAAACATTTATAACATCTCATGTAAATAAAACCATTATTCAAATGTTAGTACAAAAATCTCATAAATAACACACTTTCTAGCATATTACAAATCCTTGCATATATTGGATTACCAGAATCATTAGATAACCTCAAAACTTTGAAATTTCATTTCACATTCCAACCTGGTACTCAGTATTCATCTTTACCCACGAACTTTCTCAAACTTCAGTTTTACTAGACTTCCATTTACCTGAACTCCATCTATTGGATTGGAGCCTTCCATTCAAACTGACATATTACCTTTTTCCTTTCTAAACATTTTCAGGTCCCGATACCCGGTACCCACAACACTTACATTACTAAGTACTCTTTGATTAAAGATTTCTCTTTGCTTTTCACTTTGGGTAATCTTTCAATTTGCTAGCTTGTGCCATAAGAGTTATTTTTTCACTTGTGTCCCCAAGTCTTTCAGTCTTGGGGCATGTTGTGAGACCACACAACTTGCAACTAATAAAAAAAATTTAAACAAAACTTGAAATTAAATCACTAGTCATAAATTATAATTTATACATATTTTAAAAATGTTTACCTTCACCTAGATTCTAATATAAAAAATTAAAACTCCACCGAAAACATCTATGTGTGCTCTGATTAATTCTAGCTTTTGGAACTCAATGAAAAGAATCAGTTCATTAACATTTAACTACATAATATAGTAATCCTCCAAAGCTAACTAGGGATAGAGTCTTGTTGCTAGTCAAGCATCAATATCCCCAACAATATTATCTCTGTAATTCCCCCAAAGATAGCTCTACTGCTAGCTAAGTGTCTATAACCCCAATAGAGTTATTTGGATAGCCTAAAGAGTTTTTTTTTTTAGATATAGCAATGATATCTCATTTTTCTCTTTTGATATTTCAATGATAGCTCTTGTATCAACTTGCAAGCAATGAATCCCCAATGTTAAGTTAGAAATTACAATGGTAGCAAAATTTACTTTTTAATTTTTCATTCAATGCAAATCCCTTCATCAATTAACAACTTCCCAAAAACTAATTTTATAATTTCCTTTAGGTGTGTATTTCCTGCTAAATTTTACTACTTTATGCCAAATCCTAGCTAATTGTAACTCACTATATGTTAGAAAATATGCATAAATTAAAATTTAGGAATAGACAATTTAATCACCAAATTTAAATCTAAATTTAGAAACATTAGTTACCACCCTTTCAATTAAATTTAATGGCAACTACTAAAAATTCTGCTAGCGATTCTAATTTGACGACACTATACTTCAATAATGGATTGGAGATGTCATGATTACATTGAAGCACAATCACATTATTTTGCATTAAATTCACATGCTTGAACTTGCACGTATTACTTCTCTCAACTTACCTAGGTGATGACATGTACTACCTTGCTGGCTTCATTTTCCTTTCTGTTCTACACACATAAGCACCTCCATAATTAATACGGATCTTAAAAAAATGAAATGACCACTATTAACATCAAAATCTTCAACTTTCTTGATTCACAATCTTTGTACTAATCAAATTTGAACCAATTAATCACCAACTATGTGATAAGAATTAATTTTATTAACCTTCTTCTCTAAAGATAATTATCTAGTTGCCACCTTACTTATATTTTCCAAGAATTCATTCAAGGAAACTATGTACCACAACTTCCTCAGGGATCTCTATAAATTTTTGCATTTCTTCTCAAATTTTTCACTTTTTCTTTCTAGCTTTCTTGTCTTACTTTTGTATTTTTTCTCTATGCATTTTCATTTTCTTCTTGGACATGGATACTCCAATTTTCTTAGGTTTCTCTCGCCATCAGAATGTTTTCTTAGGAAGTATCACACCATAAAGGATTGGAAAGGTTTTCTTCATTCTAACTTTCAGTTTCACTATGCCGAATTTTTGTTTAGTCCTTGGGGAAAAGCATGTTGATTCCAACCACTAATTTCACTTCTATTCTTATGTGGCTTCTCATTTTGTAGTGTCACTTCTATATATTGGGTTACCTATTGAAGATATTGACTCAACTACCAATTTGATAGCGAGGCTTGAATATTTGGAGAATCTAGATACTATTTTATTTTTTGCACATATGACCATCAAGATTACCTCCATGGATGATATTCCTCGATTCCTAGAACATGGGGAAGTGGTTCCACTCCAGCCTTTCCTTACTGACATCCATATTCATTACTTTGAATTTCATGGGGAACTTGCCTATATAGGGTATTTAGCCCTGATAGAAGAGGCATCCCATATCGACTAAATGGCTACTACTATCCACAACTTTTCTCACTCTTTTTGGATTTTTGATCTTTTGAAACAAGGATTTTTGATATTTCATGTATATATGTGACACACACACACATATATAATTTTTTAGTACATCTTAAAGTGTGTTTTACTATGCATGGTTTTATCATTTTACATTTCATAGCTCAATTTTACAAATGTTTAAATTAACTCTCATGTGTAAGGTTTAAGAAAAACTTGCTAATGCAGAGGCTAGACAAAAGAAAAGAAAAAGAAAAGCAAAAAAAGTGAAGAAAGAAAAGAAAACAAAACAAAATAGAACCCTAAAAAAAAAAACTAACCCTAACTACCCTAACTCTAACATAACAAAAGATTAACCCCAATAAAACAACTTATTTTAATTTCTATGACTATTTCCTTTGTAGTTTTGGTATGAATTATAACAAGTTTATCTTTGAATTCATTAAAAAAAAAATTCCAATGTTCTATTGTAACAATGAATTATCTTAAATTCAAAAGTTTACTTACCAATGAATTGGCTTATATGTATGAAAATGACCTCATTAAAGATCGTTTGCATACATTTCGTCTGATGAGACAATACTCTACCTTCCTCCAGCCCTGGTCCATTTCCATGAATGACTATGTCCATTTCTCTGCTTTCTTATCCTTTGAAAATTTGCATGTCTTCAGTCCTGTCTTCACTTTGCATTAACGAAATCACTTTACTTATGTCCAAACTTACCCTAGTTAAAAAAATTTCACACTTGAGTTCACTGTGATTAGTTGTATTATGAATTCTACACTCGGTGACCCTACCAAAAGTGAATAAACTCAAAGGATGCAATTTCTAGTTAAAAATTTTCCAAAGCTTTTCAACTTCCATACCTTAAAGCCAACTTGCACTCAATTTCACTTTACAAGCTTCTCACTAAACTCAGGATGATTTTACTCATAGAAAATAGGGCGAATAAATTCTTCACAAATAAACCACAAAGAGCCTATCTTTCTTGAAAGATATGGAACAAAGACAATCTAAAAGGGAATTCTTTTTTAACAAGAAAATATTGGCTTCAGTTCAACCCCAAGTCTCTGATAATTGGGTAATGATTGTGCTAGGGTCACTCTCAAGTATGATGTGATATTGTTGTTAATCTCAAAGGGACTATGTTTGTTTAGAATTATATATATTAGGCATCGAGTTTCCAATTGGATCATAAACACAAGTATCATGAAATCAAAAGATTTGCAATAATGTTTCATGAACATTAACAAATTATTTGTTGTCACTTAAGTAGACTTAGCATCAGGAATTCAACAATTTCATAGAAAACAAAATATTTTCAATAAAATTCCATCCATTCATTTAATTTTGGAACATTTTCAATAATTTAAACATCCATTCTAAAATAAAGCATAAAAATACTAAAAATTAAAATTTTCTTGTAACGCCCTCACCATGAACCCTAGAGGACAACATACTAACAACTAAAAATGGATTTTTTTTTTTACAAGTGCATCTAACACATCAATACAAATAAACATTACACGATTCAACTAATGTCCTCTAAGGTTCATAATAATTCTACATGATACCCATTGCCTAATGTACAAGAACTATAAGATATTACATTAATTAAATTGCTAACATCACTATGAATCACATCTAATAATTTCATATAATCAAGTAATCCATAACAAGATAATGTAGAGATTATTTGATTCAATTCATTTAATTCACATGTACAACAACATCAGATACATAGTCCATCTCATAATAGAGTTTACATCAATAAACATCATTTCATTTACATTCTGAATAGTAATGCCTCCTCATTACATGTGAAGAGAGTACAATCAACATGGTACATGATACATCAATTGTAATACAATACAAATGCAAGGTTAACAAATCCCAAGTGTAGGTACTGTTGTAACCTAGAAATTGTACCCTATGCACAGAGATTGAAACTGAGCTTTCTAGGACAACATGGGATCACTTCAAGGTTGTGGGTCACCTATAGTTGAAATGAACCTTTGGAGAAGGCCGACTTCCTTTGGGTATCACCTAAGCTATTAATCACTGTGAGGTAAAAGGAGAAGGGGTGTGTACAAATGAAACTAAACTGAACTACCTATGGTGATACATTGAGTTAATCAGAAATCATGAAACAGACATAGGGTGAACTTACACTGGAAAGCAAATAGTCAGTATTTTCACTTACTTAACATAACCCCTCTGGACTCATGCACTATTCTTAACAGGCTTGCTCTATATGCATATCTTAGGAAGGAAAGATGAATTTCACAGCCTTAGTTATGAATATAGATTTTAGAAAACACAGTTAAGAACTTGCATAGTCTAAAATACAGAAATGAGAGTAAGACAAACATTAACAGTAGCTTCCAAGGTAAACTCTGTGTTGTATTCTAGATTCCAATTGAGTTACAAAAACATACATTTTATCGAGAAAGGATTGAGAAAAATCACTAACTCTTCAAATGCATAATCCGAACTCCATTTACAAAAAGGAAAAAAATGCCTTATATACATCAGTGTATCAGCCCCCTTAGGGATTACCAAAATATCAATCCTTAGAGTAGATCTTTCTTTAGATCTTTTTTACTGAATTAATGTTGCATGTTGTGTGTCCATTTGTGTGTGTCGATGAAGAGCCACCACTTGGAGAAAACCCCTTAGATATTTTGAAGCTACCAGATGTATTTACTTCTGGTCCTTGTGTCCACCTACTAAATTCCCCTATCGAGCACCTTGAATGCTCTTGAGTCCAGAACAGATACACATTGGTTCTCATTCTGTTGATTCTCTTGGCATTGGTCAAGCTGCCAATGATTCACCTGTGGCTCTCCTTGATTGGCTGGGCATACTACACGTAGAATCCCCTTTGGTCAAAAGCTTGTATAGTCAAAATCACAACTCGGTGAGACATAGGAAGTGTCTCGCCGATGCGATCATGTCCCTCTGAAGTTATCAGCATGACGTGGAAACATCGATGAGAGTCTTTATCGAGCTTCAAAATCCATACTGATGTTTCCCCTGCAGTCACCAAGACAATCAATTGTCGGTAAGATGATTTAACGAAGGCAAAATGTTACACTGAAAAACCCCCTTATCGCTTTGGCAAGAGCTTATTGATATTACCCCGAATGCCTTTCACTCTACTGGGTTCTAGATTTCCTTTGGCAAGACATTATCAAGTCGGAAAGACTTCATAGCGAGGCCCATTGTCTTGCCGATGCTTCTTGTAGACTTCCCCTTCACTTCACATGTTACACCGAAGATTCTTTCCATTCGCCAAGACTCTATTCTGTCGGCCAGACCTCACATCGACATGACTCTATTGGCAAGACCATTGGCTTTCTTCGATGTGACCTCTATACTTCGGCAAGACATTATGCTGAATGGAATAACCTATACTGAGCCCTATTTGTCGACAAGACATTACGAGTTGGGGATACCTCTCGGTGAAGTCCCTTAGTCATATCGAGGGGGATCCTTGTGTCGAGGAGATGACTTTATTTCGGAAAGACCTTTTGCCAAAGTCCTTTTCTTAGTGAGGCCCCTTTGAGGTCGGTAAGACCCCTTTCATGTCACCCCGAACACATGGGTTTCATCGAGCTCCTTATTTCCTTTGGTGAGACACCTTTTACTCGTTGAGACCTTATGTTGGGATCTCCCTCCTTTGCTGACACTTCTTTTCATCGAGACCACTCATTGTCACCAAGATCTTCGCCAAACGTTTTGTCTTAGTGAGCTCCTTTGATATTGGTGAGACATTGGCCTATCGGCCAGACCATATGCTGAAGGCATATCTTATGTTGATGATGGAAATCCTCCGTAGGTGAGACACCTGTTATTGGGAAGACTCCTGTCGAACCCTTTATGTTGTCCCCAAGACCTTCCATTTTCGCCAAGACCTCTTAGCGAGCTCCTTTACTTACCCCGAAGTGTCCAGTCGGTGTGACCCTTATCCTTTGGCAAGACCTTGCCGAAGGCAAAAAACCTTCACTAAGCCTCACTTGTCACCATAGTACCCCCAGGTCACCGAGACCTCTTGGCGAACTCAAATGGCCATGCCAAAAAAATTAAAATAAAGCACTATTGGGGAGACTTTACTCTTTGCCGGGACATCTCATTGAGCGCTATAGGTTATCCCGTGCCCATGGTCATTGTAAGTCTCACCGAATGATGATTGAATGGACTATCGGCCTAAGAAATCTGTGTAATAAGAGGCCATACCAAACCCCTCTTGTCACAGCGATAGGCTCCACAGTGAATGAGTTTGGCAAGACAGAGACCAGGTCATAGTGACCTGTTCAAAACAGAAACAAAAGAGAATGTATCAAAGCTACTGGTCAGCTAGACAATGAAGGAGTCATGCCAACTAGGTTCTAATGGAGGCTTGAGTCTTTGATTTATTGAAGCATATTTCCAACAAAGCAGACCTCCCAATTGTTCTCTCTGTGAAATGCTATCAGATGCATGAACTAACCCTCAATGGAAATATCCCATTTGGCCCTTATGAACACCTGCAATAGAGATGCCTTGCCTGGTTGAGCTTGAGGGTGAAAACTTAGGTAACATTTCTGGTGACCTTTGTTGGATGTTTGCCTGCTAAGCATGAAGACCAGTAGTCTAGGCCTATCCATTGGGCATGGAGTCAATAGGAAACCCATAAACAAAATAGAACATCAGTTTTGTACATGGCCGCAATTCGCATGAGATCCACAAGGCACAACAGGTTGCCAGAAGTAAAAAAAAATAGGGGAAAACGAAAGAGAAAAACTATGCCATCGTAGCACCTAGGGAATAGGAAGTAATTAGCCTGAAGCGTAGAAGCACTTATTGAAAACATAAACCTAAACTAATATATACAAAAGAGGAACCCCATCATATTTGAAAATAGGGTTTAAGGTGTATCCCATTTACTAGGATAGGAAGCACCTCCCCATCCGTTGTGGTCAGCTGATAAGCATGGTGCTCCTTACAGCTTGAGATAATAAATGGACCAGTCCACATATTGTTGAACTTGGTGTGATGGCCTGGTCTGCTTCTCAGAACATCCCATTTGAGCACGAGGTCTCCCACCCTAAAATATTTTATTGTAGCCCTTTTTTCAAATGTCCTTTTCATTTGGAGTTGATAATACTCCAAAGCTTTCATTGCTCTTTCCCTTGAATCTTTGAGCTCCATGAGCTTTGCATACCTAACAAACATTGGGTCATGTACATCAAGCATCTCCAACTGGTGAGCAATGTCTAGAGCTAGAAACTCCACAGATAGGGATAGTCTTGCCTCTTTGCCATAGACCAACATATATGGTGAATTGCCAATAGACCTCTTAGGGGTCACTCTATCTGCCCAAAGTGCATTCTTTAAACTGATGTGTTAGGTCCTTTGATTATCTTCTATGGTTCTTTTAATGATCCTGATGAGATTCTTATTTTTGCTTTCAGCCAGACCATTACCCTGAGGGTAGTAATTTGAAGATGTATTCAAATGAATGCCATGTTTAATAGCCCAGTCAATTACTCTTAGACTCGTGAATGCAAGAGCATTATCAGATATGATGGAGTCAGGGACTCCAAATCTAGTGACTATATCTTCATAGAAGATCAGAACTGAAGACTCCTTTGCTTCTTTCAAATCTATTGCTTCTGTCCACCTTGTAAAATAGTCTGTAGCTGTGAGCACCCACTTGTGACCAGTACTGGAAGGTGGATTTATTGGTCCAATGAAATCAATGCCCCACCTCATGAAGGGCTACTCCACTAGAATTGGATATAGAGGCATAGCAGGCAGTTTTTCCTTTCCTGAAAATAGAGTGCATTTGATACACCTTCTTGACCAGGAATGTGCATCTTTGAACAAGTTGGGCCAGTAGTAACCAGCTCTCATGATTTTCTAGGCAGTAGTTCTAGGAGCAAAGTGACCTCCTGCAGCTCCATCATGAAACTCATGAAGTACTTTTTCAATTTGATCGCTGTGAATGCATCTTAATAGGACACCATTCAAATCCTTTTTAAAAAGAACATTGTTTACTAGCACATACGGTATGGACTGCAATTTGAAGTATCTTCTTTTAGCTCTGTTTAATCCTAATGGTCATTCACCAATTTGTAGAAATTGGGTCATATCTTGAACACAATTATTTATCTCCAAAGGTACATCATCATGACCATTTTGAACCTCATATGTATTAGCAAGGATAACATCCTTTTCTAGCTCACTATCACCACTCAACCCAGTAGCAAGCTACTCATAGAGATCCCTGCCTCTAACCAATTTGGTGATCTTAATCTCTACATCATACTCCATGACCCTAGTGATCCACCCTGCTCTTTTTTCATTTAGATCTTTATTCAATAAAAATTCCTTCACGCTTGAGTGTGCCACCATGACATGAATTTTATTATGAGAGATCAAAGGTTTGAATTTCTTCAAGCTTCTAATCATAGCAAGAACATGCCTCTCTACAAAGGAGTATTTATGTTCATAATCAACCAAACTTTGACTGAAAAAGGATATTAGTTGTTCTAAATTCTCTTCATTTTTTTGAACCAATATTGCAAAAATGTTACTTGTGCTACCATAAGAATACAGATAAAAATATTTAGAAAAATTGGGATTTACTAGCGTAGGAGCTACTGCTAAGGCCTCCTTGACCTTTTCAAAACTATTCTTGGCATCCTTCGTCCAACTGAAAACTACATTTTTCTTTAACATAGATGTTAAAGGTTGTAACAGGTTTGCAACATCAGGGATGAATCTTCTTAGAAAGTTGATCTAGCCCAGAAAGCTCTGCAGACCCTTCTTGTGATTAGGTAGCCGCAACTCAAGTATGGCTTTGACTCTCTTAGGATCAATAGTAATTCCCTATTTTGAAACTACGTGTCCTAATAATTTCCCTTCATGAACAACAAAGATACTCTTTTTTGGATTAAGAGAGATACCAAACTCTCTGCATTTTTCAAAAACTTGCCTAAGATGTGACACATGTTCATCATCATTCTTAGAATATACTGTAATATCATCTAAATAAATTAGTATAATCTTGTTGATTAAACTTTGAAAGGCCATATCCATGGCCCTCTGAAATGTGGCACCAACATTGGACAAACCAAAAGGCATCCTTTTGTATGCTATGGTTCCCCATTTAGTCGTAAAAGTAGTTTTAAACTGATCTTCTTCTTTAACCAACACCTGATTATACCCTGAAAAGCCATCTAACAAGGAAAATCTCTCAGAACCAGCAACTTCTTGTAAGATTTGTTCCATAAAGGGCAGTGGGTAGTGGTCTTTCAAAGATGCTCGGTTGAGATCTCTAAAGTATACACAAAGTCTTATTTTGCCACTTTTCTTCCTAATCGGTACAAGGTTAGAAACCCATGAAGTGTGCTTGATAGGAAAGACAATACCCCCCTCAACTAGTTTAGTCAATTCTTTAATAATTAGGGGCTCAAGATTAGGATTCAAGGGCCTTTGTTTCTGTCTTACTGGCTTAGCATCAGACTCTAACTCAATTGTGTGCTGACCAATATGGGGATCAAACCCTTTCAAATCTGAGTATTCCCAAGCAAAGACATCATAAAATTCTTGACATAAGGTAGTAAAAGCTTGTTTATCTTCCTGTGAACAAATTCTGCCTATCTTAAGAAGTTTTCCTTTGAAAATATCCAGTTCTTCATAATATTCTTCTTTGATTTGCAGGCCAGCTTTACCCCTTTTAAGCTAATCATCTATACTAAAAATTGATTCTAGGGTAACAAGGCCTTTGGGTAACTTATTTGTCTTTAGCTGTATGACTTGATCACCATACTGCTGCTTGAGTTTTGCTTGATTCATCATGGAGAACTGATCTTCTTCTAGCAAGAAAGAAAGGATCTGCTCATCACTGTCAAAAACTTGCCAGTGAATGTTGTTTTCGGGAATTGATGGTCTGACCACAATCTTCACATACTGTTGTACCTTCTCTTTTCTAATGTCAACTGGAATTTCAAACTGTGCTCCAATGGCTGCAAGCCTATTAGCATGTTTGTTCTGATTTCTTGGAATAGACACTAAGTTAAAGGCATCAAAATCCTCAAGCATGTTCCACAATCTGTTTCTATAAGACTTTAGTGTGTCATTTATAGCAACATTCAAGCCTCTTATTTGATTAACAATTAATTCACTATCCCCATAGACTTTCAAGCTGGTTATCCCTCTCTTCCTTGCTCACTCTAGACCTTGAACAAGGCCCTCATACTCAGCAGTGTTATTGGAGCATGCAAAAGTGAAACAGAATGCAGAGTAGTACCTATCACCTTGTGGAGAATCAACATCACACCTCTTCCTACTCCATTCTTACTTCTGGAGCCATCAAAGAACATCTCCTAAAGTCCACTTAGTGGTTGCAACAACTAATATGCTTCTTTCTCTAGGTTTGGAATCTCTGTGTCGGGCTCAAGAATGACATAGTTACCCATACCAACATCTTGAATGAGCTTCTTAGGACTATCCAACACATTTTGAACCACCCACTCATGCAACACACACATCAGGAATGGCTTCTGATTGAAGCTCTTGAGCAACAACCAACTCACTGTCAGTTGAAACAACACAATTTGTGTTTAGAGTAATGGGGACAATGTTGATAGGACTTGAGCTATATGGTTCTATGTGATCTTTAGCCAACCTTTCAGACTTGATGGTAACCTTAGTCCCATATCTCATTCTAAACAACATATGTGACCAATCAATTGATACATAACCACCTATCTTGGCTGTAAAGTCTCTTGATAAACACAAAGAGAAGAAAGGTGGAAGATCTATTACACATATGTCTTGGGGAACTGAAAAATTAGGACAAGCATGAAGGGTGAGACTCAAATACTTAATGATGCCCAATGTATTAACTAAAATTCCATCCAATTGAATTACTCCCTTCTCTAAAGGATGATATTTTAGTCCAAGTTTATCAACAATTTGTTTTGGCATCACAAAGCTGCTAGCTCCACTGTCCACCATGTAGTTATGAACTAATTTATCACCAATAATCACTGATACGTAGAAAGGAGGTGGCTTCACTCCTTTTTCAGTCTCTATGCAAGGCTTCTTACCATTTCCCTGAGAATTATTTGTCAATATAGTCCTAACTTGACCTTTTGGGGATTTAGACTCATCTGATAACTTAAGTTTTGACAAGGTTGAACATAGAATATCCTTTTGACCAGGGATGAGTAATGAATCCCACATAGACATCGTTAAATTTTTCATTTTCATACTATCAAGAATGTTAAAAGGAACAACTGGATTTACTTTATTATGTACCTTTACACCAGTGTGATCAGCTTGCAGGTGTGGTTGCTCTTTAACTAGGAGTTGTTGATTTCTTTGCAAACCACTAGTCACTTGAGATGCAGACAGTTCAACAGGTGATGCATTTCCTTTGTCGACTACCTGATCAAGCTCAAATGCTCTCTTCTTTGCTCTTGTATTAGCCACAATAGGAGAATTTTCCACATTCAATCCACAAAACTCCTCACCTTGCTAGTTGAGTAGAGTGGCATCATTGCTAAGATAATCCTAGTGTTGTGAAGTTGGGTCTTTAAGTGCCTGCTGCTGTGAACTCAAGGTATTCTGCACCATAAGTGCTTGATTAATGTGTCCATTCAAGCAAGTGGCCTGATTGTGGGGCTGGTTGTAAGGGTAGCACCACTCATAGTCTGCTGCTAAATTGATTTGAGTGGGAACCAGCTCCTTGACTGCACTAACGGGTGCTGGAGCATAGGCCTGAAAAGGTCTTATGTTCACATTATGTCTTGTGCCTTAATAATTTCCTTGGTAAGCTTGTCTATTACCTTGATAGGCTTATTGTTGGCCTAGGTTCTATTGCTGATAAGGCCTACTATATGATTGCTACTTCTCTAAGCTTACAAGCTTGTTACCAAAGGACTGCAATAGGCTTTTGATTTCCTGTAACTCATTTGGAGAACTAGAAACAGTGCTTTCTTGTGTTACAACAACTGGGACAGTAGCCGGAAACATTGGTACAACTGGTAGAGGTGTGAAAGGAGGTATTTGCAAAGGAATGTTTACATGAATTTCTAGAAATATTGGCATTGGTGGCCTGGGAGCAAGCTTACCAGCTTGTATTAAGTTATTTTTCAGCTTTGATAGCTATTTCAAAGGCATTTAGTAAAGACACTCCTCCCATTGACTGTGTCATGACGGCTATATTGCTATTCAAATCCCTCAAGAAATATAACAATGTGTATTCTGGGGGTGATCTCACCATTGCAGGGATCCTATCCCAAGTTCTTTGAAATCTGAAGTTGAAGTCATCCATCTGCTCTTGTGGGTCCTCTTAATTGTAGTCAATTTCTCCAGTAGAGACAAGTTGTCAGACCTATCTTGAAATTGCTTATGCAACTTGTCTTCAAATTCATCCCATGTTGCAATTGAACTGACTAGTAGGCTCCTATACCACTGCACAACTCTTCCTTTTAGTGAAGTAGCAAGCAATCTTACTACAACATCCTCTTGAGTTATGTGATGGAATCCACATAACGAAGCCACATCTCGCATGTGTTCAATTGGAGTATTTTGGTCTTCCCCAGTGAAAGTTGGCAGACTCTTCAAGGCTGCCATTGGAATGTCATTGTATTGTGCCAAATTCAGGGGGCTCCCTCCATTAAAAGTAATGAAGGGTTGATTCCTTAGAGTGGCCATTGGAGGTACCTGATGTGGATTTATTGGTGCAACAAAATGAGACCCTACAGATGGAGGAGTGGATTGAGTTCTTCTACAATAAAAAATTGTTGTTTCTTTCCTCTTCGTTGCTCTGCCTAGTCTTCTTGGTGGTGACAGCTATAGATATTCAAAAAGGCCTGAATTGCTTCTTGTTTGAACTCTTTTCATAAACTATGGAAGGCATTGATTTATGGAGTTCTTCCTCTTTGTGGAGTCGCCAGGTATGCAAAAGGCTTGTATAAAGTCTGTAATTCATTGGTTGCATACCAAACCAGCAGTTCAATATAGTTAACTATCCCACCGGGCGTGCTAGAAACTATTGTCACCTAGAAATTACACCCTATGCATAGAGATTGAAATTGAGCTTTCTAGGACAACATGGGATCACTTCAAGGCTATGGGTCACCTATAGTTGAAATGAACCTCTGAATAAGGCCAGCTTCCTTTGGGTATCACCTAAGCTATTAAATCACTGTGAGGTAAAAGGAGAAGGGGTGTGTACAAATGAAACTAAATTTTACTACCTATGGTGATACATTGAGTTAATCAGAAATCATGAAACAGATACAGGGAGAACATACACTGGAAAGCAAATAGTTAGCATTTTCACTTAACATAACCCCTCTAGACTCATGCACTATTCTTAACAGGCTTGCTCTACATGCATATCTTAGGAAGGAAAGATGAATTTCATAGTCTTAGTTATGAATACAAATTTTAGAAAACACAGTTAAGAACTTGCATAGTCTAAAATACAGAAATGAGAGTAAGACAAACATTAATAGTAGCTTCTAAGGTAAACTCTGTGTTGTATTCCAGATTCCAACTGAGTTACAAAAACATACATTTTATCGAGAAAGGATTGATAAAAATCACTAACTCTTCGAATGCATAATCTGAACTCCATTTACAAAAAGGAAAAAAAAGCCTTATATACATCAGTGTATCGGCCTCCTTAGGGATTACCAAAATATCAGTCCTTAGAGTAGATCTTTCTTTAGATCTTTTTTACTGAATTAATGTTGCATGTTGTGTGTCCATCTGTGTGTGTCGGTGAAGAGCCACCACCTGGAGAAAACCCCTTAGATCTTTTGAAGCTACGGGATGTATTTACTTCTGGTCCTTGTGTCCACCTACTGAATTCCCCTATTGAGCACCTTGAGTGCTCTTGAGTCTAGAACAGATACACATTGGTTCTCATTCTGTTGATTCTCTTGGCACTTGTCAAGTTGCCAATGATTCACCTGTGGCTCTCGTTTATTGGTTGGGCATACTACACATAGGCTCCCCTTTGGTCAAAAGCTTGTATAGTCGAAATTGCATCTCGGCGAGACACATGAAGTGTCTCACCGATGTGATCAAGTCCCTCTGAAGTTATCAGCATGACGTGGAAACATCGATGAGAGTCTTTATCAAGCTTCAAAATCCATACTGATGTTGCCCCTGCAGTCGCCAAGCTAGTCAATTGTCGATAAGACAATTTACCGAAGGAAAAATGTTACACTGAAAACCCCCTTATCGCTTCGGCAAAAGCTTATTGATATTACCTTGAATGCCTTTCACTCTACCGGGTTCCAGATTTCCTTCAGCAAGACATTATCAAGTCAGAAATACTTCATAGCGAGGCCCATTGTTTTGCCGATGCTTCTTGTAGACTTCCCCTTCGCTTCACGTGTTACACCGAAGATTATTTCCATTTGCCAAGACTCTATTCTATCAGCCAGACCTCACATTAACATGACTCTATTGGTGAGACCGCTGGCTTTCTTCGGTGTGACCTCTATACTTCGACAAGACATTATGCCAAATGGAATAACCTATGCTGAGCCCTATTTTTTGGCAAGACATTACGAGTCGGGAATACCTCCCAGCGAAGTCCCTTAGTCATACTGAAGGGGATCCTTGTGTCGGGGAGATGATCTTATTTCGGAAAGACCTTTTGTCGAAGTCCTTTTCTCAACGAGGCCTCTTTGAGGTCGGTGAGACCCCTTTCATGTCACCTCAAACACATGGGTTTCATCGAGCTCTTTATTTCCTTTGGCGAGACACCTTTTACTCGCCAAGACCTTATGTGGGATCTCCCTCCTTTTCTGACACTTCTTTTCGCCGAGACCACTCATTGTCACCGAGACCTTCGCCGAATGTTTTTTCTTGGTGAGCTCCTTTGATGTCAGTGAGACATTGGCCTATCAGCTAGACCATACGCCGAAGGCATATCTTATGTTGATGACATAAATCCTCTATAGGCGAGACACCTGTTATCTGGAAGACTCCTGTTGAACCATTTATGTTGTCGCAAAGACCTTCCATTTTTACCAGGAGCTCTTAACGAGCTCCTTTACTTACCCCGAAGTGTGCAGTCGGTGTGACCCTTATCCTTGGACAAGACCTTGCCGAAGGAAAAAAACCTTCGCCGAGCCTCACTTGTTGCCATAGCACGCCCAGGTCGCCGATACCTCTTGGAAAACTCAAATGGCCATGCCGAAAACTTCAAAATAAGGCACTATAGGGGAGACTTTACTCTTCACTGGGACATATCATCAAGTGCTATAGGTTATGCCGAGCCCATGTTCGTTGTAGGTCTCACCGAATGATGATTGAATGGCCTATCGACCTAAGAAATCCATGCGATAAGAGGTCATACCAAACCCCTCTTGTCACAACAATAGGCTCCACAGTGAACGAGTTCGACAAGACAGAGACCAGGTCACATCGACCTATTCAAAACAGAAATAAAAGAGAATGTATCAAAGCTACTGGTTGGCTAGACAATGAAGGAGTCATGTCGACTAGGTTCTAATGGAGGCTCGACTATGTGATTTATTGAAGCATATTTCCAACAAAGTAGGCCTCCCAACTGTTCTCTCTGTGAAATGCTATCAGATGCATGAACTAACCCTCAATGGAAATATCCCATTTGGCCCTTATGAACACCTACAATAGAGATGCCTTGCCTAGTTGAGCTTGAGGGTGAAAACTTAGGTAACAGGTACAATATTGAAGTCTTCGGATCAAGAGAAGTTTCCACAACATGTACAAGGGAAGGGAACCCAATGGAGAATGAAACACTTTCCACCCAACTGTGTGGAACCCAAAGGTCCACCCCCATGCTAGGAGACAAAAAAGTGTGCCACCATCACTAACAAAAAAGGACTATAGAAATCACAAGGTTAATATGACACACAAAAGCAAGTAGTACAACATTAGCCAACAAAGACTATACTTCTAGAGGCACATAAATATCCAAAGTAAAACAAAAGACAATGGAATACATGGTTTTTATAGGGGAATTGTCATCACATAGTTTGTCATAGGTTATCCAAGTCTAGATATTCCTATGCCCCAACCCCCATCCTAGGTTATCCTGGTAGCCTCTATTGATCTTCGACCCCTCATGCAAACTTATGTAGAATCAAAATACCTCTCATGGAGATGAGGTAGTTGATTTTTCCATTCTAGGCCTTCTCAACTCATTTCAAGCCTATACAATCACTTGATTCCTGAGTGAGGTATTGACTTATCTTGTTAATGTTATTGCTACCCAACCCCTTGGTTTGTTTTAGGTTATCACTTGCTTAAAAAACTTCCACATGGGTTATCTAGGCACCACTTTGTGCATCAACCCCCATTGGAAGCCACTCCCCTATTGACAACAAAAAGCTACTGAAATAGAAAAGAAAGTCATTTTCTCAAACTCAAAACTCAAGGAAAATCACATGGTGAGGCATAATCCCATCCCACTCACAAATTTTTTTAAAAATACCAATCACATAGGTGAACACATGGTGCAAGGCTAATGACCAACATATACCCAATCAATCAAAATGATCAACATTTCCATCAATAGAACATATATTCCTAGCCTCTAGAAGACACCTAAAAACTCACTCCACAAGATGACTTACACAATTATACAACATTCACATTTGTTGCTAAATCATAAGCCATTCACTTGTTCAAATTAACATTTCAAAACTATAAGTAGTCATGGTAATGCTAATTCCATTTATTCATTTATAGTTGGAATGTTCTTCAAATATTTAACAACTATGATTGAACAATATTAAGACAACAATGTTCACTTAAATGGCGCACGTATACACACACACACACATTTATGTATATATCCATATATCTATGTGTGTATATATATATTAATTAAGAATCATTTAAAATAAATATAAAATGTTGGATTTAAATAACATACATCAGTAGTTCTACACATGAAAATATATAAATACATATATATATATATATTTATATAGATATATACTTTTATGTATATATATATTATATATATACTCATATTTATATTTTTAAATACATACACTTCTTTCTAAAAACATACGCCTCTATCAATGGATATATTAATTATCCATTGTCTAAAGTAATCCAATCAAAGGCCACATAATTAACAATGACCAAGCATATGCAAGGATCCAACTTGTTTATGCATCTATACTCTCAAATCTAGTGTTAACACATGTGTAAGGTGCAAAAGAAAAAAAAAACTTCTATAGATCGATAGGTTACCCAGCGGTGGCCAATATGTAAAGCACTTACATAGGATGAATCTCATATGTTGAACACTGGCCGACTTCATAAGAGTTTCCTCCACTAAATTCAATTTGGTTAACACTTGGTATAAGGGATAAAAGGATGAGATCTCAGGTGCATGAATTGAAGCATTATATGCATGCCACAAAATTATCTAAATTGAAGTTTGATCAATCTGGAGTCACAATCGACTAGTCTTAACTAGGACTTAGAATTAGCAAATTAAGCCAATGTCTTCTAGCTTAGTCCAATTGGGGATGAGAAGATTTAACTATAAGTGCTTTATGGCATGCACCCAATGGAAGATGGAGGAAGTGAGATTTGTCTTACTCAAAATTGTATGCTAAATTCAAAGTAAATTAAATAGTATACTTAACCCAAACAACATGGCAACAATGGTTAGAGTCAGCCTGGATAGATAAATAAATGTATGAAAAAATTGTGAACTAAAAGGAAATATTTAATTTGATCAGTGAAAACGAGGGTGACAACTTTCATAACAGTATAAACTTGCTATACTAAAATATTTTATGATGTCAAAAGAAGCTAGTATGTAGTATGAGGAAAAGAATACTAGATACAAAAGTAGGAATGGTTTAGGATGGTGCCATATCTAAAACTTAAAAAAATATTATGATGATAAAGAACATAAACCCAACCTTAAGAGTTAGAAAGCTAGCTAAAATACAAGGGTTTTGAATTTTCAAGTAGATAAGGCCATGGTAAAAGAAACTAGAGCCAGATAAAGAAAGTTCAAAAGAATAGGGGTGACGCCCTTTTAATGTTTCAATTTGTAATAAAATAAAATACACACCTATATCAAACATAACTTACAAGAACTGCAATTCAGACCATACCAAAAGTTTTATGACCTGAGGAAGAAACATGAATACACAAAAAATATTACTGTTGTTTTTAATTCAGGATCAATTAAACAAAGAGTGAAAGATTTACATTGTTTCCAAACAATCATTTAGGATTTACAATGTTTCCAAAAAAAGATTCATTTCTTAATTAGAATGAAAACATGAAGGTAAATGGAGGAACCTAAAATGATTCATAAAACTAATCTAGTAATTTTTTTTGACAGATTCAAAACTCTAGGATGTAGCTCCAACTTCTTCCTAGTTTCCACTCTGCTATTCTTGCAACTCCAAATTCCACTACTACTGTAAAACCCTCAACTCCAAAAATTTCTATAATTTTTTAGAACAAGTTTTCAAGAAGCCCCCAGCAAGATATTCATGGCAAGCCTTCAAGAATAAATTTTTCTTCCAAGAAAAATAATCCAATTTCCCCTGTGCAGTTAACTCCACTTCCCCTTTATTTATTAACCTACACTACGTTAATAATTACCTTCTTTTTCCCAAAACTTCTTTCCACTTTCAAATTTTATTTAATTTATCTTTCAAAATAAACTTTTAACTCTCTCAAATTTACATACAATAATCAAATAATCGACCCATTAATTCATTAATTTATTATTTTAAATTTCTCATAAGGTTTGTTTTTTGTTTGTATAAACACATTTGTATTAATTTATATTTAAATATATCATTTTAATAATAGTTCTTAATTCATTAAATACCTTCACAATATTTGTTTTAATTTTATTCTTTTAATTTAATAAGGATTTTATCTTCATTAGTCAAGGCCTACAACCTTGACAATTTTAATCTAATGAAATAATCAAACCAAGCACAAGTCACGAGCATGACTTAATGATCGAATCATCAAACAATACCATTTGGAAGTGAAATGAAGGTAAAACAACAACAATGGAGACAAACCAACACAATTGACTTATAGATGGGATGTGACAACATACATTCATTCTTGACAAGGACGTTGGCTAAATGTGGGGGACCTAGTGCTACCTTTGAAACAACAAATCCATTGGGATTTTTACATGCTCAAACCTAATAATCAAGTGGATTTGATGCCCTATACCTACATTCTACAACAAAATAAAGAGTTGAACATGTGCATAGGGAAAACAGTTAGTCACACCATGAAGGGAAAATCGTAGCGTCGTAGGGAACTCGCGAGCAAGTTATGCAACCCTGTTCCCCTTAACCAATACGTAATAACTGATATGAAAACATGATAATGCATATATCCAAAAAAAACATAACATCATATCCATGACAACTCACATAAGAAATTAGTTAATTTTCTAACCATGATATAAGTAAGAAACATCATATATCACAATGTCATCAATTATCATCAAACTAAGCATCATAGTGTCATCAATAGTATCACAATATTCAAATAACATCCAATAGTATTGTAGTGTCCAACAAATAGTACCATAAAGTCTAGCAAACAATATCATATGGTCTAGATATAGTCCAAGTAGCTATCCAAACAAAGGCAAACTGAGGGGGCATTACATTTCTCCTAGTTATTCTCCATGCATGCCCCAAAGAATCAACTAAAATAGAGAAAACTGCTTTATACTTCACCAGATTGCTTCATAGCTACATAATATAGTGCAATATTTTAAAGCGAGGGGTTTTAGTTTGGACACTAAGTAGGTTTTGTATGCACCCTTAAATAGTGTAGCATACAGTCTTCTTTGGCTGAACTAACAAAACCAACTACAAAAGATTCATGAGATAGGTAGCTATCTAGTTGGCTTTGATATTAATCAATCTCCACGTGCATACAATTTTTTACACCATAATGATTCAGAAAACAGGAAAAAATAACAAAACTTGAAAAAAAATTATGCTCTTCCGACATCCACAAATTCTGAACTTAAAATAAAAAAGGGGTATCCTCTGGCCTTTTATAGAACACAAGGCTTAGATAGGATAAGACAAATACATGTGATGAAACTAAGGCACCAATCACATCAAGGCACATGTAATTTAGTGACTTATAGAAGAGTTACTATCAAAGTGATGCAATGCAAAGAGGAATTCACCAATCTCTAACTCACTTCAATGGGGCATATTTCTCAACAATGGGTTTCAATCCCACAAAATCATCTACCTTAACAAAAAATCCTCATAAAATAATGAATCAACATGGCACAATATTAGTTCTCAACCTTTTCAAACTTAAACATGGCCTAAACTATCTCTATCATCATTGAAGAACCTTAACTAAACCAAAAAAAACAATCATTAGAGTCTTCTCTTTCATCAATTCATCATTCCTTCATTCACAACAAAACTCCTAATAGCCTTCACACAAACACCTAAAGCAACAAATACAATTCCAACCTTTTCTCTAGCCTTCAAATCTGTCTAAACAACATGAGAATGAATTATTAAAGCCCATTAGAGTTTCCAAAAACATTCAACTCTCACCCATTTGATATACTCACACCTAAGTAGGCTTTTGCTAGTAGGTCTACAGATGGGACTGTCATACTTTTTCTTCTAAACTACACATTGAAACCCCAAACAAATCATATATTTAGACACCCCTTTCCCTTTTTTAAAACATATTCCAAAATAGGCTAGGTGTTTTTTATAACGTATGGCTCAAAACTTGTTATTATAGTACATGTTAAGCCTAATTTGGCTTGTTTATTCAAGGGTCTTATTGATTCTACTACTTCCAATATAAAATTCACTTTCCCAATGTGTGAAACACATTTATTCTGACTTGCACATGCTCTACATAACATCAAAAATCCATTTCCAAAATTCTTTTATTAAACCCTAGGTTCTAGGCCACTTGACTGTGCACAAATATCTATTTACAGAGCTAGGGCATCAAGAAAACTATCAAAACTTCCTCCACAAATACTATTCCTTGAAAAATATTTTAGAACACATTAATATCCTTCCACACACTAAATTTTAGGATTTTTTAACAAGTGAAGAAGAAATGAATTTACAAATTCTTACTGTTAACCCTAGATAGTGTTTAGATTGTTTTTGCAAAACCCATAATATTTTCCACAAAACCTAACCAATTTGCATGAAAAAAAATGTAAAAGGAAGGTGATTGATGGTACCTATAAATACAACCACTTATAAATGTGTTCCTACTTGTACAGTAACAAAAAAATAATGAATTTCCATGGGAAATACTAGAAAAACAATGCTTTCATTATTCAATTTCCAAACTACAATCACCCATGAGAATCCAAACATACACATGGCCTTTTTAATGACATTTAAAACTAACTCTATAAATTCTAACTACCTTCCAATTCCTAAGAACTAAAATAACCTTTCATCTTCCAAAGTTGCCTCTTTTTTCCATTTTTGCAAGCTTTACAACTTTTACATTCTTTTGATTGACACAAAACAATAAAATTTGACCCTCCTAATGACTTCACTAAATGGGAAAACACATTAAATGATCTAAGGACAATATAAGGACCACAAAATTGAAGTAAACTTTTAAAAAATTCATGACGGAGACATGATGCTCTTGCATCATTCTAAGGTGGCCAAGAAAATTTCCAAGCCCTCTTGGACTGAATCTTCATCCCTTGGACATGCTTCTTTGATGTCTTGTAGTTTTCCTCCTTGAATCATCTCGAAATTTCCTTCATTTTCACCTTAGGCTTGAACTTGTCCATGCAAATTAGTCCTCTATCTTGCTTGCCAACACTCTACTGATTCTCATTTTTCATCTCAATGCCTTGTCCTTCTCTTATTAGCTCCATCTTGATCTTTAAATTGTTCCCTGTCCCAAATATTAGCATAACAAAGAAATGATATATAGCTTCTACCACAATACCTCCATCTGTCTTCAATTCTTTTTAAGTCTCCAAGATTAATTCATCCATTATCTTCTCTTCATCCAATCTTGACATCGACTCAATATCTCCTTTCTCTGAAATTAGGTTCTTCATCTCTTCTTCATCTTCATGCTTGGGAATGAATTCTTCATTTTCATCTTGAAACTCTTCTTCCTTTTGCCTTCTTGCTGCTAAATTTCCTTGTCTTTTCCTTCTTTTGACAATCTTCTTTATGGGCCATGCAACTTTCTTTCTCACTGATAAGTGCCAACTAAATACCTTTGTATTCAACCTTTCCATCTCCATCATGGACTCTTGGAACTATTTTCCAACCTTCTCATCTCTTACTTCAATGCTAATATTTCTCTGTCCATCTTCTCTTGTCTTTTTCTCTTTTTCCTCTCTTCCTCTGCCTACAAATGTCTTCTCAATATACCCATCTTTTAGATGGTCTCTAAGCAAGTCTCTCCTTCCTTCACTTTCTCTTAACTCTCTCTTCCTTCTCTTGGCAACATGGCATGTGCAAGATCATGATGGGCAAAAAAGTGGCAATATGATGGGTATTTGTAGAGTATATGGCTAATGACTTTTTTTTACCCAAAATTGATGAAATGAAAAGGGTTTTTAAAGGATATTCTTAGCTTTCCACCAATATAAATTATAATTTACTTTTAATTTAATAAATAATTATTTATTTTCTATTTGAATTGCTACTAAAGTCCTGATTGATAGGATGATTGAAAAACTTCTATAGCTTTCAAACCATATCACATTTTTTGAATCCAAAACATACATCACATTCTATGCTTCATATAATACAAGATTAAAAAATAATAATTTCATGAAGTTTTGACCAAGTTAAGGTGGTCAGACATATAAAATTTTATATTTTTCAAAAGTTGTAATAAAAAAATCATAATTAATTATTTACTTGGAAAAAAATTACAAAAAAAATGCATCACATTGGGACATGAGTCCTCTACTTATATTTAAAATCTTATAATTTTTTTTATCATTTTATTGTGGTTAGGGTGGTCAGACAAACACCACTTATTTTTTCCCGAATTTAAGTACTACTGCATTGAAATTTCAAATTTTCACCAAATAGATTTTATTTAAAAATAAACCTAGTAGTTTAGAAACTACATTCAATTTTCTACAGATTCTATTCTTACATATTTTTGAAATAATATAGATAACTTATTCAAATTTTTACGTCAAGTTTCCTAATTCTAATTTTTCTAATTTTTTTGCCACTTAAGGGCCTATTTTTTCCATGATGATCCTACACATACCCAACAACTAGGTTATCTTATCAAGCTATACACAACCACAACACAAAACCATAGAACCAAAAACCAACTCTCTCTCTTTTCCCAGAGCCTTCTAACTCTAATACCAAACTGATGCAATGCAAAGAGGAATTCACCAATCTCTAACTCACTTCATTGATGCATTTTCTCAACAATGGGTTTCAATCCCACAAACTCATCTATCTTCACAAGAAATATTCATAAAACAATGAATCAACATGGCACAACATTAGTTCTTCACCTTTTCAGACTTAAACATGGCCTCAACTATCTCTATCATCATTTAAGAACCTTAACTAAACCAAAACAAACAATCATTAGAGTCTTTCCTTTCATCAACTCATCATTCCTTCATTCATAACAAAATTCCTAATAGCCTTCACACAAACACCCAAAGAAACAACTACAATTCCAACCTTTTCTCTAACTTTCAAATCTATTTAAAGAATATGGGAATGACTTATTAAATCCCATTAGAGTTTCCACAAACATTCAACTCTCACCCATTTGATATACTCATGCCTAAGTAAGCTTTTGTTAGTAAGTCTGCACATGGAACTATCAAAATTTTTCTTCCAAAATACACATTGAAACCCCAAAAAAATCATATATTTAGACACCCCTTTCCCCTTTTTAAAACATATTCCAAAATAGGTTAGGTGTCTTTTGTAACGTATGGCTCAAAACTTGTTACAGTATAAGTTAAGCCTAAATTGACTTATTTATTTAGGGGTCTTATTGATTCTACTACTTTTGATCTCAAGTTCACTTTCCCAGTGTATGAAACACATTTATTTTTACTTGCATATGCTCTACATAACACCAAAAATCTATTTACAAAAGTCTTTTATTAAACCCTATGTTCTAGGCCACTTGCCTATGCACAAATCTAGGGCATTAAGAAAAATTTAAAAAATTCCTCCATAGATACTATTCCTTGAAGAATCTTTTAGAACACATTAATATCCTTCCACTCACCAAATTTTAGGAGTTTTTAACAAAAAGTGAAGGTGAAAGGAATTTACAAATGCTTACTGTTAACCCTAGACAGGGTTTAGACTATTTTTGCAAAAAACACAATATCTTCCACAAAACTATCATGACCCTCTTTTTTAAAAACTTTAGACATATTATAATTTTGTGTGGTAATATTATGCAAATGGTTTTATACAATTAATTTATGTATGAAGAAGGTAGAGACTTAATAAAGAACAAATTTTTTTTATTAAATACACACTCCTAAAAAGAAACAAATAAAAGTTAACAATATTAATAAATAAGTGTTTCATTAATAATTTCAGCACATGATGTTGGAGAAATAGAAAAATAAGGAATAAAATAATTTGAATAAAAATTAAGTCATTATGTGACAAGTGTCCCCATCCTATCCTAAGCATTATTAATCATCACAATCTATCATTATAATTAATTAATAAAATTAGCCACTTTCCCAAGTCACATTAATTTAATATAATACATCATTTAAGCTAATTAATTAGGATTAGGGAGATGTCACTATCCTCCATAATCCATTAATCAATTAATCTTATATTGATTGATTAATTAATCTTTATTATATTTTTATTATATTAAAAAATTTATTTTAATCTCCCTCACATGTGGCTTGCATGCACAAGTCACTATCACCTTGCAACTCATCCCCACTCGCCTTTGTGTGGGAGTTCACACCATGCTTGTCACCTTTCCTCTTTGAGTCATTTGGCTTTTTCATGTGTGCTCACACATGTGTGAGCACACATGGTCAAACCCCTCCTCTCTTACATGTCATAAACATGTCATTATCAAGCCACCTTCTCTCTTACATGTCATAGACATGTCAACATCTCCTCAAACTAAGGTGTGCTCGCAAATCAAAAATTTTATTTTAAAATTAGAATTCTCTTTCATAGGGTTATTTGGGCTTGTTTTATTGACTTTAGGGTAAAAATTAACCCCTAGGGTGAGTACCTATGGGGTGGGAGTTTATTGAAAACATAATATAACTTTTTGGGTAAAATATGAACCCCTAAAAAGTCACTTAAAGAGGAGTAACGAGTTTTATGGTCTTGGGAAAGGTGTGGGGACTTATTATATCCATCTCTCCCAAGGTGTGCTCACACATGTGTGAGTACCTTTGGCTCCTCTCCCATGCCATCTGGGCCTATTTTTTTTTAAGCTTCTCCTTGTGACACTTGTCACAAGATTAGACTATCAATTCAAACCCCACCTTCTCAAAAAATCCTAACTATTGAATCAATCTTCAATCTTGACCCTCCATTTACCTCTCCTCAAGTCTATAAATTGAGGTCATTTTTCTCTCATCAACAACACATGAATGTTATTTTATGCTATCACTTTGAAGAAGGATTTTAGATAGGATTGAAGGAAGGAGAATCAAGTTGAAGAAGGAAGAAGAAGAATTTGGAAGAAGATTTGTTGCAACTCCATCAATATTTAGGTTCCCTTTCTTTTGTTTTTCTTTAAAAATCTAATTAAATCTAGAAATTAGTTAGAATCAAGATATTACTCTCTTTCCTATCCTTGCTTTGTGAAAATTAATTTTAAAATAAAGTTAGATTCAATCTATTATTATTATTTTCCTTACCATTCTTTGTTTTTCCAAACTAAATCTATAATGAAATTAATTTCCCTATTTTTTCCCTCTAAATCAATATATTTTAAAATAAATAAATAAATAAATTTATTCTCATCTATGTTTATTTACAAAGAAATATTTTTTCCTTTAATTTTGTTAATGCCATTACAAATATAAGTTAATTTTTATAAAATAAAATTTACAAATAAATGAATTATTATTATTACTAAAATACATATGTTTTATAATATGGGTTTTTATATTAGAGTTTTTTATAACATTTAATTAATATTCTTTTAATTTAGTTAAGTCATAAATAAAATAGAACTTTTTTTTATTATTATTTCATTTTGAAATTAGATTGTCCTTTGAAAATAAATAAATTGATAGAATTTTCAAAAGAGGTATCAATTGGATAGATTAAATAATAAATTATTTGGTCTAATTAACAATCAAAGGATGAGATTATTCAAATTATTAAAGAAATTCCGTGAACTTCTTAATTTTAATAATGTTTCTCTAATTTAGTAAGACAACAAATTAACTAACATCTATGATTGAGGAAGATTTGGCCCAAACCATGGTTCTATGAGATAGTATTTAACTTCCTTTGAATAAAAGATAGAAATGATTACTAACTTTTGTTGAATATAATCAATGAACTTAGAATACACCTCTCTTTTTTATAAAATGATGATAAACTATGAGTATGGTCCTAGTTATAGAAGATTTTAAGAAAAATAGAGGAATGACATCATTTAAATTTTATGACAACATTGAAACTTTATGAAAATAATTACAATTCTATGATACCAATTATGACTAATAGAAATTAAATTTTCAGTTTATTGTTTTACTAAATGGTAAGTAGTAAAATTGAATTCATGCAAACAAAATACCATCTAACTTAAAGTATTAATAATATCTCTTTATTAAAATTGCTTTCTTATTACGCCACAAACTTAACTCTTAGATTTATTGTTATTCTTCAAATAAACTTTCTATCCATGCAATAAATTCATAAATTTGCAATAAACTTAATTCTTCAACATCATGGATATTCTTTAAGTTAATTTTCTGCCTTAATATGCAAGTAGAAAACAAGGTTGATTCATTTAATTACAATAAGGGCATAATGTATAAATCATTATGTAATCATTAGAATATTATCAAAGATAAACTTATGAAAAATTAATACAAACCTACTTTAGATAGATCATCAATCTTGAAAAATTAGTAGTATAAATTATACAATTAAAATCAAGGCCCTTATTAGATTAATACATTGTATTTTTTTTTATCTATCTAACACATTAGTGAAATTACTTATGCAATTAAAATCAAGTCTTCTTTAGTTGGAATTATTTATTCATGCAATTCAATCAAAATTAATAAACCTTTTGTCTTGAAACAATAGATTATGCCATGAAGTCTCCTTGAGTTGGAATTATTAGATGGATATTTTTCTTGAAAATATTAGTGTTATAAAATTTAAATTAAAACTACTTTACTCTATGATATAGATAGATTCAAATTTATTTTCTAGGAAATACTAACATTACAAAACAATTAGATTTATACCATCTATGAATTAGATCACCCATCTTAAAGAATATAATATTATGTTTAAGTGTTTTTAGTTCATAAATGGATTTGACTATTCAATTAATTGTTACAAAAAGTTTTACTTTCATAGAATATAAGTAGATGCAATACTTCTTTCTAGTAAATGTACTTTGAACAAATAGTTTTTCTTTTTATTATGTTCATTTAATTTTACTTCCTTAGTAAGAAGGTATAAAGCTTTTATATTACCATTTGGTTTATGTGAACAAGCTACTTTTCTTATTGTTGATAATGCATTTAATTTCCTTCTTAGATAGAAAACTTAAATAAGAGGAGGAAAACATAAAAACCAATAGTGTTTGATATTAACGGTGCCTTTGACTTACATTTATAGGTAGTGTCATTGTGCTTGAGTTACTACACTTATAGCCTAATAAATCTACAATAATGACATCTATGGAATTGTCCCGATAAATCGCCAAGGAGTAATAAAGATCATTTTGGAGTTAAAATCCAAGGGGCAAGAAATCCCTCTTGGATCAATAATCTAAAAAAAGATAGTACTATAATGGACTTACATCCGCTAGTGAAAATCATATAAAACCCCAATAGGGTTTGGGCATGTGAATTGACTTTTTAATTCTTTTATCTTTGATGATTTGTTATTTAACGAGCAAGGGTGATGTGACTTATAGGAATTTAGGACATAGATGAATTAGGAAACAAGCAAAAGATCACCATGAATCTTTATGCTTTATATGCTCCCTTATGTGGGTAGCAACCAAAGAGAAACTATCTGGGGTGATGGCCCTAGAAAGGGTCACATACCCACAAAATAGTTTACATCAAACAATAGATTAGAAAAAAAAAACATATTATATGCCTTGATCCCATGCTGAAATAGTGTATGTAGGCAGTCTAGGGACAGAGTTGTCCCTAGTACGTAGGTGCTCGGGGTTGGGATTTATGATTAGGTTAAGGGTGTTTACCTTGTTGGTCTTATTAAGATACCTTGAGTTAAAGAAAGATGAATAAATATTAAAATTGAAGTTGGAAATTACTTGTTATACTCATAAGGAATCCTAGATGGATTCGCTTGATTCCCTAAGGCTTTAGGCCAAATTCTGAGGTGGTATTCAAGCCTTTACTATTATCTCACATACTCTTAAGGACGTTGACCTCTGTGCAATCCTAGTAGGGGAGTGTAGTATTTAGAGAGTGACTAAGGAACCAAATGGTCCAGATGAGTCTAAGTCTCTAGCCAGAGCATTTTCTAACCTATGTGGTTAGATGTCTACCTTATTTGGATAGATAAATCTTGGTCTCGTATGGACATTAACCTAACCCGAATGGTTAGATGCCTATCCTAGATGGATAGATGAGTCATAGTCCTATATGGACATTAATCTAACCTGTTTGGTTAGATGCCTATCCTAGATGGATAGATGCCTATCCCATATGGATAGAAGTTCCTAAGTATACAACTAATTGAGCAAGACATTAAGAGATTTACCTTAAAAAAAATGGTGAATTTTTGGATCAATGAAGTGTTGGTCTCTACAAAAACCTAGCCAATTTGCATGAAAGAAAATGTAAAAGGAAAGTGATTGATGGAACTTACAAATACAACCACTTATAAATGAGTCCCTTCCCATACAAGGCCATATAGTAATAGAAAACAACAAATTTTTGTGGGAAATACTAGAAAAATAGTGCTTTCATTATTCAATTTCCAAACTACAATCACCCATGAGTATCCAAACGTACAAATGGCCTTTTTAAAGGAATTTCAAACTGACTCTATAACTTCTAACTACCTTCCAATGCCTAAGAACTAAAATGACCCTTCATCTTCCAAAGTTTCCTCTTGCCATTTTTGCAAGCTTTACAACTTTTCCATTTTTTTGATTAACAACTTTTCATCTTTTTACAATTTGACACAAAACAATAAACTTTGACCCTCGTAATGACTTCACTAAATGGGAAAATGACTTTAATGATCTAAGTACAATATAAGGACCATAAATTTGAAGCAAACTTTCAAAAATTTCATGATGGGGACATGGTGCTCCTGCATCACAAAGTCAATGGAGGTCAACTCCAATCACATGTTGAAGCTTTTCTGGTTTTAATCTTTAATTATCAGGGTTCCTTCTTGGAACCAAACAAATATGCTCAAACAAAATATAGGAACTTCCCACAAAATTAGAGTGATCAGGTGGAATTTTTGTTTCTACACCTCAAGTTCCTCCTCAATTTGAACATTCCAAGAATGAGCCACCACCAGAATAAGTACAGTTCTCTACTACATGCTTGAACTCTAGAGTCCATGATTTTGGTATCTAACACATCTTTGCAATGAACTCTAATCTAGCATGAGCTCCTAAAGTGCATCATTAAACTTGGCAGCATCATTAGACTTGTTTGCAAATACAGTTTTCCTAACTGTCCATACCAGAACTATGCAACACAATCTATATGTCCTACAATCAAAAATTCCACACATTAAATCCCTTTTCAAAGAAAGAAAACATTTATAACATTTCATGTAAATAAAACCATTATTCAAATGTTAGTACAAAAATATCATAAATAACATTCTTTCTAGCATATTAAAAATCCTCACATATATACTAGATTACTAGAATCATTAGATAACCTGAAAACTACAAAATTTTATTTCACATTGCAACTCGGTACTTGGTATTCAGCTTTACCCATGAACTTTCTCAGACTTTGGTTTTACTGGACTTCCATTTTACCGGACTCTATCTATCAGATTGGAGCCTTCCATTCAAACTCACATTACCTTTTGTTTTTCCAAACATTTTCGGTTCTCGGTACCCAATACCCGAAAAACTTACATTATGTACTCTTCAATTAAATATTTCTCTTTGCTTTTCACTTCTAGTGATCTTTCAATTTGCTAGCTTTTTCCATAAGAGTTATTTTTTCACTTGGGTCCCCAAGTATTTTAGTCTTGGGGCATGTTGTGAGACCACACAACATAGTGCAAGGCAAAGACCCAGAAAACTTCCATACCACCTCTAAAGTAAAAAGATCATAAAACCATGTACACCAAAAATACACCCTCCTAAGCCTCTAGAAGAAAACCTTAACAATTTGCACAGTTGACTCCCACTTTTAAACATACATCACAATTTTTGACAATCAAATGCATTACTCAACACAAGAATCATTCAAACAAAACATTATTCCTCATAAGTCACCTAATTTCCACCAAATACAATAGTTCATAATTAACTATATAGAAACAATCATTCTCAACAACTAAACTACATAGTGATTTTACAAATCCACCCTTAAATAATTAAGAAGATAATTAACAAATAAAGATAATCTAATTCAATTTATTTAATTTAGTCCTTCAATTGTCTAAGTATAAGAAACTCAATTTCTTTGTTTAATTTTCCAATTCATTTCTCTATCAAATCAACTAATCACAATGGTCAAAATATTCTTTTACTAGATAAAACATTATTATAAAACTACAATAGCTTTCTTATTATTAGGATTTCCATATCTTTCAATTCTAATTCTTTTTCACTTATTTTTCTTTCTCTTACAAAATTTCCTCGTAAATGAAAGGAATTAAAGATAACATTTTATGTATTTAATTATAATTAACAAGTGATCCTTATAGTCTATTGGTTAAGTTGAGTGACTCACCAAAAACCCACTAGAGACCAACTTATTCTAAGTGTAAAGACTGAAATCTCTAAAATAATGAAACCCAAATATTGCATCAAACAAACTTAATGAAATAAAAACCCTTTATCTTCTAAAAACCCATTATCTTATTCAAAGAATAATAAATTAACACCTATTTTTACAAAAATGGCAATTCTCATTATAAATTTCATACTAGACTTAAATTTGAAGAGAGTAATATTATAATATATATATATATATATATATATATATATATATATATATATATATATATATATATATAAAATCATTTATCCACCACCATAATGAAAGGTTAGCAATTACATCTGGTTTATTAAACATGACCTTTGGATTCAACTATTAGATTTGTTTAAAATCTTCAAGTTTGTACTATCTACCAAACCACATTTAAACTCATCTCTAAGATTGTCACAAGATAATTTATTCTAAGAGATGTGAAACATTTCCATCATTTTAAACAGGGACAACATTCTGGTGGAGAATATTGGTGATGCTAAATGAAACAAATTGAAAAATAGACTTGCCCTATAATAATGCGCACTAGTAGACACACATGTAAAATGTAAAAGTATAGTCAAGGAGTGTGAACTATTTGAAAGAATGCTTCAAATAAGAATGATCTAAATGCATGTTATACTTCCATCGAATGCCCAAAGAAGACTAAATTCAATGAACTTAAGGACACCTCTACCTATATATGACAACCCTTACACAAAACTCACAATATAAATCAACTGAATCGAACCCCCCCTTAAATCATTAAATGGTGGCCAAGATCATGGATAATCAATGACCATCATCAGTAGTCTCCATTTAACTTACACACAATACATGTAAACAAAAAATATATATAGGTTGGTATAAAATCAAATGCCAAGAACTTAATCATTTTGCTTATATTCAATTTAGCACCAAAATGCATGGAATCAGATTCTAATATCAATAGATAAACAATGAATGTTGAAGATGGGCGACCCAAAATACCATCAAAGAACTTCATAATGTTCAATGCAATACAACAAAAAAATCAATAAATGGATGAGTCACACAACAGGGAGTATAGCGCAGGGGAAGAGAGATCACAATCTTCAATACCAAAATGGTACACTGTAATTAACCAATACAAGCGCCTCAACTAGGATGAATACATAACATATAGTTTTCAATCAATAGAAAAGAAATATAAGAAACAAATACTTCATGTTTGCATTCAATCAAACTACAAGTGACAGATACCAAGCAATTGACATACTTGCAACCAAATCCATAATTTGAATACGAAGGACATGATTAAAAATTGCCACACAGACCAAACCAAATTTAGATCTCTTTGAATACAAATTTATGGGCATAAAAATTAAATTTTATAAAGAATAAAATAATAGTATGCAACATTGCATGTAAATCATAGAGGGAGAGAAACGCAACACCAAAATATCACAGCTAAACAATCAAGCAGAGAATGGATGCATAATGCAAAGCATCAAAATTAAGTACAAAGATGGACTAACCTAGAATCCAATGCAAGCTAAGACAAAGTTTGATGCTGAGTTCAAGATTTTGCATCAACTCCATGTCTTCAAGATTCTTATCAACTTTAGTAATTTTTTCCCAGTTCAAAATTTGAAAATAATTAATCAAATACAATTATTCTACCCCTTATTCTTGTAGACAAAAAGTTCTCTATTTGAAAAACAAAAAATCCATGATAATCCCTAATCTCTCCCAAATGATAATTATTATTATTTTTCTAAAAATAAGATGTAATATTTTCAAACAAAAAAATCAAATAAAAAATATCACAAAATAATAAGTTTCTATTCTATAAATAGTTCAAAGTCACGCATGTTCTCGAAGAAATCTGTTTCTATTTTTTAACTGTTTTTTCTATTTAAACATTATCTCCTTTCATTTTTAATATTTTATTCCATATTATAATATTTTCCCACATTTTGATTTATTAAAAACCCAACATTAATAATAATAATATCTTTATATTTAATTATCGAAATACTTTATAACTTAGTAATTTAATTAACAAATCAATTAACCAAGACAACATTAAACAAACAACTTAAACTAAACAATCCAAAACAACATTTATCAAACATCATAAAAGGGTGAATCATGGAGGGGAACTATACACTGCTTTCTTTACAATGTTTCAAAAGAATACACATGAAAGGGAAAGAATTTCCTGCAAACTAGTAGAGAAATATGCTAAAGAAATTACCTTCCTTTTTTTAACTAATGAATGTATAATCGAGGCTGTTAAACCAAGAACACTATGGATTGAGCCTCTTGGGTATGAATTTTCTAAGAATGATGTAGAATGATATGTTTAATTGTTGCTTAGGATTGCTAAGGACTCCTCTCAACCAAGACATGGAACATATAAAGAAAAGTTTACAAAAGTTCATTTGGAGTTCAAGAAACTAGAAATCAAAATGAATGCAAGGAAAATAGTGGAAGAATGGGCAAGAAGAGGAGGTTATACAAAGACAAAATAAAGGAGGCCAGAGAAAGATAAGACAACATGGCTGGTGAGACCTCCAAACCATGGACATCCAGAAGAACAACTTCCACCCAAAAATTTGCATTACCTAAGTCATTTGGGGTTATTTCAAAAGGAAAGAAGGTGGAGCCTAGTGCTCTAGTAACTGAAGAAGTCATTGCACCCTCTGGACCTAGCACAAGGACTAGAAAAATGAAGAATGTACCTCTGGTAGCAACCCCTACTACCACTAGAAGAATAAGTAAGCAAAAATAATTTAGGGAAAATAATTAAGTGTTGTGGTCAAAGAAGAAATTGAGCTTGGGTTGGATCATGAAGAAAATATAACAATGAAGAGAAAAAGAAGTGCTACAACAAGCAATGAAGGTGCTTCACAAGAGACAAGCATCTAAGCTAAAAATCCAAAAGTTGACATTGTGGAAACTTCCAAAGAAGAATAAATAGAAAGGGAAAAAATGGATTTCACATTACATATCCATAAGAAGCCCAAGAAAATGAAGGAAAAAAAGATAGAGCAGCAAAAGAAAAAGAAGAAAAAAAATCCTCTGATAAGAGCTTGTAATTCGATGAAGTTAAATGTTTTAGTTAGAAAAATGTTAGATTATGCTGATTTGTTAGAAGCTACTACAAATCTATATGAAGAAGTGGATGAATAAGATTGAAAAACAATCATAGAATCTATCATTCAATATATTATTGTTTTGGAGACTAATATGAGTAATATCAAGAAGAACGTCACTAGAGTTATGTAATATGCCTTGGTGGAAAGAAGGCATGAAGAAATTGAAGCTAAGGATGAAATAAAATATGATTCCTTGGAGGAAATTTGATCCTCCTTATCTAAGGATGACAAGGATACCTTAATAGAAGTGTATACTAAGGAATTATGAGTCAAACAAAGAGTCACCATTCTTATGGGTAGAGTAAAAGATCAGGTAGACAAATTGAAACAAGAAATAGTGAAGATTGTTAGGGGCATTACAAAGAAATTTAGGATGATAACTGCAACAACATCTAGACTGCTCAAGAAAGGGAGTGTGTTGAAGAAAAGGTCACTTATGTAGAGGAAAATCTTCATCCTGTTACAAATTTACTAGTTCTCAAAGAAGTCTTGGAAGAAAAAGAAGAAGATGCTCATACTACTTAAGAAACTCCATTTTTGGATATAGAGAATGTGGTTCCCTCACCACCACTAGTAGAAGAAACACATGCTTCCCCAAAGACTTCTAATCCTTTGGAAGATACTAACAAACCCATTAGTGTTAATGATGAAAACTAAAGTGTAGAAAAAGAACAAGAAAATAATGTTGATGATGGTATTAAGGATCACTTTGATAAACAAAATGAAGATGTAGGAAATGAAAATAAGAATAATCAAAATGAGGATGGAGAAGAGGAACAAGGAGAAAAAGAAGAGAACAATAAGATAAAGATTTTGGGAAGGATGAAGATAAGGACAAGAAAAAGGAAAATCCCTCCAGTGAAGAGGAGAAAGAAGAGAATGAAGAAGAATATGAGGTTGGAAAGAATGAATAATGTGTACAAAAGACTGTGGAGCTACCCAAGTCCTTCGAAAAATATTTTAGTCATCCACTCAACGGTATTTTTTCCAAACATATTAGATTTCAACTAGAGATTCCTCCCTGGTTGTTACAAATATCGATGTATCAAGGGAATGTGGATCTTGAAAATGTATCACCAATTCAAGACTTGGATATTAGAGATGTCTTTCATGCCTCCAAAATAAAAGAGATTATTGAAACACATAGGAGGGGACATAATTGATCAATGAAGCTATCAAGTCTCTGTAGGATGCTACTCCCAATACAACAATTGATGATTCTCAAGTTTTTAGTACATTCACTAAAGGAGTATGCCTTTGGTTTGAAGGAAAAAACTTAAAAATATGTTTAATCAAGGTTTTCTAAGAAGAGGCTACTTGAGCTACAAGATAGATGTGCATCGACAAATAGGAAAGTAGAAAAATGTTTGAACAAAGTGCAAGAATGTGAAGATGAGGCTAAGAATTTATTTTTGTATTGCATGAGGTGGTTAGATTCCACTCAAGGAATTAAGGACTTAAGAGACTCAACTGATTCACAAATAACTAATTCATTTAGAGCCTATGACCCAATGCAAGATAGAGATCATCCCTCTTGGATTGTCGTTGCAGATAAACATAACAAGTTTTTCACTTTACAAAGGTAGAAAGAATACATTATAAGGTGGTTTGGATAGCCTAGAGACTTGGTGAAGACCAATTACATACCAATGTCAAGTTCCCTAGCTGATGTAGAGAAGTTTACAAAAATAAATCCAAATCCAAGCACTCTAGATGAGGGAGAGGAGAACATAGTAGAATTGGAATCATTGTATAAATCACTTGTAGCATCCAAAAGGACTTGGAATGAGGGTAAGTATACTTGGAAATAAATTATTAAGGATCTTGAAGGTTCCTTCTCCTCTGGTTAAACATTTTTCATTTGTATATTCTTTCATTGATTTAGTTGCTTTTTAGTTTTTCATTGTACATATAGATGGATCAAATTTTTGGCATAAACCCCTAAGGGGGAGTCAGTTTATTTCATTCAATTATTCACTTGTACATATTCATAAGGTTTGAATTTACATAAGTATTATTGGCACACCATTTGTCCTTGATGTCAAAGGGGGAGATGGAGAAGTTTGATGAATAAGATGATTGGCCAAGTTAGGTGATGGGAGATGATTTTTGAAAAGTCATATGGTTGGAGATGGTGAATGTTTTGAGTTTTGAGGATTAATTTTTATCACATGTTTCCATCAATGAAAATGGGGGATATTTTTGAAAGAATGAAGAAGGAACCCTTTAATGTATCATCATTGATGCCAACATTGATTGTAGATATTTACTCTAATTTGGTGAAAAGAATGAAGATATCTTAATCTAGTATTTTGGTCTACAATTTCTCATGTAATAAGCTCTTCCTTTGAGTTAATATGTTATTCTATACTATTATGTGCATCTATATTCAATATTTCAATTTTTTGGATGAATAGTTTGAAAGTTATAAGCCACAATAGTTTAGAATTTGGTTTTGGCTTTATATAGTGTAAATGGGTGTGAGTAATCTAGTACCTATTCCTTTGGTGTTAAGAATCAAAATTTTCAATTTTGGGAGATTGTTTACATGTGTCAGTACACTATATATTCCATATGACATGTGGTTATATGATCAGATGGATTTTTGGTGTTGATTAGTTGTCATATTTTGGGATTAAGTCTAATTCTTTGCCGACCTAATGCTTGATATGTGTTGTGATGATAAAATATGTATTGTGGATGTTAATAAGATCTATTTAAGGTCTAATCTAACCTAAATTAATTGTTGCACCTTTGGGTTGTGTGCGAAGATGTTTTTTCTTCAAGTATGGAGCCAACAAGAAAATTTTGATTTAATTTTGGGCTACATCTAATTAGGCTAACCTAATTGATGTATGTAGATGTATTGATTATATATGTAAGTCATTTTTTAGATTGTGGTATGTGAGATGATGTGTGATATGATATGAATATGTGAATTTTGTATATACATGATTAGATGCATAAAAAATTTGTTATGAATATTGAGTGACTGCAAAGGAGAGCAATATTTTCTCTTTAGAGCTTCAAAGGAACTAAATCTAGCACAAGGAAGGTGCATTTTGTATCATTTCACATCCTAGGTATTTGGCCATTTATATTTTGTATTTATATTTGGCTATTAGCCTTATTAGACATTTTCTCCTAGCAATGAGCCTATGTAATATCCTATAACTATTTATCATATATTGCTCACCCATGGTTTTTCCCTTTTTGGGTTTTCCACGTAAAAATCCTAGTGTTCATGTGTTATTTGATATTGTGATTATTTCATGCTTTCATTCATTGTTGTAGTTAGATATGTTTTGTTAATTAGATGGATTATGATCAAATGGTTTAATATAATATTGATTCACCCCCCTCTCAATATTTTGGGTGTTCAACAATTTTATGTCAAAATCAGTATGCCTTTGACACTATTTTGAACAGTGCACTGACTATTTTTGATGACATGCTCTAAATTTTGGTTTATTTGTTACATTTTATCTTCCAAGCCCTTTATGTAGCTCTCAAAACCCCTTTTCATTAGGATAATCTCAATCATGATAGTTTACAACACCAAATAATTTTATTTTTCCTAATTATTCTCTTTGAGAGGATACGGTGCATCCTTGTTAGCATCAATTTTGTTTTGCATGGAACATAAATTTATATTGATTTGATTTAGCTCAAGAAAAATCCATTTAGTAAGTCTAAACTAACCCACCACCCCATATTTATCATTCCCTAGGACATTATAAATGTCCTCTCTATTAGAATTGGGATGGGGGAATTCCTCTACAAGATCTTGAGTAGAGAAAACATGATCCCCTTTGGAAATTTTTGGAGAAACAATAGGAATTTTTCTGGTATTATCTTCATGCATATTAGCCTTTTCATCTATTTAACCCTTACCTTTGCAGTTAAATTTCTCCATTTCATAACCAATTTTTAACATTTTCCTTTTCTCAATAGAAGAAGTTTGAAAATCTACAGGGCTAACTTCTTCAGTATATAACTTGATTGACCATGAAATCTGAGCTCTAGTTCTTTTCTTAGCCAACTTTCCCTTTTTTAATGTTCCATCCACTAGAAGAGGTTTGGAGTACATTTCCACCTCATCCTCTTCCCTTGATTCTTTATTCTCTTCCAACTCCATGATCTCAAAAATCTCCTTAGAGGAAATAATATGGGCATGGACACTACATTTATGAGCCAATTTCATAAACTCTACAAGGTAGGGTAGGGTTTCCAAATGATGCATAAGAAACAAAATGATGACCTCATGTAACATAGGTAATTTTGCATTCTTCTAATTCTCTTTAAGATAAAATTCTAAAGATGTCATGAGATAATAAGGGAAAGAGACAAGTTGTTTATGATTAATGTGATTCAAAAGAAAGAAATGGAAACCATAGATAATAGTGTACTTTCTATCAAGAGTAAAATATCACATTATTACCTCAACCACCTCTACCCAAATGGGTTTAATAGAGGGATGATCATAACCACCAGTATTTAACTTCACTAGCTTCCTTCACTCATAATCCTTGAAGAATTGGTTGGAAACACTTTCAAAAGCTTTTATATCCTTGAAAAAATTATTTCCCTGGGTTGAAAGACCGGTAATATTTGTTATAAGGTCCTTTGTTATGACCATTACATTTCCTTCTATTGTGATATTTTGATCTTTCCACACTTTCATAAAAGCCTTTGTAACTTTTGGGTAGTGACCATGAAATTTCTCCAAATTTAGAGTGACACCACCATCCTTAGGGATCTTCCAAATTCACCCTTTCTTCTTGATATTCTCACAAGATAGAGGCTCATCCCTACTTCTATCACCACCCATATCCAATAGAAACAAAATAATAAATAGGAAAAATTGGATAGAACACTGATCCCATTGAGGAAAAAATTATTTAAGGTCCTCAAAAACACCCATAATATGTTGAAAATACCTTGATAATTGATTACAATGAATGAGATTTCCAATAGGAATCCATTACACATTATTTTAGAATAAACCTTAGGCATTATCACTCTCCAATAATTAATTAACCTTCCAATTACAAGCCCTTTGCAAATCATGATGAATTATGGTTTGGGTTTTAAAAGGGATTTCTCTTAGTTTATACTAAAATTATGTGGAGCAATTACCAACCATCAAATTGGCAAAGGCATTATGAAGATTATTCCCCTACCTATACGCATGAAAAATATAGTATTATTCAAAATAATTAAGAAGAAAACTAGAATTATTAATATGGTTGTCTATTGACCAACATGGAGAATTAACCTTTTTCAAACATTGGATTATGTTTAATGAATCCCCTTCCATTCATATCTTTTGAAAACCACGAGTTTGAGAAATTTTTAAACTATTGTAGGTTTCCACAACTTTTGCAATATGGTTTTTCATCTCATAATACTCCCCCACTTCTAGTAGGCCTCAAATTATTGTTGAATGCCCCATCAAAGTTTATTTTTATCCAACCTCTAGAAGGAGGAATCTAGACAACATTATCTTTGGAATTCAACTTTTTTATTATGATTATAGATATCAAAGAATAGTATCCAATTATTCACCACTAAAATATCATAATTAGAGACTGAAACTTTAGGACCATTCACCTACTTGTTGAGAATCTCATGTCCATAAAGTTCTCCTTGATAGATCTAAAATTTTAATAGTCACTCTTTCAGGGTTTAAAAAATCTTCTCTAAACACTTGATTATTCGTTTATTTCCAAACCCCCCATGCAACATGAGGAATTATATAAGACTAGAGACAAGAGAGAGTTGGATTACTAGTTGGGGCCTTCCATTGAGACCAAAGATCATTAATAGAGCTAAGAAACACCCAATTAACATTCCCAAGAGAATGGATACAGTCCAAACATCCTTTCCAAAACCACCAAGTAAAAGATGTAACTTATTTTTGGAACCCATTTCACATAGAACACATATATTAGGTAGAGTGAAGCTCCTCTTAAAAATATTATCCAAGGTAAGAAATTTATTTTGAGCCAGAATCCAAAAGAACATATTGACTTTAGGAAATTTCCCCAAGTTAAGTCTATTTTTAAGATGTTATTTCCCAATAGTGTTGTTGATCTCAATATGTGAGTTTAAAGTGGTATAAATGACAAAAGGAAACACATAAATCATAGATATTTAGGAATTAGAGAACTTACCTTATCATGCAACCCTAGAATTTAGGTTTATGTTTTTAGGTTATAGTGTTAACTTATGACTATTCTTATTATTTTCTAGGTTTCTATTCATTATCATGTTTGAAGGGATGAGTATACAAATTAAGGCATCTAACCAAAAAAATATTTGAAAAGGTATCCATTTGCCAAATCTACAAGACAATCAAATGAATGGGATTTTTGTTGATGACACTTTATTGTTTGGACATGCCTCAATCCTTGAAGCTAAATCTACTAAAAATGTTATTATGGAGTATTCGTTGGAATCGGGTCAATTGATTAACCTTATAAAATTCAAATTGTTCCTTTTAAATATTCCTCAATTTATTGAATGAAAATTAAAATAGTTTTGGGGATTCCCTATTGGCACTTTACCTTGATCTTATCTTGGTATTATTTTCTTTATTGGTAAAAATTTACCTTCTTTCTAGGAAAAAGTGTCATCCTCAATATCAAGAAGAATTCTTTCTTGGAAACATAAGTGGCTATCCTTTTTAGCCAAAATATAGATGATTAAATCAGTTCTTAATGGGGTTTCAATATACTTGATGTATGTTCTGAAAGTTCCTATTTCCACTCTAAATCACCTAAAATCCATTTTGGGAACTTTTTTGTGGAATGACAATGTTGGGGGTAAGGCCAAAATTCCCCTTATTGCTTTGGACAGGGTTTGTCTTACCAAAGATCTTGGTGGGACTGGTATTAGAGGCTTAGATCATTAGCATCTCACTCTAGGAGCTAAATTAACATGGAGGCTATATCAATCTCCCAATTCAACGTGGGGTAAACTTATGCTTTCTAAATATTTAAATTCCCATGCAAGGGATTGTATCTTTACTGCCTCCTCTTTTCCCAAAGGCTCTATTGATTGGAACTTTATTTCTTCTTGTCATTCAGTTATTCTTCCTTGTCTTTCATGGTTGGTTCATAATGGAAAGAAGGTCATGTTTTGGAAGGATTTTTAGAATGGTTGCCCCATATTGATTCAAAGTAGAGATTGGGGAAACCTAATGCAAATGCTTAAATTCTATTTGGGAGCTCATGTGGTTGACTATTTCATAGTGTAATTCTCAAATTCTATTCCGAGCATTTCTTGGAAATCAATTAATGCTTTTCCCATTCCCCTCTCTTTGAAATTGGCCTTTAAAGAGGAATTGGGTAAAAGAACTATTGTATTCTCTCATAAGGAAGATTTTCTTATTTGCACTAAATCAAAGTTAGGAAATTACTTAGTGAAGGAAGGATATAGCTCTTTATTGACTTCTTTTGAGAAATCATAGCTTCCCTATTCTCTTTTTTGGAATGAGGCTTGCCTTCCAAAGGCAGGATATTTTTCTTTGGTAGTCGTTCATGAAAAAGTCTTAATTGGGGCTAGGCTAGATAGATTAGGAATTACAATTTCTTTCCCCTATGTCTTTTATGGTTATTTTTTAGAATTTTTAGATCATTTATTCTTACACTGTCCTTTTTGCTTCACAATGTTGGTATTGGTTGTTTTAGAAACTTGATTGGTCTTCAGTGATAAGCCATTCCATATCTCTTCAATTCAAATCTTGGCCTTTATTTTTCTAGACTTCTTTTTTTCTTGCTTATGGGTTCTCTCCATCTCTACTTTTAAGGAATATTTGTATTGAGAGGAATAATAGAATCTTCAAAGGTAAAGCCTCCGAATTGGAAGAAGTGATTTTTAAAATAGAGAAATCAATTTCTAAAATAGTTAAAGTATTCATTTCAAACAAATTAATAGCTTGATTTTTTTTTTCAAATTGGGATAGTTTCATTATTAAATCTTGGCTGATGATTAATTCTCTACCCTTTCATGGTTCGATCATAAATAAGGTTGATAAATATCAGGTGAGAAAGGTTTCCAAATGGTCTCCTCCTCCAAAGAATATTTTTAAATTGAACTATGATGGTGCCTCAAGAGGAAATCTAGAGAAATTTGGATTAGGTGTTGTTATATTGGATTCAAGCTTAAAGGTTTTGAAAGCTGCTTGTAAGGCCTTATCTGATGGATCTACTAATAGGGATGAATTAGAGGCTCTTAGTATTGATTTGTAGTTGGTAATTTATTTAGGTATTAAAGATATTGTTTTTGACAATGTAAGCAACATTTATAGGGTGTTTTAGCCTACACAGAGAGCCACAAGGGCCAAAAATTCTAGATAATTTTTTTTTATCTAAAACACCAAACCAAAAAAAAACTAACTAAAGCTAGATGGAGATTGACAACACACATGGATCAACAATAAACCAACAACATACTAGTTGGCCTTCTCCCAATTCTTAGATAATAACTAAACCATATCATCACAGACCCACTCTTGGTGGTCCTCGGTCTTCTTTATCCCCATTTCATCCTTCATGGCAATTGACAAGTTACTGGTGACACAATGAATCATCTTGATAGTTAAATAGGTCAACCCAAGGATATTTTTTTCCAAAATGTCCAGTCTATTTCTCATCATACCAATCTCCTCCTCACTACTCGTAGTGTAGACGAGATCATTTTATTCAATCTCTAGTGGCTTTGACAAATGGGAGGATGAACCCTACTTCTGAGGTAAACCACTGTCAGGAATAGAGGAGGGACCTCTAGTTTTCTCCTCATCCTCATCCGCTACAACCTCTTCCACATCATTTCCTTTGCTGTTAGATAGCTCCTCTTTAGTATCCAAATCCCTAATCTGCACTTTTTTCTTATTTTTAGCCAGCTTGCCAAAGCGACTAATGATGGTGTCACAACCAATAACTAGGGTCTCCGCAACCATTGTATCACCCAAGGAATCCTTTCTCACAACATTATTTCCTTTATTAGGAGGCATCTTCTCCAACTTATGTTTCTTTTTCATACCAAGCTTACTAGGGGTCTTAACAGGGGTAGATTTTAGATCACATAAGCTAACAGTTGCATTGGTTTGGACATCACCATTGACACCCTTATTTTTTTTGTAGTAGGTTTTGGTTTCTCAGTAGGGGCCAAGTGACTCTTTCTGACAGGGCCTTTAGATTCCGTTGGGGACAAGTTGGGCACAATGGGGGGCTCAATTTCCTCAATATGAATAGTCGATATAGGTTTCAGAGGGAACAAAGCCAAGTGGAAATGGCAGAGTCTTAGGATAAGACCTTGATGGAGAGGCAGAGGAGTAGGTTCATTGGGGTTAGCAATAGTCGAATCAATACATTTTTCAACTAAATTTTCAAGGTCGATAAATAGGTAGAAGGGAAAGCTCATAAGAACCTTATGCCTAAGATGATTTAATAAGGGAAAATGGTAGTAGTAAAAAGTCTTGTACCTTCCTTCCAACATAATATACTTTATCAGAGCAAGGAAAACCTAGTTCCATGGATGCGGAAGTGCCTTCCATTCAAACCTAGACTGGTTGCACACTGGTACCTCCTCTCCCACAAAAAAAATTATTCATACTATCACTTTCCTGGGTCTTAAACTATTTAGGATGCTTCATTCCAGTGCACTGGAGACCTGTAGCCTATGTGATAACGTCCTCCTCCACCATGAAGGAGATTCCACCAATGGTAACATGATGATTCTTCCACAAATTAACAAACTGGGTCGATAGATTAGGGTCGTGACCCATGAGCCTCTCCATCATAGGAGCAATCCCACCTTCAATGCAAAAGTGCTAGACTAGAGGGTCTTTGTAAAATTCATTACAGTTATCCAGTCCACACCCTTTCTCCTCCCATGATGTCACTCTATACATTGTAAGACTAGGAACTCTATAAAGAAAGAAGGTTAGAGAAAATAGAAAGGTGGAAAAATCCCCATACAATAAGGCATTTAAGCTATGAACGGTAAATTTTGGTAATCCATCCAATGGAAAGATCACACACATGAGCATAATAATTCCCTAAAACCATCTTAGCATATCCATTATTTGGGAGCATAACCAGCTAAGAAAAAAAGACATGATAGGCAGGGAAGGATTTCCTTCCACATAGAAGAAGCACAAAATTCTAGGTAGAATAGTTGCAAGGCTATAATTAGATATCTCCCAAACCATAGTATTTATGGGTTGGCCACCTTTAGTTAACCCATAGAAAGGATCTAAAAGGCGTGAATCCAAAATAGCAGCAAAATAAAAGCCACAAAGAAGCTTAGTCTCATAATTACAAGTCACATCAAAATAAGAAAACTTCAATTTGAAAATATGAGAGTTTAAGCAGATTCTATGGTAATTTTTCATGCGATCACCGATAAAAAACTTGTGTGGAAACTCAAATATTTGTTTGAAAAAGTTCTTCAATTAAATTTTAACAGTTATTTGGTATCTCACAGTTATAGAGAAGCAAATTATGTTGCTAATTTTTTAGCCAATAAAGCTATTGATGAGAAAATTGTTTTTAAAGATTTTTCAAGGGAAGAAATTCCTCCTTTAGGCAAGTAATTTTCCTATTGGTTCATCAGGCTCTTCTTTTAATGAGTATTCTATGTTGCTGGGATGGAATGATTTTTGTTAATCACAATCACTTCCTAAAAAGCCTTGTTTTCCAAGCTCTAATGAGCTTGCTTATCATGGTATATATTTTGACATGATTTTTCTTTGATGATGTTGATGTGATAGTTATTTGGTATCTCACTGTTACAGAGAAGTGAATTTTGTTACAAATTTTCTGGCCAATAAAGCTATTGATGAGAAAATTGTTTTAAAATATTTTTTAGGGGAAGAAATTCCTCCTTTACACAAGTATGTTTCCTATTGGTTCACCAGGCTCTTCTTTTAACGAGTATTCTATGTTTTTGGGATGGAATTATTGTCGTTAATCACAATCATTTCCTAAAAAGCCTTGTTTTTCCAAGCTTGAATGAGCTTGCTTATCATGGAAAATATTTTGACACAAGTTTTCTCTGATGATGTTGATATGACATCTCTATCATTATTTGGTTTTCATATTCCACTAATAAGTCTTTTTTTTTTAGCCATACCATTAATTGAACTACTCTCTACATTACTTGTATCTTGTTTCAAAGGCTTTGATGTGGTATTCATATCATTTCTTCAATTGCTTTCTTCATTGTTGGCAATCTTGCATCGTGGTTTTTTATGTTCTATCTCTATGGATTTCAGGGATATTATAGCCTTGTGCATCATTCATTTATAAGCATCAACTGTTATAATGATGATTTTATATGGTTGGCCTTCCTTGGACCAACTCTATGGTGAATTATTCATTGTTCTCTATTTAAGTGAAATGGATTGCCAAGCTGGTTGGTATATTGCATACTTTGTAGATTGCTTTGGTTTGAATAATGCTATAGAATTTGAAGTGGCATGGTATAGAATTGTTTTGCCAGTAAATTGCAAGGAATTCAATGATTCTCATCCATATGATCATGAGAAACTTGGTAATTTTTTTTGTTTGGATGATGTAGATATATTTTTGGCATTTAAAAAGGTGGTAGGAAATCAGTGGTTGCGGGAAAATTCAAATGCCACCTTTTCTGAAGTACTTTCCCATTTTCTTACTATATGCATGGATATTTATTGGATGTTGATATGGTATTTATTCTTGCTTCTAAAATTTTTCAGCCATATTTTTTCTCTAGCATGGAGCTTCATAAATATTTGAATAATTACTTGTTTGATACAGGCCTTTTTTCTCTTGGTGGTTTTATATCTCATAATCATTTTCTCTCTAATGGATCTTGTGGAGATTTGTTGATGGTTCTCAGGTTTGTTATCATTTGAGATGATTTTGAGAGGACCGTTGTTGATTGTCATAACTTCTTGTTGATAAAGTTTCTCCAAAAATTCTTGCAACTAGCATTGAGGTTTTCCTAGTGTTGCATTTCTTGTTTGATTTGGTTGTGAAATATTTTTCTTTGGGACAAGCTTTGGCCTCCATATCTAAAAAAGTGGAGGTTTTCTCTTTGGATCATCTTATGCCTCTTTCTCATTATGAGGCCGGTTCTAGCTCCATTTCTCAATAGGATGAATCTTGAGTAGCTTTTCTAATATTTTGTTTATGCCCATATTTTGTATTTTTGGGGCTTTGCATACTCTATCTAGAAATTCTAGACTGGGGGATGGTGGATGGTTTTATTTCCTAATCTTTTGGGATCTTGCTTTTGGTTGGGTTTCATTGAGTATGCAATCTTTTATTTATAATCACTATTTTGTCTCTCTTAGTAGCTCCAAGATTGAGTTTTGACTTGGACAAATGTAAAACTTTTCTTTATATTAATTTTTAGTGGATTTTCCACTTTTAACAAAACACACGCACACACACACACATATATTCTATAATGTGCTTGTCACAATTCAAAGTGTTGAGTTTTGGTTAATTTATTTATATTGTTGAAGAAGTGAATATTTTTATTTTTATTTTGGTCACTCCAACTTTATGCTTTGATTCCAAGAGCTTATGCAATTCAACTAGCTACTTGATTAACTCCAACAAGATGATTTTGTGAATGGGATATCTAGGAAACTTCTATGGAGCATTAGGAAATATGTTAACTTAGATGTATTAAGATTTGGTAAATTAAATTTTACCGACTAACATGTTTATCCACTTCAACCACAGGCTCAACTAATAATCTCTTAGCCATGTCTCCTTCCATGGTTCTAACTACTCAACTAAAAATATGCATCATTTACTCTTCTATAGTGTTATATGGATTATTTAAATTCTATTTAAGTGTAATATTCATAAAAAAAAAAATTTATACCTTTCATCCCATATCTCCTCTTCACTATAAGCCTTTGAAGGTTTTCATGCTATCCATGCATAAAATAGGTAAGAATTTTGTAGTAACAAAAAAAATATCCTTTTTCCTTACTTGGTTTGGGAATACTTGTAATTGAATTAACCTAATATTTCCTAGGTTTAATGTTGTAAGGTGTTGAAACACATTCACATTGATATTGGTCCCCCTTTTAATAAAATAGACTTAATGTGTACCTTATTTAAGTGTTGTAAAGTGTTGTGACACACTTTCACACTTATCTAGGGTCCTCTTAATTAATTATGGTTAATTAGAGTTAATTAGCCCCTTTAATTCAATTTAAGCCTTATTTATGACACCTCCCAAAGATCTGTCCTGGCACCCATAATTCAAATTGCATAACATTTAATTGGGAAAAATCAAGGTCTTAGAAATTGGTACTAGGACCCATTGGCCTTAGGTGGTGAATGGGTCCTCCCTCTATACGACCCCCTTTATCAGTAGATTCTAAATAAGGTTTTAGTGATGACCCCCTTTATCAGTAGATTCTAAATAGGATTTTAGTGTTCTTTCATCCCTTGAAGTTAAGGTCTTGGAAAAAAGTGCCATGACCCATTTTCCCTAGATGGTGAATGGGTCTTCCCTTAATGAGGAACCCCTTTTTGAATTTCATTCTGGTGGGAATTTAATAATGTTTGTTTCCAAATCTGGCATTGGCTTGAATTGTTTGAATTTCAAGGTTAATCTCTTAATTTAGTATAAATATGTGGTTAATTCACATAGTTTCATCCTATATCTTTATGAGAACTCAAGAGTACATTCACAAGAGCATTATAGAGCATTTTCAAAGGCATTTCAAGGTAGATTATCAAGAGTTTATTGTAGCAATTCAAGATCATTTCATCATGTCAAGGGTTTAGTGCATTCATTCAAGTTGTTGAGCTAAGAAAGTAGATGTAGCATTGAAGATCTACTTGCAAGAATTGTTCACATCTTATACAAAGATCAAGATCTACATTCTTGATGGCCACTACATGTTAGTTTACAGATTTGTATTACAAGAAAACATCCAAGGTATCAACATTTACATATTTCATGTTTCATGCTTCAATTACATTATTTTATCATTTGATTTAATTACCTACAAGTGGTTGACTTAGAAAAACCCCTATTCACTAACAATCAAAAAGTTTTTCTCCCCTTGAATGTGTGTTTGTAGATTTACAGGTTGAAGATCAAGCAGAGAAGAATTTTAAACCAAGATTACAAAAGTTGTCAAGTTGCAAGACTAACCTTCACAGTGCAAGAATAAAGAATTGAAGTACATAATTAAGTATAGGTTTTTAGAAGCTGACTACTGGGAATCTGAGAGTGTAGACATCAAGGAAAATAACCCAGATCACAGTTTTAGAAACACTAATAGGAACCCATTCACCACTAAAGGCGAATGAGTCTTTTGTGCCCTAAACAAAGGCTTCTTGTAGCAAGTTACACACCTCTTTGAGCTCTAAAAACTCCCCTCATAGTTTCCATAATAGTTAGGGTCAGTTTATGATTGCTATTTATATCTTTTGGCCCTCATAATTATATAAATTATAGTGATTTTGGTGGAGAAATTCTAGTGGTTTATCTTGATCATGATAAGCCCTAAATTTTCCATCTCAAATTCATATATTTTCAAAAGAAGTTAAGTATTCATGTATTTTATTATTTATCATTTCAGCCAAATTTATCATATTGTGTCCATTGAGAATCGTAGTGATATCTAATTATATTCATAATTTGAATTTAGACAAAGTATGAAGCCCCATTATTATACTCAATAGGATGATAATGTCACTAAATTGTATTAGAATTCACTCTTGTATATATTTTTTGGTATCTAGGAAATTGTATTCAAGGATTATCCATCCAATTCTAGTTCATGTTTTCCTTATATATTTCTGCATCATCATTAAATTTTATCTTAGCCTCAATATTATTAATGGAACACACTTTATTGTAAAATGGAATCTTGAAGATATACCTGATGGAATTAATGGAAAATTTTTCTCATATTTATCCTTTCGTCACTATCAAGCTTCTTCTAGAATCATAGTACTTTAAATACTCCATGACTAGATTTGGACATTGTAGTGAGGTTAGGAATTAAACTAATTTAACTAGTTATTTAGGGATACCTTCTTTTCTCATCTAATTTTATATGGAATTAACATTCTCTGCTTGAATTTTAAAATGTATGCATGTACTAAATTATTGTTAGAGATATTCACCCATCCTATAGTCATTTGAGAATCTAGGTTAATTTCTTCTTGAATTCATTAAATTCTTCTAATATAATTCTAAATACATTCATTATTTCTTCAAAATTTTAGTTGTTATGGATATCATGTATTGTAAATGAAATTCTAATTTTATTTTAATATGTTTTAGCCATCAATGACCATAAAATTTCACTTCAAAATTATAGTGATTTCTACTATTTAATTTTTCCTCTACCGAGAAAAGAATTTTCCTAGGGTTTATCCTAAATTTGTATGACCTAACCCTATCATTTTCCCTTATTGCAATGATCATTAATATTTAAGTTTAGGTTATTATGGATACCTAGGGTTTCAATCTTAAAAACTAATATTTAAATAATACTATCAGGCATGAGAAATTAAAAATAGTTTTTTAATTGAAAATTAGGTATTAAAAGGAGTACTTACTATTATACTTCATTTATTGAACAATTTGTAGATAATAATGGAATTATTAATTGTACCTCTTGATTCAATATTTTTTCATTCTAGCTTTCTATAGCTACAACAATGGATGGTTGGGTGATTCAACTATTTTTTCTTTCTCTATAAGCTATTTGAAATGTTTAAGTGAAGCCTAATCCCATAATATTCACTTTATAATAGAAAAATTGATGAGAGGATTAATTTACATTCAATTTGTAGAAAATATGGTGGGTATTCAATGTTCAACTACAACTAAGTTTTTTGAAATGATATGTCATGTTCCATTATAGGGTTGATTTTGTATAAAGAATTACTAAGAAGATTTAGGATTTTTTAAGTAAACCAAATATGGAAGTCAAATTTCTATAATGGTCCATAACTTTTCTTGAAAATTACTTATTGTGAGACTCTCCAAGTGAATCTGATCTTACAATAAATTTTAAATGAACATGACCTTTGATAAATATGGTAAAATGTCTAGTTTGGATGAATATTTTTGATGGGTAACTAGGTGTGTTATGTACCCAAGGATATGATATTAGGAGGAATATAGGAAGATGGATATTTTGACATGTGGTCAATATCTCTTATGTTAGTTATATTATGTCATATAGAAAACTTATGTAATTAATTTCATATTAGGTGATGAGTAGGCATTCATTAAGATTACCCTTCCATTGTACTATTAGGAGGAGGTATATATAAATGAGGTGATTATAACTAAAATTATATTTGTGAAGTATGATACTATATTTGGGATCTCTTGGAGATATAATGTGGAGTTAATTCTGGTGCAGGAGCACCTACACCTTATTGGCCAAATGTGATCTCTTAAAGGTTGATAGGAAGTGTCAAGGGGTAGTGTAGGGTGTATTTAGTTTATCTATGCTAAATAAGGTCTTTTGAAGACCAAATTTTATGTAATGAGTTGATGTTTGTGTCTTAGGAATCTAGTTAAAAATTGCACACAAAAATGCAAAAAAATGTTGTCATGCAAAATTTGTTAAGAATACAATTTAGGGGAATATCACAAGGTTAGACTTTCCAAGGGTGGTTATAGTTGTTGGGAAGTTCTATTTTGGAGGGAAAATGTATTTAAAGGCCTTCAAGGCTCGAACACAAGGCTGGTTGAATATTTTTGTGAAGAATTCTCATTAATACAATGTTATTTCCTATTATTTTCCCATTTTTTGAACTTAAAAGGCTATGTATGGACCCGTATAGGTCCTAAAGGCTCAATTTTCTTTGTTATTATGTAGATATATGTATATCCTTTTATTTGGTTCTATTTTGAAGATCTAACATCAGGTTTGGTGGTAGATATTTGCAAATTTTTGGAACTGCCTAGTAAACCTAGTGAAGGGTCTGTTTTGGTGACTAATTAATGGAACAAGCTTTTCCACTTGCTGTCTAAGTCTATTACTTAGTGGAAAGGTATTTTGTATGTTAGAATATATGATTTCATGCTTTTGATGGAAGGATAAAGCCATTTTTGTGGATGGGAATGTAGCCCTAGGGCTGACTGTGTAACTTTTTCATGTGAAATGGTGTCAAGTTAGGTTTTTGGTGAGACAGTGATGGAATTGTCTATGTGATTTTTTTTGTTCATATGCATAGTATTAGTGATCTATTTGATGCATTGGTTGTGCTTCCTAAGCCCAGTATAGTGGAGATTCAATAAAACCCTAGGTTTTGCCATGTAAATGGAGGGTAAGGTGGAATTGTCATCTAGAGGTTTGGTGTCTAGGAAATGGTGGATGAATTTGCGATTTTGAGTCACAATATACCTCTGTCAAGTTAGTTTTGATGAAAACATGGAGTTTAAGAAGTGGTTCCTTTGTTAAATTGGGCTAATTTAGTAGCCTTTGAGCATGGCAGTCTATTGAAACTTGTTGATGGGCCTAAGAAACCTTGTGTGATCGATTATGACATTGTGTTTGGAACTATGTGGATGCTTAATCAAAATTGTTTTGGCCTTTTTGTGGCCTTCTCTAAAATATATCTCTATTTGTTGGTTTTTAGAAGGCAACAAGCCTATTAATGTTGTTTTGGGATAGTTTGAGGGAGTTGTCTTGTAAAGATTGTTTCTTTGTTTGAATTAGGTTATTTGGTGTTGTATAGTGATTTTCTCCACCTTGGTTTGCATAAAAGTGGTATCAAAGCATTAGGGAGAAGATATTTTGATTTATATTTTGTAGGTTTGAAGATAGAAGGTGAAAACACAAGGTTGAAAGGATGCCTCTGAAAGGTGTTGGTGCTACAAGGGAGTTGCAAGATCTGAAAGAGAAGCATTCTAAGCTTTTAGAATCTCATAATGTAGTTTTTCCAAGGATTTCTGCCTTGGAGACAAGGAAAAGGAGAGAAGTGAATGAAGAAAGTGAAACCAAAAAGGAGGATGAAAACTATGAAGATGTTGAAGAAGAATTGGACCCTTAAGATCAAAGAATGGTGAAGATGCTCAAAGTAGTGAAGGGTGAATCAATAAAGGTAAAAGTTGATATTCCTGTTTATGGTGGTAATGTAAATGAAGAGGAATTACTTTATTGGATTGTTGCTATGGATAATTACTTTGAAAGTGAGGATATTTCAGAAGAACAGATGGTGAAGGTGGAAGAAAAAAATCTAAAGGGGCATGTTCTTCTATGGTGGGATTATGAGCAAGAAAAGAGGAGAAAACAAGGAAAATCAAGGATTACTTCATGGGACAAGATGGTGCAAAAACTAAAAGGTAAGTTTCTTCCAAAGGACTATGAGGTTCAATTGTATAAAAATTTGCAAGGATTGAAACAAAAAGAACTAGATGTTAAAGCCTACACTGATGAATTTTATAAATTAAGAATAAGATCTAGAAGGGATAAAGATGAGGTTGAAAAGGTGGCTAGTTATATTGGTGGTTTGAGATTTAATATACAAGATGAACTTGTAGTTGGTAACCCAAAAATTATGGAAGAATGTTTTCAATTAGCAATCAGGGTGGAGGAAAAAATTAAGAGGAGACAAGAGAAAGAAGTTAGAGGAAGAGGTGGTACTAGTGCAAGAGGAAGAGGAGTAATTTATACACCAAAGCAATCATTGGAAGAACAAGAAGGAGAAAATAAGGGTAAGAAACAAGGTATTGATGTTAGAGGTGGATTTAGAGGTAGAGGAAGGTTTAGTGCTAGAAGAAGTTCTAATGATTTTGGAAGGAGATGTTACACATGCAATGGATTTGGTCATCCTTCATGGAAGTTTCTTGAAAGGGTTGGTAGTTAATCAAGTGGTGAAAAGAGGATTGATAGGAGACCACAATTAGTTCAGGAAGAGGAGTGTGAAAGCAATCATTCTACAAGTAGGAGGGTTGATCTTGAAATAAGGGAAATGTTGATGGTGAGGAAGATAGTATTGAAGGCAGCAAAAGAGGTAGAGCCATTGCAAAGGAAGAGCCTTTTCAAAACTAATTGTAAGTGCAAGGATAAGGTACGTAGAGTTGTCATTGATTCTAGCTCAACTAAAAACATGGTGTCAAGTGAAATGGTGAGTAAGTTGAATTTGAAAAAAAATCCTCTCATGAATTGCCTTATAAAGTATCATGGTTAAGTGATGGACAATCTTTGTTGGTGAATGAAAAGTTAGTGGTTGATTTTTAGATTGGAGGTTATAGTGATAGTTTTGTTTTTGATATCCTACCTATGGACTGTTGTTACCTACTCCTAGGTAGACCTTGGAAATTGATATGATAGGTGATCCATGTATGATGGGAGAGAGAAAACTTACACAATAATGAAGGATGGTTGCAAGTTTGTTTTGACTCCACTTGTGGAAGATGAGAAAGGAAAATCAAAGGTAATTATGTGTGGGAAAAAGGAACCTATGGATGTTGTGGAAGAGGATAGAGGGATGGATACTTCAAATAGTTCAAGGTCTGAGAATATTATGAAATCAGGTAGGAAGGTTGATCTAGGTCTGTTGACTGTAAATTTGAATAAGAATGTTATTGTAGGATCCATTGTGTGTCCTTTGGTTGAGAGATAGAGTGGAAGGAAAGTAAAATTTCCAAGCACAAGAGGGAATAAGTTAGATAGTACAAATGATAATGAATCTAACAATACAATGAGTACAATAGCACAAAAGACTAACAAGACAACAAGACTAATTATAGGGATAAAAGGAAAGATTAGGCAAAGAATTGAGGATAGTTATAGGTATAAGGATGAGGTAAGGGGGAATTCAATTCAAAGGAACACTAAAAAATATCTGAATATAGGTATATGCAAGGAGATGCAAACAAGTTTTGAACAAGGGATTGATAAGAGGAAGTTAGCAAGTTTGATGGTATATTCAAATGCAAATAAGAAGAATGTAGGGCATATTTCAAGTTCAATATGCATGCACTAGTGGAGAGGATTTATAGACCAGAGGAACATGTATAAATCTTGGAGATATTGGAATCAGATGGAACTCATGTGGCATGAGTTTCTTCTTGTGGGGGTGTATGGTGCAGGAGTACCTACACCTTATTGGCCAAATGTGATCTCCTAAAGGTTGATAGGAAGTTTCAAGGGGTAGTGTAGGGTGTTTTTAGTTTATCTATGCTAAATAAGGTCTCTTGAATACCATATTTTATGTAATGAGTTGATGTTTGTGTCTTAGGAATCTAGTTGTTAAAAATTGCACACAAAAATGCAAAAAAATGTTGTCATGCAAAATTTGTTAAGAATACAATTTAGGGGAATATCACAAGGTTAGACTTTCAAAGGGTGGTTATAGCCATTGGGAAGTTATATTTTGGAGGTAAAATGTATTTAAAGGCCTTCAAGTATCAAACACAAGGTTGGTTGAAGATTGTTGTGAATAATTCTCATCAATACAACACTATTTCTTATTATTTCCCATTTTTCTAAACTTAAAAGGTTGTGTATGAACTTGTACGGGTCCTAAAGGCTCATTTTTCTTTGTGATTATGTAGATATATGTATAAAATTTTATTTGGTTCTATTTTTAAGATCTAACATTAGTTTTGGTGGTAGATATTTGCAAATTTCTAGAACTATCTAGTAAAACTAGTGAGGGGTCTATTTTGGTGACTAATTAATGGAACAAGCCTTTCCACCTGCCATCTAAGTCTCTTACTTGGTGGAAAGGTATTTTTTATGTTAGAATAGATTATTTCATGCTTTGTATGGAAGTAGAAAGCCATTTGTGTGGATGCAAATGTTTCCCTAAAGCTAACTATGTAACTTTTTCATGTGAAATGATGGTGTCAAGTTAGGTTTTTGGTGAGATAGTAACATAATTGTCAATGTGATGGTTTTTTGTTCATATTCAAAGTATTTCTCACCTATTTGATGCATTGGTTGTGTTCCCTAATCTCGGTATAGTGGAGATTCAATAAAACCCTACGTTTTGGCATGTAAATGAAGGGTTTGGTGGAATTGTGGTCTAGAGGTCTAGTGTCTAAGAAATGGCGGATGAATTTGTGGTTTTGAGTCACAATATAACTATGTCAACTGATTTTTGATGAAAAAATGGAGTTTAAGAAGTTGTTCCTTTGTTAAATTGAGCTAATTTAGTAGCATTTAAGTAGGGAAATCTATTGAAATTTGTTGATGGGCCTAAGAAACCTTGTGTGATCGATTGTGACATTATGTTTGGAACTATGTGGATGATTAATCAAAATTGTGTTGGCCTTTTTGTGTCCTTCTCTAAAAGATATCTCTATTTGTTGGTTTTTGGAAGGCAACAAGCCTATTAATGTTGTTTTGGGACAATTTGAGGGGGTTGTCTTGTAAAGATTTTTTCTTTGTTTGAATCAAGTTATTTGGTGTTGTATAGTGAGTTTCTCCACCTTGGTTTGCATCAAATTTTTTCATAAGTATTTTATGGTGTTACCCTCCCTTAAGGGTTTAATCTATTTTTGCATATATTGGATATTATGACATATTATCCCATAAAAATATATTTTGATGTGTGAGATCCACATTCTATGTTATAATATTTCTATTATAATATGTTTGGATCATATCAAGTGGTATCAAAGAATCAATTTGGGAAAAAATGGATGAAACCCTAGTTTTTGAATATTCACCTATAATTGATAGGGAGATGTGCATTTTTCTTTAAAAAAAAAAGTGAAGTTGGAGAATCACATAAGGAAGATATAGTCCAAAATTTAGGTTTTAATCATCAATATTTTTCAAGTTATTGTAATTTTATTATTTTTATAAAAAAGTTATATTTTTTGAAAGGGAATTCAAATTCATTGGGGGTCTATTAATTTCATTATTTAAATTTGAGGGAGACTTCAACATTTATTGTTTAGATCAAAGTTGGATCAATTTGATTTGATATAATGGTTATATATTGAAATCATTTTTTCTTAAACCCTATTTTAATGGAGGTTCCTAATTTTTATGGAAGTGGAGACACATTAGAACAGTGGTTGTCGACACTAAAAAACTTCTCAATCTTGCAAGAAACATTTTATAACTAATTCGCCTTCTTTCTTGCATAATTAAATAATTTTAATTATTTAATTATTTCATAATGTCATCTTCTCCTATTAATTAAATAATTTTTAATTATTTAATTAGTTCACTCTATATTTATTCTTCCTTTTGACTAATTTTTAAAAATGTCAATTTATTTAAATTGTGTCACTAATTTCTCTTTTTCCCTCTATAATTAAATAAATTCTTATTTATTTAATTACTCACTCCCATTTTCTTCTATAATTAAATAATATTTTTTATTATTTAATTATTCATTAGCTTTTTACTTCTATAATTAAATAAATCTTATTTATTTAGTTATTTATCATTTTCTTCCCTTAATAATTAAATAATTATTTATCATTTTCCCTTCATCTTTTATCAAATAATTATTTTCAATTATTTAATATTTCCCACTCCACCTTTCTTCTATAATTAAATAATTACTTTTAATTATTTAATTATTCATTTTTCCTCTTCTAAATTAAATAATTGCTATTATTATTTAATTTATTTCTTCTTAGCTAAGGCCTAAATCTCAACTAATTTCTTGAGTTTTGGTCCATCCTCCCCATCCTTATCTCTTTTCTTCTTAATTAATCTCATCCATTGATCATCATACGCCATCTTTCAATCCTCACCCTTCATTTGAATTGGGATTTCTATAAAAGAAAGTCATCACCTTCATTCAAATCTTAACCACAATCTTTGAAGATTTTCCATCTTGAGATCTTGCTACTACACATCGAGCTTATCAAATATTTTACATACTACAAATTTGAGAGCAAACAAAGCAAAGTGGAGAAGAGAAATGGAGATAATTCAACTATGGCATAGGAATTAAGGTTTTGAAGCTTTATTATTGTGATTTTTATTGTCATTTGTTCTTCATTGTTAGATTAGGGTCTTCATAGCTTGGATTTAGATAGTTTTGTGGTTGCTATCATTGATTCATGATTTTCCATTGAATTCTACTTGATCTATAGTGGTAAAATTATAAAATTTCTCATAGTAAATCTATAATATAGAAACATTTGTTTCATGGTGTTTATGAGTTGAAGCATTGAAATGGTATGAACCATTACATACATATATTTAATCTTTAGATGACCAAGAACAAGCTTTCTAAAAGATGGGTTCCAAAAGAAAAAAAGGGGAAGAAGAGAAGGAAGAAAATGAACAAGATGAAGACGATGAGGAAGAAAATAAAGAAGAGGAAAAATAGGAGGAAGAAGAAAAAGAAGGTAGAGAAGGAGAAAACATAGAAGGAGATGATACAATTACATGTTATCTAGCTCTAAGGATGGAAGATTCAATCTTTAATTTCATGGATGCATTCAAAAGGAAAATGTTAGTCTATATAAACCCTAGTAGCAAGTATAACTTCATCAACAAGGAACTAGCCAATAAGCTACATATACGAGCACACAAAATCAAGGAAAACAAAATATTAGGTATAGAAATTTAAATTTTTTAATATTTAAAGGTCACTATGGATAATTACGTTTTTCATTCAAAATTTTATGATTTGGATATAAATGGGTTGTATATTTTTCTTGGTTATCCTTGGTTAGAATCTTCATGAATAATAAATATCAATGTGAAAAATAATTTCATGAAGATTTTGTATAGGAGGAAAAATATTGCATTAAAACATATTACACATAACAAAGTCCAATGGAAAGTCAAGCAAGATCAAGTTAAATAATGTCATATAGATTATAATAGTGAATTAGGGGAAGAAAAATATTTTCAAGGCATTGAGAGAAAAGGGATGATAAGTGATTATATTCAAGATTCATTAAAATAAGAGACAAAAATTGTGAAGAAATAGATAAGGATCTTATGATAAAAAGTGTGTAGTATATAGGCTTCCACATCATTGTGAAAGGCAAGAATCATGGAGGAAATCATCATGGCAGAATGATAGTACAAGAAATATACAAGCCAATAATTATGGACCTACATGGAATCAAATGAACAATTATAATATTTAGTGGTATGAAAAAAGTATTGTCTAATCAAGGAAACAAAGGAGGACTTACTATGATCAGGAATGAAATCAAATCAATGAAACAAAATATGGCTCAACAATGGGATATAGGAATTGTCAAGAAAAATACATAACAAGGATCAAATATGGATGGTTGGATGATTTTTAAAGGAATCACATTTTAATAACTTGAGACAGTCATAATATTTGGCTTCTTCTCATATTTCAAGGATGAAATATATAAAGGAGAGATGACACATTATGTAACTATGGATATGATATTATAAGGTATGTAGGTAGACAAATATTTTGACATGTGGCACACATCCATTATTTTAGTTATACTATTTCATATTGACAACTTGTGTAAAATATGAGTAGGACTTAATTAAGATTGCCTTTCCATTATATTAATTAGGAGGAGGCTATATAAAGGATATGATAATCATTATAAGTATATCTGTGAAGTATGAATTTTTCTTTCAGATCTCTTTGGGATATAGCTTGGAGTGGATTATTTCATAAGAAGTATTTTATGGTGTTATCTTACCTCAAGGGTTTACTCTATTTCTTGATATATCAGATATAGGGCATATTGTCCCATAAGCATATCTTCTAATATCTGAGATCTATATTAATTTATATATTGATAGGAATCTTATTCCATATTAGGCTAATAATATCATATTCAAAAGAGAATATTGGTTATATGATCATGTCATTTATATGAATGCTACAAATATCATTATGAACTTTTTTAAGTGGTATATTAGCTTCTTTTAAATTAGCACATCTAAGAAAAATTCCATCATAGCCTCTATGCTAGGTATTTTTATTAAGAAGGGTGCAATGAGAGGTGTGTTCAGTTATGAATTTGTATTTGGTGGGTGATATATTGGGAGAAATATTTTTTCATTTGACATAAGTATAGATGTAACTATTCTAGGAAGTGTTAGAACTAAGAATGTTATATATTAGGTCAAATTTAGGGATATCATAAGTATGGATGATGAGTTTCTCAATATGTAAGACTCATAAGATTCATACAAAATATCTAAAAGAGATATAATATTGGCCATTACATTAGTAGATTTATTTTTTAATGTGAGAAACTCATTCTATATATATAACACATAAAAATATTCATCATACATTTATATGGTAATTTTTTTCATTGTTCATGAAGATCTCATCATTGACCAATGTTACCATTGATTTTGAATGACCAAATCCCTATATATACTATATGTTTAACTATATTTAAATCTTCAAACATGATACTAATGCCTCATATTTCACTATGTTTTTTTACAAGGGAATTCAAAGTGAAACAATTGTGGGATGAAATCACCTTGAGGGTTGATGAAAAGGATGCTAACACTAGATCCATGTGAGGTAAAGGATTTATAAAATATATTTTTTATGGTTTATATTCTTCAATTTGAATGATGGATTCATTTGGAAATTATATACTCAAAGGATTATGGTCTTGAATCAAAGCCTTGACTAGTTAATCTATGATTAAATTCCCTTTAAATTCCTTTTCATTGGCATAATCAATATCAAAAAAATCATGAAGGAGCATGAAATGATTTTTTATTCTACCAATAAGGGATTTTTTAGACATGAATTATTTTAGCATTGATTCAAAACATAAGGTGGTTAATGATCAAGGATGGATCCAATATAGGAATGGAAACATAAGACCATAATAAAATATTTATAGAATTAATAAGTATTGTGGAGTTGGTATTTGTGTCAACTTTGATTCTAACTCCATACCTAGATTTATGACTATGGCTTTCTCAATAATGCGAGGTGATCCATCTTGAATTGGGGTATGAGTTACTAGAATAAGGATCTAACTATCAGTGGTTGTATCTACATCAAGTGTGGATTCTAATTATTTCTATTAAGGATTTGTTTATTTTATAAAATATGAACATGAGCTTAATAGTATCTAAAATATCCATTTGTGATTTCCTAGGGAAATGAAATCATGATATTACATGATTTCTAGGATGGATTCATCATTTTGAAATGTATCCAAGGTGGGGGAGTATTTTTTGTCACAATTGGTAAGTTTATGATATTGTAGTTAAATGTGGATGGAAAGGATTGGAGTATCATGGAATAGGCTCATGGTAAAAAAATCTTTAAAAGGACTAGGGATGATATGTACTTTGTTATTTTTCAAGTTAGAAGAGATGTGTCTATTATTATTGGGAAATTATCTGATGGAATCATAATAATCATTGTAGGCATCATATCTAAAGCAATAAGTACCATGATTTATTGGTAGATCAATAATATCAAGGGGGGCTTATTCTTAAAAGTCAAGACCTTTATTCTTAGAGTTGACATTATTGTAGATATTCAAGGTAATAGGAAAGTCATGTTTATTGTTTAATAGCTAGCATACTCTTCATCTTTGTAAAGTCATGTTGTATCAAAGCCCATTATGTATTCATAAACAAAATAACCACTAAAAATAAAGGTGGTAAGTCCCAATTATAATTTTATGAAGTGATCTTGTATTTTTGGGCATGCTTGACTAAAGGATTGAGGAAAGATGGGAAAATTGGTGATATGATGGTAATTATATATCTACTCCTCTCCACATCATTTATCAAGGATTTTGAATGTGTATTTTATGGATTTTTTTCTTGGTAGGTGGAGTAGAAGATGTGAAAGTTAGATCACTAGGATTTGTGTATGACTTGGGCTTTGTGGAGGTGTACTTGGGAGTAGCCTCAAAGGATGAAAATATGTTATTTCATCATCCTTTTGATATACTGCATTATTAGAAGGGGTGGAGGTCAACAAGAATAGTAACTTCCAAAATATTTTATGGAAACTTAAGGAATTTATGGTAAGTGGATGGTATCACTTAAATTTTTGGAGCCATGGTCAACAAATTAGGAGGGTGTGTGGAAGATCCAATTTTAGGAAATCACATAGGGTGTATTGAAATGAGGGTTCTAAATCAAAATATAGGTGAATAGTACTATTTAAAATTATATCTCTACATTATCATAGGCCTTGATAGTGATATTTTGATAAACCAATGCTTTCATTGAGTAGACCAAATGTTGCACTAACCAAAGTGTAAAAATATTAGACTTGATATATTATTTATGAGAACATTATTTATTTTATGTTTGTAAATGATAGCCTTAATATGAATGGGATAGTTACATGATTAAGAAAGGGAAGGAAAATCATTTGGAGTGAAGGTGATGTGATGATCAAAGGAAATATGAAAAGAAAGGGTTTGTAAGTTTCGGGAATCAATGTTATTAGGAACTTTAAATTCTAAAAGGATGTTTGAAAGAGCTCAAGAATGGAAATTTGGGTGGTTATTTTCTCAATATTAACAATGAAATCATATTATTGACCTCAGAATTTGGATTGGTTAGATTAGGTCCTTGTATATTGACTCTACCACATTAGGTAATGATGAAAAAAATAGATTTTTTAACTTTAATGGTTTGATATTATTCATTACATGGATTTATATCTAAAATAGAATCGTAAGTGTGAGGGTTTTTATGGTGATGAATGGTTTTCATATGGAAATATTGACCTTGATTTTTCTTAGAGATGCACTTTTGACCGTGTTTAGTGAATATGTTTTTAGAGGTCACTAGTTCTTAATTATTTAAGAAATTCGATGGTCCTATTTTAATTTCACGTATATATTTTAGCTTTTAAATTTTATCCTCTTAGCTATAGAATTACCTTTTATTTCGTGATGATCACAATATTCAACCTCCTTATACTTGGAGGATTTTGGCTTACTATCATCATAGGGTTTTGTGATTAGAAAGATGATCATTTTGGATTTGATCAATTGCTTCAAGTTTTACCTTGAATTTCTAACATTTTTTAAGAGAGGGACACCTTTCTTTTGAGTGAAAGGTTTTTTTATTGTAGTGGAAGCTTGGGCATTATGAGTTTTATATATTTTTGAAGAAGATTGAAAACCATGGCTTCTACCTCCCATTTAGATATTAATAATTCAATGGCACTAGTTATGAGATGTGGAAGTTGAAGATGGAGAATTTCCATGAAGAGAAAATAAAATCAATGTCTAATGAATATTGGAAGAAAATGTACAAGAAGGCATGAGGAACTATTTAGTTGTGTCTTACATAGTCCATCCTCCGAATTTTTTTAGAATAATCTATTGTATAAAAGTTTTGGAGGATGGGAAAAATTTACAAAAATAAAATTCTAACAAATAAATTATATCTCAAAAGATGTTTTTATTCTTTAGAAATGAAGGATGGTGATTCTATTGAAAAATAAATAAATTATTTTAACATGATTATAAGTCAGCTTGCATATGGATGTGTTAAGATAGAGGAAGAAGATAAATTCTATTTTTTGCTTTATTCTTTACCCAGACCTTGGGAAAATCTAATTGTTGTCATAAGTGGTGGTGCTACAAAACCAAATATGGATAGTCTCATTTTCATACTTCTTTTCCAAGAGATGAGAAGAAAGTACATGAATGTGGGCTTCCAAGATTCCTTGCATCTACGAAGAAGTTCCAAAGAAAAAAGAGGGCCTAAAGAGGACAAAAAGGGAGACAATTATAAAGGGTGTTCTAAAAACCCCAAGAAGAGAAAAGTGTTAGAATTGTGGTAAGAGAGGACATGTAAAAATGGAGTGTAGAAACAAGAAAAAGAGTTTAGATACATCCATAGAAAAGTCATCAAAAGATGGTGAATTTGATGCTTTATTTATTTTTTCTAACACTGTTAGTAATGATGCTTGGCTTATTGGTTTAGGTTGCTACTACCATATGACTCCCTCAAAATTAGTGGTTTACTTCATATTCAACTTATGATGGGGGTAAATTTTTCCTTGGTGATAACAACATGCAAAATATTGTTTGTAAGGGAAAGGTAAAGTTGTGTTTCAATGAAGGAAAACCCTTAATGGTTTTTTACATATTCCAAGACTTGTGAGAAATTTACTTCCAGTATAGAAGTTCAATGATTCTTGAATGCATGTGACATTTGACAAGTTTGGTTGTAAGTTGGTAAGAGGGTGTTTGGTGATTGCTAAAGGATGTTGGATAGGAAATTTATTTAGGTTGAATGCCTCCACTTTTTGTAACTTTGCAAATGTAACTATCATTCAAAATGCATGTATTTCATGGCACCATAGATTGGTTCATATAAGTGAAAAGGGTCTTAAGACCATTTTTAATAAGAAGTTGGTTGATGGTATTTCTTATTATTTTTCTGGTAAAAATGATATTTCTTAGCATTGTATGTTTGGTAAATAAAATAGATCATAATTTCCTATTGAAAATAGTAAAGCTAAGATATTATTAGAGATAATTTATTTGGATGTGTTTGGAGTAGTCAATGGATATTGACTCTTTTGGAAAATCTTGTTATTATGTTACGTTCATTGATGATGTCTCAAGATAAAACTAGATTTATTTTATGCATACAAAATATGATGTTTTCACTAAGTTTAAGGAATTTAAAGCCTTATTTGAGAATAAAATGGATTACAAGATAAGGGTGTTGAGATTTAACAATGGGGGTGAATATTGTTCTAGGGAATTTTATGATTTCTGTAAGCATGTAGGTATTGTTCGGCAAAAGACTACACCATATACACCCCAACAAAATGGGGCAGCATAAATAATGAATTGACCCTTGATGGAAAGATACAAGAACATGTTGAGTAGTGTTAAGCTTGATAAATTCTTTTGGGAAAAATTTGTAAGTATTGCATGTTATTTTGTTAATAGATCTCCATGTTTAGCTCTTGTTGATAAAACTCCTTATGAAGTGTGGATAGGTAGAAAGCCTTTTGTTTCACATTTAAGGGTCTTTGGTTGTGATTCTTTTCTTCATGTACCTCAAGAGAAGTGTTGGGTAAAAGTATAAAATTTTGTCACACTTTATAAAAGAATTGATCAACACAAACAAAAATTCTCAACTTTGACTACATAAAAGTGGTATTTATATTTTGAATTTCAAAATGATGTAAACTAATAAAATTATAGAACTATTGATGAAGTTTATTTCTATAAATTTTCAATCTTTTTAAAATTTGTTATAATATTTTTTTTACAAATTTATGGACAAATTTTGAATTGTTGAAAATCTTAGGAAAAAGTGACATTGAGTTGACGTCAAGAAAAAATAGAAAACAATTTTATTTTCCCTTGTATTTTTTTTCCCAAATAGATAACTTCAATATAAAATAATTGGAAAAAATAAAATAATTTTTTTGATGTATATTTTCCTTGTAATAACATTTTAAAGTCAAATGTACCAAAATTTTATAGTTTTCACTTGACATCAACTATTCTATAATTTTATTATTATTTACAAAAAACAAATTAAATATCCTTTTGAAGAGGATTCTTTCCGTGCACCATATATTTTTCAATTTTTATAATATGTTTTAGTATTTTATAAATTTCTAATTAGCCTCATTTTTTATTTTAACAACTTACATTATTTTAAATGAAAGACATAATAAAAATGTTTAATAGTGAATGAAATAGGGCTGAATCAAAATAAATGAACATGATGATGAACCACTACTTTCCACCATAAACATTGAATTATGTGTATGATAAGATGCAAATAAAAATTAAAAAACCCTAACTGTTATAGAAACTATGGGGGGTTTTTGTAGAGCTTAAAATTATATGTACCTTGCTACAAGAAGCCTATTTTAAGGGAAAAAATGACTCATTCGCCTTTAGTAGAAAATGGGTCCCTATTAGGGTTTCTGAAACTGAGATCTGGGTTATTTTATGATGTTTTCACTCGAAGATCCTCAATTATTAGCTCTCGAAAACCTGTAATAAATTTTGTACCTTCAATTCTTTGTTCTTGCAATATGAAGGTGAATCTTGCAACTTGACAACTTTTGTAATTTTGCTTCAAATTTCTTCTCCACTTGATCTTCAACCTATAAATTTACAAACACACACTCAAGAGAAGAAAAAATTGTTGATGTTAGTGAATGAGGGTTTTCCTAAGTCAAACCCCTTGTAGGTAATTAAAAAAAATGATGAAATAATGTAATTGAAGCATGAAATATGCAATGTTGATACCTTGGAAGTTGTCTTGGAAGATAAATCTACAAACTAGCATGTAGTGGCCATGAAGAATATAGATCCGATCTCAAATAGGATGTGTAACAATGCTTGCAAGATGGATCTTCAATGCTACATCAACTATCTTAGCTCAACAACATGTAGGAATGCACTAAACCCTTGTCATGATGAGATGATCTTCAATTACTGCAATAAACTCTTAATAATCTTCCTTCAAATGCATTTGAAAAATGCTCTTGTAAAATATTGTGAACTCAATTTTTCTATAATTCATTAATTCTTGGAAGTGTAGGATAAAACTATGTGAATTAACCCCTTATTTATACTAAATGAATAGATTAACCCTAAAATTCAAACAATTCAAGCCAACACTAGATTTGGAAATAAACATTATTAAAATATTTCCAGAACCAAATTCAAAAAGGAGGTCCTCATTAAGGGAGGACCCATTCACCACCTATGGAAAATGGGTCCTATCACAAGTTTCTAGGACCATTCCTTCAGGGGGTGAAAGAACATTAAAAACCAATGTAGAATTTGCAAAGAAAGGGGGGTCCTATAGAGGGAGGAACCATTCGCCTTCTAGGGTGATGGGTCCTAACACCAATTTCTAGGACATATATTTTCCCAATTAAATGTTTTACAATTTGAGTTATGGGTTTCAGGATGGATCCTCAGAAGGTGTCACAAATAAAGCTTAAATTTGAATTAAAGGGGCTAATTAACTCTAGTTAACCACAATTGATTAAGAGGACCCTAGTAAGTGTTAAAGTTTGTTACAATACTTTACAACACCATAAATAGGATAAAAGTTAAGTATATTTTATTAAAAAGGGGCCCAAGATCAATATGAATGTGTTACTTAACACATTACCACATTAAACATAGGGAGAATTAAGTTAATTTAATGACAATTATTTCCAAAATCAAGGACAAAGGATATTTTTTATGTTACTACATTTTTCTCCTACTTTGTTGAGAGGATGAACCCATGTCAAACTCACACTAAAGTAGACATTCAATACACTTAAGTATGCAACAACAAAAAATATACATAATCATACCCTCTCAAAGGCCAAGAAAATTAAACAAAAGGATCAAGCACAACCATTTTAGCATGATATGGAATGAAGTTATTTTTCTATAACATATGTTGCTCACTTTGGCATAGTGGAACCTTAGTCTTTCCACTAGGTTAATTGTCCCAAAATATGTGTATTCTCACTTTGGGGTAGTGGAACCTTAGTTGTCCACTAAGTGAGTTGTCCTAATGAGGTGGAAAATTAGAGAATCATATTAGCCTCTCATACCATACCTGAGTTATCCTCTTGAAAACTTTGATAAGGCACCACAATGTAATGATTTTTGTAAATGCTTTTGTAATCTCATGTATGTAAGTTTTCTTAAAGGGTATTTCACTTTGTTCATGTAAGGTTTTGTTCTTAGAGCATTGTGTCTAATGTCTCCAAGAAAGGACAAGTCAAGGATGTCAAAGAGTTAATCATGGGATCCCTCATTCGTATCATGCCATGAAGGGGGATCATACACTCTTGGAGGACATCAAACCCAATGACACTACCAAGAAAAGGACATGTCACAAGAAAAATGAAAAATTGTACCATGAATTTTTTTGAAAGATTTCATCAATGTATGCCCCCACTTTAAAGTGGTTGCTACACCATTACTGTGAGTAGTTGGTTTAAAGTAGCCAATTATTTTCCTAATACATGAGAGGTTTCCTCAGAAAACCCTATGGAAAGTCATATATTTTTGAAATAAGTTGTGTCATGAAATAGGAAGGAAGGGTTGCCCCAAAAAATACGTAAGGGATCTATGGATTTGGGGTTAGTATGTATTTGCTACACAATTTTCATAAAGCAAAAAACTGTCATCATTCTCCAAATACTCAAAGAAAAGGAAGAATGACACAAAGAGAGTGAAAACAAAGAAAATCCTTTTAGGTCAACATGAAAGAGACCTAAATTTCTTGGTTCTTTGTGTCATCCCCAAAAGGAAAACACAAGATAAGCTATAAAGATAATGAAAAATATTTTGGGTCAACATGGAAGAGACATGAATGTCTCGATGCCTTGTGTCATCCCCAAAAGGAAAACGTAATACAAAGAAAAGATAAAGGGAATCTTTTGGGTGAACATGGAATAGATATAAATTTTTGGATTCCTTGCATCATCCCTAAAAGGAAAACACAAGACAAATGAAAAATGATTATGACATAGAGAATAATGTAGGTACATATAGAGGAATGCACAAAAAGAGAGAGATGCATCAAAGAAAACATCATGGGGGATCACATTATACACATGCAATCACATAAATAAAATATGAAAAAGAAAAAGACTAGTAAGTCACATGAAAGTCAACATAATGTAGGTCATCCTCATTCCACTCTTGGTCAGCAGAAACAAAAGACGGACAACTAGAAAAAGGGACAAAAGTAAGTGTCGAACTAGGGGAAGTACCAAGTTCAACAATATTTTTAGGAGATATTTCATTTAAGTTTAGAGAAAAAAAAAATAATGTATTCAAATAATAATGCACTCGTTTATCAATCTTTTTCAATATCTATGTCATCATCTAGATTTATCATAACATGAGGTTGAAGGACAATGTCCATGGAATTTTCTTATTTATGTTGCAATGAAGGTATATAACCATCATAAATTGGTTTAGGTAAGTTTGTATTTTTATTTTCAATGTTGTTCTTGTCTTCTTGAGTTTGTAATTTATGAGCAATAGCACATCATCTATGCCTACACTCCCTAGCACTTCAATTTTGTTTCAATTTTTTTTCAAGTTTTTTTGTGTAAGAGCAGGTTTATCAATCATAGGTTCCTTCTCTTCCTTGGGAGGAATAGAAGAAACAATAGGATGTTGTTCTACCACTTTCTCTTTGACTTTGTAAATTTGTTTGATTCTAGGAGGGAAAACAATATTTTTTGTGTTATCTTGTGGTCTCTTGTAGGAAATTGTAGGAGGTTTTTCTATAGGTTATTCTTGTATGTATGGAAAGGATTTCAGTTTAATCATTGTTTTTTCAAGGATAGGTTGTCTAGTTATAGTTTGAGGCATGTTTCAAAGGGATAATTCTACTATTTTATTTGCCTTGAAATTTTGATATGATTTGAAAAAGAAGGCATCATGGGGTTTAATAAGTTCCATAGGCTCTTGCCAAAAGAAATCTAGTGAAAAATTCCCTCCGGTCGATGCAAGATTAAATCTACTATGGTGCATAGTGAACAAATCATTTCTAAATAGAAACTTTAGACATTTATGCACAACTAAAGGGATGGAATTCATGGAGCAAAGCCATGGATAGCCTAGATTCACATGAAATTGGTCTAATAATGGGATGATGGAAAATGGTACATTCAGTGTTTTCAATCCAATCTTTAAATGGGAGATCTATCGAGCTTATCATAGTGCAAGAAAAACCATTATGTGTCTTGATCCATGCTTTCAGTTTGTCATATGTTTCTTGATATAGTCCATGCATATATACAAATTATTAAGTGATCACATTCTCTCCATAGATGGGATCAACCAACATCCCATTAGTGGGCTTGTCATTGATTTAGCTGGCTATGTAAAGAGAACCATCCGGTGCATGCTTAAGTATGTCACTTTGTGAGAAAGCAATGTCAAGAGGCTTTGTAGTTGAGCCCTTATGAGTTCTAGCTTCAATAGATCCTACCATTTTAATAAGTTGTTCATCAGTTATGTTTTCATCATCCGTGTCAACATTCATCACATCATTCTTCATTTCACTAGTTTTGATAGATGAAATAGTGTGTTTAGGCATGTGATTTGTAAAGATTTGAAAATTTTGATTAGGAGGACCTACAAACTTATTACCTTGATCATTTACACCTCTGATTTGAAGCTGATTATTATCAATAAGTTCTTGCAAAAGATGTTTAAGACACTTTCAATACTCTATAGCATATCCATTTTGTTGATGGTAATGAAAAAAATCATTTTTTCAAAAACCTTTATAAAATACTATATTACGGTCACACTCTCTAGCATGAGGTAATGTAAGCATGTTCTTGTCAATAAGCTACAACATGATATTATGAAGGGTTTTGGGTAAAGGAGTGAATTCTTTCTCCTATTCCATGAAAGGAGTTGTTGTCTTGATAGAAACCACTTGATTATTATTTTGTTGAGTCATTTGAGGGGAATTTAGTTGTAAAACCCTTATTCTATTTCTTGAAAGGTTGATGGCCATTTTGAGTTGTAGATTAAGATTTTATAGTACTACTTGGGAGATTTATCACATCATGATTGCAAGTCAAATTTTGATAATCACAAATGGTTGTACATAACTATGTAAAGGATGAAAATCTCAAAATTTCAAGTTTTCTTTGGAGTTTATCTTGTAAGTTGGAAATAAAAATTCATTGAAGGTGGACATCAAGAATCTTAATGTTCACTTGTGAATAAAGTGTTTGATATCTTGCTATGAAATCATTCACTTTCTCATTCTCTATTCGTTTGCATGTCATTAAATCAACAAAGGTCATCTTGGGACCCATGTGAATATGGAAGTGGTTGTAAAAGGAATCAATGAGTTCATTGAATGAACCAATTGAATTTTTTGGAAAAGAAGAGAAACACTCTAAACTAGTATCCTTCAAGGACCTAGGAAAGAGCTTAGCCAAAAGTTTATCCTCAAAGATCAAATAACTACATAAGGCTGTGAATGTAGAAACATGGCTTACAAGATATCCTTTTCCACCATATTTCTCTAATCAAGGTACTTCTACACCTTGAGGTATTTGTTCTCTTAATATGTTGAAAGATAGTGAGTTGGATTTGATGTATTGAAAAGGTTGATTATTGTTGTTTTTGTAATGTTGCAACTTGTTGTTGGAGGGATGTCAGAGTTTTCAAAAGTGAGCTAATGAGAGGATCATTTTAATTGTAAGGTTGAGGGGAATAAGGTGGAGTGGTGTGTGTATGTGGAGAGCTAGTAAATTGCAAGTTGGTGAAGGTGATTTGTTGAGGAGTTAGTGTGTTTGAATGGACAAGGCTGGAAGTATTTCCTACGGGAATACATATGGAAGTGTACACAATGCTAGTATGTATGATTTTTGTGGTTGGTTAAATGGTTGTGGTAGGTTGGAAGGTTGTTGTGGGTTGAAAGTTTGTTGTGGGTTGTGTATTGGTGTAAGTAGGAATGGAAATTGGTATTATAGAGGATGGAAAATGAAGTATGCAAACTATAAGCCATAAAGGGTTGATTATCAACACTATTAGAAAGAGAGTCAAGAAGCCAAAGATCCACGATGAGTGAGATATCATGAGATGACATGGGCCTCGAACTATGTCTTACAATTGTATTGCTAATAGGACACCAAATTGTAAAGATCATACAAGTTTTACAAACATAGTGTGCAAACCCTAAAATAGCAAAGGGGCAATGCAACAACCAAGAATGAAAGGAAACTTACTAATTACACAATGAAATAAAATAAAAATGAAATATTTGAATACAAATTTGAATTTTAACAATGGATTTAAATGGAGCAATTTAAGCTAAATGAAATTAATTTGATGAAATAACAAATTAGGAAACTGAAATAGGAAGGGTAACAACAATAAACAAAGGCCTAACACTGAGATTTGAATTTCTAGAAAATACAAATTAGTAGCTAATAGGGACTCATTTTCCAGTAAGGGCGAATGGGTCCTAGTTAGATATTTCTTAGATGTTTCTATTGATTTCAGAGTGATTTTTAATTTCTTTTTCATATGCCAAAAGGTTCAAGTTTGACCTAATCAAGGACTCATTTACTAATAAGGGTGAATGGGTCTTTGATGAGGGTGTTTTGAAACTATTTTTGAATTATTTTCAAGCTTTTAGTAATGTCTTTCAATTCCATGTCTAATATAGTAAGTTTTAGTTTTAAATTTTCCAGAAATGCAATGAAAAGATTAGAGTAAAGGTGTAGGTTGAAATAAAAATTTTATTTGCTTTCAAATGCAAATATATGAAATCTAAACAATATGCACAATGACTAATTTTTTTTTCTATTTTTTAGATTTAGAGAGATGCAAAATAATGAAAATCTAAACCATAGATAAGATGTAATTTTGAATACAAAGAAAGAAACCCTAAATAAGATCTAATTCAATGCAAATATAAATGCAAATGAATGCAAGATATAACCTAGGATGCAATGAAATAATTCAAAATCAAAAAATTGCAATGGTCAATATGTCAAGTTCAACAAAATATTTAATGGTGAAACGAAGAGGGTTGCATCAAAATGAATGAACAAGATGATAAACAACTACTTTCCACCATAAAACATTGAATTATTTATATGATAAGATGCAAATAACAATTAAAAGCAAACCCTAACTGTTATAGCATCTATGGGGGAAGTTTTTAGAGCTTAAAATGATGTATACCTTGCTACGTGAAGCTTGTTTTTAAGGCATAAAGGACTCATTCTCCTTTCGTGGCGAATGGGTCCCTATTAGGGTTTATGAAACTAAGATCTAAGTAATTTTCCTTGATGTCTACACTTTGAAATCCTCATTTGTTAGCTCCCAAAAACTATAATAAATTTTTTAGTTTCGATTCTTTGTTCTTGCACTATGAAGGTCAATATTACAACTTGATGAATTTTGTAATTTTTCTTCAAACTTCTTCTCCAATTGATCTTCAACCTATCAATCTACAAATGCACACTCAAGGGAAGAAAAACTTGTTGATTTTTAGTGAATGGGGGATTTCCTAAGTCAAAACCCTTGTAGGTAATTAAACCAAATGATAAAATAATGTAATTGAAGCATGAAACATTCAATGTTAATACCTTGGAAGTTGTCTTGGAATATAAATATGCAAACTAGCATGTATTGGCCATGAAGAATGTAGATCTTGATCTAAAATACGATGTGTAGAAATGCTTACAAGATGGATCTTCAATGCTACATCAACTATCTTAGATCAAAATGTAGGAATGCACTAAACCCTTGTCTTGATGAGATGATCTTGAATTGTTGCAATGAACTCTTAATAATCTACCTTGAAATGACTTTGAAAATGCTCTTGTAAACTCTTGTGAACTGAAATTTTCTATAATTTATGAACGCTTAGAAGTCTAGGATGAAACTATGTGAATTAACCCTTTATTTATACTAAATCAAGAGATTAACCACAAAATTTAAACAATTCAAGCCAACACTAGATTTGGAAACAAACACTATTAAAATATTTCTAGAATTAAATTCAAAAAGGAGGTCCTTATTAAGGGATAACACATTCGACACCTAGGGAAAATGGGTCTTGGCACAAGTTTCCAAGACCATGCCTTCAATGGGTGAAAGAACATTAAAAACCCATGTAGAATCTACAAAGAAAGGGGGGTCCTATAGAAGGAGGACCCATTCACCACCTAGGGAAAATGGGTCCTAGCACCAATTTCTAGGACCTATATTTTTCAAATTAAATGTTTTACAATTTGAGTCATGGGTTTTGGGATGGAACCTCGGAAGGTGTCACAAATAAAGCTTAAATTTTAATTAAAAGGACTAATTAACTCTAACTAACCACAATTTATTAAGAGGGTCCTAGATAACTATGAAAATGTGTTACAACACTATACAAAAACATAAATAGGGTACAAGTTAAGTAAATTTTATTAAAAAGGGGCCAAAGATCAATGTGAATGTGTTACATACAACATTAAACCTAGGTAGAATTAGGTTAATTCAATGACAATTATTTCCAAAATCAATTAAGGAAAAGGATACTTTTTTTGTTACTACATTTTTCCTCCACATTAGTGAGAGGATGACTCCATCTCAAACTCACACTAAAGTAGATATTAAATACACTTAAGTGTGCAGCAATAACAAAGATACATAATCATACCCTCTCAAAGGCCAAGAAAAAATAAACAAAATGATCAAGCACAATGGTTTCAACGTGATGTGGAATGGGGTTGTTTGTTTGTAACATATGCTACTCACTTTGGGGTAGTGGAACCTCAGTCTTTCCACTAGGTGAGTTGTCCCAAAATATGTGTATTCTCACTCTAGGGTAGTGAAACCTCAGTCTATTCACTAGGTGCATTGCCCCAATGAGGTGGAAAATGAGAGAATCATATTAGCTTCTCATACCATAATGAAATTATCCTTCTAAAAACTTTAATAAGGCACCAAAATGTAATTATTTTTGTAAATTATTTTGTAAAGTCATGTATGTAATTTTTTGTTAAAGGTGATTTTTCTTTGTTCATGTAAGGTTTTGTTCTTAGGAAGCATTGTGTCTAATGTCTCCAAGAGAGGACAAGTCAAGGATGTCAGATAGTTACTCATGGGATGCCTCATTCACATCATGTCATGAAGGGAAATTGTACACTCTTGGATGACATCAAACCCAATGACACCACCAAAGAAAGGAAACATCACAAGAAAAAAGAAAAATCATGCCATGAAATTTTCTAAAAGATTTCATTGATATATGCCCCCACTTTAAAGCATTTGATGCAAAATTACTATGAGAAATTTATTTAAAGTAGCCAAATTTTTTCCCATGACATGAGAGATTACCTCAAAAAACCTTATGCCAAGTCATATTTTTTCAAAATAAGTTGGATCATGAATTAGGAAGGAAGGGTTGCCCCCAAAAATACATAAGGAATCTATGGATTCAAGGTTAGTATTCTTTATGACAATGTTGTCATAGAGCACTAAACTATCATCATTCCCAAAATACTCAAAGAATAGGAAGAATGACACAAGAGAGAAAAAATGAAGAAAATCCTTTTGGTCAACATGCAAGAGACCTAAATATCTCAATGCCTTGCCTCATCCCCAAAAGAAAAAAACAAGAGAAGCAAAAAAGATAAAGAAAAAGCTTTTGGGTCAACATGGAAGAGACATGAATGTCTCAAAGTCTTGCATCATCCCCAAAAGGAAAACAAGAGACAAATGAAAAATGATTACGACATAGAGAAGAATGTAGGTACATATACATGAATGCATAAAAAGAGAGATATATCAAATGAAACATCATGGGTGATCACATTACACACATGCAATAACATAATGAAAACATGAAAAAGAAAAAGACAAAGACTAGTAAGGAACATGTGAGTGAACCTAAAGTACATTGTCCACATTCCAATCTTAGTTGGTTTAAATAAAAGGTGAACAACTAGCCAAAGTGACAAGAGAAAATGTAGAACTAGGGGAAGCACCATGTTCAATGCAATTTTTAGGAGATTTTTCATTTAAGTTAATATAAGAAGAAAACAATGCATTCAACTCATCATGCACTTGTTCAACAATATTTACAATGTCAGTGTTATCATCTAGATTTATCACAATAGGAGGTCAAAGGAAAATGTCCATGGAATGTTTTTTTTATGTTGTGGTGAAGGTATATAATCATCATGCATTGCTTGAGGTAAGTTTAGATTTTTATTTTCTATGTTATTCTTGTCTTCTTGAGTTTGTAATTTATGAGTAATAGCATGCCATCTATTCCTATGCTCCCTAGCACTTCGATTTTGTTTCAATCTATTTTCAAGTTGTTTTTGTGTAAGAGTAGGTTTATCAGTCATAGGTTCCTTCTCTTCCTTGGGAGGAATAAAAGAAATAATATGAGGTTGTTCAACTACTTTCTATTTGACTTTGTAAACTTGTTTGATTCTAGGAGGGACAACAGGATTGTTTATGTTATCTCGTGGTCTCTTGTAGGAAATTGCAGGAGGTTTTTCTATAGGTTGTTCTTGTATGTTTAGAAGGAATTTTAGTTTAATAATTGTTTCATCAAGGATATGTCTTCTATTTATAGTTTGAGGCATGTTTCTAAGGGATAATTCTACTATTTTATTTTCCTTGAACCTTTGATATGATTTGAAAAATAAGTAATCAAGGGTTTAATAGGTTCCATAGGCTTTGACCAAAAGAAATCTAATGAAAAATTTGCTCGAGCCAAGAAAGGATTAAATCCACTATGGTGCAAATTAAAGATATCATTTCCAAATGGAAACTTTAGACATTTATGCACAACCAAAGGGATGAAATTCATGGAGTGAATACATGGATAGCCTAGCTTCACATGAAATTGGTACATTGTGGGATGATGGAAAATGATACATTTAATGTTTTCGTTCCAACCTTTAAAGGGAGATATATCGAGCCTATTGTAGGGAAAGAAAGCCCATTATGTGTCTTGATCCATGCTTTCAGTTTGTCATATGTTTCTTGATATAGTTCATGCACATATAAGACTTATTCAGTGATCACATTCTCTCCATAGATGGGATCAATCAATATCCCATTTTTGGACTTGTCATTGATTCAATTGTCTATGTAAAGAGGACCATTAGGTGCATGCTTAAGTATGTCACTTTGTGAGAAATCAATGCCAAGAGGATGAGTAGTTGAGACTTGATGAGGTCTAGCTTCATAATCCTACCATTTTAATTGGTTGTTCATCAATTATTTTTTCATTATCCATGTCAAAATTCATCACATCATTCTTTGTTTCACTAGCTTTGACAAATAAAATAGTGTGTTTAGGCATGGGATTTGTAAATATTTGCAAATTTTGATTAGAAGGAGCTACAAATTTTTTACCTTCATCATTCACACCTCTTATTTGAAGTTGATTATTGTCAATAAGGTCTTGCACAAGATATTTAAGACGCTTACAATACTCTATACCATGTCCATTTTCATTATGGTAATGAAAATAAGATTTTTTTGAAAACCTTTATGCAATGGTATATTAAGGTCACACTCTCTAACATGAGGTAATGTAAGCATGTTCTTCTCAATAAGCTGCAACATGATATTATGAAGGGTTTCGAGTAAAAGAGTGAACTATCTCTCCTGTTCCTTGAAAGGAGTTGTTGTCTTGATAGAAACTACTTGATTATTATTTTTTTAACTTGTTTGAGGGGAATTTAGTTGTAAAAATACCTTGTTTTGTTTCTTGAAAGGTTGATAGTCATTTTGAGTTGTAGATTCAGATTTTTCAATATGAATAGGGATATTTTTCACATCACGACTGCAAGTCAAATTTTGATAATCATGAAGGGCTTTACATAATTGTGTGAAGGATGGAAATCTCAACCTTTCAAGTTTCCCTTGGAGTTTATCTTGTAAGTTGGCAATAAAAAATCATTGAAGGTCAGAATCAAGAATCTTAATGTTCAATTGCGAATACATTGATATCTTTCTATGAAATTAGTCACTTTCTCATCCTCTTTTTGTTTGCATGTCATTAAATCATCAAGGGTAATCTTGGGACCCATGTGAATATGGAAGTGGTTGTAAAATGCATCAATTAGTTCATTGAATGAATGAATTGATTTTTTTGGAAAAGAAGAGTACCACTCTAAAGTAGTATCCTTCAAGGACCTAGGAAAGAGCTTAGCCAAAAGTTTTTCCTCAAAGGTAAAATCACTACAAAAGGATGTGAAAGAAGAAACATCGTTTATAGGATCTCCTTTTCCACCATATTTCTCAAATTGAGGGAATTATATACCTTGTGGCATTTTCGCTCTTAATATGTCAAAAGATAGCAGGTTGGATTTGATGTATTTCAAAGTTTGATTGTTGTTATTTTATTGTAATGATGCAACTTGTTGTTGTAGGTATGTCATAGTTTGCAAAAGTGAGCTAATGAGAGGATCATTTTGATTGTAAGGTTGAGGGGAATAAGGTGGAGTGGTGTATGTATGTAGAGGGCTAGTAAATTTCATGTTGGTGAAAGTGGACTGTTGAGGAGTTATTATGTTTGAATGGACAAGGTTGGAAGTATTTCCTATGAGAATACCTATGGAAGTGCACATAGTGCTAGTAGGTATGATTTTTGTGGTTGGTTGAATGGTTGCGGTAGGTTGCAAGGTTGTTGTGGATTGCATACTAGTGTAAGTAGGAATGAACATTGGTATCGTAGAGGATGGAATTTGAAATCCAACTTGGCTTTGAGTAGACCCCAAAGATTGAGTAGAACTAAGGATGGTAGGGATAGTGTTGGTAACATTAAGCATATATTGGTTACAATAGGTGAAGTCATGGGGAATGAAGTATGCAAACTATAATCCATGGAGGATTGATTATCAAAACTATCAAAAAGAGGGTTATGAAGCCCAAGATCCACAATGAGTGAGATACCATTGGATGACATCAACCTCAAACTATGTCTTACAATAATATTGCTAATAGGACACCAAGTTTTAAATCTCATACAAGTTTTAGAAACCTAGTGTGCAAACCCTAAGTAGCAAAGGGGAAATGCAACAAACTAGAATGAAATGTAATTTACTGATTACACAATGCAAAAAACTAAAAATAAAATGTTTGAACACAATTTTGAATTTTAAAAATGCATTGAAATGAAACAATTTAAGCTAAATGCAATGAATCTAATGAAACAACAAATGAATAAACTAAAATAGGAAGGTAATAGTAGCAGATAGAGGCCTAAAACTAAGATTTAAATTTTAAAAAAATGTAGATCAGTAGCTAACAAGGACTCATTTTATAGTAAGGGTGAATGGGTGCTAGTTGGATATTTCTAAGATGTTTCTATTGATTTTAGAGTGATTTATAATGCCTTTTTAGATACCAAATGGTTCAGGTTTGACCTACTCAAGGACTCATTTTCTAGTAAGGGCGAATGAGTCCTTGATGAGGGTTTTGAATTTTTTTTGGAATTATTTTCAAACTTTTAGTATTGTCTTTCAGTTCCATGTTTGAGATAGTAAGTTTTAGTTTGAAAGTTTCTAGAAATGCAATGCGATCATGCAATGAAAAGATGAATGTAAAGGCCTAGGTTGAAATGCAATTTTTTTTTTATTTCAAATGAAAATATATGAGATCAATGATATGCTCAATGACTTTCTTTTTTGTATGTTTAGATTTAGAGAGATGTAAAACAAGGAAAATCTAGACCCTAGATGAGATGCAATTTTGAATGCAAAGCAAGAAACCCTAAATAAGATCCAATTCAATGCAAATATAAATGCAAATGGATTTAAGATCTAACCTAGGATGCAATGAAAGATGTCAAAATAAGAAAATCACAATGTTCAATATGACGGGTTCACCAAAATGTTCAATTATGTGTATGATAAGATACAAATAACAATTAGAAACAAACCCTAACTATTATAGAAACTATGGGGGGAGTTTTTAGAGCTTAAAATGATGTGTACCTTGCTATAGGAAGCCTATTTTTAGGGCACAAAGGACTCATTCGCCTTTAGTGGTGAATGGGAACTTATTAGGGTTTCTAAAACTAAGATTTGGGTTATTTTCCTTGATGTCTGCACTCTCAAATCCTGGGTTGTTAGCTCCCGAAAAATTGTAATAAATATAGTAGACTTAATTCTTTGTTCTTGCACTATGAAGGTCAATCTTGCCAATTTTGTAATTTTTCTTCAAACTTCTTCACACGATCTTCAACTTGTAAATCTGCAAACACAAGAATTTTTTTTGAATATTAGTGAATGGGAGTTTTCCTAACTCAAACCCCTTGTAGGTAATTAAACCAAATGATGAAATAATTTAGTTGAAGTATGAAACATACAATGTTAATACCTTGGAAGTTTCCTTGGAAGATAAATATACAAACTAGCATGTGCTGGCCATGAAGAATGTGGATCTTGATCTCAAATAGGATGTGTAACAATGCTTACATGATGAATCTTCAATGCTACATCAACTATCTTAGTTCAGCAATATGTAGGAATGCACTAAACCCTTATCATGATGAGATGATATTGAATTGCTGCAAAAAACTCTTGATAATCTACCTTGAAATTCCTTTCAAAATGCTCTTGTAAGCTCTTGTGAACTCAAATTTTCTATAATGCATGAATTCTTGGAAGTCTAGGATGAAACTATTTGAATTATCCCCTTATTTATACTAAATCAAGAGATTAACCCCAAAATTCAAACAATTCAATTCAACACCAGATCTGGAAACAAAAATGATTAAAATATCACTAGAATCAAATTTGAAAAAGAGGCCCTCATTAAGGGAGGACCCATTTGCTACCTTGGTAAAATGAGTCCTGGCACAACTTTATAGGACCATGCCTTCGATGGGTGAAAGTAAATTAAAAAAACATGTAGAATCTATAAATAAAGGGGGGTCCTATGGAGGGAGGATCCATTTTCCACCTAGGGAAAATGGGTCTTAGCATAAATTTCTAAGACTTGGATTTTTCCCAATTAAATATTTTATAATTTGGTAATGAGTTTCAGGATGGATCCTCAGAAGGTGTCATAAATAAAGCTTAAATTTTAATTAAAGGGGCTAATTAATTATAATTAACCATGATTGATTAAGATGACCTTAGATAAGTGTGAAAGTGTGTTACAAAACTTTACAACACCATAAATAGGGTACAAGTTAAGTACATTTTATTAAAAATGGGCCCAAGATCAATGTGAATGTGTTACAACACATTGTAACATTAAACCTATGCAAAATTTGGTTAATTCAATGAAAATTATTCCCAAAATCAAGAAATGAAAATGTATACTTTTTTCGTTACTACAATTTTTCCCACTTTAGTGAGAGGATGACCACATTTCAAACTCACACTAAAGTAGACATTCAATATACTTAACTATGCAACAATAACAAATAAATAATCATACCCTCTTAAAGGCCAATAAAAATAAATGAAAGGATCAAGCACAATTGTTTCAACACAATGTGGAATGAGGCTGTTTGTCCTTAACATACGCTGCTCACTTTGGGGTAGTGGAACCTCAATCTTTCCACTAGGTGATTTGTCCCAAAATATGTTTATGCTCACTCTAGGATAGTTGAACCTCAGTCTGCCCACTAGGAGATTTGTCCCAATGGGTGGAAAATGAGAGAAGCATATTAGCTTCTCATACCATACTAAATTTATCATCTTGAAAACTTTCATAAGGCACCACAATTTAATGCTTTATGTAAATGATTTTGTAATGTCATGTATGTAAGTTTTTGTTAAAGGGGATTTTGCTTTGTTCATGTAAGGTTTTGTTCTTAGGAAGTATTATTTCTAATGTCTCCAAGAGAGGACAAGTCAAGGATGTTAGATCATTACTCATGGGATTTCTCACTTGCATCATGAAATGAAGGGAGATCATACACTCTTGGAGAACATAAAACCCAATGACACCACCAAGAAAAAGACACGTCACAAGAAAAAATAAAAATCATGCCATGAATTTTTTTGAAAGATGCCATTGATGTATGCCACCACTTTAAAGAATTTATTGCACCATTACTATGAGAAATTGCTTTAAAGTAGCTAATGTTTTTCCCAAGACATGAGAGCTTTCCTTAGAAAACCCTATGACAAGTCATATGTTTCCGAGATAAGCTACATTATGAAATAGGAAGGAATGGTTTTCCACACAAATACACAGTGGATCTATGGATTTAGGGTCAATATGTCTTTGATACAATGTTTTCATAGAGCACAAAACTATCATCATTCCCCAAATACTCATAAAATACGAAGAATGACACAAAGAGAGTGAAAATGAAGAAAATACTTTCAGGTCAACATGGAAGAGACCCAAATGTCTTGAATCCTTATGTCATCCCCAAAAGGAAAACACAAGACAACCAAAAGATATAAGGAAAAATATTTTGGGTCAACATGGAAGAGACATGAATGTCTTGAGGCCTTGCATCATCCCAAAAAGGAAAACACAAGACAAATAAAAGATAAAGTGAAGCTTTTGGGTCAACATGGAAGAGACATGAATTCCTTGATGCCCTTCATCATCCACAAAAGAAAACACTTGTAAGACAAATGAAAAATTATTACAACATAGAGAATAATGTAGGTACATATAGATGAATGCACAAAAAGAGGGAGATACATAAAATCAAACATTAGGGGGGATCACATTACACACATGCAATCACATAAAGAAAACATGAAAGAGAAAAAGACTAGTAAGGCACATGTGAGTCAACCTAAAGCCGTTCATCTATATTCCAATCTCAGTAAGTATAAATGGAAGGTAGACAAGTAGACAAAGGGACAAGAAGAAGTTCTGAACTAGAGGAAGCACCAAGTTCAACACTATTTTTAGGAGATTTCTCATTTAATTTCATATAAGAAGAGAAAAATGTATTCAACTCATCTTGCACTTGTTCATCAATATTTGCAATGTGAATGTCATCACCTAGATTTCTCTCAATAGGAGGTTGAAGGACAATGTCCATGGAACTTTCTTGTTTATATTGTGGTGAAGGTATATAATCATCATGCATTGCTTCAAGTTTAGATTTGAATTTTCTATGTTGTTATTGTCTTCTTGATTTTGTAATTTATGAGCAATAGCATGCTGTCTACACCTACACTCCCTAGCACATTGATTTTTTTTCAATATGTTTTCAAGAATTTTTGTGTAAGAGTGGGTTTATCAATCATAGGTTCCTTCTCTTCCTTTGGAGGAATAGGTAACAAAAAAAGAGGTTGTTCAACTGCTTTCTATTTGACTTTGTAAAATTGTTTGATTATATGAGGGACAACAATATTGTTTGTGTTATCTCCTAGTCTCTTGTAGGAAATTGTAGGAGGTTTTTCTATAGGTTGTTCTAGTATGTTTAGAAGGGATTTCAGTTCAATCATTGTTTCATCAAGGATAGGTGGTTCAGTTATAGGTTAAGGTGTGTTTCAAGGGGACAATTCTACTATTTTCTATGCCTCAAACTTTTTGTTGCAAGGTGTGACCCTTGGTCTCCTCTTCCTATGGTAGGCATAGTCCAGCATGATGCTTGGGCTTTGTGACATGGTTTAACCACCTCCTATGGATCTTGATCTTGTTAAATCCAACAACTGTATCAGGCATTAACAAGTTGATCTTTTGGTGCAATGATAACCACCTTTGCAACAATTAGTATCAAAGCTGAGGTCATAGGTTCAAACCCCATGCTTGTAGAAGTTGAAAAACCAACTTCATAGTCCCCAAGAACACATGCAAGCAATCACCTATCACATGCACAAGATATTCATAACAAAACAACAAAAGTTCTATAAACTCTCAGAGCCAATGTGTGCAAGAAAAAATCAAAATTATTGATTATTGAATGTATTGTTTTACAAATAATACAAAAGCCTTTGAAAATGAAATGATGCAATAAAGTAGGAAAAACAACCTTAATCTTATCTTGAGAAAAAGACAACTCAATAAGATAAGATAAGAATTAAATGATAATCAGCCTAGGAAATAAATAATTACCTAAGTAAACTTATCCTAAATTGTAATTAAATAATTAATTACACCAACACCCCCCGCATAAGTGCAACTTAGGGAGATGCAAATTATTATGCAAATATGAGTCCCGACAACAAGGCTTGATCAGGTACTCATGTACAAATGTAAAGATGAGGTAGAGAAAGAAAATCCAGTGGGACAAAACCCCCCTACAATGAGATGACTGCTGCAAAGAAGCACTAGAAGAACACTGTGGAGTAACACTGGAACTGTAATTTGACAAGCAAGGAAAGATACTTCTATCTACAACTAAAACCAAAACTGGAATTATGATAATGTGACAGTAGACCCAATGCCATGGAACACTTGAAAACTCACAAACTGGAACAACCCTGGAATCTGTGAAGCAGTAGTAGATGAAATCATGACTGAATCTGGAAGCCGTGTATCTCGATGCTGATGCCAAACTGTGATTGAAACTCTTCCATGGGAAGGAGTACCAAAAATAGACTATGGAACAATAACCACAAAAACATGGCCCTCAAACTGAGAAGAATCTGAACCAATGAGGATCAAGAAACATAATCTCTCAACTGAAGTGTGAACCAATGAATCCGATATGTGTCAAGCTATAGCAAAAAATGTGGCCAAAAGAAACTAGGAAACCAGATAACCCATACGAGTTGCCAACAAATCAAGATGGATATGGAGATCAAAGTGAAAACTACACTCTAATTAGATTTATTATGCAAGAAACCCCCCTTGAATGGAACTTTATCTCAGTTCATTTATTACAATAACCCAATAATTGTAAAAGGAAAGAATTATAATGCATGCATAAATAGAAAATAAAATGATGTGGTACTGAAATGAAGTACAAATATGCAAGGTTCACCTTTTCAACTGCCAAACATCCAAGTAATCTCCAAAAAACCCATTGGAAAAAATTTGGAATAATGAAAAACTTGAGATAGAAACAGAAAAGAGTGAATGGACAGCAAGATAAAGCTCCTCAATACCTTTCCAACTCCATAAAGAAGACAAAAAATGGAGATTGTGGCAAAGAGTTATGAGCTCAGAAGCCCAAAATACACATATGACTTCAAACAACAATAAATGTAGATAAATATAAAAACACTATAAAATAAACTACACCACTAGAAATTTCTTAGAACCAGCTTTTTGGCAATATCTCGTTTTCAAAAAACAGAGACCATATGCTCAAGATATGACCATTTTACTAAATATGCTCATTTAGGCTTTAAACCAAAATTTTTATTAATTTAAAGATGAAAAAATTAATAAAATATTTAGCTGAACCTTCATGCACCAAAATCGAGGTAGAAAAGAAATCAAAACGGCATGGAAATTGATGCAGCTCAAAATTGATGCAGCCACCAAAAAATATGGCCCAAAAATCAATGCGTTCATACGGATTTGTACGGATTTTTATGGAAACTGTTTTGAAATTTCCCAAAAACACTAAAAAATTATTTTTCAGCAAATCCTATCATATTTTATATGAAAATAGGGGTTTTTGGGCCTTCTGAGTGCATCTATGAGGTATGTTTTGCACTAGCATGCACTGTTTGAGAGATCAAAGTCAAAATTTCTTAAAAAAATGATGGAAAACCCCTTTGATCTGGCAAAAAAAATTTGAATAAAACCCATGCACAGAAAAAGATGTTGTGAGAGAATATCTTCAAAAGATGAACATGAAGCAACAGGTCTGGAGCTCTGATACCATGTGGAAGTTGAAAAACCAACTTCACAGTCCCTAAGAACACCTGCAAGCAATCACCTATCACATGCACAAGATATTCAGAACAAAACAACAAAAGTTCTGTAAACTCTCAGAGCCAATGTGTGCAAGCAAAAATCAGAATTATTGATTATTGAATGTATTATTTTACAAATAATACAAAAGCCTTCAAAAATGAAATGATGCAATAAAGTAGGAAAAAACAACCCTAATCTTATCCTGAGCAAAAGACAACTTAATAAGATAAGATAAGAATTAAATGATAATTATCCTAGGAAATAAATAATTACCTAAGTAAACTTATCCTAAAGTGTAATTAAATAATTAATTACACCAACAATTCTTACACTAGGGGGGATTGTTGCAAGGTGTGACCCTTGGTCTCCTCTTCTTGTGGTAGGCGTAGTCCAACATGGTGTTTGGGCTTCGTGACATGGTTTAACCACCTCCTGTGGATCTTGATCTTGCATATGTCCAATGACTATATTGGGCATTAATAGGTTGATCTTTTGGTGCAATGACAACCATCTTTGCAACACTTTTGATATGATTTGAAAAAGAAGTCCTCAGGGGGTTTAATAGAGTCCATAGGCTAGGCCAAAATAAATCTAATGAAAAATTCCCTCAAGCTGAGGTAGGATTAAATCCATTAAGGTGCACAGTAAATATATCATTTCCAAATGGAAACTTTAGAAATTTGTGCACAAGCTAAGGGATGAAATTCATGGAGAGAAGCCATGGATAGCCTATTTTTATATGAAATTGGTCTAATTGTTGGATGATGGAAAATGATACATTTAGTGTTTTTGGTCCAACCTTTCAAGGGAAATTTATCGATCCTATCATAGGACAAGCAAACCCATTATGTGTCTTGATTTATGCTTTCAGTTTGTCATATGTTTCTTGATATAGTTCATGCACACATAAGATTTTTTCAGTGATCACATTCTCTCCATATATGGGATCAATCAATGTCCCATTAGTGGGCTTGTCATTGATTCAGTTGTCTATGTAAAGACCTGACCATCAAGTGCACACTTAAGTATGCCACTTTTTGAGATTGCAATGTCAAGAGGTTGTTTATTGAGCCCTTACGATGTCTAGATTCAATAATCCTACCATTTTAATTAGTTGTTTGTCATTTATGTTTTCATCATCTATGTTAACATTCATCACATCATTCTTCATTTCACTAGCTTTGACAAATGAAATAGTGTTTTTAGGCATGGGATTTGTAAAGATTTTCAAATTTTGATTAGGACGAGCTACAAAGTTATTACCTTGATCATTCACACCTTTGATTTGAAGTTGATTATTGTCAATAAGGTCTTGCACAAGATGTTTAAGACGCTTACAGTACTCTATACCATGTCCATTTTCATTAAGGTAATAACAATAAGATTTTTTTCAAAAACTTTTAGGCAATGGTATATTACAGTCCTGCTCTCTAACATGAGGTAATGTAATAATTTTCTTATCAATAAGCTGCAACATGATATTATGAAGGGTTTTGAGTAAATGAGTGAACTCTTTCTCCTGTTCCATGAAAGGATTTGTTGCCTTGATAACAACCACTTGATTATTATTTTGTTGACTTGTTTGAGGGAAATTTAGTTGTAAAAATCCCTTATTTTGTTTCTTGAAGGTTGATAGCCATTTTGAGTTGTAGATTCAATTTTTTCAGTATGACTAGGGGGAATTTTCACATCACAACCATAAGTCAAATTTTGATAATCATGAAGGGTTGTACATAACTGTGTGAAGGATGGAAATATCAACATTTCAAGTTTTCTTTGGAGTTTATCTTGTAAGTTGTCAATAAAAATTTGTTGAAGGTTGGCATTAGGAATCTTAATGTTCACTTGTGAATAAAGTGTTTGATATCTTGCTAGGAAATTAGTCACTTTCTCATCCTCTTTTTGTTTGCATTGTTGATAGTCCAAGATACTGAGAAGCGGGGTGAATCAATATCTTCTTAAATTTTCTAATCAAATACAATCCAACTATTCCAATGCATACAATAACAAAGATAAATAAGAGCATTAACAGAGCATGGAAACTCAAGACACATGAACACCAAAATTTTTACCTAGAAAACCCAAAATGGGAAAAACCACAGTGAGCGTTAGCTCACAATATAGTATAACCAAATATAAAATATTTCAAAATGGGTGGCTCATTGCCAGGACTCACTGTCCATAAACAAAGGTTCATTTCCTACAAAATTACAATGATGTAATGGCTTTCAACCATAAAATGAACTGACAAAGAACACCTAATGAGTGCAGTTTCAGTTCTAGATAAAGCCTAATAAACTAACTTGACACACTTCATCATGTTCACACTACTTCACATCTTCACATTACTTCTCCAAAAACTATCCGTTATATATACCCAATCTCTTTACAAGCATCAATGAGGTCGGCCTAATTAGATGCATTTTCTTATTTACCAAAAATAATATCTGTTGGCTACAAGCTTAGAAAAAATATAACCCATATGCTTCAAAAATTTGGCATATACCTAAAATAGGTCGCACATATGTCCGTACAACTAGACTATTTTCACCTTTACACAATTTACCAAAGAAGTTGGAAAGGAATAGACTTCAAACCAAAAAGAAAAAAAATTATGTATGAGCATTAGATACATGATATCTCAAATTTTTGTGCTCCCAACATCTACAAATGATTTCCCAAAACTGCAAGCAATAGTGATCATCAAAAGACAAATGCGGATCAAAATATCAGAAGATTTAAGAAAAATACTAGTTCAGATACCAGACCAGAATATCGATATGTTTCTTAATCTTGTAGTTGCAACTCATATATCATGGTGACATCAATAAAAAAAAAGTAATAAAATGAGCTATTCTTCTTCATTTTTCCAACAATCTTCCCCTTTGTCATTGATGGCAACATGTGCCAAAACCAAAAAGAATATTTACAGAGATAAAAATATTACAAAGCTTTTCCCTAATGCCAACATTTCACTCCCTCTTTGACATCAAGGACAAAGGGTGTGCCAAGAATAACTAAAAAAATATTAAATCAAAGAAACATATATCAACTAGAAGATGATCCTTGAAGCTCCCCCAAAATACCTTCCTAGACTATTTTTCTTTTTTTCCAGCCTTCCTTTGCTGCAATTAATATCTTGTTTAAAGATTCCATCTCTATTAGAGTTTCTTCAACACCATTTGGAGTATTAAGAATCAGGTTTATCTTCTCAAGCCTTTTAGTGCATGCCAGAGCTTCTCCAACCAGAGTATATTCCATTCTTACAATATCACTTAATAGACTAAATTTTCTAATAATTTCTTCTCTCTATTTTTGCAAGGAAAAAAAAAATTCTCTACGTGCAGGAATGGCCTTCCAAATTGATTTGTCTTTATCTTTAGATACACTATAAGTATCATAAACATTAGACAACTAGGAATCAATGGATTCCATGAAAATCTTGATATTCTGAGTGGCATCCAACCACTTCAAGCAATAAGAGAGAATGACATCTACCTCAGACTCACAAACCTTCACCACTTTTAGACTCTTTTCGACAGAAGAGTGTGCAAGAGCACATTTTTCATGTAAATCCAACAACCTTTTCTTTGCTATATTTTCTTCTATCTCTTGTCTTCTCTTTTCATTAAGTTGAGAGGAATACTCCTTGAAGGATTTTAACAATAATCTTATATTTTCAATGGGGGTGAGGAATGTATCAATGGATGTACTAGGCATAGTTTCATTCACTTTTGATGTGTCTCAAGAATTTCGTTTCTGCTAGATGCTTGCATAACATCACTTGACATGACTTTATGTACAAGAGACATCTTTTCCACATCAACATATCCTTCAATCATACGGAGTTTCAAAATTTCCTAGGGAATAATCAGTTGAAATCTATTTTTCTTAGGTAGAAAACCTTTCAGTACATCACCACCAGAGGACAAATCACCAGGATGTTTGAATGATTTTACAATCTATTTTTCTTCATTTTTCCCATAGGATTCCACAACTATATTTTCTTCCTCTCCCTTCTCTTTTTCTTTATCTTCCTCTACTACCTCTTCTTCATCTTCCTCTTTCTTTTCATCCTTTTCATCTTCATCTTCATTTTTATCATTATCATTATCATTATCTTTGTCATTGTTGTCCTCTTCCTTAGTTCCATGCTTTTCATCTTTATTTTGTTCTTCCTCAAGATTGTCTTGACCTTCTTCTTTATTTCCTTGTCCATCCTCTTCAACATTGCCATTATTTTCTTCATCATTACCTTGCTCTTTTTCACCTTTTTCTCCTTTAGTATTCTCTGAAGGAGCATCATTGTGTATCTCAAGTTCAAATTCTCCTTCATCCTACTCATTAACATCATCACCAATATTAATTTCAACATCAAAATTGTCAGTAATGTCTTCATTACTTGTATCTAGAGGAGCATTTTCCTCAACATTCTCTACAACAACATCATCATCAGTTTTGAGCATGTTGTACTTTTTTGCTATTTCTTGGATTACCTTTGTTGTTTACTTTCTTACTTTCTTTGTGAATTTCTTATTTCTTGTCATCAACAAATTCACTCTACTCTTCATCCAAAACATTTCAGCATAGATCTTCTTCAAAGATTCCAAATCATCAGGGGTCAAGGAGAACCCAATCTTATTATATGCTACATTTCTAATCTTTTCTTCAAACACAATAGCCTCAGATCTCCTTTTCATCAGATCACCCCACATGCTTTTAGGAACATATTTCTTTATGTTATCCCATTTGACTTCTAAGATAGTAACATACTGAATAATAGCCAAAATCAATGTTTTCTTGTCTTCTTCTCTAACTTTATCATAGAACTCTGTTGTGGGTTGAAGCATATTCTCAAAAGTTAACAAAGTGTTAAGAGTTGGCTCAAGTTTATATTAGGAGCTAGAAATTACCAGAATATCTTGTTCACCTTTTTGGTCTGTAGAGGTCTCATCAACTACCTTAGCCTTCTTTGGTTTAGGCTTGGTGTGCACATGTATACCAAACTCATGCTCTTCTTAATCTTTAGATGATGACACAATGTGTACTATTTTAGAACCAACAACATCTATAGATGCACCTTCACCAGAGGGTAAACCTCCTCTTCTCCTTACAAGCTTTGCTTCAGGATATTCTTCTTCCTCATCTTGATAATTTGTAACACTCATATTATTCTCTCTCATTTCCTTCTCTTTCCTTCCTCTCTTAACAGAGGTGAACAGAGGAGTTTCTTTCCTCTTCCCAGATCTAGTAATTGGTCCTGAGGAAATAGGACCTTTACCCTTATCAACAGTGCGAGTTTCATTCTTTGTTGCAAGGACTGTGGAGGATTTTATAGGGGTATTCCTTCTGAATCTCCTAGGGCTAGATGATTCTGCTTTTAGTTGTTCTCCCCTAGCTCTTCCAAGAGTGATTTCCTCATTAGTGAAACCAAAATCTTTAAGTGTTTTCTCCACTTTCTTCCTAATCTTAGGCTTTTGCTGTTCCATATGAATTTCCATAGATTTTTTAGCATATGCCCCAATTCTAGGCTCATTGGGATCTTTTGGATTCTTTAGCAACATTTTCACGTAACCTTCAACTTCTTCTTCTATTATCTCATATACAAGAGGTTGAATCCAGATAGTTTGAGGTTTTATAGCCTCAATCATGTATTCATCAGTGGAGACATAAAATATGATGGCATTCTTATACTTTTCCACAATTTTTCTCAAAATTCTATCCCTTTCATTCATATTTCTTTTGAATACAACAAAGAATGTTGCTAGGGCATCCTCTTAAGCATTTAAATTACCAAGATTATGCATGTGATAAAAAAATTGATGTCCCACTGGTTTGGATGGGTTCTAGAATACTTCTTCACTTTTTCCGGGAAGCCTCTTCATGAAGTAAAACAATAAACATATGATCAATGAACCAAAATTAAAGGCATACTTATTTTCCTTATTTTACATTATGTTCTCTAACAATTGCAATCAAAGAAGCTCACATAGATCATAATCTACACCATTCACCACCATATCAAAGCTAGTATATATTTTTGGCTAAAGCATAATTCTCCCTATTTGTGAAATATATCTTGTCACCTATCATGAGAGATGCATAATTCATTGCTACATTAGTAATTGTTTTTGTTGCTAGAGCCCTTTTATCATATTTGGCTCTTGTAAGCTCTTCTACAATCTCGTTCTTTACAGATTTTAGCAAGTGAACTGTACCTTCATCCCATAACCCAGTAATGACCCTAATCACCTCCTTTGTTACAAGATGCAACTGATCAGTCCACATAAATTTATCATGGATTCTACTCAGAACTGACTTCATGAATTTTCCATCAAAGCTGAAATTAGGGAAGTTGTTCCATACGTCCAACCTTTTATCAACCACATTTGAATACTCAGGTTTTGCCCTGAATTCATTGCTAGTAAGCTCATCTCAACATATGTCAATTAGCTTTGCATGATTGTATTCTTCAAATTTTACCTAAATCATCATCCTAGTATCCTTGGTCGGCATTACACCACGTGGAATTGAAGAAAATGCACCCACAAGATCATCTTTGAATTTTTTTGAAAAGTACTTTCTATAAGAGTGCCTCAGCCTCTCTGATATTTTCAAAACTATGGGAGTTTCCATTTTATAGGTTCTAAATTCAAACAACTTGGCCAAAGAAAAAAGCACAACTATTCAGAAGATATAAATACCTTTTTCTCCACATAGAGTTTTGTAACTAGGGTTTCCATAGCTCAAACTCCAATTTTCATCAAGAATGCTCCAAAAGGTCTTCAATTCCTCCAAATGCTCAAATGAAAAAAATTCATTGATCATTTTCTTTATAAAATAATAATTTTCCCTAATTCACATTTATTGTGACAAACTCCAAAAAGCTACTAAAAACTCTTTTCTTTTACACAGACAAACCCTAATTTCCTCTGCAAAGAATCATCCCTTCATATTTTCTATCTGTTCCTTTTCTAGAACCTTTGAAAACTCAATCTTCATCTCTCTTCATCACGTCAACCTCTGACATGCCATTTATCTGGGGGGTTCTTACAATTTTCTAATAAAGCTCCCCCTACAACCTTGCTAGGTCTAGTTACCAAATATATCATTTGTATCAGATGAGGGCATAGACTCATTGGTTGTTTCTGGTTCTTCTTTCTTTCTCCAAATCTTTCTCATCTCTTGCTTAATCTCATATTTTTCAAACTTCTTCACAGATTCATTCTTTTCTACTAGATTGGTTTCCTTACTCTTCTTGCTTTTGCAGACTCTTGAAACATATCCCGATTTGTTGTAGTTATAGCAAACAATACTACTTTGAGTAGATTGGTTTCCATTGAATCTTATTCTGCATTGGTTAGCTTTATTTCCATAGTTGTTGTAGGTGTAACAATATCCATTGAATTACTGAATCATTACTCTTACATTAAAATGATTCATCATCATGGTCTAGCATTCACTTGCCCTATGTCCAATTCTTTTGCATACAAAACATTGACCAACAAAAGGACTAGGAAATTGATTCATCCTACTTCTACATTCTATTTCCCTGTGACAAAATTTATTGCATTGAAAACAAGTTCCATTAAAAGAGGGATACCTTTGTGCATTAGGTTGTCTCACCGGAGCTCTCCTAGCAGAGTTCTTTGAATTTTCTTTCTGCTTACTTTTATTCAGGGTCTTCTGATTGTTCATAGTCTTATAACTTTCACCAACATCATTTTCCAAACCACCTTTTATATTTGCTTGGCTTTTGTCTTGCAATTAATTCATCAAGCCTTTTTGAGCTAGATTTGAAATAATTTTCATATAATTTCATATTCTCTAGGTCCACTTTGATATTTATAATTTCTTTCTCAAGCTTAGTGTTATCTTTGGACTTGCTTTGTACCAACTTGTTTAGACATTCTTCTATTCTCTTCTCTTTTACTTGCACTTTTAGACCGGTAATCTCTTCATTTTCCTTCTTCAACTGATTAGTTACTTCCTTATGCTTGTCTGTGAACTTTTTCAATTACGCCTTATGTTTCCTGACACATTCATTTGCTTCTTCAATATTCTCTTTTAGATCTTTGTTTTCTCTTTCAACTTTGTCAAGATCCTCAAGAGCAGTCCAGAGCTCTCCTTTGTCATCCATTTCTTCCATCTTTAGGATCTCCCTCAAGCTATTAGGCTTAACCAGAGGAACTTGAATCTGATACCAATTGTTGATAGTCCAAGATAGTGAGAGGAGGTGAATCAATATCTTCTTAAATTTTCTGATCAAATATAATCCAACTAGTCCAATGCATACAATAACAAAGATAAATAAGAGAATTAACAAAGCATGAAAACTAAAATTTTTACATGGAAAACCCAAAATGGGAAAAGCCATAGTGAGTGTTAGCTCACAATATAGTATAATCAGTTATAAAATATTTCAAAATGGGTGGCTCACTGCCAGGACTCACTATTTAGAAACAAAGGCTCACTGCCTACAAAATTACAATGATTGAATGGATTTCAGATAGAAAATGAACTGACAGAGTACACCTAATGAGTGTAGATACAGTTCAAGATAAAGCTCAGTAAACAAACTTGACACTCTTCATCATGTTCACACTACTTTGCATCTTCACATTACTTCTCAAAAAACTATCTGTTATATATACCCAATCTCTTTGCAAGAATCAATTAGGTCAGCGTAATTAGATGCATTTTCTTGTTTACCAAAAATGCCATCTATCCGCTACAAGCTTGGAAAAAAGATAACCCACATGCTTCAACAAGTTGGCATAGACCTAAAATAGGTTTCACATATATCTACATAACAAAAATATTTTCACCTTTACACAATTTAGCAAAGAAGTCAGCTAGGAATAGATTTCAAACCAAAAAGAAAAAACATTTTGTAGGAGCATCAGATACATGAAATCTTGAATTTTCATTCTCCCAACATCTACAAACCATTTCCCAAAACCACAAGAAATAATGATCATTGAAAAACAAATGTGGATCAAAATACTAGAGGATTTAAGCAAGATACCGGTTCAAATACTAGACCAAAATACCCATATGTTTCTTGATCTTGTAGTTGCAACTCATATATCATGGTGACATCAATGACAAATAAAAAGTAACAAAATGAGCTATTCTTCTTCATTTTTCCAACATACATATTAAATCAGCAAGGGTCATTTTGGGACCCATTCAAATATGAAAGGGGTTGTAAAAGGCATCAGTGAGTTCATTGAATGAACCAATTGAAGTTTTTAGAAAAGAAGAGTACCACTCTAAAGTAGTATCCTTCAAGGACCTAGGAAAGAGCTTAGCCAAAAGCTTATCCTCAAAGATGAAATGAGTACACAAGGCTGTGAAAGTGGAAGCATGGCTTACATGATCTCCTTTTTCACCATATTTCTCAAATTGAGGGAATTCTATACCTTGTGGAATTTGCACTCTTAATATTTTGAAAGATAGTGGGTTGGATTTGATGTATTACAAAGGTTGATTGTTTTTTTTTTTGTAATGTTGCAACTTGTTGTTGGAGGGATGTCATAGTTTACAAAAGTGAGCTAATGAAAGGATCATTCTGATTGTAAGGTTGAGGGGAATAAGGTGGAGTGGTGTATGTATGTAGAGGGCTAGTGAATTGCAAGTTGGTGAAGGTGGATTGTTGAGGAGTTATTATGTTTGAATGGACAAGGCTGGAAGTATTTCCTACAAGAATACATATGGAATTTTACATAGTGCTAGTAGGTATGATTGTTGTGGTTGGTTGAATGGTTGTGGTAGGTTTCACGGTTGTTGTGGGTTGTGTACTAGTGTAAGTGGGAATGGACATTGGTATCATAGAGGATGGAATTGGAATTCCACCTTGGCTTTGAGTAGACCCCAAAGCTTGAGCAAAACTAGGGATGGTAGGGATTATGTTGGTAACATTAAGCATATTGGTTGTAGGAGGTGAAGTCATGGGAGATGAAGTATGCAAACTATAAGCCATGGAGGGTCAATTATCAACACTATCAAAAAGAGAGTTATGAAGCCCAAGATTCACATCATGTGAGATACTGTTGAATGAGGTGAGCCTCAATCTGTGTCTTACACTAGTTTTGCTAATAGGACACCAAGTTGTAAAGCTCATACAAGTTTAACAAAGCTAGTGTGCAAATAGTAAAATAGCAAAGGGGCAATTCAACAACCTAGAATGAAATGCAATTTACTATTTACACAATGCAATACGCTGAAAATGAAATGTTTGAATGCAATTTTGAATTTTAACAATGCATTGAAATGAATCAATTTAAGCTAAATGCAATGAATTTGATAAAACATTAAATCAGGAAACTAAAACACAAAGGTAATAGCAAAAAATAGAGGCCTAAAACTAAGATTTGAATTTCCAAAAAAATGTAGATCAGTTTCTAATAGGGACTTATTTTCCTCCTGGTTAGATATTTATGAGATGTTTCTATTGATTTTAGAGTGATTTTTAATGCCTTTTAGATACAAGAAGGTTTAGGTTTGACCTGCTTAGGGACTCATTCCCTAGTAAGGGAAAATGGGTCCTTGATGAGGGTTTTGAAACTATTCTTGAATGATTTTCAAGGTTTTAGTAATGTCTTGGAGTTCCATGCTTGAGACAGTAAGTTTTAGTTTCAAATTTTCTAGAAATGCAATGAAAAGATGAATGTAAAGGCCTAGGTTGAAATGTAATTTTGTTTTTATTTCAAATGAAAATATATGAGATCTAAATTAAATGCACAATGACTAATTTGTTTTTGTATTTTTCAGATATAGAGAGATGCAAAACAAGGAAAATCTAAACCCTATATGAGATGTAATTTTGAATTCAAAACAAGAAACCCTAAATAAGATCTAATTCAATGTAAATCTAAATGAAAATTAATTTAAGATCTAACCTAGGATGCAATGAAAGATGTCATAAATAGAAAATTGCAATGTTCAATATGTTGGGTTCACCAAAATGTTTAATGGTGAAAGAGAGAGGGTTGCATCAAAATGAATGAACAAGATGATGAACCACTACTTTCCACCATAAAAAAATGAATTATGTGTATGATAAGATGCAAATAACAATCATAATCAAACCTTAACTATTATAGAAACTATGGGGCGAGTTAAATTTAGAGATTAAAATGATGTGTACCTTGCTATTGGAAGCCTATTTTTAGGGCACAAAGGACTCATTTTCCTTTAGTGGAAAATGGGTCCTTATTAGGGTTTCTGAAATAGATATATGGGTTATTTTACTTCATGTTTACAGTCTCAGATCCTCATTTTTCAACTCCCCAAAAATTGTAATAAATCTAGCAACTTCAATTCTTTGTTCTTGCACTATAAAGGTCAATCTTACAACTTGACAAGTTTTGCAATTTTTCCTAAAACTTCTTCTCCACTTGATCTTCAACCTATAAATTTACAAACACACACTCAAGGGAAGGAAAAGTTGTTGAATGTTAGTGAATGGAGGTTTTTCTAAGTCAAACCCCCTGTAGGTAATTAAACCAAATGATGAAATAATGTAACTAAAGCATGAAAAATGCAATGTTAATACCTTGGAAGTTGTCTTGGAAGATAAATTTGCAAACTAGCATGTGTTTCCCATGATGAATTTAGATCTTGATCTCAAATAGGATGTGTAACAATGATTAGAAGATTGATCTTCAATGCTACATCAACTATGTTAGCTCAACAACACGTAGGAATGCACTAAACCCTTGTCATGATGGCTTCATCTTGAATTTCTACAATAAACTCTTAATAATCTACCTTGAAATTCCTTTGAAAATGCTCTTGTAAACTCATGTGAACTCAAATATTCTATAATGCATGAATGCTTGGAAGTATAGGATGTAACTATGTGAATTAACCCCTTATTTATACTAAATTAAGATATTAACCACAAAATTCAAAAAATTTAAGCCAGCACCAAATCTGGAAACAAACATTATTAAAATATTGCTAGAATCAAATTCAAAAAGGAGGTCCTCATTAAGGGATGACCCATTCGCCACCTATGGTGAATGGGTCATGGCACAAGTTTCCAGGACCATGCCTTCGTGGGGTGAAAGTACACTAAAAACCCATGTAGAATCTATAAGGAAAGGGGATCCTATAAAGGGAGGACCCATTTGCAACCTAGGGTGAATGGGTCCTAGCACCAATTTCTAGGACCTGGATTTTTTCCAATTATTTTTTTTACAATTTGAGTTATGGGTTTTTGGATGGATCCTTGGAAGATGTCACAAATAAATCTTAAATTTTAGTTAAAGGAGATAATTAACTCTAATTAACCACAATTGATTAAGAGGACCTTAGATAAGTGTGAAAGTGTGTTACAACACTTTACAAGACCATAAATTGGGTACAAGTTAAGTGCATTTTATTAAAAAGGGGTCCAAGATCAATGTGAATGTGTTATAACACATTACAACATTAAACATAGGAAAAATTAGGTTAATTCAATGACAATTATTCCCAAAATCAAGTAAGGAAAAAGGATATTTTTCCATTACTAAATTTTTCCCCCACTTTAGTGAGAGGATGATCCAATGTCAAACTCACACTAAAGTATACATTCAAGACACTTAAGTATGTAGCAATAACAAAGATACATAATAATACCCTCTCAAAGGCTAAGAAAAATAAACAAAAAGATGAAGCACAAACATTTCAATGTGATGTGGAATGTGGTTGTTTATTTATAACATACATTGCTCACTTTGGGGTAGTGAAACCTTAGTTTTTCCGCTAGGTGAGTTGTCCAAAAATATGTGTATGCTCACTCTTGGATAGTGGAATATTAGCCTATCCACTAGGTGAGTTGTCCCAATGAGGTAGCAAATGAGAGAAGCATATTATCCTGTCATACCATACCAAAGTTCTCTTGAAAAATTCAATAAGGCACTACCATGTAATGCTTTTTGTAAATTATTTTCTAATGTCTCCAAGAGAGGACAAGTAAAGGATTTGAGATTGTTACTCATGGGATACCTCATTCACATCATGAAACAAAGGGAGATCATACACTTTTGAAGGACATCAAACCCAATGACACAACCAAAAAAAGGACATGCCATGAGCAACAAGAAAAATCATGCCATGAAATGTTTTGAAAGATGTGATCAATATATGCCCCCACTTTAAAACATTTGTTGCACCAATACTATGAGAAATTGCTTTAAATTAGCTAATTTTTTTCCCAAGACATGAGATCTTTCCTTGAAAAACCTTATTACAATCATATGTTTCTAAAATAAGCTACATCATGAAATAGGAAGGAAGGGTTTCTCCCAAAAATACACAAGGGATCTATGGATTTAGAGTCAATATTTCTTTGCTACAATGTTTTCATAAAGCACAAAATTGTCATCATTCCCCAAATACTCATAGAATTGGAAGAATGACACAAAGAGAGCGAAAACAAAGATAATCCTTTCGAGTCAACATGTAAGAGACCTAAATGTATTGATATCTTACATCATCCCCAAAGCAAAAACAAAAGAAAAGAAAAAAATGTAAAGAAAAAGCTTTTAGGTCAACATGGAAGAGACAAGAATGTCTCAACACCTTGCGTCATCCCCAAAAGGAAAACACAAGAAAAAGAAAAGATAAAGGGAAGCTTTTGGGTCAACATGGAAGAGACATGAATGCTTCGACACCTTGCATCATCCCCAAAACAAAAACACAAGGAAAATGAAAAATGATTTCAATATAGAGAAGAATGTAGGTACATATAGAGGAATGCACAAAAAGAGAGATACATCAAACAAAACATCACGTGGGATCACATTACACACACACAATTACAAAAAGAAAACATGAAAAATAAAAAGACTAGAAAGGCACATGCAAGTGAACCTAAATCAAGTCATCTGCATTCCAATCTTGATCATAATAAATGGAAGGTGAACAACTAGCCAAAGGGACAAGAGCAAGTGTTAAACTAGGGGAAGCATCACGTTCAACACTGTTTTTAGGAGACTTTTCATATAGGTTCATAGAAGAAGGAAAATAGGTATTCAACTCATCATGCACTTGTTCATTAATCTTTGCAATGCCAATCCCATCATCTAGATTTATCTCAATATGAGGTCAAAGGACAATGTCCATGTAATGTTCTTGTTTATGTTGCAGAAAAGGCATATAATCATCATGCATTGCTTCAAGTAAGTTCAGATTTTATTTTTCTATGTTGTTCTTGTCTTCTTGAGTTTGTAATTTATGAGAAATAGCATGTCGTCTACCCCTAAACTCCCTAGCACTTTGATTTCATTTTAATCTATTTTCAAGTTTTTTTTGTGTAAGAGAAAGTTTATTAATCATAGGTTCCTTCTCTTCCTTGGGAGAAATATAAGAAACAATAGGAGGTTATTCAACCACTTTCTATTTTACATTGTAAACTTGTTTGATTCTAGGAGGGACAATGAGATTGTGTGTTATCTCGTGGTCTCTTGTAGGAAATTGAAGGAGGATTTTGTATAGGTTGTTCTTGTATGTTCAAAAGGGCTTTCAGTTCAATTATTGTTTCTTCAAGGATAGGGGGTTCAGTTATAGGCTGAGGCATGTTTCAAAGGGATAATTTTGCTATTTTATTTTCCTTGAACTTTTGATATCACTTGAAAAGAAGTCCTCACAAGGTTTAATAGGGTCCATAGGCTCGGGACAAAAGAAATCTAATGAAAAATTCCCTCGGGTTGAGGCATGATTAAATCCACTATGGTGCATAGTAAAGATATCATTTTAAAATGGAAACTTTAGACATTTACGCACAACCAACTAGATGAAATTCATGGAGCAAAGCCATGGATAGTCTATTTTCACATGAAATTGGTCCAATTATGGGATGATGGAAAATGATACATTTAGTGCTTTCAATCCAACCTTTAAAGAGAGATCTATTAAGAATATCATAGGGAAAGAAAACCCATTATCCATCTTGATCCATGCTTTGGGTTTGTCATATTTTTTCTTAATATAATTCATGCACATATAAGAATTATTCAGTGATCATATTCTCTCCATAAACAGGGTCAATGATCAATAGCCCATTAGTGGGATTGCCATTGATTTGACCAACTATGTAAAGAGGACCATCACATGCATGCTTAAGTGTGTCACTTTGTGAGAAAGAAATGTCAAGAGGTTTTGTAGTTGATCGCTTACAAGGTCTAGCTTAAATAAATCCTACCATTTTAATCAGTTGTTTTGTGTTTTCACATCATTCCTAATTTCAATAGCTTTGACAAATGAAATAGTGTGTATAGGCATGGGATTTGTAAATATTTGTAAATTTTGATTAAGAGGAGCTACAGACTCATTACCTTGATCATTCAAACCTCTTATTTGAAGGTGATTATTGTCAATAAGGTCTTGCACAAGTTGTTTAAGATGCTTAAAATACTCTGTACCCTGTCCATTTTGTTGATGGTAATGACAATAAGATTTTTTTTTTGAAAAACTTTAGGCAATGGTATATTAGGGTCATGCTCTCTAACAAGAGGTAATGTAAGCATATTCTTGTCAATAAGTTGCAACACAATATTATGAAGGGTTTTGGATAAAGGAGTGAACTTTCTCTCCCGTTCCCTGGAAGGAGTTGTATTGATAGCAATGACTTGATTATTATTTTGTTGACTTTTTTGAGGGGAATTTAGTTTTAAAATTCCCTTATTCTATTTCTTGAAAGGTTCATAGTAATTTTGAGTTGTAGATTCATATTTTTTTAGTATGACTAGGGGTATTTTTCACATCACAACCACAAGTAAAATTTTGATAATCACAAAGGGTTTTACATAACTATGTGAAGGATGAAAATCTCAACATTTCAATATTTCTTTGTAGTTTATCTTGTAAGTTGGAAATAAACATTCACTGAAGGTTGGCATCAAGAATCTTAATTTTCACTTGTGAATAAAGTGTTTGATATCTTCCTATGAAATCAATCACTTTCTCATCCTCTTTTTGATTGCATGTCATTAAATCAGAAAGGGTCATCTTGGGACACATGTGAATGTGGAAAGTGGTTGAAAAAGGCATCACTGAGTCCATTGAATGGACCAATTGAATTCTTTGGAAAAGAATAGAACCACTCTAAAGTAGCATCCTTCAAGGACCTAGGAAAGAGCTTAGCCAAAAGTTTATCCTCAAAGATGAAATCACTACACAAGGCTATGGAAGTGGAAACATGGCTTACACAATCTCCTTTTCCACCATATTTCTTCAATTGAGGGACTTCTATACCTTGTGGCATTTGTGCTCTTAATATGTCAAAAGTTAGTGAGTTGGATTTAATGTATTATAAAGGTTTATTGTTGTTGTTTTGTTGTAATTTTGCAACTTGTTGTTGGATGAATGTCATAGTTTATAAAAGTGAGCTAATGAGAGGATTATTTTGATTATAAGTTTGAGGGTAATAAGGTGGAGTGGTGTATGTATGTGGAGGGCTAGTGAATTTCAAGTTGGTGAAGGTGGATTATTGAGGAGTTATTGTGTTTGAATGCATAGGGATGTAAGTATTTCCTATGGGAATACCTATGGAATTGTACACAATGCTAGTAGGTATGATTGTTATGGTTGCTTGAATGGTTGCGGTAGGTTGCAAGGCTTTTGTAGGTTGAAAGGTTGTTGTGGGTTGTGTACTAGTGTAAGTAGGAATAGACATTGGTATCATAGAGGATAGAATTGGAATTCCACCTTGGATTTGAGTAGACCCCAAAGCTTGAGTGGAACTAGGGATGGTAGGGACAATGTTGGTAACATTAAGCATATTAGATGTAGGAGGTGAAGTCATGGGAAATGAAGTATGAAAACTATGAGCCATGGAGGGTTGATTATCAACACTATCAGAAAGAGAGCTAGGTAGCCCAAGATCCATGAGGAGTGAGATATTGTAGGATGACATGAGCCTCAAACTATGTCTTACAATAGTATTGCTAATAAGAAACCAAGTTGTATAGCTCATACAAGTTTTACAAACCTAGTGTGCAAACCCTAAAATACCTAAGGGGAAATGTAACAACCTAGACTAAAATGCAATTTTAAGATTCTAAGTAATGCAATTTACTAGCTACACAATGCAATAAACTAAAAATGAAACGTTTGAATGTAATTTTGAATTTTAACAATGCACTGAAATGAAGAAATTTAAGCTAAATACAATGAATTTGATGAAATAGAAAATTAGGAAATTGAAACAAGAAGGTAATAGGAGAAAACAAAGGCCTAAAACAGAGATTTAAATTTCTAGAAAGTCCAAATTAGTAGCTTCTTGTATAGTTGTAAAATTGTACCCTTTGCAATTTCACATCAATTCTTGCTTCTACTTTAGTGTCCACTCCCTTAGCATCTTGTGTAGGCTCATTTTAGCCCCTGCATCAGCCTTTTTCCCTTCTCAAGATGCTCAGTACCCCTTTTCAGTAGCTACCCTTATGTGTCAGCTTTGCATTGAACCTTATGTTTTTCTCATTTGTGTCATTTTGTAGGGTGATGTGTCTGGACACTAGCAACGTCCACACACTGTGCTAGAATTTTTTCCACTTGTCACAAAGGACACCTTGTACTAGAGACATTAAAAGAGATAGCTCCAAATTCTTTCTAGAAAAGTCTCATTACATTAGTCAATTGAAGCTGTTACAATGTGCAATAGATCTTGTCAAAGCATCTGTACCCTTTGCAATTTCACATCAATTCTTGCTTCTAAAGTGTCCACTCCCTTAGCTCTTGTGTAGGTAGCCCTGCATCAGTCAGTGATGCTCAGTCCTTTTCAGTAGCCCTTATGTGTCTTAGCTTTGCAGAACCTATGTCTCATTTGTGTCATTTTGTACCCCTGTCTGGACACTAGCTGTGTGGACGTCCAGATACCTTATGCATCCTTACATTTCAACACTGTATTGGAAACTCCGTGTAGCTTGTCACCTCCTACGTTAGTGGTAACAGAAGACACCGTGTAAACTAGAGCTTTGGCATTCTTGCTATCCAGCTCATTTTTCTCTCTAACTGACTCCTCTCCACCTTTTGCTTCTGCTCCAGTGGAATTCTTCTCTCTTCTTGCTCTAACTGCTTTCCTTCTAGCACTTTTTTATTATTATTCTTTCTCTTCAAGCCCTTTTTGGCTCTCTTCTTTGCTCAAGCTTTTACAATTATCTGCCTCTTTGATCTGCCATCCTCTCTTCCTTGTGAGGTCTCCCTTTCAGTATGGACCAACGAACTATTCCTTTGTTTTTTTCTCCTTAGTTTTCTGCTTTGGAATTCAGATTCCTTAGAATTCAAACCAACAATACGATTGGCTGATTAGAAAACCTATTAAAAGAACAAGTACCATCGATATCCATAAATCAAACAGGATGCGCTCATCACTACGCTACTAAAAGCAGAAAATATGTCGTAAGGTTTTTAGGAGCCCATGCTTGGACGAATCTACAAGTATAAAGATTCACTTAATTTAATTATTTAGCTTGATTCTAATACATTATATACACACGGTGGGACTACCTCTCACCTCTACTACAAATGTGACTTTTTTGCATTTGTTTTGGCAAGTGCAGATTTTGTAGCGCAACATGTGGTGACTATTGGAAACTTACCATTATGTGTGTGCAGTGTTTTTAGTGCTTTCCATGTTGCACGTTTAGCCTTTGGAAGCCTTTTATAAATTTCTAATTTATGCATTGTAAGCTCTTATATATTAAGCACTTGTATTTTGGAGTTGTAAGTTGACATTTTATTGAAGTACCATTATGCTACCAAAATTACTCCAGAAAAGTGTGAAGAATCCTTCAAGATCATAGCTCTAGAATTATATTATAACTTTTTAGCTGCTACTGAATAATATAATTGAGTTGTGTTTTGGAGAGGGGTTTTTCTCCTAAAAGGGTTTTCCCCACATAAAAGTTTATGTTATGAGTTCTTTGTTTATCTGTTTATGATATGTATGTGAATATAAATCTGTAATAGTTAAAAGGTGTTTAAGAAATTTTTGTAACTCTCTCCTACTTAGGTTAGTGTAGGAAGTTGCTTCCGCTTACCCGACTTCCTTTTAGTTGGTATCAGAGCTTGGTGAAATTTGATTCTATTGTTGGGTTTGAAGGATTTTCTGACTAATCTTCGTTTCAGTAGGAGTTTTGTAGAAGATTATTTTGTGACCTTGTTGTAGGAAGAATATGGAAAGCACATCTAGTATAATTGAAATGGATAAGTTTAATAGTGCAAACTTCAAGTGTTGGAACTAAGGAAACTAGTCATTTCAAAAAATAGTGCAAGGAAGATAAAAGGAGGAAAGACAAAAAGAGTTTCTCAAATTTGAATTTGATAAATCCTCTAAAAATGACACAAATTCATTTGTTGTAACTTTGGAAATGCATGCATCAAAAGATGTGTGGTTGATAGACTCAAGTGCTTCCTTCCACATGACCTCTCATAGAGGTTGGTTTCCAAAGTATGAAGAATATTATGGTGGGAAGGCATATCTGCATAATGAATCTCACCTAAAGATTGTTGGTCATTGAAGAGTAAAATTAGATTCCCTAATGGAAGAGTGAATGAGATTGATGATGTCTTTCATATCCCAGGTTTGGCATGAAACCTACTTTTTGTGAGTAAATTGAATAATGTGGGAGTGCAAATTATTTTCTCAAGTGGAGGATGCAAGATGACGAGAGGAGATATGGTGTTGGCTAAGGATGTATGGATTGGCACCTTGTTCAAGCTAGATGCTTACACTATTTAGTGCAATATTTCTTTTGACAAACCAAAGAAGAAATCTCTAGATTATTCATCCTCATCATCAAATTGAGTAGAGAAATTTGTAGTAGCTACATCTGATGGTCATGCATTTTGGGTACTTAAGGGTACTCATTCCTTGGAAATGAAGCTTCGTACAAAGAATACAATGTTATGGCATCAATGACTTAGTCACATCAGTGAGAAGGGTCTTAGAGCCTAAAATCTAAGATCCTTGTTAAAGAACTTGTTGATTGTAATCTTGAGTTGGACTTTTATGAACATTGTGTTTATGGAAAAAAACACCATGTTACTTTTCACTCTAGTTCTCACAAGTCTTCTGGGGTTTTGGACTATGTTCATGCAAATGTCTTTGGTCTTGTGAATGTTCTGTTGTGCAGTTTTCGCACACATGCTCCGCTGAAGGCAGGGACCCTCTTTCACTTTGTTTTTGGTTTCTTGTCCCTTTCATTTTGTGGTTTTTCCTTATTTTGGCATGTTCTTAAAAGTTTATTTTGACGGCCTTAATGATTTCCCTAAGTTATTCACTGATGATCTTTAATTTTGAGCAAGGTTCAGGTTTTCACCCTAATTCAAGACTTTCCTCCTTGGACGGATTTTCCCGAATCCTGCTTGGATTCTGGTTAGACTGTGGTTTAGAGATTTTTCAGTCTCCGCAAAATTCCGTGTGGGTCAAATTTTCCCAAATTTCGTCCTATCATCAAGTTCCTGATTTTTTTTTGACTGCCTTGTTGATGGCATAAATTTCTTCGTATGAGCTTTGAGTGAGGTATTTAATGGATTTTCAAAGTCTTTTGTGTCATCATGCTTATTGTTGTTGTTGATTGAGTTGAGGTGCTTATTCTTAGAGAGTGTTTAATTCCATTTGAGGCCTTCGAGTTCGCAAGTCATGGATTCAACTGGTGATTGTCAGTGTTCTTGCATTTGTTCTTTGTGGACGCCCTTGATTTCATGTTTGTTGTTTCTTAGATCGATTTTCACTTCACAATGGAATGTTTTTATTGCCTTGCTTTTAATGGATGATTATGGATGGCACGTTGATGTTATGAGAGCCTGTGGGATTCAGATTCCTATGTATTTGATCATTTCATGCTAGGGTTGTTCAACATTGCATTATTTGTCATCTCCTAGATGAGTTTTGAGCTCATTTGTCTATCTGCATTTTGGTGAATCTTTCCTGAGAGTAATTAGTAAACCCTAGTAATGAAGTCCTTAGTAGTTGAAATGATTGAATTCTGAGCTTGCCTATATGCTAATGGCAGATGAATAGGGTTTGAAACTTAGGGCAATGCTATTCCACCTTATTTCACCTTAGAACTGACCTAGAATGCAAAGAAATTCAATGAAAGGTCCATGCTTGACTTGCCACGAGTTTAAATATTTGAAATTCGTGATTGATTTGGTGTTTGGGTAAAATTGTGACTTTGCGTCTCAGTTAGGGTTTTTTTCATTCCTTTGGGATAATCCTTCCCTTCTATATTTTCTTCGTCGTAACCCTTCAAAGTCAGGGAGATATCATATCAGTCACCCTGTATCTCATTGAGAAACCTTCCCAATTTCATATTTGATTGTTGTGACAATATCATCCTCACACCGATAAAATATTTTGTGTTATTTTGGCAAGACTAGAGTCATTCACCAAGACCCTACCCCAACTATCCTTTAGTCATATCGATATGTTTGCTATATCGTCGATCAGTAGGACACCACAAATTCGCTAAGACTTCATATTGAAAAAATTTAGTGTGGCCAAAATGTTTGCTTGGACCCCGATAGTCGGTGAGACAAAAGGGATTCACCGTAACCTCACCCTAAAGAGAAAGTCTGTCATCGACATGTATATCCTCATTGTTGGTCAGAAAGACACCACAAATTTGTTGAGATCTCATATTGAAAAACTTTAGTCTGGCCGAAATGTTTGCTTGGACCTCGATAGTCGATGAGACAAAAGGGATTCGCCATAACATCACCCCAAAGAGAAAGTCTCTCATCAACACATATATCCTTATTGCTAGTTGGCAAGACATGCCCCACTCGGTGTGACCACATTCCAAATGTAATTGGTTTGGCCCAAGTACATACTCCTATGCTGATTGGTGAGACAAAAAGACTAATTTCCTTTGAGTCCCTGGGATTCGTATGCTTTCAGAGTTTTACCTTATCCATGGATTTCCATAGAGTTCGGATTTCTCTGAAATCTGGTGTCTCTCAGATTTTTTGAAGTCTGCAATCTAACTCATTTTTTGTGGAAATCCGTCCCTCGCGGACTTTCCCAAATTTGATGAAATATAAAGGAATGTGGAACAATTAGATGTGTTTTATGATTTATGATGCATTTGATGATTATTTCATGTCATATTTGGACTTCCCATGTATTTTATTGATTGATTATGATTAGGATTAATGGTTAAGTAGGTGTTTCTTGGTTATCCCGTTGGAATTCGATCAGTCTGGAATTTCCCGAAATTCTTCTCTGGCTCAGATTCTGCGGATGGTCTTGAAACCCAAAATTTGTTGTGATCATTTTACATGAGACTTGATGACACTGTGATTTTCTGAGATTCATTCTAACGATGAATTAATGGATTGGCATTGCTTTCATGTGATTTTACTTTGCTTTCTTGGTCAGTGCAGGATGAATCTAGCAAGGCAGTAGAGGGATCCTTAGTTTTTAAGGCATAAAAAATAAAAATGGACATTAAGAGCAAGATCCCTGAGAGTAAGATCACATCAATCTGGTCAGAGGTGACTAATACAAACATTGGACTATGGGACTACAAGGAGTTCAAAGAAAGAATGGCAGCTAAAGACCTCCCCTTGGTGGCTAGAAGGATGAAGGAGTCAGGTTTAGCACATGTGGTCAGTTTCCCTTCAACTATGCAGTGTTATGAGCTTGTCCTTGAGTGTGCCAAACATTATGACCAAGGTACACAAAATATTATCAGTCCTCAAGGGAGAGTGATAGCAAATCTCAACCCTGTCTCCATTGCTCAAAATTTTGATATGCCAGACAGATCTCACGTGGTGGCATTTAACATGGGGTTCGTCAAGGATTTCTATGAGGAACAAACTGTTAAATCTCAGCAACTCATCAACTCTTGGCTTGAAAAGCACAATTCGCACTACTCCAAACTGCCCAAACAACTATTTAGGGAAAAGTTCAAGAAAGAGTACTATGATGCCATCACATTACTCAGCAGGGTGGTCTTAGATTGAGGAGTGTAGGTGTATTTGAGAATTGGATGTGTCATGCTATTGTAAGGATGGAACATGAGTTAATTGATTATCATTGGGCTGGTCTGATTAGCAAAGTACTCCATGAATAGTTGTCCAATGTGTTGCAGACCAATAATTTCACAATGACTTCATATCTAGTCTATGTACCTGCAAGATTCCATCCCTACAAAGGATTGGATATAAAGGGAATTTTTGGACAAGATGTTATTTATGAGGTTTTCCCTCAACTATATTTAGGAAGTTCAAACTATAGGTGAGCAAATGATGCATTCACCATGTACATCACAAGAATGCTCTAGGAGGCTAAACATGTCAAAATTTTGGACCAAGCAAAAGAGCTCATCAAGAAGTATGGGGCTTGGTTTATTCAATTTCCAACCTTTTCATTTATCTAGATTGATGGTTGTCAAAGGGCTCCATATAGGCTTCCAATATATCCCAATGATCATCTCATACTCTTGGAAGTAACTAGATAGATTTGTGACTTTGATGTCATTGTCAAAAAAGATAAGCACAAGACTAGATTTGGAGGAGATTTCCCTTTGAGGATTGGCACTAGGGAGGCATGTCCCTCCATTATTTCTGCCCAGGCTTCAGAAGAAGAAATGATTGCCCTTGGTTTTTCCTTTCATTCCAAGAGATCAAGATTTGATATTATATGGGAAGCTCAAAAGAAGGCCAGTTGAGAATATAGCCATAAGGTTAATTTGGAGGACTACTAGGATAATTGTAGTGATGAATATGAGGTCAGAAAGAAGAAATTTTCTAGGCTCCTAGTGGATACAATCTATTTGTACAATGTAAGGGTAGTTCCTAATCAATTGGAAGATGATGGGAACTTAATTCAGGATCATGCCTATGAGGTGGTGAAAGATATGCCAATTGGTGATGTTGATTGGCTAGAGGAAGAAAAGATAGACCTAAAATAGCTGAATGATCTAGTTATCAAATTTATCAGGATGTGGCTAAGGCACAAATTGTGGGAGTTAGAGAATAATGGAGTAAAATGCACCTATAATCTGATGGGAGATCTTGAACCTCACTCCACTTCTGAAGAGTCAACTAAGCAGAATCCCAAGGGAAAAGGTAAGTTGGATTCTCCTTCCAAAATAAAGATGAAAGGTATTGAAGAAACAAAAGCCCAAGAAGTAGAAAAATAGAGAAAGCCAAAGGCTAAGAAGAGAACAAAGAATAAGAATCTAAGCAGAAGGAGACTGAAAGGAAGAGTCTTGAAATTGATGTCCCTGTGCTAAAAATGAGAAGAATTGTGAAGTTGTCAGAGAAGGAAAGTGCTAAGGAATAAGAAAAGATTGACCCGCCTGTAGTGGAAGTAGAAAGTTCAAGAGAGAAGGAAAAGGTGTATACAAGGAGGTCTAGGAATCCTTCTCCAAAGGACAGTGTACCTAAAGAAAGCCTTCCTCTTGTCATTTCTCCTAAAAAGAAGCAAGATGATGTTCCTCCCACTTATGAAACCCAAAGTGAACCTAGAGAATCCAAAGAGGTTGAGGAGCATCTAGATACTGAAGGAGAGGAATTCCATGAAGTAGAAATTTACAATGCAGAGGAAGAATTTGAGAAGATAATACGATATCCTTTAGTGGCCTATGTGGATTCTCCTATTAGAACCAGAGAGGTCAGGTCACCTCCAAGGGAGGAAGAGGTAGAGAAGGTCCCATCACCTGAACATGAAGAAGAACATGCTAAAGAAGAGGATGGCGAGACAGATGAGACTCGAGAAAAAAAATTTGGGAGAAGAGATATCAGAAGGTCAACAAGAGAAAATAGGACAGAGCCAAGTGCAATTAGAGCCTACTATTCCAGAGTGGCTTGACAAAGAAATAAAGAGGAAACAAGTTGTAGTGGAATACACACCACCGAATTGGGATGAGCTCCTAGCTAAAATTGGAAAAGGTAAAGGTAAGAAGAAGGCTAGAGTGATCTCAAGAATTGAAAGGGATGAGGCCCATAACAAAGTTGTTCATATTGCCACCCCTACTCCAGATAAAAATAGAGATGATGTGGTTGGAAAAGATTACAATATTTAGACTATCAATCTAGGGCCTACATCAGTTGAGCATGACATTGAAGATTATGAGGGTTCCAGTGTAGTTATTGTGGGTAGACTGAGGAAGGAAATAAAGACCAAGTAGGAGCTAAGGAAAGAAAATGAAAATATCAGGAAATACTTGGAAGACTTGATGAAGCCCCTACAATCTAATAATCCTTCAGTTTCTACTGCAAATCCTCTACCTCAAGAGACCATCATCGAGCTAGAAAAGATAAAATCTTCCATTGTTGCCACTACGAATTGGATAAAAGGGGTGCAAACCAAGGGTGATGAAGCTATTAAGGAAATCTTGTCGACAGTGAAGGACACTGCAAGGACAATGGATTGGTTGAAGCAGGTGTTAGCACAAGATAAAGAAGACACATACCTCTTGTTGTAGAAAACCAAGATTATTATGGAATACACCAAGGATAAATTAGTAAGTGATAAGATCCTTCCCTCCTCTAGGGCTACTAGGTCCTAGGAGTGGTTTGAGGTGCTGCAAATTAGGCAAAAACCGTTGAAGAAGATTTACAAATAAAGGAGGGAAATTAATGATACTCTAGGTGGTGTATATAATGGCTCCATTGCCTTTTTTGAGATTATGACAGGAAGAAGAAAGATTGCTCCTAAATATTTGAGTCTGGAATAGTTGAGAGGATGGTGGCAAGATGTTTATGCCCTAGTTAGTGATGATTCTATTTTTGAGCACTAGTTGGATGATGCAGCCATATACCTTGTTGTTATTAATAAATATATGACATAAAAGGTGGACTGGGATAAGTCAGTCAAATAGTCAAGAGAATAAATTACATCAATAGAGAACTGACTTAGGGTTTTTCCTTTGCCACTGGTGGCTGACTAGGATAGGGTGTTGTTGAAAGTTCATGAAATACTGGATCAGAATAGGGATAAAGGGGAAGGCAGTTAATGACTGACTACATCGAGATTTGTGCTTCCCTATTATGTTGCCATGCATTGGTTTGAGCTACATTTGAAATCTCAGGTCAACTTGGATGGAATGAATGCATTTAATGCATCTTTTATTCTATTTTGAATTTCTCTTGTCTAGCTTGTCATGCCTTATTATTATTATAAAACTTACCTTGGCCGACATGTTTTTTTTGGGGGGTTTTTTCTATAAATGTGGCATTTTTCCTCTTTTGTAAGGGTTAAGAAATCTTAGACGGATAGAGCTAGGGTAGAGAGAGAATTAAGTAGAGCTAGAGTTAGTCAGTAGTTGTTCTCAAACAAATATTGTAACAGAAGCTGGAATTGTTGCTACAATGGATAATTTGAAGCAAGTAATGACATTGTGATTTGGCTCCATACTTGTGTTCCTTTATCTTGCATGGTTCTTGTTATTCTATCTTTAGCATTGCTTTGAGGAAGGTTGATATTTAGAATTATAATTGATTCAATGATGTTCATGATTTGATATTTGAGGTGTTGCAACAATCCCTAGTCCATACTTTTCATAGCCAACTGATTGTTAGTTGCTTTGCAAAGTTAGCCTAGACTTTATATTCATTGTGCTTAGTTCGATTATGAGGGTTTATTCATTTCAATTGCAATAGGGTTGTTTGAATGAATGTTCATGATTTGAAAATATTAATAACTTAGAAGATTGCACTATTTCTATAAGATTGCAGATTTATCTAGGTTAAGTAGGAATATGTTTTGAGGGATTGGTCCATTTCAAGTGTTTGGTCATTTGCATTATTAATCTTAGGTTTAGTGTTAAGCTTAGAGATCTCTTTGAAATCCTTATATTTTGTTATTTCTTTTATTATTGGATTAAATTTAGAATTGAAGTATCATCATATTGCTAGATCTGGTAAATTAAGGTTCAATATTTTGCTTGTAGTAAGGTCCCATTGTGATTACCAACATTTTCACATTTATCATTGAGTTGTTTATGCATTGTCAAGACCTGACATTAGAGACCTTTGGGTTATCTCTTGAGGCTTGTTGATAGAGGTTTACCTTTCAAGAGATAGGATTTCATATTCTGTCTAAGTTGTTGTTGTACAAAAAACATCATCAACATGTTCCTTTGTTGTCAAAATCTATATATTTTGTTTCTTTCATAAATGATTATAGTAGGACATTTCTTTATTTTCTCAGAAGAAAAGTTGAAGTATTTTTGTCTATTTAAGGAGTTTAAAGCCTTGGTAGAAAATTAGACTAGTAGAAAGATTAAATGTTTGAGGACTAAAAATGGCGATGATTTTTGTTCAGCAAAATTTGACAAGTTTTGTAAAGAGCATGGGATTGAGACATAAGAAAACTCCATACACTCCCCAAAAAAAAATGGAGTTGTAGAGAGGATGAATAGGGCATTGATGGAGAGGGCTAGGAGTATGTTGAGTGGTGTTGGCTTTAAGAAAATTTTTTGGGCTAAAGCTATAGCCACTGCATGATATTTAATCAATATATCTCCGACATAATCTCTTGTTGATAAGACACCCATGGAGCTATGGTCTAGTAAAAATCCTTTGATGAGACATCTCAGAGTATTTGTTTTTCAAGATTATTCTCATACTTTGGTTGAGAAGAGGTCTAAGTTGGACAAAAAAGTAGTTAAGTGTATCTTAATCAGCAATGGTGTTAGTGTGAAGGGGTACAAGCTTTGGGATCTAGTAGCCTAAAAGTTTCTCTATAGCACAAGTGTGATTTTTTGAGAGATCAAACCTTCCATAGTTGAGCTACAACTAGAGAAAGAGGAGAAACAAAAGGAGGTAGTTCAAGTTCCACTTACTCCAATGAAAGAAGAACTACATAATCCCATTGAACCTAACAATAAGGGGAGTTTGAGAAACTTTCAAAGTTCTAAAGTAGAAGAAGAACCTCAACATCAACAATTCATTAGGTCTACCAGAGATAGGCAACAACTTGATAGGTTTGGATATTTTCCTGAAAGGTTTGGTTATTCATTGTTGGATTCTAGTTGCATTTTTGCTTTGATTGCTAACACTGATGAGCCTAGGATGATTAGAGAGGTGATGTAGGAGCATTTAGTAGTGTAGGGAAATCTTGCATCACACAAAATATTGTGTTTCCTTAATTTATTTAGTTGTTTTGAGTTCCATGATGGCACTTAAGGGGTGTAAGACAACTAGGAGTTAGAAAAGGAAAAAAATGTTCACTTACTATTTTTAGTAAGTTGGCCTAAATGGGATCATATGAACCTAAAAATTTACCCCAAGGAACATATATAAAAAAAACTTTTGGTCATGAAAGAATTGTCTCAATACCCTGCATGGTTTGGGAGATATTAAATTTTTCATCCTTAGAAATTTCTCCAATGTAGCTTCGAATTTAGATATGAAAACCTTAGAGGCCCCGAAATAGCTCAAAATTTTTACAAACTGACCTTCGGTGGATTTGGCATTGTAGATCTCTTTGAGAGCTTTCCAATGATATGTTATAATAGCCAATCAAGGACCTAGATCAAAATTTATGGCCCTAAGAAGTTGCCCCTCTAAAAGTGAATTTCATTAAAATTTCTTCCTAGGCCAGAAATCAAATGGTGGGACTTTTGGCACCAAACAAAAAGGAAATTTTAATCTTCTAGAAGATTATAGGGTGGTTATTGGGTAAAAATAAAAGGTTTAATTGGGGGTTGTAGAAGGCAGCTCCAATAGTGCAGATTGTGGCTCCAAAAAATACATTTTATTTTTAGAGTTGATTTTCGTTTAATGAATCAAGCCCATGAGGCTATAACATGTAAGTTTTGAATCTGTAAATTCATTTTCTAGAAAATGATTGAAAGTGAGTTATTTTTATTTCTTACATCTTTTGTGTTGGTATCTATTATTGTGATTTGTGTGGCTTTCAAGTGATGTTACCCTCATCAAGTGGTATCAGAGTAGTAGTTCTTGAGGTTGTAATAGAGCATCAAACATGAGGTAGTTGTAGTAGGACATGTGAGTGTGGGTTGAGTTCAAGATGCCTCCAAGACTTTCCCAACATGGAAAAGGTAGAGGCCAAGGTGGTAGAGGAATGTATCCACCTAGAGATGAAATTGGAGCCCTTAGAAGGTAATTAGAAACCTTGCAACAAGAGGTTTGAAGAAGAGATGTGCATCGAGAAAGAGATGAAAGTGAAGATGAAACAAAAGAGGAAATGGAAGAGGAAGAGTAGGATCCAATGGACCCTAAAGAAAGAAGATTGTTGTGAGTGATCTAAAGCATTAGGAATAGAACTCAAATGGAGGCTTCAACATTTAGTGGAAGTTTGAATCCTAAAGAATTGATCAATTGGATCAATGACATGGAGGAATTTTTTGAGTTTGAGGAGATTGAATATCCTCACAAAGTGATGTTTGCAAAGAAAAAATTGAAAGGTCAGGCCATTATATGGTGGAAAGAGGTCCAGTTAGAAAGAGGAAGATGAGGGAGAGATAAAATTTCTAGATGGGACAGAATGGTGTCAAAATTGAAGAAACAATTTATTCTAGCTGATTACGAATTGGAGCTGCTCAAGAAGATATAGAGCTTGAGGAAAGGAACAAAGATGGTGAAAGAATACATAGAGGAATTTCATAAGGTCTTGATTCAAACAAGACATTCTGAGGAAAATAAAGAGAAAGTTTCTTGTTATATTAAGTGGTTGAAGTCAAGCATATAGGAAGAATTATCATTGGTAAGAATGAAAACCATTGAGGATGCTTATTTATTTTCTCTAAAGGTTGAAGAACAACTGAATAAGAATTTTGAGAACAAACACCGAGGTGGAGGTTTTGGAGGAAAGACCAATGTACTTTCTAATGGAGGTTGAAATAAAGATCAAAAGAAGGGTGAAGGCTCTAGTAGCACACAAAACCAAAAAAGAGATGACACCTACTATCCTCATGATCAAAATAATGGATATGAAAGAGGAAGATGAAGATCTAGACAAGGAATGAGAAGAGAAGGCTTTTGTGGAACTTTTTTCCAGTGTGGAAAAGAAGGACATGGAGCCTATGAGTTTCCTCAACATCAATGAAGGACAAATGGAATACCTAAGGTTAATGCATAAGTTGCACATATAGTTGAAGATGTTAAGTCTTCACATTTTGAGTATGAAGAAAGGGGAGAGGTTCTTGTCACTAGAAGAGCCTTGTTGAATGAGGAGAAGGAACTAACTCAAAGGAAGAATTTGTTTCACACTAGATGTAAGTGTGAAGTTAAAGTTTTCAATGTTATTAGATATGGAGGTAGTACTGATAACCTTGTTTCAGAAGAGATGGTTAGTAAGTTGCAGAACTTTGGAGAGAAGAAGGTGTCTAAATCCATACTGGATTGCTTGGTTGTAGAAGGACCATAAGGCTTTGGTAAATGAACAATGTCTGGGAAATTTCAAGATTGGGAATTACCATGATAACATATTGTGTGATATTATGCCTAAGGATGTTTGTCAAATGTTGTTAGGAAGATCGTGGTAGTTTGATCATGAGCAGTACATGATGGACATGCCAACACCTATTCTTTGACAAAGGATGGAGTTCATCATAAGTTGAAGCCATAGAAAGAGGCAGAGGAAAAGGTATGCAGTAATGCAAGAATTTTTTTGCTTGATGGAAGAAGTTCCTAGAAGGTATGAGGCATGAGTATATGTGTTTTGCATTGATCCCTAGAGTTGATAAAGAGGATACTAATGAGGTAATTGTAGAGGTTTCAGATATGTTGAATGAGTTTCAAGATATTATTTCTAATAATGTACCTTAAGGTTTTCCTCCAATAAGAAAGATTAGTTATCAGATGGACCTGATTCTTGGAGCCAGTTTTCCAAATAAGGAAACTCATCATATGACTCTAGCAGAGAGTGAAGAGTTGAACAAACAAGTGCAAGAGTTGTTGAGGAAGGGATTGATCAAAGAGAGTTTGATTCCATGTGCAGTACATGTAATACTAGCACCAAAGAAGGATGGTGAATGGTGGATGTGTATAGATTATAGAGCCATCAACAAGATCACCATCAAGTATAGATTTCCCTTGCCAAGAATGTATGACATTATGGATTGTTTAAGTGGAATTGATTACTTCACAAAGATAGATTTGAAGAGTGGATATCACTAGATTTGGATTAGAGAAGGAGATGAATGAAAGACAACCTTCAAAACCAATGAGGGCTTGCACGATTGGTTAGTCCTTCCTTTTTGGCTAACCAATGCACAAAGCACATTTATGTAGCTTATGAATGAGGTATTCAAAGAATTTTTAGGAAAATTTGTTATTGTTTATTTAGATGATATTTTTATTTTCAATAAGACATTGGATGAGAACTTGATGCATAACCAAAGAGTTTTTGAGAAGCTATTGATTAATTTGAAAAAATGTAGTTTAGTGTAGTAAAATGCATACCCTTGCATTTTAACACTTGTTTGGACCTACCTTGCTTTATTTATCCCTTTTTATGTCTTAATTTGTCCTATTTTGCATCCACAAGCCCTATGAATGATATCTTATTCTATCTAATCCCGACATTCTCTAATGCATAAATGATAATTTATTGATTTCATTTGTGTGTCCCTAATTTTTGAGTCAGGACTAAAAAGCCACCTAGGGCATCTTTATCCCCCAAAGGTCTTAGGACCCTAATTTTGAGGCATCTTAATTGGGACCCTTTTTGGTGTTTGTGCCACAAGTTTCATGACTTGGGACTAAGATGCCACCTAGGGCATCTTATTCCTCCTTGAGTTATTTTTGGGATTTAATTTCAAATTTTGGTGAGATTTAGCATTCTTTATTTAATGGATTCATATGCTAGAATGGTGTGATGTAATTTTTGGATAGTAAGCATAGATAAGTATAAATAAAAGGTTCATTCATTCATTCCAATCCAAGTCTTTTATGAAAGTATTCCTAATAAAAAATTGAGTTCTTAAGATCATTCAAGAGTAATTCCATCAATCATTTGGAGCCATCATCAAGATTCAAGCATCATAAAGCTTCTTGCATCATGTGTGTTGTGCTAACATTTGTGATGTAGGTTTTTTATTCAAGCAAGACATTAAAGTCAATATCTTTGATTCAAGATCCATATCTATTGTAGCCATTTCACACAAGTTTGTAGACTTTACAAGAGTTTGTTGAGTTGTAGCATTTTATGTTGTTCATTCATCATTTCCCTTCATTATTCTATTTAATTTCAAGGTTTAATTACCAACAAGGGGTTTGACCAAGGAAAACACCGATTCACTAACAAACAACAAGTATTTCCCTTCTTGCATATTTGTGATTGTAGATTTAGGTTGAAGACTTGAAGATCATTTTGAGTGCAAAGTTGCATTACAAAGTTTTTGACTTCACGAAAACTCATCTACAAGCCAAATCTAGAAGTTTCAAAACCTAAGATTGGAGAAGAAGCAAGTGTAGAACTTGGAGCTCAAGATCACATTCAGAGTTTTCAAAAATTAAGAATGGGACTAATATGCCACCTTGGGCATCTTAGTCCTCCTGAGCATATTTTCAGAAATTCTTTCAAATCTAGTTCTAACATTTGAAGATTCTGCATCTGCCTCAAAAAAATTTAGTGGGAAAAAGACAATAATAAAGAAATATTTATCCCCCTTGGCATATTTGGACAACTTCTTTGAATTTATAGAATCCTCACATCTCCATACTTCCCAAGTACACATATCATATCTCCCTATTGCATAATTTAATCACTTGCATCCTTCATTTAGCTTGCATAACTAGGTTTTGTAGGTTGAATTCTTGGCTTTTCCAAGCATTTTCTTCATGGTGAACCCCTAAAATTTTAAAGAACACCCTCCTAGGTCCTCATTGAGAATCGACTCACCTTGTGAGGTTGCTAGTCAATCCAATTAGGACTCCTAGTAAATTTTTGAGTGATTAGTGGAAAGAAGGGTGACACCATCTCACCTACACTTTTCTTATTAATCATGTAGTTTTGTGAAGAGAGAGTTTGTGTATCTAGGATTTTTTGCCTTAGTAGAGGGTCATAAAATGGATCCAGAGAAGGTGAGAGCTATCATTGAATGGTCTACCCTAAGGAATGTTATAGAGGTAAGATCATTTCATGGTATAGCAAGTTTTTACAAAAAAGTTTATTAAAAATTTCAATAGTATTTATGCATCTCTAATTGAAGTGATGAGAGGGGATAGAAAGGAGTTTAAGTGGGCTATAGGAGCAGCCAAAAATTTTTATATGTTGAAGAAGAAAGTTATAGAGCAACATGTTTTGGCACTTCTAGATTTCAATAAGGTCTTTCAAGTAGATTGTGATGCTAGTGGCACTACTATAGGAGATGTTTTGAGTAAAGAAGGTAAGCCTATTGCCTATTTTAGTGAGAATTTAAATGATGCTAAGTAGAAATATTCTATCTATGATCAATATTTTTATGCTATATTTCAAGCTTTGAAGAAATGGAGGCACTATTTGTTTCCAAAAGATTTTTTTTTATATACTAATCACTAGGCTTTGGAATATCTCAATAGTCAAGGAAAGTTAAATCAAAGGAACTTAAAATGGGTTCAGGTTTTGTAGAGTTATACCTTTTTTTAAAACATAGGAGTGGAAGGTCAAATAGAGTTGCAAATGCCTTGAGTAGAAGGCATTTTTTTTTATAGAAATGAATACAAAGGTTGTTGGGTTCAATGAACTCAAGAGTTTGTATCTTGAAGATCCAAACTTTGCAGAAGTTTTGAAGGATTTTTTGGAACTTGTTACATTTGATAGGAAGAGATGGTTGTATTTCTTAATACAATATGGGATGTTGTTTAGAAGAATCCAATTGTGAATTCTAAGGAGTTCTATGAGAGAGAATCTAATCAAGGAGAAGCATAGTGGAGGATTGGCTGGAAATTTTGGTCATCATAAGACCATTTCTCTTGTCAGTGAGAATTATTATTGGCCATAGTTACAAAAAGATGTGAAGAAGTTTTTACAAAGTTATAGAGTATGTCAAATGGAAAAAGGAACCAATTAGAATACTTGATTGTATCATCCATTACGTGTACCTAAGAGGCCATGGGAGGATATTAGCTTGGATTTTGTTTTTGGCTTGCCAAGGACACAGAGAGAGCATGATTCCATATTTGTGGTGGTGGATATATTTTTAAAGATAGCACATTTCATTCTATGTCATAATAATAGTGATGTTGTTCATGTTGTAGAGTTTTTTTTCAAAGGGGTGGCGAGACTACATGGTCTACCAAAGAGTATAGTTTCAGATAGAGATACCAAATTTGTTGGTTATTTCTGGAGGACATTATGGAAGAAGTTGAAGATAGATTTGAAGTTCATTTTTGTACACCATCCAAAAAATGATGGACAAATGGAGGTGGTGAATAGGAGTTTGGGTAACCTGCTAAGATGTTTAGTATGAGATAAGCCCAAGGGATGCGACTTGATTATACCACAAGAATAATTTGCTTACAACAATTTTGTCAACATGAGCATTGGTAAATCACCATTCCAGATTGTGTATGGGAGTAGTCCAAGAACTGATTTTGAACTAAGAAATATGGATAAGGGGGAGAAGAGTAGTGTTGAGGCTGAAGATTTTGTTGAGCACCTAAATAATTTGCATGAAGAGGTGAAGAAACATATCAATAAGATGAAGGCACAATATAATACCAAGGAAGATAGAAAAAAGAGTTATAAGGAGTTTTAGATTGGAGATGAAGTTATGGTTCATTTGTGAAAGGAAAGGTTTCTAGTTGGTACATACAACAAGTTAGAGATGAAGAGGTTTCGACAATGCAAGATCCTGAAGAAGCATGATTCAAGAAATGCATATGAGGTAGAAATGCCTGATGAAATTTATAATTCACTTGTGTTTAAAATTTCAAATTTAATAGAATATCATGAAGGAGGAATTGATGAAGAAATAATAGAAGCATAGTGGAATATCCCCGCACCTACTTCATAAAAGGAGGAGATAAAAGAAATTTTGGATAGTCGTGTGGCGTAGAATCATAAGAAACATGAAATATGTAGAGTACTTGGTGAAGTGGAGAGGAAGGTGTATTGAGGATTCATCATGGTTTTTTGAGGCTAAGGTTAACCGTCTTGGTTTTCCTCTAACTCCTGAGAAGTAATAGAGTCACTTTTAAAATTACCCTGAGCATCTGATGCAAGAGCATGTAGCAGTGTATGACAATCTTGCATCACCCAAAAAAAATGTTTTTCCTTAATTTCTTTAGTTGTTCTAAGTTTGATGATGGAACTTAATGGGTTTAAGATAGTCAAGAGTCAGAAAAAGATGAAAAAATGGTCACTTACTATTTTTAGCAAGTTGGCCTAAATGTGCTCGTATGGACCTAAAAATTGACCCCAAGGAACAAAACTGAAAAAAAAATTCCATCATGAAAGAATCGCCTCAATACCTTACATGGTTTGGAAGATATTAAAGTTTTTCATCTTGGAAAATTTCTCCAATGCAGCTTCAAATTCAGATATGAAAACCTTAGAGGCCCTGAAATAGCTCAAAAAGTTGATGAACTGACCTTCGATGGGTTTAGCATTGAATATGTCTTCAAGAGCTTTCCAACAATATGTTATAGTAGTGAATCAAACAGGTGCCTAGATTAAAAGTTATGGCCTAACGAGGTTGCCCCTCTAAAAAGTGAATTTCACTAAAATTTCCTCATAGGCCAGAAATGATATGGCATGAATTTTGGCACAAAACAAAAGGGAAAGTTGAACTTTCTAAAATATTCTAGGGTGGTTATTGGGTAAAAATAAAAGGGTTAAGTGGGGGTTGTAGAAGGTGTATCCAATGGTGCAGATTATGGCTTAGAATAATCCATTTTGTTTTTAGAGTTGATTTTGGTGTAATGAATCAAGCTCATGAGGTTGTAGCATGTAAGTTTTGAATATATAAATTCATTTTATGGAAAATAATTGAAAGTGAGTTATTTTTCTATCTCACATCTTCTTTGTTGATATCTATTACAGTTATTTGTGTGGGTTTTGGGTAGTGTGGCCCTCATCAAGAGGCTATGGGTTTAAGCAATGTAGATTCCTTGATGAAACCCATGGATGAAGAAATGGTTGCATTGAAGAAAAATGATACATGGGATCTAGTACGTTTTCCTGAAGGATGGAAACCTGTTGGATGTAAATGGGTTTTCAAGAGAAAATCTAATCTAGATGGTAGTGTTGAGAAGCATAAGGCATGGTTGGTCACTAAGGGATATTCTTAGATGGAGGGAATTGACTATGGTGAGATTTTCTCTCTTGTTGTGAAGCTAACATCTATCTAATTCTTATTATTACGTGCAACAATGCATGATCTAGAAGTGGAACACATGGATGTGAAGACATTTTTCCTTCATGGTGACTTAGAGGAAGAGATTTATATGTCACAACCATATCATTTCGTTGTTAAAGGTAAAGAAAATTTGGTTTGCAAGTTGAAAAAGTCTTTATATGGTCTTAAGTAGTCTCCTAGAATGTGATACCAAAAGTTTGATACCTAATAGTTATCATTGGGATTTCTAAAATCTAAATATGACCATTATGTGTATTGCAAATCTAATAATGGTCATATTCTCATAATTTCATTGTAAATAGATGATATGTTATTATTTTGGAATGGTAAAAGTTTGATTTCAAATTTGAAGTCTTAGTTCTTAGCACAATTTGAGATGAAGGATCTAGGTGTAGTGAGGTATATTCTAGGGATAGATATTAGAAGAGACAGAGCTAAGAAAAATCTTTGGTTAAGCCAAAGTAAGTATGTGAATATAGTGTTGGAGAGGTTTAACATGATAACTTGTAGATAGTTAGTTGTTCCTATAATGCAAGGGATGAAACTTTCTATGGAGGATTGTCCAAAATATCCTTCTGAGATGGATGATATGACTAGAGTACCATATGTGAGTGTTGTTGGTAGTCTTATGTATGCTATCTTCTATACAAGGCTAAACATTTCCCAAGCAGTGGGAGTCCTTAGTCAGTTTATGGCTAATCTTGGACAACTACATTGGGATGTAGTGAAGAGAGTGTTCAAATATTTGTGGGGTACTTTTGAGTATTCCTTATGTTTTCATGGTTATCCTACTAAACCTTAACACTCTATGAGTATTCATGGATATGTGGATTCAAATTGGGAAGATAACATTGACATCAGAAGATCCACCAATGGATATGTGCTCACAATGTATGGTGGTGCTATCAATTGGATGAGTAAGCAACAAGTTGTAGTTGCTTTGTCCACAATAGAAGTAGAGTACATGGCAGCTAGTCACACTTGTAAGGAATCCATTTGGCTTAAAATTTTGTGTTTAGATATTGGTTTTGATGTAGCAAATATTACTATCTATTGTGACAGTCAGAGTGCCATTTTCTTGGCAAAGAATCCTATTTTCCATGCAAGAGCATAGCAAATTGATGTTTAATTTAATTTTGCTTGTGATATGGTGGAAGATGGAAAGGTGAAGTTGGAGAACGTTGAAACACTAATGAATATTGCACATGCATTGAAAAAGCTAGTGGGTGTGGAAAAGTTCAAATGATGTTCAGAGTTTATGGGCCTCACAACCTCTAGTAGTTAAATCCTGTTACTTTCATTCTCTTCAAAGGTGTTTGACAAGTGGGAGAATGTTGGGAAATAGAAGGTGTCTCAACCTTTGATTTTTCATAGTTGCATTGATTTTTAAAATATTAAATGTTTCTAATTTTCTCACATTGTCTTGTGAGTTACAACTTGCAGTTTCTATTTGAATGAGGAGTCAATTTAGAAAGTTGATTTTATAGGTAGAGTTGTGCAGAAAAATGTTTTTTTTTTTCAAATTTATGTTTTGAGTTTACATGGTTCATGTTAGTTTTCAAGGTAAATTTTTTTTAGCAAGTGCATATTTTTCAATGTGGCATGTGGTGACAATTGAAAACTTACCATTATGCATGTGCAGTGTTTTTGGCACTTTCCATGTTGCACATTCATCCTTTGGCAGTTGTTTTAGAAATGTCTAGTTTATGCATTGTAAGCTCTTATATATTAAGCACTTGTATTTTGGAGTTGTAAGTTGCTATTTTATTGAAGTACCATTATGCTTTTGGAATTACTCCATAATTGACAAGTGTTAAAACTCCTCCAAGAGCAGAGTTTTGGAATTATATTGTAACTTGTTAATTGTTACCGAATAATATAATTGAGTTGTGTTTTGGAGTGTGGGGTTTTTTATCTCAAAAGGGTTTACCCCACATGCAATTTTGTGTTATGATTTCTTTGTTTATCTGTTTATGATATGTATGTGCATCTAATTCTTTAATAGTTAAAGGGTGTTTAAGAAATTTTTGTAACTCTCTCCTACATAGGTTAGTGTAGGAAGTTGCTTCGCTTACCTAGATTCCTTTTAGATTTGATAGTTAGAGTGTCATATGTTTAGCCAAAATCCTATGTATCATTTTTGTACTATGTTGATGTTCAATATCACTTTATGTGAGAAATAATTGAGAATGGTAAGGTATTTACAAAGAAGATTGACACTTTGGTTAATTTTGAAAATTCTCTCATGAAGCCAGTGACCACAGATAATTTATCTTGGTGCAAGAAGGCCAGGGGCCTTGATCACTATACTTGATTATACTTTTTATTTATATCTCATGGATGTAATTGCAATTTACAATTTCAAGTGGGAAAATGTTAGGATAGATTACATTATAATTTCTATCCTAAGTTGATAATTATGTGTCTCCATGTTCATTGGGAAGTGCCTCCATGTATCTATCTTATATGGAAAAAAATCTTGATAAATGAGTTTAATCCTAGAATGGAAAGGGGCTATTTTTTTCAAGAGTGAGTTCTATGGTCTAAATTAAGGTTGGTGTGATCTCATGAATGAGATGAATGTTATTGTGGGTTGTGGTTGGAGCTTTCTCATGTGCATGCTCATGATTATAGAGCTCAAGATATAATATTGGATAAATGGGTGAGAGACCATTATCATGAGGAAATTTATCCTTGTTTTCAATGACTTGATTAAGGATTACATCTTTGTTTATTTTAGTGAACCTTTCAATGAAATTACATCATTGGTTAGAATTAAGTATGGAATTTCATTCAATGGTGTATTTAGTTGATTTGGATTGTGATAATTAGTATCAATACCATCGTTCTTGGTTTTATAAGTTCCCCCCAAGAAGGGAAACCAATATATGAGGGATTAATTATAGGAAGGATTTTCTTCACATATTTTGTATCTAGTGGTTCACCTTGTAGTAGGATTCATTAGTCATAATTTAAGATTTGATGTAGTATAGGATGGGTATTTATTGAATTAAAATTGTATCAAATGGGTTACATAGGGGAAGTCATTTGGACTCAAATATTTGAGATGATGGTAATTAGACTAATTATGTAGAAAATAATACTCAACTATTGAATGGGTGATAGCCTTAGCTAATATTTTGGAGGAATTTATAAAATTGTGGATAGAAATTGTTAATGGATAAGATGATTCCCAAATCTTGGAATAGATGGTTAGGTGAACTATGTAGATTTATTTTCTAAACTTGAATTAATCTATATATTACACTTAAATGGGTTGTAAGGATTTTTTGAATTGACTTGGATTTTGGAATCTATGGATGTTTGTATAGTTCCAAGGATTGTAATATGGTCCCTAAGATAGCTTAAGTGCACTAAATGATGGATTGGGTGATTATTTTATTTAAAGATATCAAAATTGATGTTTCAATTTATCTAAGAATATATCTTGAAGATGATAATATTTTTAAATTATAAAAATATTTATGGAAGAAGGTGGTAACTCAATGCTCAAGGATAACCTAAGGTTTCAAATATTTGGTTTTGATTTGAAGATTGCTAAGGTTGTGTTTCAACTTAGATATTAGATTAATGATTGGGAAATGGAGGTGAATTCAGATTTGGATAATTCATAGAAGACTAAGGCTTCAAAATTGTCATATAATGAAGAATTTGTGATGGATTAAGGTTTTGGTTTGGATGAGTGGTAAATGATGGAAAAATGATAATTGGTAGGTGTTATGGATGGGGAAAATATATGTACTATGGACTAGGAATAATGTTTGGGAAATGGGATAAATGTTGTAAGGTTAAAATTATGTATTTATGGATTATGTGTTTCATAAGTGAATTATGAATTTTGGACTAAGAGAAGGTAAAATTAATTTAAGGACTAATATTATGGATGATGGATATCCTAAAATTTTATTCATATTTTTGTTTTAAGGGTATGTACAGCATCATGATGTGCCAAAAAGTGGCAATATGATGGGTATGTATAGGGTATGTGGCTAACAATTTTTTTTTTACCTGAAATTGATGAAACGAAAAGGGTTTTTAAAGGAGATTTTCAAATTTATATCAATATAAATTATTCTTTACTTTGAATTTAATAAATAATTATTATTCATTTTCTATTTGAATTATGAATAAAGTCCCAATTGATAGGATGATTGAAAAGCATCTATAGCTTTCAAATAGTATCACATTTTTTGAATATGAAACATGTGTTACATTCTATACTTCGCACACTATAAGATTAAAAAAGAAAAAGAATTTCATGAAGTTTTGACCAAGTTAATGTGGTCAAACATATGTTTTTTTTTTTTTTAAAGTTGTAATAAAAAATTCATAATTAATTATTTACTTGGAAAAAATTACATAAAAATATGTAACACATCAAGACATGAGTCCTCTACTTATATCTAAAATGTTATAAAAAAATATTATCATTTTATTGTGGTTAGGATGGTCAGATACACACCTTCTTATTTTTCCCTCAAATTTAAGTACTACTACATTGAAATTTCAAATTTTCGCCAAATAGATTTGAAAAAAAAAAAACCTAGTAGTTTAGAAACTATATTCAATTTGTTACAAATTCTATTTTTACATATTTTTGAAATAATATAGATAACTTATTCAGATTTTTATGTCAAGTTTCCTCACTCTGTTTTTTCTATTTTTTTTGCCACTTAAGGGCCTATTTTTTCCATGATGATCCTGCACCTACCCTTAAGGATATCATCTCAAATTTTTCATTCAAGTAAAAAAAATATCTAAGAAAATGGATATTATTGACTTAGTTTGATGGTTTGGAAAAAAGAAGTTAGTAAAAGAAAACCCAAGCAAGCAAACATAATAACAAGCCTATATTATTGAAATAAAGAAAATAGGGGTTCCACCTTTTGGTAGACCTATGGAACCTAGCGGATATGAGGACCTATCTTATTTCCTCTAGTTCATTCAAGAAAACCCTATAGATCTCAATCTAAATATTGAATTAAAGAAGAGAGCTTTGTAATAAGGTGTCCTTGGGTGTTATTAAAGACACAAAGGGAGTTCACCACTAAGTAAAGGCTTAGAAAGAAGGAAATATAAATGATATGCAATTCTAACAATGTAGCCTAGAATGTGATACTAAAAATTAGAATAATGGACTAAGAATGAACAGAGGTGTACTTAGAAAATTGAAGATGGTTGAAACAAGGTATGCAATCTTAAAATTATAAATTTTGAAGCACACTAGGACTCATACACCAGTAGGGGAGATTCAGTCCTAGTTTAAGGTTTCAAGTTGAGACTAAAATCTGCAACTAGTAAAGCAAGATCTACAAGAAATATCTGAAAATTGGTAAATTATTGTGATTCATACACTAGTTGTGGCAATTTAGTCCCAATATCATGGTTGATCTAAAACTTTTATACCCTCTAGTGATTTACTATAGATTCTCTCTTATTTGATCTTTTAGTTTGAAACTTTGAATTTTGACCTATAGGTGAATTTCTATAATCTTGCAAGAAAGGTGACAACTTTGAAAATTTTCAACTTTGACAAAATTTTCCAATATTTCTCTTGAATGGATCTTCAACCTAAATCAAACACTTGGAACAAAGGCTACAATCTTAAAATGAACTGGCTAGCATGAATGTAGATCTTGACTCTTGATTGAATGTTATGGATCTTGACTTGAATGCTTGCTTGAATCATAAGAACCAACATCACAAATGTTAGCTCAAAAATAAACATGATGTATGATGACTTTGACATGATTCTTGAGTCTTGAAGATAGCTCCAAAATGTTTGATGATAAAATTTTGAATGATCTTGATCTCATAAACTTTCTATACGAATGCTTCATAAAATTTGTAGGAGAAAATATGTGAAATAACCTTGTATTTATACTTGTTTATGCCAAATTTCTTGAAACTACAACACTACAAGCCAACATCAAATCTAGAAGAATAAAATCTTGCCAAGAATTGAATTCAAAATAGGTTTAGGCTAAGTGGGACTCATATTCCAGTTGGGGCATGAGTCCTAGTAGCCCAGGCTTGGGACACATATTTCAAGAAATGTTAAGTTCAATGCCAAATTTAGGTTCATGCCCCAAAACTTATTAGGTGGGACCATATGCCCAAGGTTGCATATGATTCCTAGATCACTAAATCTAGAACACAAAATCTAAAAACATTAAATTATGATTGGTCATTAGATTTGTGTCGAGATTATCCTCAGAAAGATGTATTAAATAAGGCTTGTGGATACAAAATAGGACTAAATAAGGCATAAAGAAGCCCAATTTTAGTAGGGAGGGCCAAAACAAGTGTTAAAATGTAGAGGGATATGTTTTCCTACACTACGCTTAGGCCCCACTATAGTGAGAGCAGGAACTTGCTTCAAACTCACACTAAAGTAGAAAAAATCACATCAAGAGGGGTCCAAATGTACCAATTCCAATGAGATAGGATGAAAATATCAAGAGGGTTATGCAAGACCCCAAGATCAAGATCCTATGGTAGACCAACATAGGCACAAAAGAACACATGTGTAAATAATTTAAGGAGCATCAACAAGGAACAAGCATACACTGCCACAAACAAAAAGAAGAAAGAAAAACAAAACAAAATGGGTGGATCAAGCCTCAACCATTTGTCCAACATGATGTGGATTAGATCTAAGTTGTTTGTCCAAAAAAATTTACAAGTGGAACATGATGTCCACTATGCAAACCAAACACATTCTCATAAGTGCTAGTGGAACCTTAGGCTATCCACTAGGTGAGCCCCTAGTGCGACACATATGCACATGGCTGGTATGCACTCACACAAACAAGCAAGTGGCTATGGGAAAGTCCTGTCTAAGTTTGAATCCCATATAGTAACCATACAAAAGCTATACCTCCTAATAAATTTGATAATGTGCCACACAACACGACAACAAGAATTCATGAAGAAAGCAAAACTTTGTATGCTAACACCCTTGAACAAACATGATGGCTCCACATGCAAGAAAAGTGTGTTATGTAAGGTGGCCGTATAATGGTTATTGTAAATAGAAAATAGTGTAAGGTATGTTTAAAGGAGTTTTACTTCTAGTTCATGTAAGGTTTTAACTTAGGGAGCATTGCGCCTAATGTCTCCAAGAGATGACCAATCAAAGAATAGAAAATTCACAACTTAGGAGATGCAATGTGTCACATCAAGCCACTAAGAGGAATATAATATACTAGGAGAGATCACACTCTTGGAGGAAATCACACCCAATGCCACCACAAAGAGAAAGATGCATCGCATGCAGTAATAATACTACACAGTGAAACATGAATTTTAAATTGAAATGCAATAGAATAATTCCAATGTATGCCCCCACTTTAAAGAAATTGCTAAACACCATGCTACGAGCAATTACTTTAAAGTAGAAAATGATCAATGCTAACAATAAAGAGGACATGAGAGATTATTTTGAAAGCTCTATGCCAAGTCATATGTTTCCAAATAAAGCTACATCATGAAAAAGGGTTTCCCCCAAAATGAAATCCCAAAATCACATACAAGATCCATGGATTCAGGCTTAGTATGTTTTTGCTACAATGTGTTTATAGAGCTCATAACTATCATCATTCCCCAACTACTCATGGAACAAGAAGAATGGCATAAAGAGAGAAAAAAAAAGAAAACATTTTAGGTCGACATGGAAGAGACCTATATGTCTCAATTCCTTGCATCATCCCCAAAAGGAAAACACAAGACAAAGAAAAGATAAAGGAAAATCTTTACAACATAGAGAAGAATGTAGAAACAAATAGAGGGATGTCACAAAAAGAGAGAGATACATAAAAAAAAATAGCATGGGAGATCACATTAAGAACATGCAATCACACACATAACATAAAAAAAGAAAACAATACAAAAGAATAGGAAGGAACATGCGAGTCAACCTATTAGCAGGTTGTCCACATCCAAATCTTGTTCATCATAAACAGAAGGAGGAAGACTAGCCAAAGGGACAATAGCATGTGAAGTACTAGGACAGGCTATCAGTGCAAGACAAGAATAGTTGAGGTGAATGATGATATGTTGCTCTTGGGTATGTGCAGGATCCTAATGGGCCAAAAAGTGGAAATATCATGGGTATGTGTAGGTTATGTGGCTGACAACTTTTTTTTACCCAAAATTGATGAAACAAAAAGGGTTTTTAAAGGAGATTCCCAACTTTCCACCAATATAAATTATTCTTTACTTTCAATTTAATAAATAATAATTATTCATTTTCTATTTGAATTATGACTAAAGTCTTGATCAATAGGATGATTGAAAAACATCTAGAGCTTTCAAATGGTATCACATTTTTTGAATCTGAAACATGCGTCACATTCTATGCTTCACATACTATCAGATTAAAAAAAGAAAAAAATAAATTTCATGATGTTTTGACCAAGTTAAGGTGGTCAGACATACGAGATTTTATATTTTTTAAAAGTTGTAATAAAAAAATCATAATTAATTATTTACTTGGAAAAAAATTACAAAAAAATATGCATCACATCTGGACATGAGTCCTCTACTTATATCAAAAATATTATCATTTTATTGTGGTTAGGGTGGTTAGATAGACACCTACTTATTTTTCCCTGAAATTTAAGTACTATTGCATTGAAATTTCAAATTTTCACCATATATATATATATATATATATATATATATAAATAAACCTAGTATTTTAGAAACTACATTCAATTTTCTATAGATTCTATTCTTACATATTTTTGAAATAATATAGATAACTTATTCAAATTTTTACGTCAAGTCTCCTCACTCTAATTTTTCTAAATTTTTTGCCACTTAAGGGCTTGTTTTTTCCATGATGATCCTACACATACCCTCCTTGCAAAAAGGAAATGACTTGAAATGAATGTAAAACATGCAATAGTGAGTATTCTATGATCCTACAACTATTACATGGCAAGGAAAAACAACTATTGTTATTGATCATAATGAGCAGACAAAGTATCAACTTGACGCATATCGAATGAGATATTCCTACATGTAGTATCTATCAGTTTAAGATGTACCAAAGGTAAATTTGTCTTGGAAAATTATTTTGTAATAGTGTTAATATTGAATGAAGGCTTGTTTATTTCTTTCGAGGGACAATAACCAAGACTATTAGTCATTTCTTGCATTTTAGGCTCTATAGGGACACAAATACCTTATTCTCTAGCACCACATCCTTTTCTACTATACCCCATTTATTTCATAATTTTATAACCTCTTCCATAAATATTTTTCATTTCTTTCAAATTCGGTGGTTGTTTAACTTCATAAAAGATTTTTGTGTATGTTGTCTTTTCTTCTAAAGTGGTTGAAGTGGATGCTTTTGAATTTTGTATTTACATTACCAGTTTCTCTTTTCTATTTTTAGACTCTTTGTATATGATCATGTATTCACCCATGAATGTAGGTATGAAATAAAAGGAACTCCAATCATCTTTTGATAACTTTGTGACTTATTCAATATGCTTTTCCTTTTCTTTCTCAACATGCAAACAACTTTCAGGTTCAGGGTCAGCCTTAATTGTATACACTTTGTTATATATGTGAGTAATGGTAAATTGTAACTTGGTTGCTGCAAAATATTAACATTATCAAATTTCCTTTTAGGTAATTCTAAGATAAGCACAAGTTTATGTTGAACAAATGGTTGTTGTGAGGGTGGATGGATGATAAGTTCATGCTTAGGATATTACTTCAAGGGATATCTAGTGTGCATAACATCAAAATTGTTGTCCTTATTTTTATGATCACTTAGTGAAGGGGAATCTAATGTCACTTCATCATCTTCATCTAAGGAAGGTATATTATTATTATTTGAAAGAAATGTCTCAATGTTACCATTTTATTCCACCATGATATCTTCCCTAGTAGGAGAGTTTTTAGGAGAGCTACAAACTAGATGTTCATGACATTCAATGGTTGGTTCTTCTAAAATGACTTCATCACAAGTAAAGGAGTTATCAATGGTTGAATTTTTTTTCTTATTAATTATTGCATTCTCTTGTTCAATAATGTTTTCCCCAAAGGAAGAGAGAAAAATAGGATTCTCACAAATTTCATTGGTTTGATCATCTAAGACCAAAATATCTTCTTTACAATTGGGAGAGATATTATGAGAGGGCCAAATATTATTGTTAGGGTTGTCCATGATTTCATAATTTTTCTCTAAGGTCTCATTCTCTTGTGTCATACTATCTAAGCTAGTAGGAGAGCTTTTGAGAGGTTCATAAAATTCTATGATTATATTTTATAAAATAACTTCATCACAAATGGGGGAGGCATCAAGGGAAGGGCAACTATGATTTTCATGTTTACCGATGATTGGATCCTTTTGTTCAAATAGACCTTTCGAAATGTTAGGGACATTAGGAAGGAGGGAAATAATGCTATAAATCTCAATCATTGGATCTCTTAATACCAACATATCCTCTTCACAAATGTGTTATTCATGATTGTTCATGATTGTATCCTCTTTCATTAAAGCATTCTCACAAGTAGGGGAGGTGTTAAGACATTTATAAATGATCTCATCTTCTTGCTTCCTAATATCTTCCCATGGGGGAAGAGGAGAGGGACAATTAGGATTCTCAATGATTGTATCATCTTTCACCAAGATACCTCTGTCACTAATAGGAGAGGTATCAGGAGAAAAAAATTTATGATTGTTATGATTGTCTACACTTGCATCCTCTTGTGTTATGATGTTCTTAAAAATCCGATATATACTAGGATGGTATCCCACATGTTTGTTGAGGGTTTTATTTTGTTTTCCTAGATTATTCTCATGAGTAAGGAAAATAGAATCATACAAGTCATGTGATGCTCTATGAACACTAAATGCTTGAAAAGAAAACATGTTATCATGGAAAAGTAAGCTATCTAAATTATGCAATGCTTCTAAAATGTAAACAAATATAGATTTGAAAAAAATTGAATATTGAAATGATTTTTGAAATGCTTTAAGAATGAGTACACTAAATGGATGATTTGACCTAGATACATAAAATAGAAGTTCTTAAAACTTTCCAGACTGATACAATAGGTTACTAACAAGCCTAAGGAGTACATATATGAAGTATTTAATGTTGTAAAAGGTAGTTTTAGGTTTAATTTGGGACTAAATTGCAAAGAGGGATATATGAGTCCTAGTTAGTTTTTTTGAAGGGTTCAAATGCTAAAAACACATACAACACAAAACCTGCACTGGGACTAAATCAACCAGAGGGGCGAATGAGTCCTAGATGAGGGATTTAACACTAAATTCAACAAATTATTAGTGAATGTTAAGGTTTCTAACCTGTATGTAGTTTAGACTAGGGTATGTGCAGGATCATCATGGAAAACAAAATCCCATAAGTGGGGAAAAATTTAGAAAAATCAGAGTTAGGTAACTTGATGTAAAAATTTGAATAATTTATTTGTATTATTTCAAAAATATGTAAGAATATAATATGTAGCAAATTGAATGTAGTTTCTAAACTACTAGGTTTATTTCTTAAAAGAAAATCTATTTGGTGAAAATTTGAAATTTCAATGTAGTAGTACTTAAATTTCATTGAAAAAATAAGTAGGTGTTTGTTTGACCACCCTAACCACAATAAAATGATAATATTTTTTTATAAGATTTTACATATAAGTAGAGGACTGATGTCTTGATGTGATGCATATTTTTTTGTAATTTGTTTCCAAGTAAATAATTAGTTATGAATTTTTTATTACAACTTTTAAAAAATATAAAAACTTGTATGTCTGACCAACTTAACTTGGTCAAAACTTCATGAAATTCATTTTTTTTAATCCTAGAGTATGTGAAACACAAAATGTGATGCATGTTTTGGATTCAAAAAATGTGATATTGTTTGAAAGATATAGTTGTTTTTCAATCAACCTATCAATTATGACTTCAGTCATAATTCAAATAGAAAATGAATAATATTTATTTATTAAATTAAAAGTAAAGCATAATTTATATTGGTGAAAAGCTGAGAATCTCCTTTAAAAACCCTTTTCGTTTCATCAATTTTGGGTAAAAAAAATTCATTAGCCACATGGGCCATCATATCTCTTACATATCGCCACTTTTTGGCCCATCATGATCCTGCACATACCCACTATGTGCAATTATAGATTTCAAATGAAATTCAATGATGCAAGATGGAAAAATGCTACCTATCTACACTTTCACTAATGCAAGATTTAGAAGCCTTAAATGCAAATTAACTAATGCAATACCTAATGCAAAGCTAATGTAATCTAGATCTAGGACTATGATGCACTGCAAATAAGAAATAAGGTGTCCAAAGGCTAGGCTCACCAAAAAGAAATAAATAAAATAGGGGTTCCACCTTTTGGGAGATGGAACCTAGTATATATGGGGACCTATCCTATTTCCTCTAGTTCATTAAAGGAAACCCTAGAGATCTCAATATAAAGATTGAATTAGGGAAGAGAGGTATGAAATAATGTGCCCTTGGGTATGATTAAAGAAAAAGTAGGGTTAGAAACTAAGTAAAGGCTTAGAAAGAAGGAAATGTAAATGATATGTAATTCTAAAAATGTAACCTAGAATGTGAAACTAAAAATAAAAATAATAGATTGAGAATAAATAGAGGTGCACCTAGAAAAATAAAGATGCTTGAAACAAGGTCTATAATCTTGAAATTATGAATTTTGAAGCACACTGGGACGCATGTGCTAGTAGGGTGATTTAGTCCTAGTTTAGGGTTTCAGGTTGAAAATGGAATCTACAAATAGTAAAGAAGGATCTATAGGAAATGTCTAAAAAATTGAATATTGGGACTCATACACCATTTGTGGCAAGCTAGTCCTAGTATTAGGGTTGATATGAAACTTTGATATCCTCTAGTGATCTCTTGTAGCTTCTCTCCCTTTCGATCTTTGAGTCTGAAACTCTGAATTCTGACTTGTACGTGACTTTTTTGTAATCTTGCAAGAAAGGTGACAACTTTGACAACTTTGCAACTTTGACAAATTTCTCCAATATTGCTCTTCAATGGATTTTCAACCTAAATCAAAACCTTGGAACAAGTTACAATCTTGTACTAAATGGCTAGCATGAATGTAGATCTTGACTCTTGATTGAATGTTATGGATCTTGACTTGAATACTTGCTTGAACCATAAGAATCTACATCATAAATGTTAGCTAAAAAAAACATGATGCATGATGACTTTGTCATGATGCTTGAATCTTGAAGATAGCTCCAAAATGCTTGACAATCAAATCTTGAATGCTCTCGAATTCCCTTGATCTAATAAAATTTCTATAGGAATGCTTTGTAAGATTTGTAGGAGAAAATATGTGAAATAACATTGTATTTATGCTTGTTTATGCCAAATTTCCAAAAATTACAACACTACAAGCTGACATCAAATCTAAGCGAATAAAATCCTACCAAGAATTGAATTTAAAATAGGTCGAATATAAGCGAGACTCATATGCCAGTTGGGGCATATGAGTCCTAGTAGCCTAGGCTTGGAACACATATTTCAAGAAATGTTAAGTTCAATGCCAAATTCAGGTTCATACCCCAAAACTTAGGTGGAACCCATATGCCCAAGGTGGTGTATGAATCCCATATCACTAAATCTAGAACACACAACCCAAAAATATTATATTATGATTGGTCATTAGATATGTGTCAGGATTATCCTAGGAAATATGTATCAAATAAGGCTTGTGGATGCAAAAAAGGACAAAATAAGGCATAAAGAAGCCTAATTTTAGCAGGGAGGGCCCAAAAAAATGTGAAAATGTAGAGGGATACATTTTCCTACACTACAATTATTTAATAAAGGTCTACCAATAATTTTTGGTTCACATATATACTACCTATCAAGTGATAGATAGCTAGGGAATGATAGGTTGTTTACCAATTCACCAATACTTTAGAGGCCAAATCCTTCCCAAAAGTTAGCTCTATCTCTCCACTCTAAAATTATTAAGTAGCTTCTCATGCCTAACTAATATCCAATGTGACACAATAAAGGATGGTGAATGGTCTTAAACTAGGCTACACAAGCCTTTGAAGAGGTATCCTCAAAATACCAAAAGGTTACATAAGGACTATTCCATGTATATGAAAATAAAAAAATGTTAAATACCTTGGAGGAAAGGGTAACACACTATTTTCCTTCAATTCATCAAGGTATAAATTTTTTGGAGGCTTAGCTCAAATGATAAAATTCCCTTCCATGAGGCATGATTTTCAATTCACCCCTCAATTTTTATAGTATGTTGAAATTCTAAAGTTGAGGTTTCTCCCTTGGTGATGAAATCTAAGATATAAACCATAAAAATATATTTTTGAAGTACATTTGATTCTAATCCTCAAGATCAATCAACAATACAAGAGGGAACTATACAAAAATACCACTTTGATATTAAAAGACACAGGTTAATCTTTATTCAAAATTAAAATGTGAAATTTAATATTAATCCCAATGTTAGTGGGAGAAAATGAATGAAAAAATATAAGACAAACAAAAATACAAAATATCTAGAATCAATTTCTTCATATAAATTATATTCCAAAATCCACTAAGTTAGTAGTTTTAAGCTTGTAGCTCTTTGACACATGAAAAAAAATGCATTAAAATTTTAGCCATAAAATAGAAAAAAAAGTTAGTTCAAGGGAATGATAAACATTATTAGTATATTGTTTATGATTTTCTAATATTTTTTTCTTAATGTAGGAAAAAGGCTAGGTATGCAAAAGTTATGAGAATTTGAATTTTTAAACTAAAAGGAAACTTTTTAAATGACGATTCCTATTTTTTCGGTGCAAATTGAAGAAAAAATACTTAATCCACTATGTATAGGGATTTTCATTATCTTTCCAAAACATGCAAGTTTTTGGAAATCTTTAGCAGTAAAAAAATATGCTTATTTTCATAAAAGGTTATTTTTGGAAAACTGGATGGAGAAGCGGGGTGTATAGTCCCTTGTTGAGAAGCATTTGGTTTCCTAGCTGACCATGGATATGCATTGGGAATTTTTAAAGAGTATGGGTACTAAAATTGATCCCCTTTCGTGTGGTAATGTCCAAGGACTAGAGAAAGAGCTAGAGGGTGGGAAAATCTCATAGTTTTAATAGGACTAGGGGGCTAAGAGGGTTGCAACCAAAATAGGTAGTTTTATTGAAGGAAAATCTATGATTTGATGTAGTTAAGGGTGGTTTTTAAGGATGGGAAGTGATTTAATTTATAAAAATCATAGTTTTGGCAAAGTGAAGGTGGTTTAGTAGGAAAAAACCCCATGATTGGTTTATTTGGAGTGGTTTTCAATGATAGGAGGTAGCCTCACCTAGAAAACCCATAATTTTAATGGTTTAGCACAAAAGAACCATGGTTTTGAATTATTTAAGGTAGTTTTAGATGTTATGGGTATATTTTTAAAGGGTTAAGAATGGTATTTTAATAAACTACAAAGTTCAATTGCAAAATTTTAAGCAACTATAAAATCTAAAACCATGGATTTAATAAACTACTAAATTGAATTAAAAAATTTCCATGGATTTATTGGGCTGTACATTTAAAAATAAGTTTAGATTCGACCTTAAGCTTCAATGTGTGTTTTCCTAAACTATGAATAATGTGTACAATCACAATGCCATCCCACTATACTAATGTATCTCATTTCGAGAAAAATCATGTCCATGATGATGCCACACTTACATCATGCTAAAGTCACCCCATCCTTTTACTAATGTCATCATTAGAGCTTTCCATTTGAACCAAACACCAAAAGAAAGTAAAGTTGGCAAGTTCAATTCCAAGGGTTTTCTCCATAAATTTAGTCTTAGGTGACATCCCCATAGGAATAGTTCCACATTTTTGAGCTATAAATGGGTTTAGATAGAAACTCCCAAAAAATATTTAGTTATGCTTCAAGACCCTAAGAAGGTACTAGAATCTCCAAAATTCAATGTTGATGCTCTTTGAATCTCATTAATACATTTTCAATTCTTGCAATTAACTAATTTAAATAATGGTGACCATAAATCCTTCTAAATGTATATTTGTGTAGAGAAGAAGGATTCACTACTCATGAGTCTCCTTATTCTCAAGAGAATCCCAAGGAGTGAACTACCCTAAACTACCTCAAGGAACAAAGTGAGAGTTTCAAAACCATAAAGAGTAGGTCATAGAGGTTTTTTGGATAAAATAACAAGTTTTTGGCCAAGGACTGTACTACAAAATACAAATAGCAGCATGACATGTTGGAGTCCTAGAGGAACGCTAACATCTCATACCAATTGAAAATGAGGATGTCTTAAAGAATCGATAAAGTGATTACTAACAATCAGATTTCTAAGAACTTCTAGAGTACAAGAGAATAACAAAAAGTAATGGAACTAAAATAAAGGTAAAGTAACTAATAAGAGTAAAGAGGATAAAAAAAAGTTCTCACAATAGCCTAAGTGATGAAGACTCCAACAAGTAGATATCTTCAATACATGCACACATAAGATCGAGGGAAAATAATGGGCTATTTTGAAATTTACCTCAGTGAAACCCCATTTCAGTGTTCCCACCTCCATGGACAAAGTTAGATAGATAAAGAGAACAAACAAGTAGAAGTGAATGAGTGCAAGAGCGATAAAAGGAAACCCTACTCAAGGAGGAGAACTTTTATCATGAAGTATAGATGCAATGATAAGGGATGTGTGAAACCCCAAGAGGCTCAAAGATACAAGGAACAAGATAGATATTACCTACAAGGCTTGAGGAAGCTAAGGAGAAAGATGGAGCTGCAAGAGCCAAGAGAGTTGCAAAGAGTGTTGTAAGAATGTGAGAATGTTGTTGTAGCAAGTTGTAGAGAGTTGCGTAAACAAGAGAGAAAAAGAGAAAGATAAGAGAGAAGCCAAGAAGCTAGAGAGAAGCTAGAAGACCAAATGAATTGAAAAGATAGCATTTAAAGAGAGAAGAGGGAAAAGAAGCTTCCTGAGCTGTTATAAGACATCCTGGGCCATTACCACTATCAAAAGTGGTTGAAAAGTGGAAAGGAACTCATAAATAGTTGTTTGAACATTGAAATTTTACAAGATGCTAGCGCAACACACATACGTTTGTGCGGTGTGCTAGTGTCTAAACACATTGTGCTTCAAAATGACAAGAATGAGAAAAACAAGAGTTTTAACACAAAGTTGATACATGAAGGTAGCCGCTGAAAAAGGGGTTCCAAGCATCTTGAGAAGGAAAAAATGTTGATGCGAGGACTAAAATGAGCCTAAATAAATGCTAAGGGATTGGACACTAAAATAGATACGATAATGTATGTGAAATTGTAAGGGGTGCAATTTTACGACATTACAATTTGCATGGATTGACTACCTCAATTATCATTTATTTTATAGAAAATTTCTTCCACAAATTCTTGATCTCTACACTCAATACCATGAACTAGTAATGGAGAGGTATGCCAAGGGTGTAGAGGAATTTTCTTTCATTCCCTAGTTAGTCAGATCAAATTTGGAAGAGACACTTATTTACAAAACATTATTAAAGATAGTGGCTAGGGTTTCCTTTGTGACACAAATTTCATGGAAAGTTTGGTATTCTCCTCTATGTGTATTAAGGATCCAAGAGCTTAAAAAAGAAAGATTCTTCTTGATTTTAAACTGGACAATAGAAAAGTTATTTTCTTGTAATTATGATACTATAACTAGCTTAATGCCTTTGAATCAATAAGAAAACATTATTTTTTTCATTTTATCCCTTTAGATATGTTCTTTAATCCTCCATCTTAGTGATATAATTTATGTATATGTTGCTTACCTTGCTATAGTGCTTAAGTTTGTTACATCCATATGTGAATGGTTTTTGCTACTTTGAAGAGATGTATGTAATGTACTACTTATTTGTACAAGAACTATTTATGGATTCTATCTTCCCTGTTAGTGATTACTAAACCTTGACCATCAAGAAACAATTGCAAAATTGAGACTTTTGTAAGATTTGGTAGTTTATTGGTTCTTTATAATGTTATGTGTAGTGTAGAAAAAAGTAACCCCTTTTCTCACTTAATTTGGGAATAAGTGATACTAAATTAACCTATTTATGCCTTGATTCAATGTTGTAATGTGTTGTACACATTCATGTTGAATCTAGGGATATTTCTAACAAAATGTACTTAAATTGTACCTTATTTAAGGTGTTGTAAAGTGTTGTGTTACACTTTCACACTTATTTGGGGTTTCATTAATTAATTATGGTTAATTCAACTCAATTGGCCTTTTAATTCAAATTCAAGCCCTCTTAATTACACTATCCGAAGGATCTATCCCAACACCCAATAATGATATTGCATGACATTTAATTTGGAAGTTTTAAGGTCCTAGAAAATGGTGCTAATACCCATTCACCTTTAGTGGTGAATGGGTCCTCTACACATAGGACACCCCTTTCTTGGCATTTTTGAGGTGGGTTTTTTATGTTATTTCATCCCCCCAAAGCATGGTCCTAGAAAGTTGTGCTAGGACCCATTCACCTTTAGTGGTGAATGGGTCCTCCTCACATAGGACCCCCCTTTTTGAATTTACTTTTGTTGGGATTCTAATGATTTTTAATTCTAGATCTAGTGCCGGTTTGAATTATTTGAATTTTGGGGTTAATTCTTAGATTTAGTATAAATATGGGGTTAATTCACATTGTTTCTCCTAGAAAAAATTGACCTGAATTCATGAGCTCAAGAGAAAGAGCATTATAGAGTTCACAAGAGCATTTCAAAGACATTCAAAGGAAAATTAGTGAAGTTTAGTGCAAAAATTCAAGGTCATTTCATCATGTCAAAGGCATGGTGCATTCAAGCATGTTGTTGAGCTTATGTTATTGATGTAGCATTGAAGATCTATTTACAAGCATTGTTTCACACCTAATTTGAGATCAAGATATACATTCTTCATGGCCACTTCATATTAGTTTCAGATTTATACTCCAAGACAACTTCCAAGGTATCATCATTTCAAGTTTCATGTTTCATGCTTCACTTTCATTATTTCATCATTTGGTTTAATTGCCTAAAAGGGGTTTGACTTAGGCAAACCCTTAAGTAAACCCCTATTCACTAACAATCAACAAGTTTTTCTTCTCCTTTGACGTGTGTTTGTAGATTTATAGGTTGAAGCTCAAGTGGAGAACAATATTGGAGCAAAATTGTCAAAGTTGTCAAGTTGCAAGAGTTGTCATCTACAATGCAAGATCACATAAAGGTGTACAATTTTTTTTTTAGGCTTTCAAGAGCTGAAAGGCTGGGAATTGAGAGTGCAGACTTTGAAGTACAAAACCCAAAAATCATTTTTTTGAAAGCCTAAAAGGACCCATTTGCCACTAAAGGTGAATGAGTCCTTAGTGAGGCCTGAATTAGTGAATACCTGGGATTTGGGAGTGCAAACTGAGAGGAACAAAACTCACAAGTTAGTCTCCAAAACCCTAATAGGGACCCATTCGCTAGTAAAGGTGAATGAGTCCTCTATGACCTAAAAACAACAAGGTACACATTGTTTTAAACCCTCAAAACTTCCCTTTTTATTGCTATAACAGTTAGGATTAATTTTTTATTGTTATTTAGACATTTTGGCCCTCATAATTGAATGAAACACACACCTAATGAAAAAAGGTTCATCATTGATACCCTATTGATGGTGAACCTCTTTTTCTATGTTTCATTATGCACAATAAAGAAACCCCTCTAAGTCTTGGTTTTTTATGACCTTTCCTTTTCTGTATTCTCTCTCCCCCTTTTTCCTTGCAATTCATTAGAATAATATTAAGCCTTAGTTTTAATTTGTTTGAGTTGGATCAACACATTACATCTTGTCTTAGAAAAGAAGCAATCTTTTTAGAGGTTTGATCTCAATAAAAAAATCCCACACCTTGATATCCTTCTCATTGTATTCTTGGATTGTTGAACCCTAGATTCAAGAAGGGTGTAAATTCAAGTAGAGTGTAAATACAAGTGATAACAATAAGATCCCATATCAAATCCTTCAAATCCTTCAAATTTTGAACTTAGTTTGAATGTTATAAAGACACCTGAAAGAAGAGACATTATAATTTGAATCTTCACAAACTTTAAAACGTCACTTTATGTTTGATGAATGTCTAGCTCCTTTTAGCTAAGGAAGTTTGTTGTGTTGTTCCCCTTATTATATTTCATTTTAAAAATTGTTGAAAATATACAATCCATATATAATAGCACAAAACGCAGTTCTTAGCTATGAACGGACATAACATTTAAGTTGTCTTAAGTTTGAATACTTTAATTGAGAGCTGGTTAGCTCAAAAAAGTTACAAAGAACGAGAAACAATACACGAGTAAGATTTTAAGCAAACGGTTCAAAAGGAAAAGAATGCATATTAAACGACCGGTTCAACCAGAAATTTTGTAATATTGTCTTGCATCTCCTGGACAGACACCCCGAAGCCATCATTGCTTTTGAAAACAAATTGGGATACCCTCGCAGTGTCGAAAAGAAACTTCCTGTAGGATTTTGGTATCACCCCAGGCTTCAAAAACTCGTGAGTCAATTCAATCAAACATTCTTGGTTGAAGTCAAAGAGATGACTCAGACTTTCTTCCTCTGTTAGTTCAGGACGCTCTTGCCTGTAGCACTGTATGAAAGACACCAGTTCTCCACGATCTCTCTCAAGCTGCATTGTATTAATTACAAAAGGAAAAGCCAGTTAGGCGTAACAAGAAGTCAATTCCTTAGTATGTACAAGAGCGATAGCAGTTCGTTCGACTTCAGTACTCACCATGAAAGTTCTAGCGTCGTTCATTAAACGCGCTGTCGTACATACGAGATGGAGAAAGTGTCCTCGAAAATCAAGCTGACACAGGAGGTTATCAGGAAGAGGCTCTCCTGTTAAAAATATGGAGTTGAGGATAATTGCTGCCAACCCAATTGATACTTTCGCATTCTCCAGATACTCCTTTAATGGCGGCACACATTTTGCATCTGCCCATTCGGCTTCTTTAGTTGTAGACGACAGCAGGTCCTCCCACTAAAGCCCATACCATAGGGATTAGGACAAGATATATAATAAATAGCTTCCATTGAATTTCGAAGGAGCTCATAGGATCGAATGTCTACTTACAACTGAGCGAAGGTAGGGAAGCACGTCACGTCCTTGAGCCTTCCGTGCTTGTTTCGCTAATTCGTTTACAGTATTATACAGACCCAGATAGCAGATTTTCATGTCGGTTGTAAAGCAGTGCAAAAGAGATAAATCCCATCTAAAGCAACCAGGGAAACTATATTAAACACGGAATGAAATAATTTAACATGTATCCCGTGCATTATATATAAAGATAGAAGGACGATACCACAGACCTTTTGACAGCTTCAGTAAATAGCTTTACTTGGTCAAATGATATGTGGGCATCAAAGAGGTCGTCCAGAATTATTAGAAGGCAGGCGGCTTTAGTGTAAGCAATTCTACAAGCAGAGTATTCTGGTTCAAACATCACCACTGCAGCGCTGAAGTGTACTTCCACTTGTCTATGACGAGTGAATGTGAGCTCGGAGAAACCGCAGTCCTTGTACCATCTTTGCTATTCACACATAAACGTCAGCTATGGAACACCCAAACTTAAAAAATACAATGTTGTTCCTTTTACAACAAATTATAAAATACCCGGTAATTTCTCGAATTTCCATCTGGTGTAAAGCCTGCACTCTGTTGAAATCCAGTTTGGCCAGTTGTAAATATCTCTCGTCGCTCAAATTGGGCATTCTGAAATACAAGTTATTTGATTTAGTGCACTGAATACTCAATTCTAAAATTATCAATTTTAAGTATTTGCAACCCTTCTTACTGATATAATGTCTTCTCCATCCACAGCTGGTTAGATGAAAAGTGTTCAATGTAATATCTGACCATCAATCTTGGGAAATTTGTGTACCAGGGACAGTCTAGAGCATGTTCAATCTGCGTACACGAACAAATGAATAAAGAAACATATGTTACAGACAATCATTGATGGTGTTAATGTTCATATGGCAATAGTTTGCACCTCTCCGCGAAGGTCTTTCCTGATAGCCAGCTCGCGAGAAAAGTGGTTGCTTTGAATCCATTCGGATAGGTAAGCCTTGGCCATGGCACTCGCCTCTCTCATTAATGTTTCTTCTGGGAAGTTGATCTGTGAACATTTGTACAGGCTTAGCATTTCGGAAGGTCCTCCACCATAAAGCTCGTCAGCTTTTATATTTTCCAGAACGTCTGCAACACGAATACGTTAGTAGTGTAATTTGAAATACAAAGATACTTGTGCAGCTAGAAGCTTCATTCTTCTTTCTTACAATTGGCTTTGAATATCTTTTTAAATCAATCTTAGATTCGATATGATTTACCTGATGAGACATTGTACCCGTGAAGTCTCAAAAGTCTGAGAGCAGTGGCGGTGCAATCAATGTCAGGAACCAGACTCTCCCTTCCAAACCCGACGCCTCTTTTGTCCCAGTACCTAAGGATTCATATTTGCTTTTTAACATAAATTTCTGTTAAAACAGTCGAGGTAGAATAGCATATCCGAGACTCACCTGAAGACATAATCCAAGGCTTGTCTGATCTCCGTTTGGAAATACCGGTCAATCCCTAAACGTTCAACATTATCGACGGCTCTCAGACGTTCACAGATATCCACTGGATACACGCATGGCGCTGCCAAATCCAAGTCGAAATTAGTTTACATAGTGGCTTGCGCATCCACTAAACAGATAGTGATAAATAAATATATTCTTAGTTAAACTTACAGGAATCTTGTAATGCCCCTATGCTCATATTAACTTGTGCATTTCATAATTCTACAATGGTTTTCATAGCTGGAACTTTACCATGGTCTTGGAACTTAGAAAGAAGGCTGGTCAAGAATTGTAGACATTTCTTGTCTCCGGTATGCAGGAAGACGCAGGCTGTAGATGCTGGCGAGCCTAGGAAAGACCCATCCTTGGATTGCAGGTTAAGGATAACTTTCCAATCCACTACATCTTGCACGCCCTCTAAATAGTACAATACGCGAGTGGGAACGAGATGAAGGCGTTCTACAGAAATCCTGCGTCAAAGAAAGTATTACTTTAATAGATGCCCTTTTTTAAACTCTAGAACAAATATAGATAGAATTCTACGTTTTCATGTTCGCGTCCCTCCTTTCACTGATTTGCTTGAAATCGTCCGCGTCAATATCTAGGCCGAGACTTTTGGACTCGTTGAGCATTGCATGAAACACCATCTCAAACACTTTAGACGTTCCGTTGCCTGGTATTTCTTCCATCATTTGTCTTGCGTGTCTTCTGATGAAGTCAAGGCCTGCAAATACAAAGCTCTTTAAAATAAAACACGATAACACATTCTCATCAGGGTAAAAAAAATCATTATTGCAAGAATTCAAAGAATTAACGATGAATCCTTTTTTATTCACTTATAAACAAAATAAAAATGTTTTACATAAAATCATGAAAAAAAAAAAGCATGAATGCTTTATAAATGAACAAGACTAAAAATCTCAAAATAATGCCCATCACCAACCAGATTGTTCCAATATAGAACGCTTAAACCATATATATTTTACATCTGTGAACTATCAATGATATTATTCGTACCAAGAAAACGTGTATGGCGTGTCTCGCCATTTGATAATAACAGATAACAGATATATTTACGGTAAGAAGTATATTTATAGTGAACATTAAACCTCTCTGCACGTGAATCTTGCCAGTTTTCCAGATAGTGAGTGAGATGAGACAGGCGAGAGTATTAAGGATTCTATCGCTCACGAGGAACCCGTTTTCCTGTCCCCACGAACCATCCGGTAACTGGTTATCAATTATCCATTTAAGCGTCTGCGGAAATTGAGGTTGGTGGGAGCCATCAATGGTGGCCACTCTTGCCAGCCATGCAGTATCATATGCACTCGGACTTATCTCACCGTCATCCATAGAATTAAACTTCTCCTTAATATCCCGGACCAACATCTCTGTGCGTTTGTCATTATCATACATGGCTTCATTCATGGCTTCCTGAGATATAATCATTAATGTACAATGGTTACAAATGCAGGCAGTTTCTTAAATCATGCTCCTATTTTAATCCAATAAAAAACGAAACACAAAACATTACGTCGTTTCTCGTTGCAACGGAACAGATAAAGTCACTTCCCCACATAGTTGAAGGATATGCCTTTGGCTTGCAGCTCTGGGTGGACGATGAAGCTGCAATAGCATTCACTGAATATGACGTTAAATAACTCGAAGTAAACTAAAGACTCAAAATTGAGACACAATTCCAAGGATAACATACATACCAAATCCTCTGTGATCGAGATCTCCATAGCGAATTCGCAATTCGTCTTCAAAACCAGGGTTTGCACCATCTGCACCACAAGACAAATTATTCTCTTATTTCGAAGATGGGAAGAAAGCGGTCTAACATCACATCAGCCTTACGTACCCATTTTAGCTCTAAGGGACAGTACTCTCCTTTTGTCGGAAAGAACAAGGCGTGTCTTAGTATTATATGATATTCGCCATCGGAAATACTGAGTGGTATGGAATAAACCCAAGGGAGAAGATACAGTCTGGGCCATTTTAACAATTTAGAGAGAATTTTTAAGGTACCAACAACTGTGTTAACTCACTAGCATATACTTGGCACCAACAAAGGAGAAGATAGCAAGAATAGTGTGGCACTTCCAACATTTTTGAAATTACGACTTCACCAAAACTAGGTAGTTGTAAAACTCCAAATTTATTTGACTATACAAGTAGTTCAGTGAGGAATTCACTGCTCTGAAAACAGGCTCAAATCAACAATCAATAGAATGGGTCAACATTGGTGGCCTTCGTAAATATGAAAGCTCATTGGTAGTGAATACTTTAACGGAAATATGGGCATCATTTATTTCATTTTCAGATGATTCAATACTATTTATTAGATTTTATATCTTTTAGAATTACGTGAGAGGATTCAAAATAGGCGGCCTTCATAAATATGAAAGGTTATTGGTCGATAAGAATCTTAATTGAACGAATGACATCACATATTTCATAAATATGAAAGCTTATTGGTAGATAAAGAATCTTAATTGAATGAGTGGCATCACATATTTCATTTTCAGACATTGCAGTAGTGGTTATTACTTTCCATCTCTTTGGAAATTAGGTGAGAGAAATCACTAGTTGGGAAAACACTCGTGATCTTCATAAATATGAAAGCTTATTGGTAGATAAGAATCTTAATTCAACACTTGGCATCATATATTTCACTTTTATATTTTTCAGTAGTGTTTATTTAGTTCCTATCTCTCAAAAATTATGTGAGAAGAATCACTAGATGGAGGGATTGACTTTGTCATCATGTAATAATTATAAGTTTAAATGTTATCATAAGATGGAGTGTAATGATGTGAATGTGTTAAAAAGTGAAATATAAGGTAGAGTGAATAATTTATCTATTCACCATAGCTTAAGTGTACTTAGGTTGATGAAGTTAGACAACATCTTATCTAATTGAATGTGCAACCTTTTAGGCCTTTAGAGGTTACCTAGTTGTTTAGTAAACATCATGTGCATATCTTTTAAGGTTGTAAGACTTTCCATCTCACCTCAAAGGTCACTTTTGTAGTCTTTCAACACTTGTCACCAGGATTGATGACTTGGTCAAATAGGTTGTTGGTTTGGACATTCTAAATGATCCAAAGGTTGACATCTATAGGACACTTGTCAACTTGCATAATAGGTGGATTGTGTAATGAACCTAAGGTAGTGGAGCAACTTCCTACATGAATCTTGAGTGGAGGATAATGCAAAAATTTGCAGATCTTTTCAATAGTTGCAAAAACTTAGACATAAATAAACATAAATATCACGCATACCACAACACACTAATTTATGTGGGGAAAACCCTTTTGGAAGAAAAATGCCACACTCCAAAAGTTACCCAATATATTATTCAAAAATTACAAAGATTACAATACACTTACAAAGTAAGCTTCTCATAGGAGTATCACCAACCAGAGATCCAGAGGCAACACGACCACTATCAAACTCTCATAATACATCACAATGCATAGTCGTAATATAATGCCCTCATAAATAGGGTTTCCTTCTAGGGAAAGTCAAGCCAACAAAATATTGACCATCAGATTTGAGACAAATGATGAACAATCTAGATTTACAATAATAAAATATACATAAAATTTGGGCCATTTTAATAGATTAGAGAGAATTTTTAAGGTACCAATAGTTGTGTTAACTCACTCTCATTTACTTTGCACCAACAAAGGAGAAGATAGCAAGAATAGTGTGGCACTTCCAATCTTTTTGAAATTATGACTTCAACAAAACTAGGTAGTTGTAGAACTCCAAATTCATTTAACCATACAAGAAATTCGGTAAGGAATGCACTGCTCCAAAAATAGACTCAAGTCAGCAATGAATATAATGGGTCAACATTGGTGGCCTTTGTAAATATGAAAGCTCATTGTTAGGTAATATTTTAATTGAAATATGGGCATCAAATATTTCATTTTCAGACATTTAAATACTACTTATTAGATTTTATATCTTTTAGAATTAGGTGAGAGGATTCAAAATAGGTGGCCTTCATAAATATGAAAGGTTATTGGTCGATAAGAATCTTAATTGAACGAATGGAATCACATATTTCATAAATATGAAAGCTTATTGGTAGATAAAGAATCTTAATTGAATGAGTGGCATCACATATTTCATTTTCAGACATTGCAGTAGTGTTTATTACTTTCCATCTCATTGGAAATTAGGTGAGAGAAATCACTAGTTGAGAAAAAACTCGTGATCTTCATAAATATGAAAGCTTATTGGTAGATAAGAATCTTAATTCAACACTTGGCATCATATATATTTCACTTTTATATTTTTCAGTCATGTTTATTTATTTCTTATCTCTCAAAAATTATGTGAGAAGAATCACTAGATGGATGGATTGACTTTGTCACCATGTAATAATTATATGCTTAAATGTTATCATAAGATGGAGTGTAATGATGTGAATGTGTTAAAAAAAATTGAAATATAAGGTAGAGTGAATAATTTATCTATTCACTATAGCTTAAGTGTACTTAGGTTGATGAGGTTAGACAACATCTTGTCTTACTGAATGCAAAAGATTTTAGTCCTCTAGAGGTTACCTAGTTATTTGGTAAACCTCATGTACATATATTTTGAGGTTGCAAGACTTTCCATCTCACCTCAAAGGTTACTTTTGTAGTATTTCAACACTTGTCACAACATTGATGAATTGGTCAAATAGGTTGTTGGTTTGCACATTCCAAATGATCCAAAGGTTGACATCCATAGGACACTTGTCAATCAACATGATAGGTGGATTGTGTAAAGAAGCTAAGGTAGCAGAACAAATTCCTACATGAATCTTGAGAGGAGGATAATGCAAAACTTTACAGATCTTTTCAACAATTGTAGAAATACAAACATAAATAAACATAAATATCATACATACCACATCACAATGATTTATGTGGGAAAAACCCTTTTGGGAGAAAAACCCCACACTCCAAAAGTAACCCAATATATTATTCAAAAATTATGAAGATTATAATATACATACAAAGGAAGCTTCTCACAAGAGTATTGCCAACAAGAGATCCAGAGGCAACACAACCATTATTAGAATCTTAGAATACATCACAATACACAACCATAATATGATGCCCTCATGAAATAGGATTGCATTCTAGGGAAATTCAAGCCAAAAAAAGATTGACCGTGAAATTTGAGACATGATGATGAACTGCCTTGATTTACAATAATAAAAATATACATAATATCTGGGTCATTTTAACAAATTAGAGATAATTTTTATGATACTAATAGTTGTGTTAACTCACTCTCATATACTTTGCACCAAAAAAGGAGAAGATAGTGAGAATAGTGTGGCACTTCCAATGTTTTAATAATTATGAATTCACCAAAACTAGGTAGTTGTAGAACTCCAAATTCATTTAACCATACAAGAAATTTGGTGAGGAATTCACTGCTCCAAGTAAAGGCTCAAATCAATAATGAATATAATGGGTCAACATTGGTGGCCTTCATAAATATGAAAGCTCATTGGTAGGTAATATTTTAATTAAAATATGGGCATCATATATTTCATTTTCAAATGTTCCAATATTGTTTATTAGATTTTATATCTTTTAGAATTAGGTGAGAGGATTCAAAATAGGTGGCATTCATAAATATGAAAGGTTATTGGTCTATAAGAATGTTAATTGAATGAATTACATCACATATTTCATAAATATGAAAGGTTATTGGTAGATAAAGAATCTTAATTGAATGAGTGGCATCACATATTTCATTTTTTGACATTTGAACAGTAGTGATTATTACTTCCTATCTCTTCAGTTTTAGGTGAGAGGAATCACTAGTTTGGTCAAAATTCATGATCTTCATAAATATGGAAGCTTATTGGTCGATAAGAATTTTAATTCAACACTTGGTATCATATATTTCACTTTTATATTTTTTAGTGGTGTTTATTTAGTTCCTATCTCTTGAAAATTATGTGAAAATTATGTGAGAAGAATCACTAGATGGATTGATTGACTTTGTCACCTTGTAATAATTATATGTTTAAATGTTATCATAAGATGGAGTGTAATGATGTGAATGTGTTAAAACAAATTGAAATATATGTTAGAGTGAATAATTTTTCTATTCACTATATCTTAAGTGTACTTGGGTTGATGAGGTTAGACAACATCTTGTTTAACTAAATTTTCAACCTTTTAGGCATCTAGAGGTTACCTAGTTGTTTGGTAAATCCTAAATTATTTTCTTTTCTTTTTCTACTTACTCTATATTCTTTTCATCCTTTATATTGTTTAATTGGTTTTTATTGACGAAAGAGAATTATGGGAAGGATTAAAAAATAATAATTTAAATTGTATTTATATTTATTATTAAATATTAATACTTTGAAATGTAAATCAATCTCAAATTTAAGATAAAAGATAATTTTTTTGTTAACATGTTCACTCTATTACACTCCACTCCTTACTATGGAATTTATAAATATTAAAAAATTAAAAAATTCTTTAAATTTATTTTTTATAAAACATAAGATTAAAGTAAAATTGTTTTTCGTGGAACGTAAGGGTGGATGGTGAGGCGTCGTTGCGACCTGTGAGGGTTGCCTTGCATGTTGGCTATTCCGCTATGCATGCTCAGTCCTATTTTCTGCTTTCTGATCGAGCTTCTGCGTGGTGGGGTGGGATTTTTCTGGTGTTCGGGGGGGAGATCTTTTCTAACTGTTGATTCTTTGTGTTCCTGTTTGCTGCGCTTTGGGAGCCACGGTTTCCATTGTGTGGATTTGTCTTTGGCTTGGCTATGGGCGGAAGGATTTCCTATTTTGTTTTATCTTGGCTGACGCTGCGGGTGTGGTGGTTGTGTGGTGGTGTGGGGTGGTGTGGTGTGGGTAAGGTTTGGGGCTGCGGGTGGAGTTTTGTGGTGCCACGGTGTGGGGTGCAGTGGAGAGGTGGGGGTTGGGTTTGGAACTTGTTTTGAGTGGTGTTGTGGGTTTTTGTGGGGGCCTTTCCTTGTTGGGAGTGTGTGGGGTGCTTTCCCTTGGGTGGGAGTTTCTGCTCCTGTGTTCGTTGTGGATTTGGTTGTCCAGTAGTGCTTCTTTTCCTTTCCTCAATGGAGCTTGGGGAGCCTTCGGGGGAAGGACCTAAGTTGGATTTTTGATCCGCTCTTGGCTCGAAACCCTTGCCTTCGGGATCTCGCTTACATGATAATATTTTATTTTCTCAGAATTTGGAGAAGAATGATGTTGGCTCTACAGGAGGGTTTTGTGTTCCTAAGATTAACGGTTGCCTTGAAAGGTGTAAAGAGAGGCCTAATGTTGTAATCCCGATGGAGATGCTCACTGAGGATATTGAGTACTACTCACGACATTCTTTGTACTGCAAATTTTTGGGGTTGAAAATTTTGCTGCAATTTTTGGAGACCTGGGCCTGGAGGACTTGGATGCCAGTAGGAGAGATGGAGATTCGGCTCCTAGCTAATAACTATTTCATGGTCACGTTTGATTGCATGGCGGATAGGATCAAGGTTTTCAAAGGAGGCCCTTATTTTTACAACCAGGTGGGCTTGTTTATCAAGCCATGGCATGCAGGATTCAATCTGGCTGAGGAGATCCCTAGTCGGGTTCTAGTTTGTTCCAGTTTGGGTTAGGCTGCCGAGGCTTCCGGTTGAATGTTGGCGGGAAGATGTTCTACATTTACTAGCTTCAATGCTTGGTAAACCTGTTGGTTCGTCGCAACAAACGCAGTTCAAAAAAGTAATGACATTTGCTCAATTTTGTGTGGAAATTGATTTAAGTAAACCTTTGCCAGATGCTATTGAAGTGTGTGCTGGTTCTTACTCATGGGTTCAACAGCTTGATTATGAGACCTTACCCTTTAGATGCCGGTTGTGTCATGAGTATGGCCACTTATTGCGTAGATGCCCAAGGGCCAAGCCTTTGGAGACTAATTCTTCACAGCCCCCTAGGAATCCTTCAGGGTTGGATAAGGGTAAGGGTCCTATTCTGGGTGGTGGTGCCGGGGAGGATGGTTTTCTTCCTGTCAAAACTCGGAATAGGAATAAGGGGCATAAAAGGTCTTTGTAGGAGCGACGAGATGAGGATTCTTTGAACAGATTCGGGGTGTTGGAGAGTCTTAGCCAGCAGGAAGTGGACCCGGGTTTGGTTGATTTGGATCAGGGCAATTTGGGCCTAGAGCAGCAGGAGCAGCTAGTGGAGTTGGACCAGGCAAACCATCAGGTGGTGGTGGGTCCGAAGGCTCAGGGTGCTGAGCTAGAGGAGATTGGTTTTGGTCAAGGGGGAATTAGCCCTGTGGCCTCCCTTGTTCCTCAAGGGGTTGATACTTGGCAGTTGGGATTAGACTTAAAGTTGGAGGCTCAAAAAGATCCAGGAAGTGGGGTGGTGAAAGACAGTGAGGCTGTGTCTCTCCCTGAGCAGAGATCTGGGTCGGTGGGGGGAAAAAGCAGTAAGTCATCTCCTCATTTAGGCATCTTACAAAAAGATCTTAAGAAAGGAGGGGCAGAGAAAGGATCTAAGCTGGGCAGGAAGAAGGATTTGGAAAAGATTAAGATGATAGGGGAAAATTTGGTGGAATCAGGGTCCGTTAAGACTCTGGATTCTCATTTTTCAAACCCTTTGAAATGATTGTTCTATCATGGAATGTTAGGGGCCTGAACAACGGCCCTAGACAAAAAGTTGTTCAAAATTTGATTAGATGTCAGTCTCCTGATATTCTTTTTTTACAGGAGACCAAGCTTACTGTGGATGGTATGATGGGTACTATGCCCAAGCTTTGGATGAGTGGTGATTGCCAGTGTATTGGTGCTCAGGGTTCCTCAGGTGGGGTGGCTTGCTTATGGAACCCTCAGAATATTTTCCCCTTGTGGTGGGTTTCCTTCAAGTCCTCTATCTCTATGGCAGCTTCTTGTTTTGAATCTAGGGAAGTGGCTCTTTTTTCCAACATTTATGCGCTTGTGGATTTGCAGGGCAAGCAGTTGTTGTGGTCTGATATTCGGTATGTTCGAAGTATGAACCCTTACTTGCCATGGATTATCGGGGGTGATTTCAATGCTATCACTAAGATTGCTGAGAAGCGGGGTGGTACCATGAGGTTGGAGGCATCTTCTTTCATTATTCGGGATAATATTTCTTCTTTGCATCTTATTGATATCAAGCCTGGTAATGGACTCTTTACTTGGAACAATCAGCGCTCGGGTGATAATTGCATCGCTGAGCGGCTGGATCAGTTTATGGTTTCTTGCTTTTGGGTGGGTGATAGGTGGGTTACTAGCTCAGAGATTTTGGACTGGAGGAGTTCGGACCATTGGCCCATCAAGCTTTCTATCAACGTGGCGGGGCGACCCCACAAGCTCCCTTTCAAATTCCAGCTCATGTGGTTGTGGGATCCTGAACTCCATGATTATGTTGCTCAGTGGTGGCAAGAGGGAAGACCTTCTTTCGGTACGGCAATGTATGTTTTTACTAAGCTTCTTCAGTTTGTTAAGTATAAGCTCAAGTGTTGGAATAAGCAATGTTTTGGGAATATTTTCAAGGCTAAGTCTGATGCACAAGATAAGCTAGATGGTATTACGAGGTTGATGAGGGAGAATGGGGTGTCAGAGACTTTGTTGTAGGAGGAATCTAGGGCCTTGAAAGCTTTAGAGGAATGGGAATTGCGGGAGGAGATCTTTTGGAAACAGAAAGCCCGGATTGATTGGCTTCAGGAGGGGGATAAAAATTCTGCTTTCTTCTTTAATTCTATGAAGGCGCGGAGGCATGGTAATTCTATTCCTGTTTTGATTACAGACAGGGGAGAGTGCCTGAATTCTTTTCAGAGTATTGCTGATGAAGCTGTCCATTACTTTTCTTCCCTCTTTAGAGAGGATTTGTAGGGGAACTTGGTAGGGGAAGCTCAGGTCCTCTCTTGCGTTCCCCATTTGGTGTCTCAGGAGATGAGAGAGGATCTTATGGGGGAGATCACCCTTGAAGAATTAGAGGGGACGGTGTTTTAGATGAAGAAAGGAAAAGCCCCTGGCCCTGATGGTTTCCCGATTGAATTCTTCCAAGAGTTTTGGGAGATCATCAAGTTGGATTTATTGGAGGTTGTCAAGGAATCGTAGCAGAATAAGCAAATGTTAAAGGCTTTGAATTCCACTTTTTTGGCACTTATTCCAAAGTGTGATGGAGCGGATAGGTTGAGCCGTTTCTGACCTATATCCTTGTGCAATGTGGTGTACAAGATTATTTCAAAGCTAATTGCTAATAGGTTGAAGAAGTGGTTGTCGGTTCTCATCTCTGAGGAGCAAAGCGGTTTCGTGGAGGGCAGGCAGATTCTGGATGGTATTGTTTTGGCTACTAAGACCATCCACTCTATGGCTAAATCTAGAGATAAGACTATGTTTATCAAGCTAGATATGGCCAAGGCGTATGACAGAGTCAGATGGTCTTTTCTTCAGAAGATCCTGGCTACTTTTGGTTTTGGAGATGACTGGATTCAATGGGTCATGAGTTGCATTACGTCTGTTTCCTTCTCTGTGATTACTAATGGGGAGCACTCAAGGTTGTTTGAGGCCTCTCGAGGGATAAGGCAAGGTGATCCTCTCTCCCCTTACCTCTTTATTCTACTTGTGGAAGGTTTGGGGCATCTTCTCAAGCGACAAGTGGAGTTGGGGCTTATTCAAGGGTGGCGGTGGGGCGGGGATTTACCTCCCTTGTCCCACTTGCAGTTTGTGGATGATACTGCCTTGATGGGGGCTGCTACTATTAGGGAGGCTACTAATATCCGCAGGGCGTTGGATTTGTATCTTGAGGCTTCAGGGCAATCAATCAATGAAGATAAGTCTTCTATTTATTTCTTTAATACCTCGATCCCTATTCAGAGGCGTATTGCTCAAATTCTTCGGTTTCAAATTGGGACTCTTCCTCTATCTTACCTGGGGGTCCCGGTCATGGTGGGTAGACTTTCGAAGGAGTCATGGCAACCTATTCTGGATAAATTTCGATTGAAGGTTACTCATTGGACCAATCATTGGTTGTCCTTTGCTGGGCGGGTCCAGTTGCTAAAGTCTGTGGTCCAGGCTCTCCCTATTTACCGGTGTATGCTTCAAGTTGCCCCGATGGGTTTTGTTACGGAGTTGGACTCTTTAGCAAGACAATTTTTATGGGCTGGCAGTCTGATGTCTTCCAAGTGGAGTTTGGTCAAGTGGGATACAGTTTGTTGTCCTAAGCAGCTTGGGGGTTTGGGGTTGAGGCATTCCTCTTTGTCTGGGACGGCGTTGGCAGCAAAGCTTTATTGGAGATGGTGCATGGAAAAGGATAGGATTTGGGCTCAGATTCTTTCCTATAAGTATCTTCAAGGTATTCCTAGGGAATAAATTCCTCATTACCCCATGTTGGGTAAGGGCTCGGTGGTTTGGGCTACCCTCAAGAAGGGAGTGGCGCTTGTCAAGGATGGCTTATTTTGGATTTGTAGGAGGGGAACAGAGGTTCAATTCTGGTATGATTCTTGGGATGGGCACCCTCCCATCCTCTCTCAGTTCCCTGAATTGATGGCTTTGAGTAGGAGGTTCGAGGATGCTGGCTGGTCGAGGGTTAGTGATTTTAAGGTGTTTTCTTTCCAGGGTCAACTTGTGAGTGCTAGGTGGTCGAATCCTGAGGAGTGGCCGATTATGGGTATGGAGGAGGATTGTAGTTTTCTGCATAGTATTCTCTTGGGTAGACAGTGTAATCCTTTAAGGGACAGGGATATCCTTGCTTGGTCTTATAATCCTAAGGGGTACTACACAGTTGCGTCTGGATATCGGAGGTTATTGTCTCAGAGGTTTGAGGGGGAGGAAGTTTCTTGGTGGAAGAAGGTTTGGAATAGTTTTTCTTGGCCGAAGTGTAACTGCTTTGCTTGGATTTTGGCTTGGAACAAATGTCTGACTTGGGACAAGATTCAGTTGCATGGATTTCAGGGCCCGTCTATGTGTGTGATGTGTGGGAAAGGGGAGGAGGACTCTTCACACCTTTTCTTCCGGTGTCCTTTCGCCTTGCAGCTCTGGCATTCTTGGTGGAGTGTTTGGAGCAGTCCCTGTGTTCATGCTTCCTCCTTAGCTGAGTTCTGGTCTAGCTTGGGAAGGCCTCCCTCGAGGGCATCTTTTTTGCAGAATGTGTGGCTGGCAGGCCCAATTTTTTTGTTATGGCAGATTTGGCTTGAAAGGAATAGGAGGATTTTCCGTGGAGAGTTGTTGTAGGTTCAACAGGTGTGGTTCAGAATTCTTGGGATGATTTAGGAGACTATCCAGGCTAAAGGGGATGTGGAGCTGCCGCTGGAGAAGAATGATGCTGAGGTGGTGGTCCGATTGGGTATCCAGGGGTTTTCCCCTTCAGTGGCTCGAGGTCAGAAAGGTGGTCGGGTGAGGCAGCAGGTCCAGCGGCAAGGATCCTGGTTGCCTCCCCCTGTGGGAACCTTGAAGGTTAATACTGATGGTTCCTCTAGGGGCAATCCTGGCCCAGCTAGAGTTGGAGGGGTTGGTAGGGACTCTTCTGGTTCGGTGGTGTTCCTATATTCCATGCATATGGGGACACAAACTATCAATTTTATGGAAGGCTGGGCGATTCTTTATGCCTTGAGGAAAGCCTATGAGCTGGGGTGGCGTAGGGTTATTTGTGAATCTGATTCTCAGGTCCTGATTAACTTACTCAATCAGGGGAGGAGGTTGAATGTGAATTGGCAGTTGGATGTTCTGGTTCAGTAGATCTTGCAGGTTGGTATTCTCATGGAGAGGGTGTCTTTTGTCCATATTCCGCGCGAATGGAATAGGACGGCTGATTGTTTGGCTAAGTGGGCTTCAGAGAGGCTTGTGGACTGGAAGATTGATGATTGGGCTCAGATTCCTTCGGAGCTTAGCTCGGATTTGGAGAGGGTTCTAGCTGAGGATACTAGGGGTGCTAATTGATTTTTCTCTTGATTTTGTGGGTGCTTTCTATTCTTTCTAGGCTTTTTCCCTTGGCTTGATTGTATTGCTGGTTCCTATTATTCAATAAAAATTTTACCCCTTTTTATAAAAAAAAAAAAAGATTAAAGCAAAAATTTTAATAAATAGTTTATTTATTTATTATATAAATATTATAACATACTACTAATGGTATATGTTTATGTCCTTCCATATTTTGATTAGATAAGATTAGAAGGGTCAGTACCCGTTACAAGGCAACCATAGAGTCAAAAGACTGGTGACTCATAGAAAATGAGATAGCGTAAAAAGAAAAGCAAGACTCACTAGCAACGAGCCTAGAAGAACAACCAACAAGCCATGCTTTTGACCAGAGCATGAAATAAAAAACCAAAGACCATATGTGAGGACAAAGGTAGCGAGAATAGATGAAGCCTGTAGACTTAAAAAAACCACCCTTTAGAAACATGGGAAGCCCAACAAAAGCCTTCAGCTTAAAACACAGAGCCAAGGGCCACAACCCCTGTGCAACAAATCTAGATATTCAAAACCAAACACCAAGTAAACCAAAAGGAAAAAGGAATCCCTTTCCACAAAAACCCCTTATAATTGCACTTGAGATACCCCTCCATAGGACCACACTCCACCTCAATAGGAGTGGAATAGAACATATCTCCACCTCAATAGGAGAACTAGATAAAGTGGGTAGAAAAGGAGAAACAAAACCAGAAGAAGGGACATGAGAAATTCCCTCAATCACCATGAGAAGCTAGGTTTGTAAGATAGGCATGGAAAATAACCTAGCCAAAAGTAACAAAATAGGGGAAAACCCAACCCCCAAGGTCAAAACCTTATAATCCAATTGATTTGTTCGAACAACTAAGACATTCAGGACAACCCCATCAAAACACCTTTGGCACAAAATGCAAACAATAATTAGAGACTACCATCTTAGCACAAATCTCGCACCAAGAGCTACACCACACCCAACCAACATATCCATAGATTTTGCATCAAGCAACAAGAGCAAGAGGAGCACAACATCACATTGAGAAAACTCGCTACCAATAAATCCATGCTCACAATAGGAAGGTAAACATGGGAATCCCCCTGAGAGACCCTAGAAGATGAACACATTCATACAGGTAGCAGTGAACAAGGATTCAAGATCCACAAGAAGCCCATCAATAATATTGCACAAAAAACACTCCATAGGACCCACAAGGTGAATCAAAACCTGAGTAGACATAGTGCTAGGAAAAACACTCTAACCACTAGAAGAATATGACAAGCCCAAAGTAGCAACAAGAAGAATACCCATGAGTAAAATCCCATCAACAACCAAGCTCCCAACAAAAAACTAAGAAGCCAGAGCAAACAAACCAAAGCACGGTCTCCCAATAAGGAAGTAATGCTACACAACCTCCAAGGAAGCCCAAAAAGGCCTAAAAGGGTAGGTAAATGAGCCATGCCAAATAGAGCACCCATACAAACAAGCTAAAACCAAAGATGTGCCCATAGAGAGGAACATGAAAAAATCCACCAAACACACAGATCTAGAAGCAACATCCAAGTAAGACCTCATGAGAAACCTGCACCAACTATAAGAAAATTCCATTGGCACAAGAAGAAGATGCAGCTCAAAAAGGTTTGAAACCAACCCATCTGCAACAAAAAATGCAACAAAAGCAGCCCACAAACCCTCAACATGAAAACCAACCAGATCTGGGACACGCACAAAAGAAGCAACAAAGGAAAACAAGCCCTTCCTCAACCCACCCTATGCTTGCCATGCTCTCTTCCACACCACACTTCCAGCACACAACCCCATAAGAATAGTCTAGGGGAGAAAAGCATTAGCCAAGAGCTCCCAAAACCATTAGGATCACCATCATCTTCTCCATCTCCTTCAGTAATTTTCTCAAAAAATTCCCTTTGTTTATTCCAACTTCGCATTCCGCTCTCCATATTATTCTTCTAGATTGTTTATGTCCATCCATGTTACCATTTGATAAAAAAATATAATTCATACCTAACATAAAGATTAATTTAATATTAATCTTTTTCATACAATTCATAAAAGTCTACATTTTGATCTCTTAATTAATAGACTTATGTTATCTAATTGGTTGAAGTAGAATAATAAAAAATATATAAAATAAATCATTAAATAAAAATAAAATACATAATATAAATTGTATAGGGGAAAAATTGGGTCTAGCAAAATGGATCAACAAATTGATGGACCACTTACTTTTCAAGGCCCTAAACACCTCAAATTATGCAAAATAAGATGCTAATAACAACCAGAAATGCAACCTAACTGTTATAGCAACTATGAGGAATGTTTTTGAAGCATAAAAACATGTGTACCTGGCTAGAAAGTTGTTTTTTTTTAGCTATGGAGGACTCATTCGCCTTTAGTGGAAAATAGGTCCTTTTAGGGTTTCAAAAAACTAATTTTAGGATCTTGTACCTTGATGTTTGCACTATTAAATTCCTAATTATCAAGTTCTGGAAGCCTGTATTTAATTCTATAGAGCTCTTTTTGTGATCTTGCAATGTAGGTGAAAACTTTTGCAACTTTGAAACTTTGACAATATTGCTCCAAATCTTCCTCAACTGATCTTCAACCTATAAATCTGCAATCACATAGGGTATGTGTAGGGTCATGATGGGCCAAAAAGTGGCAATATGATGGGTATGTGGCTGACGATTTTTTTTACCCAAAATTGATGAAACAAAAAGGGTTTTTAAAGGATATTCTTAGCATTCCACCAATATAAATTATGCTTTACTTTTAATTTAATAAATAATAATTATTATTTTTTTATTTGAATTACGACTAAAGTCTTGATTGATAGGCTAATTGAAAAAAATCCATAGCTTTCAAATGGTATCACATTTTTTGAATCTGAAACATGTGTCACATTCTATGCTTCACATACTATAGGATTAAAAAAATAATAATTGAATTTCATGAAGTTTTGACCAAGTTAAGGTGGTCAGACATACGAGTTTTTATATTTTTTAAAAGTTGTAATTAAAAAAATCATAATTAATTATTATTTGGAAAAAAATTACAAAAAAATATGCATCACATTGGGACATAAGTCTTCTGCTTATATCTAAAATCTTATAAAAAAAATTATCATTTTATTATTGTTAGGGTGGTCAGACAGACACCTACTTCTTATTTTTTCCTTGAAATTTAAGTACTACTGCATTGAAATTTCAAATTTTCACCAAATAATTAAAAAAAATAAAATAAATCTAGTAGTTTAGAAACTACATTCAATTTGCTACGGATTCTATTCTTACATATTTTTGACATAATATAGATAACTTATTCAAATTTTTACGTCAAGTTTCCTAACTTTGATTTTTCTGAATTTTTCGCCACTTAAGGGCCTGTTTTTTCCATTATGATCCTGCACATACCCCACACTCAAGGTAAGAAAAAATTGTTGATTTTTTAGTGAATGGGGGTTTTCCTCAGTCAAACCCCTTGTAGGTAATTAAACCAAATGATGAAATGAATGAAATAAAGTGTGAACTATGAAATATGCAAATGATGTCACCTTGGATGTTGTCTTGTGAAGCAAATCTACATACTATATTGTACTTGGCCATGAAGAATGTAGATATTGGATGCAAGATGATGCTTTTAAATGGATCCTCAATGAAACATTAACTTCTGAGCCCAATAACATGAATGCATGCATCAAACCTTTGAAATGATGATATGATCTTGAGTTGTAATAAACACTTGAAATCTACCTTGAAATGCCCTATGAATGCTCTTGTAAAGCTCTAATGATTGATCACTTGAATTCTTGAAGGCTTAGAATGAATTGCTAGGAGAAACGATGTGAATTAACCCCTTATTTATACTAAATTAGGAGATTAACCCTAAAATTCAAAGAATTAAGGTTTAAACTAGATCTGGAAAGAAAGAATTAAATTCCCACCAGAATGAAATTCAAAAATAGGGGTATCATTAAGGGAGGACCCATGCACCACCAAAGGTGAATAGGTCTTGGCTAAGTTTCTAGGACCGAGCTTTGGGGAGTTGAAACAAGGCCAAAAACCCATACTAGATCAACTAAGAAAGGTGGGGTCCTATTAAGGGAGGAACCATTTGCCATCAAGGGAGAATGGGTCTTGGCTCAACTTACCAGGACCAATTTTTTCCTAATGAAATAATTTGATATTTAATTTATGATTTTCAGGAAAGATCTTGGAGAGGTATCATAATTAATGCCTAAAAGGGGGTTAATAACTCCACTTAACCATAATGAATTAGGACCACCTAGATAAGTGTGAAAGTGCCTTAATACACTTTACAACACTTAGAAAAGGTATACTTTATGCATATTTTTATTTAGAAAGGGGCCCATTAGGCTTTATTAAGCAAATAAGTCCTAGAAAACTATGAAAGTGTGTTACAACACTTTACAACACCCTTGCAAAGGACCAATTAAAGCATGTATTAGTTAAATAAAGGTCCTATAATAGTGTGAATGTGTAGAATACATTACAACACCACTCCAAGACATCATTAATCCATCTTTAATGTCAATTATCCAAACAAGCAAGGAGAAGGCTACTTTTTCCATTACTACATTTTGCTCCCAATTTATTGAGAGGATGACCCCATGTCAAACTCACACTAAAGTAACATACAAGATATTTAAGTATGCACCAATAACAAAGATACATGATCATACCCTATCAAAGGCCAAGAAAAATAAACAAATACAAAGGATCAATAACAACCGATCCAATGTGATGTGCGGTGATAGTTGTTTGTCCATAACAAATTATGCTCGCTTTGGGGTAGTGGAACCTTAGTTTGTCCACTAGGCGAGTTGTCCCAAAATATTTGGTTTAGTGAGAAAGTCATGCTAGTGTGTTGGCTTCCCACTGTATAATGAGAAATTCATGCCAGTGTATTGACTTCCCATCATACCAACCATACCAAAGTTATCCTCCTGATAACTTTAATAAGGTACCACAATGAAAATTCTTTTGTATGCTCCATAGGACTTAACAAGCTATGTTATGGTAAGCACCTATGAACGAAGAAGGCTCCACAAACAAGCAAGGTGTGTTATGCTAGGTGGCCCTTTTAGTCTGTGTTTGCGCTTCATAAGGTTTAGCAAGTTGTGTTATGCCAAACACTTATGAACAATGTATAAATAACTTTTTTTTTTGTTCAAAGGGATTTTGTTATTCTCCCATGAATGTAGGTGTGAAATCCAAGGAACCCCAATTTTCTTCCAATAGCTTAGTGACTTCCTTAATTTTCTTCTCATGTTCTTTTACTTCTTTTCTGACTTCTTGTAGTGCATAGGATTCCAATGCTTTCAAAGGATTCCATCCTTCTCTTTCGGCCATCAAGCAACTTTCGGGTTCAGGACCGACTTTTAAGGTGTATACTTTTTTGTTATAGACATACTTCATGACATGATGCAAAGTAGTGGGGACACCATTCATTTCATGAATCCATAGTCTCCCTAAAAGGAGGTTGTAAGAAAGAACATCAGGAATAACGTGGACTGGATTTTGTAATGTTACTTCCCTAACTCTAATACGTAATGTGGTGACTCTAAGCAGTTGTTTTCCTATGTTGTCAAATCCATGAATAGATAAAGAATCAGGTTTAATATCATTTTCACTCATTCAAAGTCTTTTCAAAAGGTTCACACTAAACACATTCAGAGCTGAACCATTGCCAACAAGAGTTCATTTTATCATAATTTGACCAATGTGGACTATTACATGTTGAAATCTTTATATTTCTTTTGAATTTCTAAGGGAGGTAACTCATTCTAGTGAGAAACAATGTCTAAGTTCATGACATTCATTCCTTGAACTAGTGCCCCTACATCATTTGAAATGGCATTAGAAAGAATCATAACTTGTTGAAAAGCTTCTTGAAGAATGTTATGATGACTAGGTGATGTTTGAAGCAATTCCCATATGAAAATATTAGTAGTAGTATTCTTAAGGTTTTCAACAAGATTATATGCCTTTTTTCTTTTTAAAGGAAAACAAGGAGGGCCAGGTAAGATTGGATTAGGTAATGGGAGGGATGTTGAAGGTGTTTGTGTTGGTTGCGGAATGTTCCTAGTGTTGTATGTATGAGCAACAATATTTTAACTCGGTTACTATGAAACTTTATTCTTAGGTGGTTCAAGGATGAGGAGAGGTTTATTTTGAGTTTTTTTGTTTTTGCGAGGATGGATAAATGATAAGTTTAGGCTCAGGAGAGTACTTCAAGGGTTATCTAATGTGCATAACCTCAGAAGACTTATCCTCATTTTCAAGATCTCTTATTGAAGGGGAATGTAATGTCTCTTCATCATCTTCATCTAAGGAAACCTCATCATTATTGTTTGCAAGACATGTGTCAATGTTCTCATTTTCTTCCTCCATGATATCTTCCCTAGTAGGAGAGTTTCTAGGAGAGCTACAAACTAGATGTTCATGACATTCAATAGCTTCATCACTAGTAGGGAACTTATCAAATGTTGGATTGTCTTATTTTTCAATGATGGTATTGTTTTGCTCCATAATGTTCTCCCTATGGGAAGAGAGACAAATAGGACATTCATCACTCTCATTGGTTTGATCTTCAATCACCAAAATATCTTTGTCATGCAAATAGGAGAGATACTAGGGGAAGACCAAATTTTATTGTCATGATTATCCACTATTGTATTCTCTTTCACTAAAGTGTTGTCATAGGTGTAAGGGATGGACTTTTTCTTGGCATGCTTAGAGAGGTAGGATACTAACATTCTTTGATGAAAAATGAAAAGTACTTCTAACCATCCTATGCAATGCTTCACAAATATAAACAATGTATATCCAAAGAAGAAAAGTACTTTTATCCAATGTATGCAAGACTTCAAAAATGCAAACAAGGTGTAGCCATAAATGAAAAGCACTTTTATCAAACTTATGAAAAGATTTATGAATGCAAACATTGTTTATGTAAAAGTGAAAAGTGCTTTGATCCATATTATACAAAGTTCTAGAAATGTAAACATTTTCAGATTTTCAGACTTAAAACAAGGTAAATTTCTGATTACACTATACAATAGACTAGAAATGAGATTTTCTAAATTCCATTTTGAATTTTTACAATTTACTAAATGAAGACAAATTAAGCTAGATTCACTAAATTTGACGAAACAACAAATCATGAAACTAAAAAAGGAAAGTAACTACAACACCCATAAGCCTAAAAATGAGATTTCAACTTCCAAAAATTGTAGATCAGGACCTAACAAGGATTCATTCGCCAGTAAGGGAAAATGGGTCCTAGTTACTGAAATGAAGATTTTTGTCACCTCTTACACCTTTGGGGTTTTTCACCTAAAAGGAGAGAGACAAAGATTAGCACTTCATTCAAGAACAAACCCTTGACATTTCAATATAAATGAGATTGAAATCTGTCAAAGGGGAATGTTCTAGGGAAATAATAACAGTAAATGAGGGGTTCACCAGGTCAATGCAAAACTTGTAAAATGCAAAATGTTTGAAAACATAGTGTAGTATGCAAACATATACTAAATGACCTAGAATTGATCATGAAACAAAATAGAAAACTATGAAACTAGAAGTGTGCACCTGGAAACTTGTAGAGGATGGAAAGAAGACTAGAAATGCTACTAATTCTGAAATTTTGACCTATTGGGACTCATACGCCATTCAGGGTGAATCAATCCTAGATTTGGAAAAATATATCAAGCCCTGTTTCAGCCAAATTGGTATCTGAATCTACAAAAAAATTTGAAAAACATGTATAGTGGGACTCATATGCCACTAAAGGCATATGAGTCCACTATGACTTTTCTAAAAAACTAAAAGTGGAATCCAAAGCTCTTAGTCTGCTCTTTCTACTCCTCCAGGTGTCTAGATCTGAAACCCTGGTTTATTTAAGGGGATGACTTCAACAAGTTTGAAACCTATTCTTCAATAATCTCCAAACCTTCATAGTACTTAAATCTACAACCATACAACGAAAGAAAGATAAATGTTGAATGTTAGGGAATAGGGGTTTGCCTTGGTCAAACCCATTTTAGGTAATTAAACCAAATGAAGAAATAAGATGAAGCATGAACATGAAATGAAAGAATTATAAACTTTCCATGATGATAGAACTTGAATTTTTGCAACAATGGAGAAAGAACCTACCCTTGAATGCCTTAAAAGTGGTCTTGAATGCTCTCTAAATGACCTTACCCTAGCTTTCTTGACTTGAGATGGATAATGAATGATGAATGAATGATGAATTATGAATTACAGTTTAAAAGATTGTTTATATAGGAAATCCACCTAAAATTCCCATTAATTTGATCCCCAAGGCCGACATAGAAGAAAATTAAATTTAAAACCTAACTTTTCCCACTCAAACCTTAAAAATGGCCCAAATGGGACTCATTCACCAAGCTGGGCAACTTAGTCCCACTTGGATGGGACTCATTCACCCAAAGTGGTGAATGGGTCCCATAGGGGCTCTTTTGTCAGCTGGGATGTCATGGAGTGAAGAAATCAAGTTTATATGTTGATTTCATGAGGTCTTTGATCAAAATAAGCCTCTGGATGCAAAATATGGGGTCATAAGGGCCTATTAATGATGATATAAAGGGTAATTAGGGCTAGCGACACAAAGTTCAATGTGAAAGTGTGATTAAATACACTTTACAACATTAAAATGAGGTCCACATAGCCTAGAAAGGCACAACATCTAATGTGAATATGCAAGACACATTACAACACAAGATTAAAATCAGGTTTAATTTAAAAGCCTTCTAGGTTAATGTGAGAATGGAATTAAATACATTTTATAGCATTGAATTAGGGGAAAAATAGGTCCATTAGACTTAAATTCCCAATAAAAGTTTAGAAAAGTGTGAGTCATTCACAACACTTTACAACACCTCTACAAGACATTGATAAATGCATTTTATTCAGTTTGCAAGGGTCCAAGACCTGATGTGGATGTGTAAAACACCTCACAACACTAGATCAAGGCAACATTATGTCCAATTTATCATTAATTATTCCCATATCAAGCAAGAGATACTTTTTTCTACACTACATTTAGCCCCCACTTTAGTGAGAGGATGAACTTTCTTCAAACTCACACTAAAGTAGACATTTGAGAGGGGTCCACTCATACCATAGCAGATGGTCTAGGATAGCAAAGATGAAGGAAGCAATCAAGCCCCTAGGATCCAAGATCCTAAGTCAAACTGACATAAGCACAAAAGGACATGCACAAGGTGAATGATTTTGTGGCAGAACAAGATACGTGATCATGTAATGACAATAACTAGAATGAGTAGAAGTAAAAAGGTGGATCAAGCTTCGACCGTTTGTTGAACACGTTGTGGATTAAATCTAAGCTATTTTTCCAAAATGCATACTCACTCTGGGGCAACGAAACTCTTGGTTGTCTGCTAGTTGAGAAATACCAAAAGGTGAGAAACATACAATCATGGCTAGTATGCACTCACACACATGCAAATGGCTATGGGGAAAGTCATTCCTTGGATTGGGCTTCCCACTCAAACCATACTAAAGTTATACCTCCTAATAACTTTAATAAGGCACCACATAAAAATGATTTTGTATGCTTGAAACTCATAGACATTGTAAATGCAAAATAATGCAGGGAATGTTCAAAGGGATTTTTCTTAGTTTGTGCAAGGTCTCATCTTAGGAACATTGTGCTTAATGTCTCAAAGAGAGGAAAAGTGCAAATGGTATCATCTTGTTTCCAAGAGAGGACAAGTGCAAGGTCTCATCTTAGGGAACATTATGCTTAATGTCTCCAAGAGATAAAATAACAAGAAAAAGAAAACTACACAATGAAATATGAGTGTCAATGTATGCCCCCACTTTAAAGTGGTTGCTAACACCATTACTATGATAAATTGCTTTAAAGTAGAATAAGACACAAGAGCTTATTTGGAAAGCCCTATGCCAAGTCATATGTTTCCAATAAGCTACATGTCATGAATAAGGTAGTATGTCATGTGCGAGCCAACTTAAGGTATGTCATCCACATCCCAAGCTTTCTCGTATATGTACATGAAAGGTTAACAACTACCTAAAAGAGGCAATGACAAGTGACACACAAGGATAAGGCTACTTAACCCCTTGCCCCCACTTAGTGCAGGACAAGGATAAGCCTAAAATGATTGATAAGATGTATGGTAGAGTGAAAATAAATATCAATTAGAGAAATTAGGTTCCCCCACATAAGGGAGAGCATCAAACCTCTTAAGATGTTGCATTTTACTACTCAAAGCCTTACATGCATTAGTAGCATGACCACGAACTCTATGATATGCACAAAATGAATTTTTGTAATAATATTTTTTTCAAGTTCTTGGAGGGAGGGATATCAAGTGATCTTGGAGGAGTCTTGACAAGATACCCTCTTGATCAATGGTAGGAGGTGTTCTTGTAGTTTGTGACAAAGATGTCATACTTACGCAAGATTGTTTAGATTGTGAGATTTTGTTCTCTCCTTTACAAGAAGGTGTAAAATCTAACGAATTCAAATCATTAGTGTGTTGCAAGATGATTTTGACATTAAGCGAATATTTCTCTGTTTCTTTCAAAGACTTATTTTTAATAGTGTTGATGTTAAGTGAAGTCTTGTTATTTCTATCAAAGGAAAATGACCAATAAAATGATTTGTTTCTTGTGTGATAGGCTCTATAGGGTTGCAGATACCTTGTTCTCAAGCACCACATCCTTTTCCCGCTATAGCCAAGTTGTTTTATAAGTTCATAACCTTTTCCACAAATATTTTTCATTACTTTTGGATTGGGTGGTTGTTCATTGTTGATTTTTTCAAAGTTTGTTGTGTAATTTGTTTCTAAAGTGGTTGAGGTGGATGCTTTTGAAGGGTCATCCAGATTTTGTGTTGAATAGATTTGTGACTTGCTCGAATCTTTGTTTATGATCTTGCACTCACCCATGAATGTATGTTCAAAATCCATGGAACCTCAATCATCATCTAATAGATTTGTGACTTGATCGATATGCTTTACTTTGTATTTTTGTTGCATGGGTTCCACTTGTGTGGTTGGTGTTAATGTCATCAAAGGATTATCTTTTTTTTTCTCAAGTTGTAAGACACTATAAGGCTCAGGATCAGCATCAAGTGTGTATACTTTGTTGTTGTAGATGTATTTCATTTTACGATGAAGAGTAGAAGGCACCCCATTCATTGCATGAATCCATGGTCTACCTAAAAGGAGGTAATATGAAAGATTGTTAGGAATAACATGGATTAGTGTTTCCAATGTGGCCATTCCAACTGTAATAGGAAAAGTAATCACACCAAGTGGTTTTTTTTTTACATTGTCAAATCCCTTAACAGATAAAGAATTAGGTTGAATGTTTGATTTATCACTACCAAGCCTATCCAAAAGGCTCACACTACACACATTAAGGGAAGAGCCGGTATCTACAAGAGATCTCTTTATCCTTTTTTGTTTGTATTGAGCTATGATCATGAAAGCATCTTTTTTTTTTGTAACTCCAAAGAGGGGAGTTCACTTTGGTGGAAAAAATGTTATCATTTATTCCTTGAATCATGGATGCTATGTCATTTTTTTGCACATTATAAGGGATAGGAACTTGTTGTAAGGTTGTTTGAATCATGTTGTGGTAGTGAGGGGATGCTTGAATAAGGTCCCATAATGATATCTTAGCAGGAGTATTCTTAAGTTGCTCAACAAGATCATACTCCTAAGTTCCATGGTTAGGTAGGATAGGATTAGGAAAAGGTAAGGGTGTCAGGGTTGGTTGTGGAGGTTTCATATTATTTCTAGTGTTATATGTATGAGCAACGGTATTATGACTTAGCTGTTGAAAAACATTATTTTTAGGTGGGTAAAGGACAAGTTCAGGTTTATTTTGAGTTGGAGGTTTGTTTGAAGGTGGGAAAAGGATGAGTTTAGGTTGAATAATGTTAACATGCCTTAGCAAGTGAGAATCTAATGTTACATCTTCATCTTCTTCTAAGGGAATAAAATCATTATTGTCAATGTTGGGTGAAACCACAATAGTGGTTTACAATTGAGAAGAGGAAGGAAAATCAATTTTTTTTAAAATTCAATAGAAAGGATGGTTCAGCCAAACCATATGGTTCGACTGAACCACTCTATGGGTTTGTTCAAACCATATGGTTTGGCCGAACCACTTAAAGGTCAACAAAAAAATAGTATTTTAAATAGGTTCAGCCGAACCCTGTTGAATTAGGGCACATTTATAAATCAAACCATATCACTATTAAACAAAAAAAAAGGTTGAACATCATACTTGGAGCTCGTGTGTGGTGAACAATGAATGTGATTGATAGGGAATGGTGAAAACTTGCAACAGGACCATCATTTCAACTTGAATTATCAACTTCTTCAACTTGAAATATTGACTTGGATGTCAATTAGTAAGTTGGCATTCTTTCATAGTGATTTAAAATTCTATTTGTTTGTAAATTTGTAAACTCCAATGGATTCCATGAGACCAAATTTTTTTGGTGAAATGAAAACAAATTGAATGAAAAGAAAATTCCAAACAAAATTTTCATTTAAAACTTGAAGGCACATTATGAGAACAAAATTTATTGTTTATAATGAATATACCCTATTTGAAGCTCTCATTTTGGCTCACGACTGTGAATTGAATTTTCTTGAAAGTTTCTAAAACCTTTTAAAAACAATACCATTATTTAAAATTTGGATTTACAACTACCAATTGCATTTGCTTGAAAGTCTCTAAAGCCTTTTAAACAAACCTAGTTTTCAACCAAATTTAGATCTACAGCTGCCAATTGCATTTGCTTGAAAGTTTCTAAAGCATTTTAAACAAACTCATTTTGTAAAATTGGGCTTTACAACTACCAATTGCATTTTCTTGAAATTTTTTAATATTCATTTGGCTTTACAACTGCCAATTGCATTTTCTTGAAATTTTCTAATATTTTTCCCAATAGCAATGCATATATGCATGATATTATAAAAAAATTGGGACCATTTCAATGCTTCTTTTTCATAAGAACACATACCCCAATTGGGGCCTCAACCTTTGTAAAAACACTACATTCTATTACTAATTCATTATATCATTTCTTATATACTAGCATTAACCTAACAATGAGATCTTCCTACTAATATTTTTGTTCATCTTTAAACCAATTTTACCCAAACCTCTAATTAGAATTTAAAACTATTAGAATTATGAAGAAAATAGTCAACATCTATAGCCTGAAGATTTCCCTAAAATGTATAATCAAAATTTAATTTTGTTCCATCTTGATGATATTTCCAACCTACAAGTATATCGATATTTTAGTTCTCTCTATATCCATTAATAGATTGTGTTGAAGGAATTGCTTAAATTATCAACATGGAGATATTATTTGTGAATATTATTATAGACTTATTTTTCTTGTAAACTTGAATTCAAAATTATGCTTGAATGGAACCTTAGAAAAATTAATAGGCTAGATTTATTGCTTCTATATTATTGGTTGTATAACACTATCTTAATTATTCTTTGGATAAATTTTTATCTAAGTGATTGAAATGTTCAAATTGATTTTCAAATTGGTCACTCCATGAGTCTAGTTCTAGAGAATAATTTTAAGAATAAAAATCTATTTTTGTTTAGTGAATGAATAAATTACATCACCTCTTAATTGGATGAATTGTTGTAATGGAGTGCAACATTTACCATAGTTTTATATAAATGATATCACATTTTTTGTGGCATTTTTCCAAATAATTTGTGTGGTGTTTATATGCATGCCTATTTTGCATACATTTAAGTAAAACTAGGCATAGTAAAAAATTCTACTAAATTGAGCAAATATTATTCAATGAGTGAATAATATTTGTAAGAGGAAGAAATGAAAAAAAAGAAGGTTTGTATTCTTTTCAAAGAGAAAAGATCAATAAAAGTAACATAACTTACAACATTAAAGAAGAAAACAAATAATATGTAGAAAAACATTGCAAAGTTATATTATGATAAATAATATTCAAGTAAAGAAATTATAATGTGCTTGAAGAATGAATATAAGTTAAGAATAAAGTAAATCAGAAGAATTTTTTCAAATAGGAAATTTTTATTGTAGTCAATAGAAATTATATAAAAATTGTATGAAGAATTGTTGTAGTATATATAATGAAATATTATAACATAAGTTAGAAATAGAATGTTAGATATAACTAGAGCATATAATGTTTTAGTGGCCAAGAATAATAATGTAGAATAAATGTAACATGCAACAAAGAGAAACCAAGTGTTGTAGTGTAGGAAAATAAAAATAAATAGTAATTTTGTTTCATGCAAGAGTAGAATGAAGAATGCTCCAATGTAAAGAATATATAGAATATAAGTGTCGAAAAAATACTATTATACTGCATTTGTAGAATTTTAAGGATTAAATGGAGCGTATGAGGGATATATTACACTTTTGCATATAAAAGTACATAATGCCTTTCAAATTTGAATAAAAAATAGAGATTGGTGTTAAAATAGGGAAGAATAGAATGTAATGGGATGAGATAAAGTTTTGGAAAAAATGTGTTAGAAAAATTGGACAAATAATGAGAAAAAAAAGAATTTTGTAGATATTTTTTCAATCCTTTCAAAATTAGTTATAAAAAAGGACATTTTTGAGATGTTAAGAATAAAATCCAACATATTATGAAAATAGAGAAAGCTATTATAAGACATTGTATGATTAGAATGAAAATTCTTTCTTTTGTTTCTTGTAATTTGGTATCAAGAATGAACTATTGTAAGTATTTTATAAAATAGTAGCAAGAGGAACATGCATTTCAAAAATATAGTTGTATGATTAGAATGAAGATTCTTTATTTTGCTCCTTGTAAAGATGTCAAGAATGGACTATTGCAAGTATTTTATAAAATAGGAAGATTTATCATTTTAAAATGGTAGTGAGAGAACATGCATTTTGAAAATACAATAATTTGTATTAAAAAGTAGTTTAAATAAAGAAAAAATGATAAGATGATAATTGTATTTGAGTTTTGATAAAATCTTTAATTAATTAAAGATAAATTTAATTAAAAATAATTTAAAATGTCTTCGTTAGTTAGAATTTTTTATTCAAGTAAGAAGAATGATTTAAAAAATAAATTGTTAGGATATTTTTAGAGTCATGAAGATGTTTACATAATTGTGTATTTAATGTTTGAATGCTAATACACAAATACATAAAAATATGAAATTTAACATAATTAAGTAATAAAATATGAGATTGCCACTTAGATCTAGGAGAAGGTTAGGAAAGAGGGTTAAATGGGCCCTAAAATTATGCTATAGATATAGATGCTAAAACGTGAGCATGAAATATAAATTAATATTGTAGTGTATGCAATTCTTGACATCATATTTTCTTTCACTTTAATGGGCTAATGTCACTATATGATAAAACATAATTAAAGTATAAAAAATAAATGCTAAAAGAAAAACATGAAAATAATCAAACATTTTGGATACATAGAATCATATATAGTGTGTTAAATGATCAAGGAGTTGATTCTCTTTCAAACTAAGATATGCAAAATAAGCATGTCAAAAAATACAAATATATATATATATATGTGTGTGTGTGTGTGTGTGTGTGTGTGTGTGTGTGTGTGTGTGTGTGTGTGTGTGTGTGTGTGTGTTAGAATAATACAACCAATAATACAAAGTATGCCAACAAATCATATATAATCCAACATAAACATTATACATGTATAAAAGGAAAAATGTCAAAATTACAAGGGTTGTGAGAGTATATGCCCCCTTAAATAATTGTATAAAAGAAATATATGTAGTTATTTTTAAGGTAACTAGAGGGGAATATAAAAATAAAAGTAGTTCATCACTAATTTTACAATAATACAATATATCATTATCTAATGTAATCATGAAATTTTTACTTCCATATAATAAAATTTACAATATTGGTGTCCAATTAGATGGAACAATCCCTATTGCATGAATTGAAGGTTTTTTGTGAATGTAATGCCCCCACCACGCAACCCTAGAGGAAGTTGCAATTAACTACTCAAATGTACTATTTTTTTTTTTGATAAAGTACAAATAACATGCAAGTTCACTACCCATTGCAACAACCTCTAAGGTTACAAGACTGAGATTACTTTAAAACCCAAACAAGAAACATGAATTTAAAACATAACATTTAATTAATTAATAAATTAATTGCACATACATTCCATACATGATAAAATTACATTAAAGACATAAGAGATACCACATGTTTCCAATAATATAATTTACAATACGATTAAAACACTCATTCCACGAATGAGGTAAATCCAATAACAAGGTTACAAATTACATATTCCATCTCGATACAAAGAGGGGTAATAAATATAATAATAATTGAAAAGAATAAAGCATGAAAGTACAGGATCCCATGAGCTCTCCAACTAGAAATCTTGTCCACACGAACACGAAGATGACCCAACGGATAAAGGTGCACGTTCCACCCAACCATGTGATACCCGAAGGCTCACCCCCCGTGCTAGGAGATAGTAACAAGGAATTCCTATTCAAGACCATCATCCCCTAGATACAGGCTAACTCACACTGACACAACCAATCACATGAACCATACAACCATAAGAATAACACAAGTACAACTCTAACATCATTGACATAAGTCACATTGCTTCCAGAAATAAAGCAGATCGAGAATGATAAGAAGACCATACACATCAAACCAATTACCAACTATTGTCGTAGAAAAAGTGTCATCACACAGCTCGTCATGGGATCTCCTCTGGGAATCTTCATAGGCTCCGGCCCCCACTATGAGTTGTCTTGGTGGCCTCTACCAAATCTTGGCACCCATGCTCACTCATGCGGAATCAAATACCTCTCGTAAAACAATATAGATGACCTTGCCATTCCAGGCCTTCCCGTCTCATCCCAAGTCTATGTAAGCCCTTGTCCATGAGCGAGGCTCAATTATCTTAATTAGTGTGAAATACTACCTAACTTCTAAGTACATTAATTTAGTTATCACTTGATTAGACCACTTCTGAAGGTTTCCCAGTTTACCTCTTTGGGTTTTTTCCCCTAACAGAAGCCACTCTTCTACTTGACAACAAACCAACCTAAAACTAATCACCAAGGGTGCCAAAGTGCATACTAACAAGATAAACAATCACTCCAACTCTAGGAGGAACATATAATGAAACCCATTCCAAACATAGGAGGAAACAAAAGTCAAAACCCTCTCCAAACACTAGAGGCAACAAAGGTTAAAACCCTCTCCAAACACTGGAGGCAACAAAGCACATAAACCACTCCTTCCATAGGAGACACAAACCATCCCCATTCATGAAAATTGGGTAAAACAACAAGATACAACTATACACACTACCCAAAGCAATCACAATGGTTGACTAACATAATACAACAACTCCAAAAGTTAAACCCCTTCTGGAAGACTTAACACCCCTTCAAATCATTTTCCCCAAAGCGAAAACAAAAGAAGTGCACATACAAGAAGGGCAATCAAACAGGAATTTAAATCTATATTTGGATTTCCTAAATCCACTTCCTTCATTAACCTTTAGTAGATTATTGCCACAATAAAACTAATTACATTCTATCTCTTTTAGAACAAAGCATGAAATTTAAAAAAAATATTTAATTCCCTAATTGCCTTTAAATAATAATGAAATAAACATTTACTTCTTTGATTTAAATCATATCCTTCTAAAATAACTATTTCTCCTTTGCAAAATAAATCATTTTAAAATCTAAGCAAAGCACTGCCGTAATGCTTGAAATCAATAATTAACATCATTTGTAATAAGAAGCCTAAACTAACTATTTGATTTTAACTTCCCCAATTACAATGAATATTAAAAAAAAACAATTTCCTAATTACCTCATTCTCTTATGAAATTAATCTTTGCATCAATAATAAAATCATTATAAAATCACTATTATTAAATATAAATTAAACATATATGTGAAACTATATATTTACTAAATATATAGCTATATATATTTATATTTTAAATATATATATATATTAAAACAAAACTATTTAAATTCCCATTTAATTAAAATAAATAATGATAAAATGTTTATTTAAATTATAATATATTATATATATATATAATATATATATACATATTATATATATAATATATGAATATTATATATTTAATATATATATATATTATACATTATATAATATAAAATAAATTTAAATAAAATAAAATTGAAAAAAAAAAAAACAAATTACTTTTACTTGGCCCGCGGCCCCCACTATGGGAGGAGGACGCAGCCATAGGCTGCACCCAACCTCCTCTGTGGAGGCTGCGTTGCCTATGGCAGCGCCCTCCATTGGGGCTTGGGTGCGCAGCCATAGCTGCCCCCTCCCCAAACAATCAAAATAAAATATTATTTTAAATTATATTTTATTTTCAATAAAAATTTAAACAAAATCCTCCCCTGTACACTGCACAAAATTTTATCAGAAATTTTTTGTTTAAAAGAAAATTTCAAAATAACATTTCCCAAAACAAACAAACATATTTATAATATATGTTTGTATATATATAAACAGATATATGTATAAATATATACCAAAGATTTCCATTTTCAGACAAATTGTGCAACTTCTCAACAGGATTTTGCAATAAAATCAATTTCTCAGACACAATTTCTTAATTTCCAATTTCTAAATTTCAAATTTATACTAAGGGGTTTCAATATTTTCTTTTGTTTTCTTTCAATCTCTATTGTTCGAATTTTTCTGTTGTTTTCTTTGTCCATGATCTCCACAGAGGTTTTCAATTTTGTTTTCAAACAAGTTTGCTAATTGAAAAAAAATCCCAAAACAATAAACAATAAAACAAGAGTAAAACCTGTGATCTTGAAATTTGAAGAACAAATTGATGTTGAGCTCCTTTGCAAATTCCACTCTTCCACAATTTCTTCCCAAGATCTCCACCTTTAATCCAAGATTGAATCCAAAAAAACAAAAACCCTCTTTCATTTTGTAGTCAAATCTCCCCACACACACTTGAAAATAAACCCCAAAATGAAAACATAATATCTTTCCCCAAATTGAAATTGAAATTCCAATTCCAAAATGCTAAAGCTCTCACAAATTTCCCCCAAATTAAGTCAACTGATCTAAAATATCTCATTGAGATATTTTGATTTTTAAGTATCTTAAAACAAAATTGAATTTTCAAATAACTTAAATTTATTTTACATAGGCACTTTTCAAAGCAACTTTAATCTTTAAAATCAAAACTTGAATTTCCAAATGAATTTAATTGTTTAATCTATTTCCAACAAAATAGATTTAGTTAATTTATTTATTTTCTCACAAAATAACATTTAGTTATTTAGTTTATTTAAATAATATAATAAATTTAACCGCCAAAATTAAATTATTTCACCACAAGAATTTAAATTAAATGAATTACATTAAATTAAAGCTTTTAACCACTTTAATCTAAAATTCATAACTAATCATTTAAACCTTTTTAAACATTGATTTTCGCATAAAATTCCCATCGAAAACAACCTATCAAAACTTCAAAGATGACAAGACTTAGCAACATACCATACACCAACTGACGACAAACTATGACCAGGGTGATGACTTGGCACGAAAAACCTAGCTACTATCTCCCAATCGATTACTGTTGGTCAATGGACACGCTCGAACCTGTGAAATTAGGTGGATTCGATGTCTTGTACCTGTCAACCTACGAACAAAGAGTATATCGAACATGCATATATATATATGATATAATAAAACACACCGTGAAGAGGAAATCGTGAAATCGTAGGGCACTCGCAAGCAAGTGATACAATCTTGTCCCCTTCACTAATACACTCATCATAGACTGACAGTTCCATCATAAACACATATCTCATGCAACATGTTACAATTACTAATCATCATTACACCATTTAAAACATGTCAAATAAAGCATCAAATAAGATACATCACATCACACAAATAGACTATTGCTCTATAAATAGCAATCAAATCGCACACACATGATAAAGCAGCTCAATAACCAAAAGGCACATCAAAGCAAACAAGGACACATTGTCCAACTAGAAAGCAAAATAGAGGGGTATTACATCCTCCCCCCTAGGGTCAGGCTTACTCCTGGAAGCCTGCAAACACAAACAGGTAACACACACACACAACCAAATATTCACATGCTACACAAATGTCCATAGTGCATTCACCCAGTAAGAAGGATATCGGTACATTGTACACTACATCGAGGATCCTATCCTTTCCACTAGTTTCCTGCACCATTGGACCTACACCACGTAACAACTTCTGGGTAGGCAAGTGAGATCAACCCAAAAGGAAAACATACACTCACGAACAAAACATCTAGGTCAACGCCATGGTTCATAGTGCCCAAAGTATAACCTACGCAACTAACATCTTAATGGGTTCCACATTATCCCAGAGTACCCAGTGTTTAAACGCGGGCTCTGATAGTGAAGGAGTTTATAATAAGAAATTTATTCCCTATCATAACATGGAATAACAAGTGAAGCAAAATAGGGCTTGATTCTAGATAAGAAAATAATAGTTCCCAAAGAATCTCATCGAATAATAACAAAACCTTTAATAGAAAATTCAGGAAGAGTAAGATTAGAAGTATAAACAAAAATACATTTTAGGAATTAATGACTACAAATATTAAGATTAAAAAACCATTTTAAATCAATGTATACTTAATGCTCATATAGGTTTAGTACCAAAAATGATTAGAAGATAAATAATATTCTATTAAACCACATTGAAGTGAAGTTTAGATGGAAGAAATGTAATCTCCATAATGTCAGTATATAATACACCTAATTTGGGAAACTATTTCAATAGGCTTAGTAGAAGAGGGAATATGGATCTTTTGTATAGAATTATGAAGAAACTCATGATATTAAGGTGAAGTTTAAATAATATCCCAAAGAGAAATATTATATACTAAAGTTCTTTTATACTATTATACTCTTTAGTGTTCTTAAAGGAATACAAGAAGTCAACATAAAATACTGGGATTAGATAAAGGAAGAGGAACAATCTTAGTGTTGGTTTATTAGTTTCACCAAGTGTTGTAGGTATTCATTACTGCATAAAATTTAAAAATAAGAGTTTCAAGTTTAATCATCAACAAAATAAAGGTTGAAATAAGATGGGTCAACAAGGGATAATTCCTAGGTTTGTTAGGAATACCTACCTAGATCATGAAAACTAAAGAAGATGGTGGGATGAAGTAAAATACCCACACAAAGATTTGGAACATCAAGGACTGATCATTGTGCATCGTTATAGAAAGCTCTAGTCCATTATATCTAGTTGTGGAATTTGTATAGGCAACTTTTAAATTTTAAAAAATGTAAGGGTTGATTTATTTTACTATAATATCCAAGAAATTTATAAAAATAAGAGTAAAAAAATAATTATTAAATATTATCTTTAAATGAGTAAATATAACCATATTTTCACATGGTGGATTTTATATTATCTATAAGATTTGAGGTAATAGAAAAAATATGTACAAAGATTAAATCAAGTTATTTTCTCCTATTCTTTCGTTATTTCTTTCTTTTTGTACTAGGGTCAAATCTTCATCTAGGTTTGTTGTGTACTTATAAGAAACCTTTGTTCCTTAGTATCATGTTCTTGTACATTGTATGGTAAATTTCATGATAAATATTATGTGCATGTGTCCCTTCCTCCTATCAGATTTTGTTTATAATGGATATGAGGAAGTTTATTTCTAATTTTTTGGTTTCCTCCTTATCAAAATATTGCTTCAATAATTTAGAAATCATATTTACAAGCTTATATCATCTCTCTCATTTTCTTCTCTTATTTGTACCTTCAATAATGACTAAATTGATTTTACATGACCACCAATGTTAAGTAATGATGCTTTCCCTTTATTACTAGTTGTAGGAAATAAATCTTAGATGCAACCTTTATCAATATTTTTTAAGTCTTTAATGGCACATTTTGTACTAGAGTGCACACTTGTAAATTTAAAATTTAGAATTGTTTTAAATTATGTTTTGTGTGCAATCTAGTAATTTGAATGTTTTGATTATTAAAAACTAGATAGATTTTGAATGTTTTTTTGTTAATGGTATGGAAATATTATTGATGAGTAGATGAATTATTAGAACTGTTTTAGATAAATATATTTTTTCTATCTAGATATATTATTTACCAAGGTCTCATTGCTCCTTTAGGTGTACATACATATATAACATGGAAAATTAAGATGTTCCACCTGCAGAAAATTTATTTGGAAATACCACTAATGAGATTAAAAAATTGAGAGATTCATTAGCACAGGGTGCAAACTCGGGGATATATATTGAACCATGCATGTTAATATTGCATAGTCTAGAAAAACTAAAAGATGAACTTGAGAGGACTAGTGCATATTCCCTAGATAGAGTAGTTGCTATTCTTTCCTGCATGTGGGAAGAAGTACATGGTGACATTCCCCTTAAAAAAATACAGGATAGTGTGACCAAAGAAATGATAAAAGCCACTTTTTTTCCATTTTATCAAAATGTGCATAAGGTTAGGGGATATCGGGTCACTAGATGTGTCGATCATGTTATGGCCTCATTGATCTACCCACGATTTCTTGTAGCACATGGTCTATACCCAAACAATGACTAGATTCCATTGTATTTTGTTCAACAGTTGTATGCTGAGGTCCATTTGGGCCTCAAAGTCAACTACTTGGACATTCCACCATATGCTGGTCAGGGGTGTGGTAGGATTGTTGATAGGCCCACCTATCGTCGAGTAGATAGACCACCCCCAGTGTTTAGGGTATTGGTTGGTGAAAGGTATCCTACTCTCACCCTAGCTCTAGCCTCCATAGCAGATGAGGTTGTCATTGCTTCCCAAAAGGAAGCAATTGACACTATAGGTAACATTGCAGCTGCCACCACTAGGATATTTGATGATCTTGTAGGTCAGTATTTGATGTCCAAACATTCCCGATCCACACCATTTTCAGCACAGTGGACCACCATGGATCCTTTTACAGTAGTTGGCATCTCTACTCCTACACAACTTGATGCACTTACAAGAGATACGACACGTAGGACTCTGCATTGTTTGGCTGAGGACCTATTGGAGGAATATGCCCACATTGCATTAGACAATGGGATTAGTATAGATCATGTTAGAGATCATTTGAGATGTAGAGGTTGTTCAATTCCAGGATCCCATCACTCTCAGCCCAGCACTAGTGCACGTCAGGATCCACCTACAGATCATTCGACAACTGCATAGACTATGGGTTTTACTGACATGTTGACTGGTTTTGGTTTGTCATCACCGATGCCATCTCACCTGCATAGTCCTCTTCACTCATCATTTATGGCATGACATGGGATAGATCAGAGGGATGTAGATGTTGATTTGTCACTTGACTGTATAGTTGATATGGTCGAGGCATCCATTTCAGAGGACTTAGGTCGTACAATATTAGATGATGTGCATGTATGTGTGCATGTGCATGTTTCAATTCCTTCTTAATTATTTTTTAAATTTTAGTTTTAACTTAGAGATATTCATGTACTGATATATGTATATATATTGTAGGTGGACATACCTCATGTCACTCCTAGCCTTGTTCCTTCAGATCGTGTACATCGACGTGACTCGATGGATGAATCTACTGCCATTGGACATGTGAGTTTTAAATTTTTATATATACACATGTATATGTACATGCATATGTATGCACATAGATCTAGATAGATATTTACAAATATACAAGTACATTCTTAAAAATTTAACTTTCATATAAAATTTATTTAATATAAATTATATGTATTTAACAAATTTTGTACAGATTTTTATTTGTGAGGCTCAGCACATCCATCAGAGCAGAACTGTTCTCATTCAGATGGTCATTCGACTAGGAGTCGACATTCATATTAGGCCCTGCACTAGATCTATGATCTTTACAACATGTATTTGCTTATATGATGATCTTTAGTACATTTTATGATCTTTGCTTATATACATACATTTGGCTATTTGCTTATATGATGATTTTTAGTATTCGGCTTTTGATGATCTTTGCTTATATACAAACATTTGGCTATTTGCTTATATACATACATTTGGCTCTTTGCTTATAACATGTTACATGTTTATACATTGAATCTATTTACATGTATGTATGTGTTTGCTTATGTTTACATATTTATATGATATACATTTGATCTCTAGTAGAATTTTAGGAAATGAACATGCCACTTTATAATTAAGTTCATTCATGTTGACCACAATAAATAATTTGCACACACACGCATTGAATTTTATAGTAAGAAGTCAAAAATTATAAAATAAATGACTCTCAAGCTCAAGTAGACTAATGATATTTTATAAATGAGTTATAAAATATAATTATAAAGAAGAGGTAGGAACATTCCTTTTATAATTATATACCATCCTTCAAACACTTTCCCTCTAAGTTATAAATTTTTTATGTTAAATTATTTCATAAATAATCTCTTAATCTACACCATTATTAAATTATACAATTTTTTTATTCTTTCAAACATTAAGAAAATTCAATTCAAATTATACCTCTATTGTCTTTTTGACAAGTAACAAAATTCTAAAACTACTCTAAGATATATGTAGCATATCTATACATTAAAAAACAACAAACTCCACAATGAAATAACTTGTTTGATTACCACTTGATTCATTTAATGATCTAGGATGTAGTTATTCCATACACTAGAATATTTTTTTCCCCATATGCATATAGATACAAGCTTTTTTTTCATTATTCCATATCAAATTGCAAGATTAATTCATATTTATATCAGTTGGAGCTCGCAGATTTTGGAGACATCTTTAACTTGAAGAAGAAAATGGGACAACAAAGAAAAAGAAAAAATGTGGCTCAACGAAAAATCATCAAAAGAAGAAGAACAAAAGAGGCATGAACAAAACTTGGAAAATTATCATAGAAAGAAACAAGGTACACATGCTTGTTTCTTCTCTCTCTCTCTCAAGTGTGTGTTTAGGACTTTTATTAAAACCTTAATTTGTTTTGCTTATAAATATGCATGCCTTTTATGAGAAACATGTTAGATTTAACTTGGAAACTTTAATACTAAAAAATAGTAATCTTGCATAGACATTACCTAAATTGCTTATCATCTATTTCCAATTTTTTTTGTTCCATGGAATTCTTAAGTTTAAGAATATTTTATTTTATTTGTTTCAACTCCACAAGTAAATAACTCATAGTCTCTCACTTTCTTTGCTTGCATGTAAATTCAAACAAGCAGGAAATTCTCAAGTGGAAGTCGAGTCAAATCTAGATATTAGATCAAAAAAATCCGGTGAAGAACAAATGGACCTTGAAGTTAGGGAGGAGACCCAAGTTCAAACAATGCTTGTTGGAGAGGGGTCAGGATCACTTCCTTCTACTGGTATGGATGAGCATATAAAACTAGTTGTTCAAAACTTTTGTCACTTATAGCATCATGTCTTATCACTTTGTTTGCTTGCATACATAAAATTCACTTATATAGAATCATCTGTCACTTTTCTTTGCAAAATGTGACATGTAGAAAGGGCTTAACAAGCAGGATGTTCTCCTGTTGAATTCAAGCCAAATCGAGATATTGGATCAAATGAATCTGTTGAAGAACACATGGACCTTGACGATAGGGAGGAGGCCCAAGTTCAAACAATGCATGTTGGAGAGGGGTCAGGATCACTTCCTTCTACTTCTATGCATAAGCATATAAAACTAGCTGAAAAAGTGATGAAACAAATTTCTTATAGAAATTTAGATCATTTACTTGAAATGGATATGGAGAAGCTGAAATGTTATGCCAACTGGCCTTATAATAAGAGAAAGAGGTCAATGACTAAATCTGTAAATGGAATAATCAATCATCATTTCAATCATCTTGATACACTTGAAAAAACTCAATTCTTATCACGTTTACTTCTTCGTAATGAGCTGAAAGAGTCATTACAACTGTTGGGTGTACATTCGGCATCAAATAAGAAGAAACACATGGGATTAAAAAAGGATATTGCTCAAAATGTTAAAAAGGGTTTAGATTCCATTGGGAAAGGATCTCGATTAGTGGATAAAGCCACTACAAGAAGGGTGATGTTGACATCTATTGTACATCAAGATATAGCAAGAAAAAGAAAATTGTCTACACTTTCAGTTGAAATTGGTTATAGTAGAACCATATTAATAAAATATGAGAAAAAAAGAAAGTTTTTAGATGAGAGTTTAGAAGGCAATTGGGAAATTATGTGTAGAGATCCCCATTCTAACAGGATTGAAGATGTTGTTAGGAACTTGATCTCAAGTTTTTGGCATGATCATACTCGTCCATCATCAAATACTAGAGATGTTATGTGACACAGAATTGGGCCTGGTATTTATGAAAATCATATCAAACAATGGCTAGACATAACACAATCTGAGATGTATATAAACTTTTGTAATAAATATCCTCATATAAAGATTGGGCAAACAATATTTCAAAGATTAAAGCCATATTATGTTCAGATAAACAAGTTTTTTGAAAATTTTTGTTGTCGTTATCATATTGAATTTGATCTCTATTATCAGGTGTTTCAAAAGATGAGAGAAGAAAGTTGTGGGTTTCAAAATTCACCTCCTAAATAGGAAAGTTTGTTCATAAAGGCTATTTATGTGATCATGAAAATGGACCTAAAATAAACTGCATAAAAGGAATTTGTGAGACATGTGGAAATTTGGTTAAATTTCCTTCAAGAAATGAGGATAATGACCTAACAAAGATAGTAAATTTCAAGAGGTAAGTACTATTTTTAGAGAGTTTATTTGTTTCAATTTGATTAGATTGTTATTTGAATTCTCTAATGTAATGTTTCATTCATTGTGTGGTTTATTAAGTTTATTCACATATTTTACTCACACAAGTACAAGTATGTAAAGTTGCAAACAAATTTTGGGAAAGAATCCACAAGGTTGAACTATGTAGAAGAGGAGATTCCTATTGGAAAATTTATGGAATATTTTCAAAAATTGATACAACCATACATACAACATTCCTTTTTTGCTAAGTGGCAAGCATGACAATTCCAAACATTGAGAGATAATTTCCCATTTGGAACAATTATATCAATAGTCGACTTTGCAAAAAATTACTCCTTCGTACATCAAAAGGAGATTCAATTAGAGTATTACTTTTCAAAGCATATCACTATTATGGTTCATCTGTGTTATTGACATGTATAATCAGAATTGGATGGTGTTGAGAGTATAGATGAAGAATGAGCCATAAAGAAAGAATAACATTTTTATATTAGCGATGATAAAGAGCATGACACACTTTTTGTCCAACATTGCTTTACAATTTTTTTTGAGAATTTGACAAGCAGGGGTGTAAAATTTAAAAAGCATTTTGTATGGTTAGATGGATGTGCGGCACAATTCAAATCTTCACGACCATTCTATGCACTTTGTAGATATCATAAAATCTACAAAATACCACATGTTTAGAGTTATTTTGAGAGTGGGCATGGAAAGGGTGAGCATGATGGAGTAGAAGCTTGCATCAAATGAGCTTTAAGGAAACATCAAATGAGTTATCCAAAAGATCGTATAGACAACACACATGATGTTGGTGCAAGAAACACTTTGCATCAAATGTGGTCGAAACATCTTCGAGAACAAACCACCACATTCCACATAGACTATTTTGGGAGATATCGGGTATGTATAAATTACATTTAAAAAAAAAATGAATTTATTTAAATTTAAAAATTATATATATATACATGTTTGTTCACATAAGTTTGTTGTTGTACATGTATCTAGGTGTGGACAGAAAATCAATGCATGGATGCAAGAGGGTAGAAAAAACAAGATCTTTGCATTGTGTTGGGAGTTCAGATAGTCGCCATGGATGGACATTACACACAAGGGATTTCTCTTGTTTTTGCACTGAGTGCATTGCAGGAAACTCTGATCATGCATGCAACAACCAAGAACTTGGATATGTTGTTAAATGGGATACAGTGCCACTAGTTGTTTTAGAAACATATGGTGAAAATGAGGAAGAAAGATTTGAAGACATTCCTTTGATTTCAATTGATTATGACCATATATCAGGATTGGTTAGAAAAGTTACATGTGTAAGTTTTCAATAATTTATATATATTATATATATCTAGTTAATGATCTTTAAAGTCTAGAGACATTTCTAATTTTTTTAGAAATTTTGTGTGTAAATTTGGTGTACAGGAGATGTTTTTGCAGTCATAGCAGAGCCTGGAAACATCGAAGGTGTTAGCTATTATTTATTGTGTTGCACAAAAGAGAGGAATAAGCTACCCTCGAGCTCCCTTTCTCCCCTCTACCCTTAACTCTTAAACCCTAAACCCTTGTACCCCCTACCCTTTATCTCTCTCCTACTCCCCCCCCTCTCTCTCAAGTATCTCCCTCCTACCCCCTCTCCCTCTCTCCCCTCTACCCTTAACACTTAAACCCTAAACCATTGTACCCCTACCCTTCCCACTCCCCCATCTCTCTCTCTCTCCTTCCACCCCCTCTCCCTCTCTCCCCTCCCCTTAACTAGGTTAAACTCTAAAACCTTGTACCCTCTACCCTTTATCTCTCTCCCACTCCCCCCTCTCTCTCTAGTCTCTCCCTCCTAGACCCACTCTTCATCTCTCTCTCTCTCTCACACACACACACACACACACACACTCACTCCTATCTCTAGATCTGCTCTACCCTCTACCTTTAAGCCTTAAACCCTTAAACCCTCTCTCTCTCTCTATCTCTCACTCACTCATTAATTCTATCTCGAGCTACCTCTCTCCCCTCTACCCTTAACCCTTAAACCCTGAACCCTTGTACCCCCTACCCTTTATCTCTCTCCCACTCCCCCTCTCTCTCTCTCTCAAGTCTCTCCCTCCTAGACCCACTCTTCACCTCTTTCTCTCTCTCCCACTCCTATCTCTAGATCCCCTCTACCCTCTACCTTTAAGCCTTTAAGCCTTAAACCCTCTTTCTCTCTCTCACTCACTAATTATATCTCGAGCTCCCCTCTACCCTTAACCCTTGAACCTTAAACCCTAAAGCCTTCTACTCCCCTACCTCTCTTCCACTCCCCCTCTCTCTCTCAAGTCTCTCCCTCCTACCCCCTCTCCTCTCCTCTCCCTTAACCCTTGTACCCACTGCCCTTTATCTATCTCCCACCTCCTCTCTCTCTCAAGTCTCTCCCTCCCACCCCATCTCCGTCTCTCCCCTCTACCCTCTACCCTTAAGCCTAAACCTAAACCCCCTCACCTTCACCTACCCACCTCCTTTAAGAGCTCCCCATAGCCTTAAAAACAACTCTCTCTCTCTCACTCACTAATTCTATCTCGAGCTCCCCTCTACCCTTAACCCTTAAACCCTAAACCCTTCTATCCCTCCCTACCCTCTTCTCTCTCTCCCACTATCCTCCTCTCCCTCTCTCCCCTCTACCCTTAACCCTTAAACCCTAAACCTTATACCCCCGCCTCATCTCTCTCCCACCCCTCTCTCCTCAAGTCTCTCCTACCCCTCTCCCTCTACCCTCACCCTTAGTTTAAACCCCAAACTCTCTCTCTCACTCACTCACCACCTTTTGTCTCATCTCCCTATAGCCTTAAAAACCCTTAAACCCTCTATCTATCATCTCACTCACTAATTCTATTCGAGCCTCTTCCTCTACCCTTAACCCTTAAACCTCAAACTTGTACCCCCTACCTTTGTCCTCCACTCTCTCTCAAGTCTCTCCCTCCTACCCCCTCTCCCTCTCTCCCCTCTACAGACAAAATGTGGAGAGACTCTAGTTTGCATCATCTTCAAATTCCTCACGGTTTATCCGTTATAGGTGCCCCAATGTGAAGATTTAGTTAAAAATAATAAAAATCCAGTGTCCAGTAAACCAAAATTGTGGGATCACCTGTTATCCTTTTCTGCACCATGATATGCACCAGGAGGAGAGTTTTTAAGAGAGTACAAACCACATGTTCTGGACATTCAAGGGTTGGTTCTTCCAAAATGACTTCCTCACAAGTAGGGGAATGATTAATGGTTAGAGTTTCTTGTTTATCAATAGTGGGGAGATTAGAAGAAGACTCTAGATATTTGATTGTCATTTTTCTCTAAGGTCTCTTTCTCTTGTTCCAAATTATCTACCTTAGTAGGAGAGCTTGTAAGATGTTCACCACATTCCATAGTTAGATTGTGTAAACTAGCTTCATCACAAGTAGGGGAGGCATCAAGAGAAGGAACACTATGAGTTTCAAATAGATTGTCCCAAATGGTAGGAGCATTAGGGAAGGGAGGGTCAAGATTCTCATGAATTTTAATAGGTATATCTTCTAACACCAACCTATCTTCTTTGCATCGAGGAGGGATATTAGGAGAAAGACAATTTTGATTGTCATGGCTATGGAGACTAGGTAAGGTGATGTTTAGAAATGTTTCTATAATCTCATGTTCTTGTTTTCCAATATCCTCCAAGGGGAATGAGGAGAGGGACAATCAAGACCCTCAATACTTACATCTTCTTTCACCAAGATACCTTCATCACTAATAGGAGAGGTATCAAGAGAAGAACAAGTATGATTGTTATGATTGTCAACACTACCATCCTCATCAATGGAAAATGTAATATTAAGGATTGTGTCAATGGTTTGATGATTAACATGTTTCCTAATGACCTCATTGTTGTAATCTAAATTGAACTCATAAGAGGGAATGTTGTATTTATGCAATCCATTTTTAACCAAATCAAAGCCACATCTCTTGAAAGTAAGCATACTATCATGGAAAAGTAAAGAAAGTGCAATGCAATGACTTAAAGTGAAATATTTAAATGCAATTTTCAGATGTGAAATAAGGTAATTTTCTGATTATGCAACAACTTGAAAGATGCAATATTGTAAATGCAAATTTGAAATTGAGCAATGCATGAAATGAGCTAATGTAAGCTAGATCTAATGAAATGCATGTAAATGGAACTTAGCCAACTAATATAGATAGTTAATGGCAGCAAACAAAAGTGCAAAAAAAAGGTTTTTTGGTGTCGTAAAAGGTAGTTTCAGGGGTGCAAAGGGACTAATTCTCCCAAGGTGCCAAATGAGTCCCAATGTGGATTTTTTAAGAATTTTTCAAATTTTTTTGATTGATTTTTTATGTTTTTTGTGCTGTATGATGTAGACCTAAGATGCAAATACAAAATTTTAGAAATTTTAAATGATTTGGGATGAAAAAATGCAACCTATATGCACTTTCACTAATGAAATTTTTTAGAAACCCTAGATGCAAATTAACTAATGTAAACCCTAATGAAAAGTTAATGTGAGTGAGATCTAGGATGATGATGGACTCCAAAATCAGAAAATATGATGTTCTAAGGTTGGGTTCACCAAAATGAAATGAATCTTTTTGTCAGCTCTTACACCTTTGGGGTTTTTCACCTAAAAGGAGAGAGAAAAATATCAACACTTCATTCAAGAACAAACCCTTGAGATTTCAATATAATTGAGATTAAAATCTGTCAAAGGGGAATGTCCAAGGGAAATAATAATAGTAAATGAGGGGTTCACCACCAATGCAAAACTTGTAAAATGATTTTTTTTTTTAAACACAATGTAGTATGCAAACATATACTAAATGACCTAGAAATTATCATGAAATAGAACATAAAACTGAGAAACTAGAAGTGTGCACTTGGAAACTTGTAGAGGATGGAATGAAGACTAGAAATGCTACTGATTCTAAAATTTTGACCCACTGGGACTCATACGCCATTCTAGGTGAATAAATCCTAGACCTAGAAAATTGTACTAGGTTTTGTTTTAGCCAAATGGGTATTTGAATCTACAATTTTTTTTGAAAAATGTGTACAGTGGGACTCATATGCCACTAATGGCATATGAGTCCACTTTGACTTTTCTAAAAACCCAAAAGTGGAATTTGAAGCTCTCGTTCTACTCTTTTTGCTCCTCCAGGTGTCCAGATTTGAAACCCTGATTTCTAGCACTATAAGTGACTTTTGTGGATATTTTGACCTAGCCAATAAGGGGATGACTTTAACCAGTTTGCAACCTATTCTTCAATCATCTCCAAACCTTCAAAGTACTTAGATCTACAACCATACAAAGAAAGAAAGAGAAATGTTGAAGGTTAAGGAATAGGGGTTTTCCTTGGTCAAACCCCTTTTAGGTAATTAAACCAAATGAAGAAATAAGATGAAGCATGAACATGAAATGAAGGAATTATAAACTTTCCATGATGATAGATCTTGAATTTCTGCAACAATGGATCAAGAATCTACCCTTGAATGCCTTAGAAGTGGTTTTGAATGCTCTCTAAATGACTTAACACTAACTTACTTGACTTGAGATGGAGAATGAACGATGAATTATGAATTAGGGTTTAAAATCTTGTTTATATAGGAAATCCACCTAAAATTCCTATTAATTTGATCCCCAAGGCTGACATGGAAGAAAATTAAACTTAAAACCCAATTTTTCCCACTCAAACCTCGAAAATGTCACAAATGGGAGTCATTCACCAAGTTGGGTGACTTAGTCCCACCTGGATGGGAGTCATTCACCCAAAGTGGTGAATGGGTCCCACATGGGCTCTTTTGCTAGCTAGGATGTTGGGGAGTGAAGAAACCAGGTTTATATGTTGATTTCATGAGGTCTTTGATCAAAACAAGCCTCATGATGCACAATATGGGGTCATAGGGGCCTATTAATGATGATATAAAGGGTAATTAGGGATAGGAACACAAATTCAATGTGAAAGTGTGATTAAATACACTTTACAACATTAAAATGAGGTCCACATAGCCTAGAAAGGAACAACATCTAATGTGAATGTGTAAGACACATTACAACACTAGATTAAAATCAGGTTTAGTTTACAAACCTTCTAGATTAATTTGATATTGAATGCAATTAAATACATTTATAGCATTGAATTAGGGGAAAAATAGGTCCATTAGACTTAAATGCATAATAAAAGTGTAGAACAGTCTGAAAGTCATTCACAACACCTTTACAAGACATTGATAAATGCATTTTATTTAGTTTGCAATGGTCCAAGACCTAATGTGGATGTATAAAACACCTCACAACACTAGATCAATGTGACATTAGGTCCAATTTACCATTAATTATTCCCATATCAAGTAATAGATACTTTTTTCTATGCTACAGTTAGGTTTTTCTGAGATGTTTCTATGGATTTCTAGGTGATTTTTAATGTCTTTTCAGATGACAAAAGGTTCAAGTTTGACTTGATCAGGGAATCATTCACTAGTAAAGGTGAATGGGTCCTAGCTAGGTATTTTTAAACTATTTTTAGATGATTTGCAAGGTTTCTATAATGTCTTTCAGATCCAGGTCTAAGGAAATGAGCTTTAGTTTTAGATTTTTTGGAAATGCAATTTTGTTTTGATTTTCAAAAGCAATTGTATGAGATCTAAATGAGATGCAAAATGACTGATTTGTTTTTGTATTTTTCAGATTTAAGAAGTGCAAAGTAATGCAAATCAAAACCCTATATGATATGCAATATTTTAGCACAAAATAAGAAACCTTAAATAATATCTTAATTCAATACAAATGTAATTGCAAATGAATGCTATATCTAACCTAGGATACAATGGAAGACTCCAAAAATTAGAAATTGCAATGTTGAATAAGTCAGGTCCACTAAAGAATGTATAGGGGAAAAATAGGGTCCACCAAAATGGATCAACAAAGTGATGGACCACTTATTTCTCAAGGCCCTAAACACCTCAAATTATGCAAAATAAGATGCTAATAAAAACCATAAATGCAATCTCACTGGGTATGTGCAAGATCATGATGGGCCAAAAGGTGGCATTATGATGGGTATGTGGCTAACGACTATTTTTTTACCCAAAATTGATGAGACAAAAAGGGTTTTTAAAGGAGATTCTTAGCTTTTCAGCGATATAAATTATACTTTATTTTAAATTTAATAACTTGTAATTATTATTCATTTTCTATTAAAATTACGACAAAAGTCCTAATTGATAGGTTGATTGAAAATCATCTATAGCTTTCAAACGGTATCACTTTTTTTGAATCCAAAACATGTGTCACATTCTATGCTTCACATAATATAGGATTAAAAAAATAAAAATTGAATTTCATGAAGCTTTGACCAAGTTAAGGTGATCAGACATACGAGTTTTTACTTGGAAAAATATTACAAAAAAATATGCATCACATCGGGGAATGAGTCCTCTACTCATATCTAAAATATTATAAAAAAATATTATCATTTTATTGTGGTTAGGGTGGTCAGACATACACCTACTTCTTATTTTTTCCCTGAAATTTAAGTACCACTGCATTGAAATTTCAAATTTTAGCTAAATAGATTTTCTTTTTTTTAAACATACCTAGTAGTTTAGAAACTACATTCAATTTTCTACAAATTCTATTCTTACACATTTTTGAAATAATATAGATAACTTATTCACATTTTTACGTCAAGTTGCCTAACTCTGATTTTTTTGAATTTTTTGCCACTTAAGGCCCTATTTTTTCCATGATGATCCTGCACATACCCCATTGTTATAGCAACTATTAGGGATGTTTTTAGAGCATAAAATGTTGTGTACCTAGCCAGAAAGTTGTTTTTGAGCTATGGAGGAATCATTCACCTTCAATGGCGATTGGGTCCTTTTAGGGTTTTGGAAAACTAATTTCAAGATCTTGTAACTTGATGTTTTCACTCTTAAATTATTAGTTATCAAGTTCTAGAAGCCTATAGTTAATTTTGTAGAGCTCTTTCTGTGATCATGCAATGTAGGTGAAAAATTCTACAACTTTGAAACTTTGACAATCTTGCTCAACATGATCTTCAACCTATAAATCTACAATCAAACACTCAAGGGTAGAAAAATTTATTGATTTGTTAGTGAATGGGGGTTTTCCTCAGTCAAACCCCTTGTAGGTAATTAAATAAAATGATGAAATGAATGAAATACAACATGAAATGTGAAATATGCAAATGATGTCACCTTGGATTTCATCTTGTGAAACAAATCTGCATACTATCATGTAGTGGCCATGAAGCATGTAGATCTTGGATGTAAGATGATTCTTGTAAATGGATCCTCAATGCAACATTAAATTCTTAGCCCAACAACATGAACGCATGCATCAAACCATTGAAATGATGATATGATCTTGAATTTTTGCAATAAACACTTGAAGTTTGCCTTGAAATTCCCTATGAATGCTCTTGTAATGCTCTAATGCTTGATCACTTGGATTCTTAAAGGCTTAGAATGAATTTCTAGGAGAAACAATGTGAATTAACCCCTTATTTATACCAAATTAAGAGATTAACCCTGAAATTCAAAGAATTAAGGCTCACACCAGATCTAGAAATAAAGATCTAATTAAATTCTTGCCATAATGAAATTCAAAAATAGGGTTCTGATTAAGGGAGGACCCATTCACCACCAAAATTGAATGGTTCCTGGCTAAGTTTCCAAGACCAAGCTTCAGGGAGCTAAAAGAAGGCCAAAAACCCATTCTACATCAATTGAGAAAGGGGGCTCATGTTAAGAGAGGACCCATTCACCATCAAGGGTGAATGGGTCCTAGCTCAACTTACCAGGACCAAATTTTTCCAATGAAATAATTTGATATTTAATTTATGATTGTTGGGAAAGATCTTCGAGAGGTGTCAAAATTAAGGCCTAAAAGGGGTTAATAACTCCACTTAACCATAATAAATTAGGACCACCTAGATAAATGTGAAAGTGCCTTAAAACACTTTACAACACTTAAACAAGGTATACATTATGCATATTTTTATTTAGAAAGGGGCCCATTAGGCTTAATTAAGCAAATAAGTCCTAGAAAAGTGTGAAAGTGTGTTACAACACTATACAACACCCTTGCAAAGGAACAATTAAAGCACAGTTAAATAAAGGTCCTAGAGTAGTGTGAATGTGTACAAGAAATTACAAAATCACTCCAAGGAATCATTAATCCAGATTTAATGTCAATTATCCAAACAAGAAAGGTGAAGGCTACTTTTTTTGTTACTACATATATAAAACAAAAATAAATCTCATCGCTCTTCAAAGATATCAAAATGCATTATCATTACCCTATCTAGTATTATTTTTATGGAGTTCCCATCTAATATAAATTATTTCTACTATAGGGATATGTATTCATGGTTGAGATTTGATTTCCCTTACGTTTCAAGCACACAAGTGGAATGTTACATGCATTAAATTAATAATTTTTAGCATAGTGTTACATTCTATTACTATTACTTTTCTCCCCTAAGATAGATTTTATTTATTGTTGTATAGAAGGTGATTGTTGTAGGTTGTTTTATGATAACATCTAGAATTTTCCTTTAAATTTTATGGTGATAATTTTTCTATATTTGTCTTTCTTATTTAATAATATGGGCTCTAGATATACTTGGTTTTATATTTTTGTGTGGATTTTATTTTTTCTCTTCTATAAAATTAGTTCTATCTCTCTCCCTCTCTCCCTATATCTCTTCTAATTCTATCTCTATCTCTCTATCATTTTTTCCACCCATATCTTTATTTATATATATCTCCCTCTTTATCTATCCCTCTCCCAATATCTCTCTCCTTATCCCTCTCTTTCCCTCTTTGTATATTTCTATTATTCTCTATCCTTCTCCCTCTATTTCTATGTCTCTCTCCCTTTATCTATCCCTCTCTCCTTCCACATCCCCACTTTATCTCTATCTCTTTATATCTCCATCATTTTATCTCTCTTTCTCTCTTTTTATATCTATATATCTCTATTTATCTCCCTCTCTTCTCTTTATCTATCTATATCTCTCCCTCTATCTCCCTCTATCTACCTCTACCTCTCTATCTCTTTCCTTGTATCTCTATTCCTCTCCCCCTCATCTCTCTCCCTCTCTATATATTTTAGAACTAAGATCTCTAATTATACCTCTCTCCATTCCTACCTCTTTCGCCCCCAATATCTCTATCTCTTTGTATATCTCTTTCTATCTCTTACTCTTATCACTCTTTATATCGCTTCCTCTCTATCTCTATAACTCTCCCAATAACTCTCTCCATATTTCTCTCTATATATTTATCCCTCTCTATCTCTCTCCCCTTCTACCTCTATCTCCCACTCTATCTCCATATATCTTCCTCTATCTCTCCATATCTCTCTCTATCTTTATCTTTATCTTTGTCTCTCTATCCCTCTATTTCACCATCTCTCTATCTATCCCTCTCTATCTCTATCTCTATTTGTCTCCATCTATGTATCCATCTCTATCTATATTTTCATCTCCCTCTCTATCTCGTTATCTCTATTTATGCCCGTCTACCTCCTTATCTATATTTATTCCTTCCTCTCTATCTCTTTATCTCTCTCTCCTTCCCCCTCTCTCCTCCATCTATCTCTATATCTATCTCCATATCTCTCTATTTTTCTCTCCCCCTCTCTCTTCCTCTCTCATTATAACAAACCAACTAATTTTCTAAATGAAATGTAAGCCTTTATTTATGATAAATTTAATTGATACTAGTGTATTTCAATTACATATCCACATAAGATATAGAATACCTTCATTTATAATTTATTAATCATTCAAAATCCACTTTAGTTAAAATAATAACATGAGCAATTTTTTTTAGAAAGTATAACATCATTTCATTATGGAAAAAACACATACCTTTTCATCAAACCATTGCTCTATTGTAATATGGAAGTAATAATACAATATAATGTAAAATCAATATAGTTTCTATAATAAACCAATTCTTTGACATCTTAGTGACAAGAGGGAGAGCATCACTCAGGTTCTTTTCCACCAACAATAGAATAGTGGTAGCCCACACACCTTCCATATAGAATTATTCCTATCCTTCATGAGAATAGAAGATCCATGAAAACTCCAAGATCACCATGTAATGTGAGAACTAGTGTTGTCTGCTAAATACAAATAATTTATCATGCAACTCTAAATAGTGATGGCACCTTCAAATTTTGTAATTTTGAAGTACCCATGTTGAAAATTTTCCTCTACACATTCAGAAGTGCACTTGAAAAATCTATCGAAGTGACCTACTTTGGAGGGTCACAATTTGGAGCTAATTGATTTTTAGGCCAAACCCCTTGGTAGACATATTCATGTGACATATGTGAACATTCATGTTAGTTTTTAGCTTCCCCCAATCAGTTTTGAAAGTGTTTTGAAATGCGAAGTTGGAGGGTTCTGGCACTATTTTGCTATTTGCAAACTCTATCCTGTAAAGTGGACTCCTTTTTGAGTTGATATTTCATAGCTGGTTGATTGTCATGATGAACTGATTGATTCCTTGCATTCCTCCCACATTCATATGCTCCTTGTTTTGGTTCTAGAGTCACATGATAAGATTTGATATTTTTTACCAAGCCAAAAGCAAATGTAGTTTGTTCAAATTTTTGCATTTGCATTTTTAGAATGTTTTCAAGGTGGTCAAATTTGACCCCTAATATCTTGTAAAGAATTATGATTCAAGGAAATCCCTCTTGCTCACATACTCAGTGTACCCAAATGACCTAGTTTGTCTAGTGACAGTTCCCCAGGAGATGATTTTATATTTTTCAAAGAGGCAACTTGGTGAGCTTTAATTAGTTTTGAATAGGTGCAATTGCAGAAAAGTCTGAGTAGGCCACTTTGACATTAAATATCTTTCACCTCGTGATCTTTTTTTGCTAAGTCATTTGTTGCATTGCATTATTAGTTCAAATTTCTTCATGCTTATAATTTTTCATAGCTCTAGGAGGTCATTTGACTAGTTTCCCAGGGCAATTCCAGAGGCCACTTGACCTTTCACGCTCACTATTCAAATATGCCAGAAAACAAGTTTTAATGGCAACCCATTTTATCCTTCACTTTAGATGCATATGCAAGCAACCTTAGATCAATTCAAAGTGAAATTTGTTTCAAAACAATTTTTTTTTAGCTAGGCCCACATGGGGACCCGACATGCATCACACAGCTATAAAGTTGTAAGTGTGGCAATGTTGCCATAGAAGAGTAGAAATTGATGATATAAGTCTGAGAACAAAGAGATCAAATCAATATTGGCAGGAGTACCTTTGTACAACATTCATCAAACATCATGGAATCTATGATAGAGTATAAGGAGTTTTTGCCTTGTAGATGTTATTAGAAGCACAAATATGCTCACTTAGAAGGGAATGAACTCATTTGAAGACCTTCAAAAATATTGAAAATGGTTGGGAGCATGGGGCTTCTGGTCTTAATTTATCACAAGAAGTGGCGTTCAATATATGTAACAAAATTATATCTCAAGGAGAATTTGACAATGCTCTAATATTTCAGAACTCACAAGTAGCTTTCAAAATAAAATTGCAACTAATATATATGCTTGTTGCAGAGAGTTTTGTTGCACTCCTGTGTTGATGCATCACCTCTAGTTGTGATAGGAAATGAAGATTGTTATGGGACAGCCACTGTGTTTGATGAAAGGAATCCATTTAAGGACATATTTGTAGGATTCAATTCTACCCTAGTGATGTATGACTCAATTAAAAGTCACAATTTGAGGAAAGGTAGTAAGTGGAAATGATATTACATTAGAGTTACCATGGGATAACGTCAACACTATTTAATCTTGCTAGATTATTTGAACAACTCCATGGTACTGGAATCAAATCATTCTATATAGGCTAATTTGCTCAAGTTTCTTGATCATGAGAATACGTATCTACATTTTGCAGTCACAACTTAGATTTGGAGTGAGATCCAATTAAGCATAGAACCTTGGGATATTGCATAGAACATTCGGTGTTAAGATTATAGAAACTTTCATGAGAAATGGGCATTGTTTTGAGTTACTGTGGGGCTAATATGGTCAGGGTTTCCTCAGTATGAAAACACACACCGAGTCTTGCAAGTGTGGCTTAGGCTTCGAATGAGAGGTGACCAAATCCAGAATTGGGGGATGGCACTCATTGGAAGGGCATTGGAAATGAAAGCATTAAAACACACACAACCATTGGCTCGATGCAAATGAACCATGGAAACAACATAACGTAAATCAGGTGCAAAGAATTTTGTGTTGACATTTTACTTTGAATAGGAATTATTCTACAACTCTTTTGAAATGAGATGGAGGGGACTGATCACAGGAACGTGGGAACTCATTTGTAGAAGGCTCGATGAATGTATTATAATGTGATGACATAGAAAGCAGGTAATGTTTTTTGTTGTACGAGTAACTGCCATCATGCTAGCTAAACAAGGAAAATTTGATATGGCCACATTGATATTGCAGAAGGGATGGAAGGAAAGTCAATAGGGAACCCTTCGTGGGTTATAACAATCTTGAAGAAAGAGTTGAATATTTTGGACCGTTGGTGCCACGATTACCAAATATTGATGAATTATTAGAAAAGAATAAATGACAGATTCAACAGAAGTTGGATTGCTTTTTATTTCCTATAATAGGGGGAATGTAGCCATTTAGAGAAGCTGAGTTCCTAGTAAGACTGAAAATGGGATCTGAAATCACTGGTGATAAATAAAAGGAAGCACATAGGTAATCAGAGAGAGATTCCATCAAGCTAGGGAAGTTCTTACACAAATACAAGAACCCAACGCAGGAAACATCTTTGTTTCAATGCCTGTTGAATAGGTGAGTTAGCTCATGTTTTCTTTGTGTGGGAGCAGTATTCACTGCAGTGAAAATGTATCAAAATTGTTTGAGGAAATTCTAATTCTGTATGGCTTCAATGGAGAAGATGGATTTGCAGATTGACTACTGTACACATTTGCTTGATGTTTCCATAGCCAATGAGGAGTTGCAGAACGAATTAAGGAAAACACTGGCTCAAAGTGAAGATGCAGGTCAGGAAACAAGTCTTGCCTGCTAGCCCATGAAAAGAAGGGCTTATGTCAGAAGAAAGTCATAGGGGCGTGGGGAATGAAATATTTGGTAATGATATTTTAAGTTTTAAAATATTTTCTTGAGTTGTTTGAAGGCTCCCCCGCCAGCCTAAATAAAATTTTGTTGTTGTCATCAAATGGAGTGGGGGAACGGACATTGGCAGGAAAGACTTGGTGGTCACAATTGAATATTTTAAAGTTTTTAAACTTTTAAATATGGCCCAATGCTTTAATTTTTAAAAAGCCTCTCAGATTTTTAAATATAGGTGAAAAGTGAAAAAAGCATGGGAAAGAGTTTGATGCCTGGTGAAAATAAATTAAATATTTTCACATTTAAAGCATGCCTTTAAATATAAAGTGATGCAAATCAAAGAGAGGCATATGGTCCAATGCTTTAATTTTTAAAAAGCCTCTCACTATTTAAAAGGAAGATTTTTAAATATAGGTGAAAAGTGAAAAAAGCATGGGAAAGAGTTTGATGCCTGGTGAAAATAAATTAAATATTTTCACATTTAAAGCATGCCTTTAAATATAAAGTGATGCAAATCAAAGAGAGGCATGGGTAAGTTTTTTTTAAGTTATTTGATAAAAAGATTAAAGTGGTCCAATACAAATTTTATGGAAAAGCTTCTAAATGTTGCTCACCAAATATTTTAAAGGCATAGATGAAATATTTGTGTAGTCTAGGTAAATTATTTAAAGTCTTCATAATGTGAAAACAAAGACTTTGGTTGGGAAACATTTAAAAGGTGAAAACAAGTAAGAAATGAGTGAATCAAGTCCTCTACAACCTGATGGAGTAAATAAAAAGAAAAATGTTGCTGGGAAAAATAGAGAGGAGATTAAAAGTTTTTTCATGGAGAGCACATTTTTCATGCTATAGGGTGAAAAATGGAAGAGGAGGTGAAATATTTTGTAAGTAAAGATATTTTTCAACTGCAGAATAAAGAAGAATGATAACACTTCAAGGTGGGGAATATTTTTCCATTGTAGGGTAGATGAATGCATGAAGCATGAATCAGAGTACAAATTAGGGCTTCTCTTGAGGTGGTGGGAAATTATTCATCAATGAACTTGATTTTTCCAAGTGTCTTCTTTTGATGTGCATTTAGGGTTTCTTTCTCCTTAAGTGCAATTTTCTAATTCATTGTAAGGAGAGTTGTTATGGAATTATTCACAGAGAACATTGTAAGACAGAGCATTTTAGAGTTAAGTCTTAGGGTCTGAGTTTATCAATATGTATGTAATTTTGATAGCAATACTAGCATAATATTACTGAATGGTGCAAATTCAAGGCCATTTTCTCTCCTATGTACTAGTTTTATAAGCTATGAATAACATAATCAAGAGTTATTTTATTTGTCTCCATTGAATTCTAGTGGATGTTTAGTTTTTTTCATGCTTATTGATTCAAGGAATTGATGTAAATGCTTGAGTGAGGCTACTGGTTTATGTTAAACTGAGTGCTACGATTCTGATAAGAAGTTATGGTTGAGATGTTATGTTGAAATACTATAATACAATATCTTCAAAGATTAGGTGATGTTGTGTATTAAATTGTTATCATGTTGTACAGGTATTGAAGTTGACTCCATTCCAATGGATGAATCACTGATCTAAATGTGTTATTCATGTTACATTCTATTGGTTAATTCAACAGTTGATCACAATTTTAAAACCATTTTTACTTATCAATCTCTATATGTTTTTGTGTTAAGCTAAATTTATTATATCTCTCATGTTTAATGTGTACACTTCCATGAAGGTCATCCAAACCTTTAGGGTACTGTGTTTTTTAAACAATTGGAGGAGAAATGTATATTTATAATGTATTTGATACTTTGGCACACAAGTATCTATAAATATATTATTGGGATTACCCTCCTAGGTTTAATAGAGCCTGAAGTGCAGGGGAGAAAAGGTTACAAATCAAGATCCCGTTCATTTTCCACTAACCTTGAAGATTCTTGACCATAAGGGTTGGCTACCATTTAGAGGATTTCAAGGTTCTACTAGAAAAAGAACCAACATATAGCTTCTAGATAAGTATGCCATCTCTAACTAATTGTAATAATATACATAATGTGCTGACAATGTAAGAAATAATATTGCATTACTTTGGCCAAAGATTTTAAATAATAAATATAGGCACATTGCAAAGATAATGTGTGTTGTATGTCCAAACACATCTTTCTTAAACTAATTATGGATAACTAGGTTTCATATGCTGCAAATCACATACAACTGTAATTAAGTTCAATTTATCTTCATGTAGAATTTCTATATCTCTTTTGCATTTATAGCAATAGTACATTGTTACTATGTTTCAAAAACCCTCAACTTTTACAAGAATATGCTCAGATATAAACACTTGCATACTATGTATATAGATATCATACATACATACAAACAGACATACATATAAATATGGATGTGTGTATGTATGTATCATATATATGTTTGTATGTATGCATTTATGTATCTATGTATATACGTACATAAATATGTATGTATGTATAAATCAATTCCCTATAAATCTACTAGAGAATAAATGAAAGTTACATATAGTCCAAGTTTGTGATAAAAAAATAGAATAGAACTCCCCACTCTTACCCTCTACCATCCACACTCCTGTCATTATCCTCTTTCTTTCTCTTTAAACAAACCTTCTCTCCACTTCTCTTAATTTGATCCCATAAAAAAAAAATTACTTTTAGTTAACTCCACTTTTCCTAGTTGTACTGCTTGGTAGTAATGTTCTCTTCAATGCGATGGCACTCCACATTGGAGATATAATAAATCTTTTGAGATTCTTCCCTTTCTCAAGGAACTACCAATAAATGCATGACATTCTGTTGGTGTTTTTTCCAATAGTACCTTGAAGTTCTCTAAAGAGTATCCAACCCTTATGCTCACGAACCTTCAAAGCTAGTGGCCAACAAATGAGTGAAGGATTCTTAAACCTTCACTCCTACTCTTTAGATTCTGTGAGACCTAGGAGGGTGTTCCTTATTGTGCTCAAGTGATGTCCGCCTAATTGAGAACACATTTATACATAGATTGATTCCTATTAATTACAAATAAAAGTAATTCACTAAAGATTTGGAAAAACTTTAAGTAAATTATTATCTATTTGCTAGAAATCAGGGAATACTTCAAACTCATACTTTATAATTGAATGATTTTTTAATGAATTGTGTTCTCATTTTAAATCCATAGCTAGGTGTATCACTAGTTCATTTACTTGCAAGATTTCCTAACAAATAGACTAGTGCTTCATCAATTGGGATAATGGAGTAAAATATGCAACAACCAGTAATATATCAACCATTTAATTTAGACATTGATGGACTATTGTGATACTACTTTGTAGTATTCAACTCATTGCATCTAGAACACTACTTCTTACCAAATCCTGTACTCATCACTCATAGACTTGTGACTTTATTTAAATATTTAACCAATTCTTTGAATTGAAGCTAAAATGAATCCACACATCCAATTAAAACAACTAGAGATGAACAAAATGATAATTGATCATTTTCATTTATAATCTATAAGGGAATTACATAGGAGAGTACATGCTCAAGAACTAAAATTTTCTTTTATATATGTGGCTTTTATAAAACTAATTTAAGATTCTTACATACATAATTACCTATAACCAAGACAATTTACTATTCTATTCATTAATATTTTCTACGATACATGCTCCTTTTTGAGCTTAGCTTTTCATATAGACAATTTTGAGACCTAAAATTCAAACCCTCTATAATGAGCCCTAAAATCCCTTTTATTGAACAAGGGAGCAACAAGCTTAAGACTCAATTATAATTACGTTTCATTTCATTTGGAGATTATTTGTACTAGAGTTTGAGCCATTCCCTAGTTAGTTACATGTAATCATTACATAATATGGAAGATTAAAGGACAAAACTCCACATCATTTGAATGAAGACCAACCCACCTTCCAAATGGCATAGTTTGTTACCGCAGTAGCATCAAATCACCTTGTCCTTGTTGAAAAAAGAATATTTTCCATTCATAGCTAGAGAAAAAAATTGTATACCACCCAGAAAAAGCATACCTTCCATCAAAGTTAGGAAGTTTGGCACTTCTCCAACACACCAGCCTAAAATATTTCCACATCAGCACTAAAAAAAAACCACAAACATGTTGAAGAGGATGATCTTGATGTGGTGGCTATGGTGTCATCAAAAATAAAAAAGGGGTAGAAACACTACTCTGAGTCGTCACCAATGCCTTGTTCATGATGAAATTGGAGGAGCCATTACCTCGTCCTTGTCATAATCTTTAGAAGGTTCCATGGAAAGGGGATAATGGACACACTCCAGATCATTATCACGTCCACCATTTGAAGAGCTATCAAAAACTTCAACGGGAGAATTATGTCTCCCTAGGTAAGCTTTATGATACTTGCTTCTTTTCTTTTCCTTCTTCTTAGACTCAACCAACTCCTTCCCCTTAAACTTGGCTAGTTCTTCTTAAACAATCCAGCTTCTCAAGTGGTAATTACTCCTTACACCATATTTCTTAAATTTCCTCTATGCCCTTCTACCCAAGAAAATTTAATCTTCTAGACCTTCGAACTAGCTTAATAGACTCACTTGACTTACTCATTTTCACAATAACCAAAACAAGAACAAGAAGATTCCTTATTTTCCAAAAAACCCTCACCACCCTAGGATTCTAAAACCCACAAACTCTTATAACCATAATTGAGAAGAGCAAGTACAAGTAGCTACTTACCCAGGAAAAGGTTTATTACGATACCTCTAAAATTCCTCGCCAACCTATTCTTGAACTTAACTTAATTTTCAATCTTTGAATGTAAACTCTGAATGAAAAATATGGCCATCAATCCTCATTATATTAAGTCATGCAAGCATGCCAACCATTAATACTCAAGAAAATCTTGTGCGAGCGAGCTAACAATAGGTTGCTTGATTTTTTTGAACCTTAGTCATTGATCACACATTAAGATAAATCAACAAATAGTTACAATAAAAAAAAACTAATTATGACAAAGCTTAAAAAATATGTGATTAATGCCTTTTCCTAATTAGAAAATCCCAAGTGGATAGACAAGACAATGGGGAGCGATCTTGATTCAATCTCATAATATCATCCTATACCCTACCTCACTTTATTTTCACCTTCCCACGTATACCAGTATCTAACAAATTTGATGGCTGAAGTCCCAAAAATGTGCCAAAATAATTTCTAATATGGTTTCATTTTTATCATAGTGCCATCTTAGCCAAATTTATCAGCATTCCATCTCCACTAGAGTCCATCAGAGCCTTTGAAATGTTCCACGTTGTAGTCACCCACTTGCCCACTGAGAAATAGGAGATGCAAGTGGGTCACTAACGAGATGGCAGGGAGTGGTCAGGACTGACCCACATCACCCATCATCAACCATTGATCTCCATCCATATAAAGAATACACCATCTCTAAAGCCTAGTGGGTCCCTCCATGAAGCAACAAGTGTCATCATGTCTGATAGCCTATGATATTTTATAAGTATTAAATAAAATCCGACAGGGTGGCGAGGAGTGGTTAGGATTGACCCACATCACCCAACAACCACAATAGATTTCCTTTAGATACCAATTATAGATCATAAGAAGATATTGGGTCCACCACATAAAAGTAACACATGTCTAGTGCCCACTAGCCCATGTGATTAATTATCCTCAATTTACAAAATGAATGGGCAAGCGGGGAATGATCTAGATGAAGATGCATGTCGAAACACCTATCGTTGATCTTTCTCCAAGCTCTTCCTACTGAACCTATGGAAGCACTGGTCCCACTATTTGACATGACACATGGCAACCACCCACTAGCCCATTCGAATATTTTAATAAACAATAAAACAGAGTGGGCACACAAGGAACGATCAAGATTCTCCTACAATGATCGAATGGTCATCTCAAACTAAAATCTACACATGCCACAAATGTTAACTTTAAAAGGGGTCCATTACTAGGCTGATGAGAATTTGAACCTTAGCCATGAAAACTTAAGACTTAAGGCATTAAAAATGAAATTCAAGCCCAACTATAGGAAAATTTAAGTGCTGAAAAGGGCATTTGGTGACCAACAAACCTAAACCCAGGGGGTCAATGAAAATAACGATTCTAATGGCATAAGAGGTGACTTTAACAACCAAAAACCTAGAGCATTAGGTCAATGCAAAAATAGAAGGCCCAAGGGTTTTTAGACTCATAGGTCAATTTTGTGTTGAGATTATGGATGCACAGGGTCCTTGAAGCTGCAGTCTTCAATGGAGGACCTTTGAGCCAGGAAAGATAATCAACCACACAGAAAGTGTTGCAACTAGGCATGCATAATAGAGATTCTATATTGATCTACATTATGAAATTGGATGATTACAAATGTATAAATGCCCTGAATATATAGGCATGAAAGAGAACCTAAGATGCATGAGATGTTGCCAAGTGTTATAATCTAACAACATGTGACAACATGTGAACCCTATCTAGATGATTATTAAATGTTGAGATATGTTCTAGAAGGACAACTCATCTTCTAGAAGGAATCTTATCCCTACAAACAAGGATATAATGTGTTTATATTTGTCTAAGAAAAACTACAACACCACATACCACATATCAATCAACATGACTCCATTTAATGTTTTGTATGGATATAATGTGACATATTTATTAGATTTATTCATTTTTGATAATAAGGTTCCAAAGTCCAATGATCATGTCCAAGAGAGCTGAGAAATCATGACTTCACTTAAGAAAAATATCTAGCAAGCTTGAACTAGAAAGTATTTTATGTAAATAAGCATAGGTTAGAGAGATCTATTGAGATTGGTGACTTAATTTTCTTCTGATTCAATCCCTAAAGGTACTCTTTCTTGATGAAGAATGGAGTAGAGAATTTGAATCCATAGTTTTATGTGTCATACATTGTAGTGAGAAGGATAGGCCAGGTTCCTTATGAGTTGGTTCTACGAAAGCACAAGACTCACAATATCGTTCAAGTTTCATGCCTTAGAAAAGAACTTGGGTATAATATTTCACTCTCACATAAGATACCACCATTAGATGAGGAAGATAAATTAATTTGGTACTCAATTCAATTCTAGATTTTTCCTTTGTAGGCTATTCTAAATGTATTTGAGAGAGGTGTAATTTGAGAGTGGTTTTTTAAGAAAATATATCTACTTCAACAAGAATTCAAATAATTAGAGTCCTCATTTGCCATTTTAAATAATACATGCTATGTGATTCTAAATAATCTATAACTAGGTTTTCTATGTTTCCAACTTTTCTAGTTATATCTTCATGCAACTCTAAAATTTCATGACCCATTGCAAGAAGTTCCTATGTTTAAGGTAAGATATAAAAAATTATGGGTGATTCTTAAATGGGGCAAGCTAGCCTCGTATATGGAGGAGATGTAAGGTGTTAATCCAAAAAATTCCATGGAGATTTCCAATTCGTGGATGGACATGACTGCCATTATTGGTGGGGTTTCTTTTATGGTGACCCTCGAGCTTATCGTAGAGGTTACTAGGCTTTCCCTGAAGGGATTTGCATCCTGCACAAGTCAAAGAGCCATTACTAGGAGGACATGAAATAGTTCCTAAAAGAGGGTGAGAAATTGAACAGGTTGTAGAATGGTTTCAACTGTGCTAACCTTCCTGGTGTCTGGAGTGCCATTTCTAAAATTATCATGAGGTACATCACTCTTGAAGCAATATTTAGCCACTTCCACGCCCACCTTTTCCCTATGCTCAATCATCTTAGGTACAATATCAAGATGAATTTCCCCTTTTGGATCATGTCTTTGCTTGAGTAGTCTGCTAGGAATGTTCAGGCCAAATGTAACCAATTACCACTCCACCAGGGCCTTATATTGTGCTTATGCAAGTTTCATGTGGTTTTCCTTCCTTCCCCTGCTACTATGTTCAAGAACACCTTGACTACCTTGGACCTCACTAAATCCCCTTGGGACCCCAACCCTTTTGTCACTATTGACGAAAATCCTCTTGCCATCTGTCATAGCACCTGGGCCCAAGGTAGAGCCCCTGCTAGTGATAATACCCCTCCCATCCCTATCAAATGCACTCCCCTATTGGAGACCACTCCCACAAACATTTCTTCTAGTTTAGGGGATTTTGATAACTCCAATAATGAGGATGATTCATGGAACCCCATCCTAGCTAATTCTCCCATTCATTCCTCAACTCAGTACTATGACTTAGAGGTTCCCAATACCTCACCCATTTTTAAACCTAGCCCTCTTAATTCACCCAACTTGTGCATCAATTTGGAGGAACCTGACACTAAACCTAGGTTGATTCATATCCCTACCAACCACATAAGAAAAAAATTGAATGAAATTTCAAATACTATCAATGTTTAGAAGGATATTATGAAATGGCTTTTGGGTTAGTTGATTACTGCTAAAGAAATGATCTAAATCTTGGAGGGAAAGGTTCTAGAAGAGCAGGTCATGTGGCCTAAGGAGGTGGAGAATGAGACACATTGTAACATGATTACTTCCTTGGCAAGGTCCTTTGAGAGGTGGGAAAGGTGGGAAAAAGAGTTGGATGATCTTCGGGCCATTGCTGGTTATGAGGAAGAGAAGAAGAATTTATTGACTAAAATTGATGCCATACACTAGAACTAGGAGAAGACCATGCAGTGCCTTAGGGTCATCACTGACTACAACAAAGAAATAGTGAAGAATATTCCCCTCACTCTTCAAGTTTTTTAGGATGAGATAAGGAAGAGCTAGGGGAAGCAACTGGCGAAAGGGGTGGATGATGGTCAAGCATATAAGAAGAAGGGCAAGAAGGTGGACACCACAACTCATGATGTCACTAAGGATACCTAGGCCATTCTTTAGGGGCTTGTGACTTTTGAGAATCTTGAAGCTTGAGTTCCTATCTCAAGATTTTAGGAGACTTGTATGTTTCTGGTAGTTTTTGTGTTGGTCCTGGTTATGTGGTTTTTTTTTAATTCCTGCTGGTCAGACTATTTAATCTTTAGTTTTTGTTTTCTTTTTTTGGTTTTCTCACTGCTCGTGAGTCCCTAGTTTTCCTTTATGGCTATTTTGTAATGGGTACTGACCCTTCCAGTTTTAATATAATCAAAACATTATAGTGTATGGAAGACATTAAAATTTTTCAGTGTTAAGCACATGAGTGACGTTAGCCTCAAAACCTAAGGTAAATTCATCTTTATTTTTGGTAATATAAATTTAAAACATACTTTTAAAAAGAGACAACAATATACTCTAACAAATCTCTATATGATACATAAGGAGTAAATATCACACTCATTAATATAAGAGTATAGAGTTCCTAGTGATTTACATAATTTCATTCATTTGATTTCTATTTTAATGAATTTACAATGTCTACACATGCAATGTGACAGTTCAATAAGGAAGTCACTTTCCAATACATATTTGATTATATAAATACATGGAAATTGCACTTATAATAAATATTTCCTATATTTTATTTCACTTGGAAAACACATTGCTCTCATTGCTAAACCCTCCTACCCTTACACCAACTTAGATCCATGATAGGTAAACAAAAACCCAAAAGAGATGACTAGAAACAATTAATTAGTATAGATAATTTATGAACCAAATTTAACACTTATTATGATTAATTTAATCATTTTATTAAATTATTGTTTACACATATGATGGAACAATTAAGTCCCTATTTATATGATAAAGTAAAATTCATGGAACTCTTATTTAATTTCCAAGCAACAATACTAGCAAATAATTATAGAGAACCATACAAGCAATAGACACATTCAAACAATGAAAGACAACATAATTCCAAAAGCTCCCTAAGTTGCAATCTAGTCACTGATACCAAATGGCCCCTTTGTAATCATAAACATTTGGCCAAGACCCCTAGCCTAGTTTAGCTCCCATAGGATAATTGAGATATTATAAGGGATTAATTAAATAATTAACTAAATTAAGTTGTCTAAATAAAGTCAATTTTTTGATTAATTATATTTAATTGATTATTTTTATTAAGTTGGATAGTTTAATTAAAAAGTTACTTAATTATGAGGCCCAAATTGTAAAGTTAGATTATAAAGTCTATAAATGGGGATACAAGGAGAGAAAATTGATTCTCGACAAGTTAATTTAAAAAAATAAACCTTATCTTTGGATATTGAGCAACTATTCATATTTCCTACCTAGGACAAATAACCTCAAGCAAAGCTTAGTTTCAAGGATAAAAAAGCCTTCTAGCAAATTTATTAGTGGATTCACATAGGATTCACAAATGTGTTGAATGTTGAATATTTGTGAAGGAAATTGAAGGTTTAATTTTATTGAAGATATTTGTAGAGAAAATAATAAATGATTTTAATCATGAACCAAGTGAGTGTTTCATCTTGCCACCAATTTTAATATTAAATCATTTTGACTACCCATTGAAAGAAGAGTACAAGTCGAATAAATAAAAATGCAATATTTTACCCTATAAAGAGGCTTGTTGTAGTATAATACTTAAGGTGTTGAGAATTTTGGCTTGTCACAATAATAAAAAGGTAGAAATATCATATTTTGTTGCACAATACATAGGTTCATGACCCTTCCTGGTGTTAGACCACGCACTCAGGGGAGTTCCACCAGCAAAGCATGAGTGATAAGGAAAAAATGAGGTTTCTTGAAGGAGGCATTATAATTTTAAAGGGTAAGAACCCTCTAATACTTGGTCACAATAGTCCAGAATTGTCTAGTATTAGGCATAGTTGGGATTTACGTTAGTAATTTATTTTATTAATTTATGCTAAGTATTATATGATATTTGGTCATTTAGAGGATAAAAGTTTCTACTATTAGTACCACGAGCTTCTAGGAGTTCTTGGAATGAATCATAGGTGCACTTTTTAGTTGTATGAGAGTTTGTATTGAAGTAAATTCACTATTGCATTCCCTTTATTAGTTGTATACAAATTTAGACCTGTTATTATTTGTGTTGTATGTATTAATTAGGGAAAATAATAAATATATATGTGTCAAAATTCAAAGCGATGTATGATCCTCATCTATTATTTAGTGTTAGACAATAGTCTATGTTTAGTTTTATGAATATTTCCTATAAAATTTTATATTAGTATTTTCCACACAATGCTTTTTGAAATGGAAGAAATTGTATGCTCTATGTTTAGGGGAATAGAGCCATGGATTTTCTTCAAGTTTCATTCAAGGAAACCTTAGAGATCTCAACCCAAGGATGAAGTGAGGGAAAGAGATCATGTAATAAGGTATCCTAGGGTATGATTAAAGACTAAAATGGGTTCACCACCAAGCTAGGGCTTGGAAAGACAAGAAATGAATGTAACATGCAAAGTGCTATGCAAAACCCAACAAAATGACCTAGGAAATGAAACTAAAAATCAAGATAGCAAACTGAGAATGAATAGAGGTGCACCTAGAAGAAAGATGTGATAAAACAAGCTTCAAAACCCTAAAATTTTATTGTTTGATGCTCACTGGGACTCATACGCCAGTCTGGGCTATTTAGTCCTAGACTAGGATTTTTGTGCCAAAATTGGAATCTCATAGTGGTTGATCTGAATTCACTAAAATCTAAAAAATGTGTTGTACTGGGACTTTTATGCCACAATTGGCATATCAGTCCCACTCTACTTTTTTAGAGGGTCAATACTTGAATCTACTCTCCTATCTCTACTCTTCCTTCCAAGCTTTGTTTCTAGGTCTGAAACCTTAATTTGCAACTTGTAGGTGACTTTTTGTGAAGATAGCAACCTTGTAACTTAATCTTCAAAGATCCTTCAAACTCCAAGATACCTATATGTGCAATTACACATGTAGAGAGAGAAAAAATTGTTGATTTGTTAGGAAATACGGGTTTGTATTGGTCAAACCTCATTTAGGTAATTAAACCTTGTGATGAAACAATGAAATATGAACATGAAACATGAACAATGATACCTTGAATGTTGTCTTGAGATGTAAATCAACAATCTAACATGAAGTGGCCATGTAGAATGTAGATCTTGATCTTGAATTGGATATTAAACAATTCTTGCAAATGGATCTTCAATGCTACATCACAACACTAGCTCAACAACATGCTTGATGCATTATTTCTTTGACATGATGATAGATCTTGAATTGTTGCAACAAATGATGATGAAATCTGCCCTTGAATGCCTTAGAAATGCTCATCAATGTCCCTAAATAATCTTGTAAACTATTGAATGCTCTTTTGAACTCAAATTTTCTATAAGGAATGCTCTCATAAAATTCTTAGGTGAAAATATGGATTCTTAGGTGAAAATGAGTGAAATAACCTTGTATTTATACTTGTTTATGCCAAATTTCCCAAAATTATAACACTACAAGCTGACATCGGATCTATGAGAATAAAATCCCACCAAGAATTTAAATTTAATTTAGGGTTAAGCCACATGGGATTCATACACCAAAAATGGTTTATGAGTCCCATTAGGCTAGGCTTTGGGACATATTTTTCAAGAAAGGCTTAGTTTGATGTGAAATTAGGATCGGGGCCCCAAATATTAGGTGGGACTCATACGTCCAAGGTGGCGTATGAGTACCAAATCACTAAATCTAGGCCACACAATCCAAAATCACATGAATTATGATTGGATGTTGTTAAATGTTAGCATTATCTTCGGAAAGATGCATTAATTAAGGCTTGTGGATGGAAAATAAGGCCAAATAAGGCATAAAGAAGATGACTTAATTAATAAAATCCTATATTAGTGTGAAAGTGTTAGGATGCACTTTACAACACCCTAAATAAGCCACCATTAAGTCCATTTAGTTTAAAAAGGGCCCTAAACTTAATGTGAAGGTATAAATAAATACACTTTACAACACTAAATTAAGGCAAATTTAGGCTCAAATTAATAGGGAGGGCCCAAACAAGTGTGAAAATGTAAGGGGATACATTTTTCTTCATTACACTTGTGAAACATTTCAATTCAATTAATCAAACATTTACCTTAAATACAATAAATTTTATCTCAAGGACTTTACACATCAAATAATTTTTTAAATAGAAAAGGGACATTTGTGATACTTCCCATATGCGGTTTTGCTATGTCCAAAGTGTCTTTTTCAAAATTATTAACTGATTCTTACACTCCACTAACTAAATATTTTATATTTATTAGATTTCATTATCACATTAGGTTTCCCTAAGTTCCCATGTTCATGATGTTGTGGTATTTTGGATTGAATTCATTGTTTACTCAAGTAATAATTTTTAGATTTTCTTCTCATATGAATTTTCCTTTAGTTGACATGCATTCTTGATGTTGGAGTAGTTTGGATGGAATTTATTGTTCACTTAGGTAATGACAAATATGTCACTGAACAATATATTTTTAAAAATCAGATATAGGTATTTGTGATACCTACAACATGTGCTTTCCTTAAGCCTATGGGGCCTTTATAATAATTATCAAATGATAACTACACCCACTAACTAATTTTCCACAACCAATTTTCGTATTGTATATTTATTGAATTTCTTTGTCATATGAGATTTCGTAAATCTAGATGGTCTCTTGTGTTGGTGTAGTTTGGATTGAATTTATTGTGTGATTGTAGGTAATAGAAAATGTTTTGTTTCAGAACAAATGATTTTTAAAATGGAAAAGCTATATTTGTGATAATTCCCACATGAGTTTTTCTTAACTCTAGACAACTTTTACAAAAAATAACAAATGATAACTATACCCACTAACTATATATTTTATAATAAATTAAGTTACATTTAATATATGTTATATTTTCTTTTCATGTAAGGTTTCCCTATATCAAGTACTTTTTTGAACAAACATATCACCAAACAATTTTTTTTTTCAAATAGGAAACAATATTTGTTTAACTTCTTGAATGAAATTAATCTGACTTATACCCCACTCACTAAATCTTCAATATTTTTTTACATTTAAAATTTATAAAATTTCCGCCCTTTTTTCTTACATGAAATTTCACTAGTATTCTTGATGACGGTGTACTTTAGATTGAATTGATTGTTCACCAAAGTAATAACAAACACATCATGTCATCCAAATAATAATTTTGAATTCAAAAATAAATAAATAAATATTTGTGATCAGATATAGTAGTTTGGCTTAAATAGTTCTTCTAAGCTTTGACGTGTTTATATGGCTCACCTTAAATCACACTAATGCATGGGTCCTACTAAAAAAAAGAATATGTGATTTCAGATGAGCCACCTAAACAAATCAAAGCTTGGAATGTGCTCTTAAACCAAAGAGAATAGAGTGATGTTAATGAGGTATATAATGCTCTGTTGGAACAAAGTTGATTCAAATTCAGCACAAATCAGTTCAGCAGATTATTCTTATATTTCAATTGGAACGGTTAATACTGCTTTGTTTTCTTGGTCCTGTACCATGAATTCCCTTGCGAGTGGAATTTTAAGTTGCAGAGCCATTCCTAAGCTCAATGACAGCTTTGGCAGCACGCAGAGGTACAATATTAAACAGTCATCTTTCGTTGGAGTAGGCAGAAGGGTATCTATTAAGCAGGCAGGTGGTTCACAGAGGGGCAAGACCATTGCTTTCACTGCGGAAGGGACGGCCACTGCTATTGCTTCTGGTAAGTGAATGTTCAGTGAAAACAAAATATTCTACTCCGTTAGATTGAAAATGCATTTTACAAATTTGGACTGCATTCCCATAATACGATGCATATTTACTCTTTCAATCTAAGGCTAATACTGATGTTTTGAATTTTGGAGTTGCAGATTCTTATACAATATTGAAACGAGAATTCCCTGCAACCTTTTGGACGGAGGAAATGATCAACTCTATAATATCCTCTTATGACGAGCAGGTATAATTTGAGTTTAGTTAAGAGTGTTTTATTGAATCAGTTGGCTCCCTGCTCTAGAAATTGATGTGTTGTGCTTCATGAGACATAAATTCAGAATACAGCCGAGATAGAGAAACGGATAAAGACCTTGATAGTGGAGATTAAGGCCATATTTAATTCAATGGGGGACGGTGAAACGAATCCTTCTGCCTATGATACCGCCTGGGTAGCCAGGGTACCTGCTGTCGATGGCTCCAACCGCCCTCAGTTTCCTCAGACGCTTCAATGGATTCTGCAAAACCAGTTGAGCGACGGTTCTTGGGGTGAAGAATTGTACTTCTTGACATATGACCGCATTCTGGCCACTCTAGCATGTGTTATTACCCTCACTCTCTGGCATACAGGGGATGCCCAAGTGAAGAAAGGTTTGGCACTTTCTTAAGAAATAAAAATGGAGATTTTTTATTTTCTTTTGGCATTCGGGGGGCCTTTGCTAATCTATTCATATCTGCAAATATTGCAGGCATTGAATTTATAAAGAAACATGCTGATCGAATGGAGGGAGAAGCGGACAATCACCGGACAAGTGGATTTGAGATCGTCTTCATTTCAATGCTCAACGAAGCTAAAACTTTAGGATTGGATCTCCCTTATGAACTCCCTTTCTTTAAGCTGATTAATGAGAAGCGGGAGACTAAGCTTAAAAAGTGAGCGAGTCTGTCACTGTTGCCTGTCAATTACCTTTCCTCCTCCAGTGATTCAACAGGTCTATAACATTATACTTATCTTGTGGGTGTTAACAGGATCCCGCTGGATGTCGTCTATGCCATTCCAACAACAATACTCTACTCGTTGGAGGGGTTGCAGGAGATAATAGATTGGGATAAAATAATAAAACTTCAATCCAAGAATGGATCCTTCATGGGCTCCCCTGCATCCACAGCTGCCGTGTTTATGCGCACAGGAGAGCAAAAATGTTTAAGCTTTTTGAGCTTTGTTCTCGACAAGTTTGGTGACCACGGTAATCACAATTATGATATTTCTATCGAAATACTAGAGGGTCACACACCGCGTAAATTATGTAATCAGAATTGTTTTGTCATAGTTTTCCAAGATATGGTAGTACTATGGTCTGTAAGCTTTAAGATCTGTGCAAGAAACATTAGATCCGTGAAGGCCGATTGTGTTTTTCATTAAATGAATAAAATGCAGTTCCTTGCAACTATCCGTTCGATCTGTTCCAACGTCTATGGGCCGTGGACACAGTTGAACGACTGGGCATCGATCGCTATTTCAAAAAGGAGATCAAAGAAACACTGGATTATGTTTACACGTACGTATCTAATGCAAATAACCCAAGTGTATCTCCTGTATATATTTTCAGTTTTTATTAAAGACTCTACACCTTGTTACCACTGCAGTTACCCTTTGAGAAAAAAACTCTAATACTACGAAATCAATTCACAGATATTGGGACGATAACGGCATCGGATGGGCCAGAGACAATGCTGTGGGTGACATTGATGACACAGCAATGGGCCTTCGAATCCTTAGACTCCACGGATACAATGTATCTTCAGGTAACACCATACCCACTTGATTTTTATTTGAGGTATCCGAAGTCCCAAAGAAAAACAATGTATCGGCTGCTTAAAAAGCCCGTTTAAGCTTTTTAAGCATTGGATTGGAGTCTGTTTTCTTTTTTTTTCTTTCCACTGAATTTTTTCTCTGTATTTTTTCAGATGCCCTGAAAACATTCAGAGACGAAAATGGAGAGTTCTTCTGCTTCATGGGCGAGACACAGAGGGGAGTTACGGATATGCTAAACGTGCATCGCTGTTCCCAAGTTGCATTCCCCGGAGAAAAGATAATGGAAGAAGCGAAGCTCTGTACTCACAGATATTTAACAAATGCTCTGGAGAGAGCGGGGACTTTTGACAAGTGGGCTCTCAAAAAGGACGTTCGGGGAGAGGTGTACAACCCAGACGCTTATCCTAAATATCAAATGTTTTATGTAGTATGAGCAAATAAATAATTAGTTGAGTGTTTCCTTTTTTTAATTCACAGGTAGAATATGTGCTCAAGTATCCATGGCACAGAAGTATGCCAAGGCTGGAGGCAAGAAGCTACATACAGCAATACGGAGCAACCGATGTTTGGCTTGGAAAGTCTATGTACCTGTAAGGATAAGGACTTATTACAGTTTCCACATTTATTGTTTTCATTTTCGTTGTTTTTTATTAGATAGTGTGAGAATTTTTGTATAAACATTTCTTATTATATTCTATGATCTATCATCATAATGATAGAGAAGTCAAAGAGACAAAAATGATTAGTTGCAAATCAAGAACAAACTAAAAGGAGAGAGGGTGGGTGACAGAGAAAGGTTACATGCCCATCATGACACAAGGATGTTATCAAATAGATTAACAGATTTAAATTTTTGATAATCAAAACTTAAAGAGTCCAAAATATCACAAGTAAAAAAAACAAGATAAACTAATGTACATACACTAATCCAAAATATTGATGTTAAAACTCTCACACAATCTGATCCAAAAACAACAGCTATAATCACTATGAATTGTAAAAAATTGATATTATTCATTCACAATTTTAATTTTTTTATACTCGATGTGGAATTATTTATTTATTTTTCCATTCCTTTCCTAGGTTGCCATGCGTCAGCAACCCGAAGCATTTAGAATTGGCCAAACTTGACTTTAATAGTGTACAGTATATACAGAGAAAGGAGGTCCTCGAGCTCCGAAGGTACAAATTTGTATACGTACTTAGTTATGTCTCCGTATTGATGTTGACTAATATATTTATTATATAATTGTGTTCTGGTGTTAAAAGGTGGTGGAGATCATCTGGTTTGGTGAAGGTGGGTTTTATTCCCGATCGGTTGGTAGAAATATATTTTGCAGTCGCGACAAGCATGTTTGAGCCAGAATTCGCTATGTGCAGAGTTGTTTACACAAAAGCTTCCATTTTTGCTCTCATTGTAAAGTACCTTTTTGAAGCATATGCCACATCGGGGCAGGACATCGCACTATTTTCTGAAGCAATTAGCAGGTGACATTAAAATTTCCTGAATTTTCTTACTAAGATATTAAAATATTGTTTAAAATTTCAATTAAACGATTTAAAATTGTAAGTTAATTGAAGATTTTATTATTTTGATTAAAATATATGCAAGTAAATTAAAAAAAATGTTGTTTTCACTAAAACATAGAATATATATGTTTTTAATCATTGTGTTATATATATTGATCGACATTTTATTCATGTAAAATATTTTTTATGAAGATTTTTTATTTTTTGACTAAACTTGTTTTAATGGGTATGGTTTTAGGTGGGATGTTTCTCTAGTAGACATCATGCCTCAAGAAATGAAAATTTGTTTCTTAAGTATGTTTAACACAATAAACGAAATTGCACAAGAAGGAAGCAAGAGACAAGGATATGATGTATTGCCATACATTAGAAATTTGGTATGTATCATAATGTTTAATATTTTATCACATTTTATTAAGTCTTTTATTTCTTAATCTATTTGAGTGGTGTTAAAATATTATAAATTATGCACTTATGGTGTAGATGGAGGCCCAAGTAGCATCCCTCAACACAAAAGAAAAATGGGAGCAAGATAAATATGTACCTTCATTAGATGTATATATAGAGAATGCTAAAAGCTCTACGGGATTAGGCACGATAGTTTTGGCCTCTATGCTTTTCATAGGAGACTTCCTTTCAAGTAATGTTCTCTCCAAAATTTGTCATGGATTGCAATTTCTTCATCTTGCATCTCTCACAGGATGCTTAATCTATGATACCAAAACTTATGAGGTATGATTATATTAATGAATTCTTTCATCTTTCTTAATATATAGACATATATCTATATATAGTTCATTCATCTAATGTAGTGTATAAGAGCTTCCTCTTCTAATTCTAGTTATATGTTTGTTTAATAATTCAGGAGAGAAAAATTCAAGGTAAGGCTTCAGCTATACAAAGTTGCATTAAAGATTATCCAAGATTATCAGAAGAAGAAGCCTTGAACCATATTTATTCCCTCATGCAAAATGCACTATTGGAATTAAATTGGGAATTGGTCAACAACAATGACATGCCGAGGAGTTGTAGAAAGTTGGTTTTCAACATAGCACGAGCAATGCAGTTTTTTTTCATGGAGAAGGATGGTTTTACTCTATCTCACCTTGAAATACAAGAGCATGTCAGTAAATGCCTTTTCCAACCAGTTTTATAGATGAAGGAAACTACATTATATACGCTATGACTACTAATCTTTTATTAGGAGTTTAGATGATCTCAAATTATATATAAACTCATCATTGTTCATGTAAATGAGCCTTTATAAAGTCCTAGAATAAATGTGCATTTATATTTTGTATTTCCTCAAAATTATAATAAATATGATAAAGTTGAAGAATATTTATTTATGATTAACTAAGCGTACAATTGATATTGTTCAAGTTAATATTACACTAAAGAACTAATGGTTAGTTTGTCCTCTTACACATTGGTATTTTCATTGCACATGCCTTAAATTATCTCCATACAAAGCTAGGAAATGGGTTATTGAATATGAATTGATCATTAATAGAAATAATTGTTACACACACATGTGCAAGGAAATAGAATATGCTCTTTACATAGATCTTAAAATAAATCAACTAAATAAGTGTTGATACACAAATATCATATGATTAAGGGTTGGGACCAATAAAATTATAAGAGATATACTTTAGTCTATAAAATTGTTAAATAGTAAATAAAAAGTGACCAAATATTTTGAGAGATGTACAAATATCAAGAAGACAAATCTATATTAAGATCTCACAAAGAGAATTGTTGAATTTGAATGCATGAAAATTAAAATAAACCAATAGCATTAAAAACAACATTTAAAGCATACGATTTCAATCTATGCAAAACTTTTATTGAGTGTTGAAAGGATATGCACTCGATATGTCATTAATTTGTGGGTGCTCTTACTTCATTAGCATAATGATAGCATCATATGGATTATAAAATTAATATTATATTACATTAGAGACTAACTATTGAAATGATGGATTAAGATATATGTATATATTTTTTAAGGATTGGTTGGATTGAGAATATTTCATCTTGGATTGATAGTGAACTCCATTGATTATCGATGCACATGATAAGGAGTGGTGGAAATAATTTAGGAGTTGTGAACTATTTTATTTTTTAATTGAAAAAATATTATTATTTAACTAAATAGATGATCTAGTTAAAAGAAGGTAACTAATTACATAGAGAGTAGATGAAGAAGATAGCTAAATGCATAAATAAGTTGAGTGAGTGGATTGATGAGTTGAATATTGCATAAATTAGTTAACTAATTTTGAATGATAAATTAACTAAATGAGGTGGAATTTTGAGGATATAATTACTTATTATAGATAATGTGAGAATGTGTGGAGGATTTAATTTAATTTATTTAAATAGTTTATGGATAATGAAAAAGACTCATTTTAATTCATTTAAATAGATGTAGGAAGATACCTCACTTTAATTAAATAATAAAAATTATTTGAATAATGGTAATGAAGGATTAATAAAAAACACAAATAATATGGTTTTAATGTTTACGTGTGGAGAGAAATCTTATTTTAACATAGCAACAAATAATATGCACAAAGGTATAAAAAATGAAATGATGTATCCAATGAATGAACATACTCATAAGAAGAAGAAAAAATGATAAGATTCCCTAGCACTTGCGAGTTGCTTATTGTTGTGCCCTTAGCACACACGCCCCGTTCGGAATGGGGACCCTCTTTTCTTTCGCCTCGTCGGGTCTTTCGGGGCCGCCTCATTTTGCATGCCCCTCTTTTTTGATGTTTCGTATGGTCGATGTTGCTCCAAGGTTTCATCGTAGATCGATCATGCCTCCGCTTTTGGTTTTCTGCTGCCTTCCAGGACCTCGGGGAATCCCCTTTGGCATTTTGGCTCTGAGTGGCCCTGGGTCCCTCCGGGCCCGGGCGCCCGGGGTTCTCTGTTCGGGCTTCCCCTTTGAAATTGCCGTCCTTTGCGGCGTTCTCCGGGCATTTTTCCGCCCCTTGGGGTCCGCACTACCGTTCGCCGCCTGAGACTTGCGCAAATTTTTGGCGGGCCGCCTTCTGCCCGGCCCCCGGAAGTCCGCTTTGACTTCCATCCCGGGATCGTTGCCGACGACGACGTTTTCCTCTTTCGTTTTTGCCGAGGTTTGTTTGACCGGCCGTGCGAGACTTTCCGGGCCCGACTATCCGGAGTTCCGTTCCCGGAACTCCATGACAGTTCCACCGTCTTCGACGGCGGATTCCTGCCAGCTCCCCGAACTCCGGGCCCCGAACCTCTCGCCCCCGCCGTCGCCCGATCAACGCGAAGCTCACACGGAGGCCACCACGCCACGTCTTTCCGGCCGCCGGGTCCCGGAGTCTTCGCCACCGCCGCTGACCTAATTCAAATTTCACCAACTTTCCCGTGGTCGTACGATCATTTATTACAGATATTAATGACGGTTGGGGTATAAAATGCCCAACCCACCAGAGTCATTTTCATAACCAGGAATTGGAGCAAATTGAATAGACCATCATCTGGAGCCCACCGCGATCAGTAGCGTCACGATCCTCGACGTCAACTTCACTCCATCGCCCCCGGTAGATCCCACATCTCCCTGCTCTGCGTATTCGAGGTAGGCAATCAGTTGCCCTCCCATACGTCTTTTTCGCCATTTTCAAGGATTTAAATAAATGAAAAAACTCTCTGGGAGGCATAAACAGGTAGAAAACCAAATTGCGCCCATTACCCATGTCTTGAAAATCTGCCAAGCCCATTGGAATAGCCCTCGTTGCCGACTTGGGACTTTTCTTGGTCGTGACTATTCTTCGCCAGGGCGATCGGGCCCCCCGGGCCCGCGATCCGCCTTTGCCGTCCCCCCTTAAGCTTTGATCGTCTGCGGGTTGCAAGTCATCCCTCCGGGTCCGGTCCTTCAGACTTCCCTGTCCGGGGTTCTGTCCCCATTTTTTCGTGCTCCAATCACAAAACTCACGTTGGCTCCCGGCCCCCGGATCCCGGCGCATGCCTTGCCGTGAAAATTGAAACCAAGTATTCCTCCTTTCGTGCGCTCGGACCCCGGTCCCCGGAGCTCCGTCTCCGAGGTTCCGCGGGCGATTTGCTTTCGTCAAACGGAGTTCGCCCATCGACTTCCCGCGATCCAGGCTCCGCCCTGGCTCTGGCTGTTGAACCTTTTCCAATACGTTAATGTGGCGTCGTTGACACCCTCAGGCCCCGGACGTCGGGCCTCCGTGCCTGATTTTCTGCCGTTTTAAAATGGCGAGACCTTTTCGATGAAGTCCCATCTGCCACCCGACCCTAGGGGCCCGCCCCCTCGGGCTTCCCTTGTCCGTGTGCTCCGGGCCCGGCCGTCTAGAGTTCCATTTATGGAACTTCGTGACGGTTCCGCCGTCCTCGACGGCGGACCCCTGCCTGCTTCCCGCCGGCCAGGCCCCGGGCTGCTCCTCATCACCACCGTTTAAATCAACGAAAATCTCACGGCGGCTGCCACCTCGCGTCTTCCTGGCCGCCGGGTCCCAGAGACTCCCGCTCCGCCGTTCGTCTCTCGTCCGCTATTGCTAAAGGCCAAGGCCCTCCGGCGCCCCAACCTTCGGACGCCGGTATACCAATCTCCGCTGAGCTTGAAGGATAAACTGGTGCCAACCGGCGCCCCGATCGCTAGGCCCCGCCTGGCCGAATGCCACCAAACCTAAACAATGCACTCGTCGGCTACCTTTTGGCGCTCTGGGTCCTGGGCCTCAAACTTCCACCTTCGGATTTCCACCCACTGTCCACCGTCTCCAGCAGCCGTCTGTTAGCAGCTTCCCGGCTTGAAACCTCTGGTGCCGCCTAAATCGATCCAAACAAACTCAAACTTGGAATCTAACCTCGACCCACGTCCCAAATTATGCTGTTCTCCATCATGGGCCTCCTAAGACATTAAAATTTGGCTAAGAAGGGTCTTCGGGAGCTTTCCGTTGCATTTTCCCTTCCAGGCAGCATTCCTGCTAAGGAAGTCTAGCCCTCCAGGCCTGGATTATCTAAGTGACCTGAAACAAAGATCAATACCATATGAGGATAAAATTTATGATATATTTGAATGGTTATTTAGATGTTATTCTCAAAATATGGACTAGCATGAACGCTTTAATGTTTTGTTATGCTGACTTTACCCTTGCTTGCAGAATATATGGAATCGGCTGCAGGAACTTCAGGGGCCTCCACCGAAAAGGATAAGGGAAAAAAGTTAGGAAGGACCCCTCGGGGAAAAGAAGATAAGGATCAAATGAAGTATCAGTTCCAAGGCGAGCCGCTCCACTCCAAGGTCTCAACCGACTGGAAGGAGATTTCAGATACAAACATCGGCTAAGTTGACATAGACGAATTCACTCAGAGGGTCAAGGTCAACCCTACAACAAAGAACGCCAGAATAATACGGCAGAGTGGAATCGCCAAGGCTGTCGGTTTCCCTCCCTCTCTGGTGGCACCTGAACTAGTGATGGCTTGCCGAGAAGCCTATCAAACTGACACCAAAACGATTGTGGATAAGGAGGGAAACATCCTCGCTGACATGTCGCCGTAGGGAATCACGAAGACATTCCACATTCCCACGTTCCCGCACATGGAGGTTCCCACATTAGAACAATACCAAGCGGCGTGGGATGCTAACCCGTCAGGTTGCAAGAAATCAATCAACCTCCTTTGGCTTAAGGAGAAACGGGGCAGCGCTGCGAAGGTTCCCCAGGAACTTTTCCGTAGCGATTTCCACGAGGACTATCATGACATAGTAACTATGTTGAGCAGGATCATGGGTCTCCCAGTAGCCGCCTACTTCCAAGAATGGATGGCCTATTACATTAAGCAAATCCTGTGGGGGAATGAGGACGTTAACACCAAGGTCTCATTCGACTGGGGAGGCATCATTAGCAACTGCTTCCATGAGCAGTTTGTCAACGTCAAGAAGAGCTCTAATTTTTACATGACCTCTTACCTGGTGTACTCCCTGGTAGGTCAAAGACAATACAGCGGGTTATTTGTAGCACCCGATCAGGGACACAAGCGAGGGCTCAAGCTGTTTGACAAATACCCTCAACTCCAATACCGTAACTTCAAGAGGAGTACTGTCGGGTTAATGACGCCTTCATTGGCCATATCATCAGATTGATCGCCGGAGACTTCGAGAGGAGAGTCTCCCACAGCGCCAGGGCGCTCTTAAAAGAATATGCCTTCTTGTTCATCTAGTTCCCTAAGTTTACCTACATCCGGGCCCAAGGGTTCACAGAACGGCCGAATAGATTACCACGGTACCCAAATGACAGGATCATCCTCATGGAGCTTTCTCGACAGCTCCAGCATATCCAGGCAATCTTCAGCAATTATAAACACGTGGCGGGGATCTCCTACCCTATGACCCTTGGCCAGGGCCTGTATCGACTCCAGACTTCTCAATGTGCCAGTAATTCTGAGAAGGAGCTCATGGATTACCATTTCAATTGGTACACTGCCCGCCCACGGATTGATCCACATGGCCATGTAAGGAAGGCACTAGGGCCGGCATATGCCCACCAATACCACATTGAAGATTTTTGGGCAGACTGCAAAGACGACAAAGAAGTTCGCGCAAGGCACTACATGCGCATGACAGTATTATTCCTAAGAAGGGTGCAACCGTTCCCGGTGCCGGACCAGGCCAAGGAGGACAAGTCCACAATCATGCACCCAAGGTACCCTGCAGTGGCTAACCTGCCAATACCGTCGATCGACTGGGACACACAGGAGGTCGATGACCTAGATACCATAACCCAACCGATTCTAACTCGCACCAGGGAGTGGATCGATGGGCAGGTGGCGCACCTGAAGCACCAAGGGGTAGTCCTAACATATGAAGGGCTCAAGAGTGAGCCAAACGCCACAGAAAACGTTGCTGCCACAATGTCAACTAGCGGGACCTCCAAGTCTCCTCCAATCACCAGGTCCCAAAAAAGGAAAGGAACAGAGACCGCACAGTCTCCCGACCCCAAGGAGCAAGCAAAGAAAGATACGGGAGGCTCATCTCCCAAAAGGCTAAAACAAACGGTGAGTACAGAAGAACCTCGACCTCCTTTGGCTCTTCCTGCTCCTCCTGTTGCACCGCCCACCTCCCTGACTGCGGTCGCCGCTTCTCCTCCGGCAGTGGACATTTTTGTCCATCTTGCCCCTTCGCCCCTGACCGAGTCAGTGGTTGTCATTGATTCCTCTTCTGGCATAACCACTCCTCCTTGCTCTGCTACCACGTCTCTAATTACATCCCTCCCTCTAGCAACAATAACATCGCCTGCTCCCCTTGCCACTATACTCGAGGCTCTTGCGAGGCACATGCAGAGTCTTCCCCCTGAGCTCTCATAGATCCTAATGGACCCTGCTCTCCAAGCAGCCCTCGCCCAAGCCCTCGCAATAGCTCAACCTTCACAACTGCCAACAGGGCCGCTGGCTATGGAAGCTACAATGCAAATCTCGAAGGAGTTGGAGGAACAAGAGCGGGAAGCCTCGAGGTCTATGGAGGAGGAGGCCGATGAATATCATGAGCACCCTGAGTATGAGCACCGAACCATTGACAAGGTGGTTTATGAGGGAGAGGAGACAGGCTCTTCTGAGAGTGGAGATGAAGAGGATGGCTTGGGTGCCAAGGAAATCATCCAAGCATTTGATGATGACCTTGAGGAAGAGTTGGCGCAGCAGCCAAAGGACGTTAGGGAGGAAGCGGAAAAGTTACCACATGGTGAAGAGGGGCAGCCACCAGAAGAGCAGCCGCAAAAGGATTTATCTGAAGCTGAGACCCATGCTGTAAAGAGCCCCGAGGCCGAGGTTACTGAAGAGATGAAAGAAGAGGAGGCAGTGAAAGAAGAAGATCCCACCCGACAATTATCCACCAAGCTGCCCGTCAAACGCCTCGTATTCATTCGTGACTCCGACGAAGAGGAGGAGGATGCTACTAAAGAGAAAGAGGAGCCCCAAAAGGAAAAGGAGGTGGAAGTCTTACCTCTGACTGAGAAGGGTGAGGGCAGCCACGATGCGCCCAGGAATAAATCTGTTATGCCCGATTGGTTGGAGAAACAACTTGAGAAGACGACTCCTGTTCTAAAGGACCCAAGGGCGAGATTGGAGGCCATCTTGGCTCGATCCCTGAGTACGACAAAGAAGGAGAAGAAGCCTAAGGTCCGATCGAGGATAACAATGGACGCTTCTGGCTCCCGAGCAGCGCAAATTGCAATGCCTATAGTTGGCCAAACGAGAGTGAGTTATAATATCTCCACCATTGACTTGTGGACAACAACTAGGGAACAAAAGGTCGAGCACCTTAAGGAGTCAGTGGCCACAGTGGTGCACCTGATAAAGCAAGACAAGGTCTCCAAGGATGAGCTCAAGGCGCAGGTTGCAGCGTTAACAGATTATATCCAACAATGGTCCTCAATGGACGACCTGCCCACCACCTCTGCAGCCGCACCGCAGTTGCTCTCCAAAGAACAGATTGACAAGATGGAGAGGAGGAAGAACTTGGAGAAGACCACTGAGGATTGGTTCTGACAGGTCACATATGTCGGAAACATGAGAATCAGCAGGGTTGTGCGGACAGCCAACAAGTTCTCGGACCTGATCCAATCCCTGGAGAGCACAAGGAGGCTCTGCACCAATTTCCCTGCGACGTACGACTCCACCTTCCCGAGAATTGAAGCCATCCTTCAGATGCCTGAGGACACATGGGAAGAGAAGCTAGAGCTAAAGAAAGAAGATCACTGGCTGGTGGATGTGTGGCGCATAGACCTCGACAACCGGAAAGAGAGGTTGGAGCAAATTCTGAACAAGGTGGATCCAAATATGGAGTGGATCAAAGAAATTCAGGTGGAGTGCGCCGAATATCTTAAGCTGATGACGGGTTATGATATGCCCACGGTACAAATGGATCCAGAAAATATCAAGCCATACTTCCAGGAGAAGATGAAGGACGGGACAGCCGGAGAAATCACAACAGAGTTCCTTAGTTTTGTTGCCCGCGCCTTCGACCAATCGGAGCTATTCAGAGACCAAGGCTCGAAGTATGACGAAGATTGGAAAAGGCTGGAAGAGACGCTAAGGAATGGAGCTACTAGGCTTTACGATGTGAAATCTTTGAAATCGACAAGCTCCAGGCCGTAATCCTCAAATATATAGAGCACGCAGCTTCCGAAGAGCAGGAGGATAGCCCAGCCAAAGAAGAAGACCTTCCTGAAGAATAGGTACAGCAAAGAAAACAACAATCGGCTATAGGACGAAAGAGCTATAGTGCCACCCACTAGAAGACAAAGTAGGGAAATGACGAAAATGTATTTTAAATTGTAAATCTATTTGGGGGTAGGTGAAACCCTATTTTGTAATGAATTTTGGCCACACAATTGTAATGAATCTTTGCCATTCATTTAATTTTTGGAAAACTATAAATAGAGCACTCCCCTCATTTGCAAAAGTGAGAGTTGAGTTGTTGTAAAGGCATGCTGTAGAAATTTATAAGAAATATCATTGACTTGGTGTATTTTCTTAATTTCTCTCATGTTACTTGATTCATTCTCCAATTTCACATGTTTAGCTTAGATCTTATGGTTGTTTAGTTAGCTGTTTACTTTCTTTGGATAAATCTTAGGAATGTTGTTGGTGATTGTGAAAATTTCTACCTTGTTGATGATCCCTTAGTCCATAATTTTTGCTGTTTGCTGAAGGTAGATAGCTGTGCAAAGTTAGCCTGGACTCAATTTGAAGTTGCCCCAAACATTTATCTTTGATTCATGCATGTATGTGGTGGATGAAGGATGAAATATCTGCAGCCCTTAGAAAATAGCACAATTTCCATGATACTGTGAAATCCCTGGTTAAGTGGGATATTGTTTTAAGGAATTGTCCATTGCAGGAACTCCATTGTTACTATTCATAGCAAGCTTTAGACTTAGGAACTTTTCCTCTCCTTCGCCCTTTTCCTTTTTTTTAGTAACTGACCCATGCTAAGGATCATTGCACATTGTAAAGCCAAATCCAACAACTAAGTGGAGTTCAAGATTACTATTTGAACCTACAGCCAACTCATAATAGCTTTTATCCTAAGAACTTCATTCCAAGATCCAACTTCCTACTTTGTGTCCACACTTTGTATATCTGTAAGACTGCCTTGTGATTCCAGCAAATCACATCAAACTACTGAGGTATCTAAGCACTGTCATGACCTGACATCCGAGAGACCTTGGGATAGTGTTCTGCAATTCGATTGTGGGAAATTGTTTTTCAAGAGAGGTAGTGCACCTATGCACTGCCTATGTTGAGAAGTGCATAAAACATCGTCAACAAAACTGGCGCTAGAAGGAGGGCCACGCTCGAAATACTAAGCTACGGGATAAAGTGAACCTGGATCGAATTGGATCATTCTCCTCGGAAAGGTTTCAGAGAGTTCTACGATCAACACCAAACAAGGGAGAATTTGAAGAATTGCAGCCTCCCACGAGGGTAAAGAGAGCACAAGGAAGTAGCACCGCCCCTATTTCACCCTCACCTTCATTTGGCTGGCCTTCATCTTCCACCCAGCCATCTCAAACAGCATTTACACCTTCTATCTCCGGCAGCCAGGGGATCGCTCCTCTCCCAGCCCTTTCGGCCCAAGGCACAGTCAAGGCAGCCATAGCTCAAGTGCAACCCCAAATTGTTGTTTTATTGTAAATACAGCCCCAAATCCCCATTTTCCAACAGCAAACGCTGCCTCCGCCTCCCCCCATGGCTTGGCTAGCACATAACTCGTCACCGATACATTTTGCGGTCTACAATGATATGCCCAAGAATCTGGAGGGCTTTTGTTTGAAATTCCATCCACGCGATATGCAAAGAACAGCTGAGGAGCATATCAAAATATTCGAGATAGCGATCACTGAAATGCAAGTCAACCACGAGGATGTTGCATGTCACCTCTTTCCGCATTCATTGGGGGAAGAAGCCTTCTATTGGTACATTAACCTGTCGAGGGGGTCCATTACCTCGTGGAATTTGATGAAGAATGCCTTTCTGCAGAAATACAAGATCCCCGTTAACCTTTCGGAGCTTTACCAACAGTTCATGTCCGTCAGAAGGGAGGTCAACAAACCTATCGATTCTTGTAATGACCGCTTCCATCGGACTTACATGAGGCTTCAAGATTCATACCTCCATAATGATGTGGCGGCTCTTCCAGTCTACTATGCGGCGCTGGACAACCTCACGTCGGCCTTGGTGAAAAGGATGCGCCCACTGCCCGCTACCCTATTGGCCGCCTATGTAGAAGCTGTCGTCGCTAGTGCGGACTTGGGGCAAAATATCTCTGGCCCACTGCCTACTTTGGGGCCGGTCGCCCACCCAATGCAGATTCAGGGGCTTAATCAGGCGTTTGCTCATCAAACCCCTATTATGAACTAGGTACCCCAATTGCCTATGGTGCCGCATCCGGGGCAGCCGTTGAATTATGCGCCCCCCGCGTCTTCCTATTTGCAGCCCCAATAGCAGTACAACTATTCTTAGATTGCTCCGCAACAGTAGGCGTATTCCCAGCAGCCCCAAGCGCCGTTGTATCTGTCGGGACCGGACTTTCCTCTAGCCTACCAAAATCAGCCGGCGGCCCCGCCCGCTTTTCTTCAAAATCCAGCCCCGTCGCCTGGAGGTGCGATCGAGAAAGATAAGTTGGAAGAACTTACAGAGATGATCAAGAAAATGTCTACGGAAATGACGCACCTGAAGAACCAGAATAACCAGTTGCAGGCCTCCCAATGCAATTTTCAAGCCAACCTCAACAGGGACAGTCAAGACAATAGAGACAACAGAGATAATCGAGAAGTAGGCCCTTCCTCCGGGCATAATTATGAGAGGGGGAAAAATGCCAATCAAAATGCAGAAAGAAGACCTTCTCAGAGGCAGAATCGCACATGGAACATCAGGCCCAACAATGGTGGTGTCTCCACGCCTTTCGATCAACCGGCAAGCAACGAAAAAACATCCAGTGGTGTATACCTGGCCAAAACAGCTTTGTCCGGGTGGTGTCGACTTCACAAAACTAGCAGGCATTCTGAGCTGGATTGTCCTGAGTTCCAGACAACTACTAAAATTTTCCAGGTGGAGGTACAAAACGCGGTCGACAATGCCAGTTGCAGGGACATCATCCCATCTGAGCCCTACAATTCCTCGTGTCTAGTAGTTAATCAAGCGCCGTTTCCGTGAGGAGACCGCAACGAGCCCGAAGTCGAGCCTACTCCTATTGAGGATGAAGAAGCACAAGAGGTAAGTAATGAACAAACCTTGGCTCAGCTCTTTGATTTAGTAGATAATGGTCCGGTAGATGAAGAAGAATCATTTGTAGATGAGGTCCACATGTTTCATCAACGGTCAAGTCCTTACTTCCTTAGGAATAGACAAGCGAGCGGACTCTTTACAACTTCTACCCCACCAAACAATTTCGCCACTCTGCCTGATCCCAACGCCAACAGTAACCCTGGGCTTCCTCATATACCTGCCCAATACCTCAACAAGAACCAGTCTCAAAACCAGTCGCAAAATCAGCCTTAAGGCCAACCTCAAAATCCGTCTAGTCAAACAAAGGACCAAACCCCTAGTTCTGTTATAGGCCAGACTTTTAGCACAGAAATCGAACAAATGGGTGAATGTGTGGCAGAAGAATTCAAGAAGGTAAAAATCAGTTTATCCGCCTTCGAATTACTCAAAGTTCTTGCCATGAGGCATGTTTTCTTCAGGGTTCTGAATGGGACTCCATGCTCTAATGCGACACAAGAAACCCTAGCTAAGAGAGTAACCTTTGAAGAGCCTAGGAAAGAACCTGAGATACGGGACAATACTGGAAGAAGGAACGATGCCTCCGTAAATCAGTCAGCAAGTAGACAAACTGAAAAGGAGCTAGAAAGGGCTACCAGACAGTTTTCTAAGGACCAACAATTTAAGCAAGCCAAGGATACGGGCAGTGATAGGAATAAAGGTCAAATAGCTCAAATGGATACACCTATGGTCATCCTCCAAGGGAGACCGAAAACTCCCCCTTTCCTGACCACCATCAGGATCTTTGGGAAGAACTTGCATAACTGCCTGCTCGATTCGGGGGCTTCTGCCAATGTCATGCCCTTGGTAGTATGCAAGGCTCTTGGCATCACTCCCACGCCGTCAAAGAGAAAGGTGACCCAACTGGACAAAATAGAGATCAATATCGTTGGTGAAATAAACTGTATCCCGATGTAAATTGTCGTAGACCCACGGATACAGCAGGTCATCGATATTCAAGTGGCTGATATTCCCGATGCATATGGAATCATTTTGGGAAGGGAATTCACCAAGGCGCTGAATGGATACATCACCATGAACCTTTCTCACATGTGGCTGCCATGGAAGGGGCTACCAAATCAGATCCATATCGACCGTGAACCCCATATGAAGTACATGATCACAGAATACAATAATCTCAGCGAGGTGTTGTTTGCTGAGATCGATTTAGGGAATTACCGCCCTCTTGCCTACCAAAATGATATCAGGCTTCAGGAAGAACATGCAGATGAAATATTGTTAGTGTTGTGTAGTCCTTCGATCGATTCTACTCGAGTACCCCCAGACACAGAAACATTGGTAGAAGCTGATGATGAGCCGGATAAGGATGACGACTGGGGACTAGTCGATGGATTCCAGGAGTTCATGGAAAAATGCGCAAGGGATCAGCTCAGTCTAGGAGCTTGAATGAATTTCCAAGATCTCTTATTGCCGAACTGGTGTAGGGTTCACAATGCTGCACACTCCGAATTTGATTGTTGCTTGTGCCAAGCAGCAGTGGCTCATGTTGTAGAAACAACTGCTCCTCAGATGGAAACGCCAAAGGAGGCACCACAAGAATCGCCTGTTGATCATAGCCTTGAATCAAAGAATTCCTCTGAGATTACAGGGCCAGCTGTCCAGCCGAGAGGGAATGGAAGTTTAATCAGACATGAAGGCAAGGAGTCATCCGCGTGCTGGATGCTCCGATTTGATGGATCGAAGTCGAGGCAAAGAGCTGGAGCTGGGTTCGAACTCATTAGCCCAACAGGTAAAACATTTCTCGCTGCCCACTGATTGCAGTTTTATTGCACTAATAACATAGCAGAATACGAAGCCCTAGTCCTTGACCTTCTTATGGCCTTGAAGAAAAATGTGAAAGTGCTGCAAGTTTTTGGGGATTCCGCACTCGTAGTTAAACAAGTCAGGAAGTTGTATTCCTGTCATGATCGGAGACTCGCCAACTATAGGCACAGGGTCTGGGATCTCTTAGAGGGCCTAAATGCTTTCAACATACAATTGATCCCTTGTACTCAGAATCACACAGCTGATGCCTTAGCTCAAGCAGCCAGCACTCTCCAACCCCTCTCTTTGTTTGGGCTCAAGAAATTCACTGTTGAGCTAACATCCACGCCATCAGTCCTAGATAATGTTACCCATTTACAAGTCTTCAATGACGACAAGCATATCCTCCAGTTCATCACAAGCTCTGATGTCTTCGCTGCCCAAATAATTGATGAAGCCGATCCACAGGAAGCAGAACTAGACATAGAGGGGGTTATCAACCTCAAAACCAATACAATTTCCAGAGGTATGGTTCAGCTGGAACGCATATTTGATTTAGATCAGATCAGGAATCAGGATCAGCAAACAAAAAGGGAGGCTATAAGTAACCAGTGCAACGCTCACAACCTTGGGACAGCCGAGGATGCCAGGAATATTTTTATCGGAAAGGTGTGCACGCCTGCAGAAAAGGAGGGAATCACGGATGCATTGCGAAGATATCATGATGTGGTGGCATGGAGCTATGAAGATTTGAAAACCTATGACACTTCTGTCATTACACACACTATCCCTCTTAAGACAGAAGTGAGGCCATTCCGCCAGCGGCAACGCCCTATCAATGCCTTGCTGGAACCTGTCGTTTATAAGGAGGTGCAGAAATTGCTCTCAGCTAGAATCATTTTCTCAGTCAGGCATTCCACTTGGGTGGCCAACTTGGTCCCGGTCTAGAAAAAGAATGGGGAGATTAGATTGTGCGTGGATTTTCACAATCTAAATCACACCTCAGAGAAAGACAACTATCCAGTACCGTCGCTGGATGAGGTACTGCAGGCCGTCAACAACTCCCAGATGATGTCATTCCTCGATGGGTACTCTGGATATAACTAGGTAATGGTGCAGTATGAGGATTTCCACAAAACGACGTTCACTACTAAGTGGGGGACTTTTGTATACACTAGAATGCCTTTCGGGCTCATCAATGCCGACGCCACGTTCCAACACGCCATGGATATCGCCTTCAAAGACCTAATTGGCAAGTGCATAATCATCTACATGGATGATTTGATCGTATTTTCTAAAAAGCGGGGCGATCATGTCTCCGACTTATGCAAAGTATTTCAAAGATGTAGAGAGTTCGGGGTTTCCCTTAACCCCAAGAAGTGCATTTTCGGAGTGACCGAAGACAGATTGCTCGGGCACATCATTTTAGAGCAAGGAATCTCTATTGATCCTGAGCGCATTGAGTCCTTACTCAAAATTCAGCCCCCAGGCAGCAAGAAAGAATTAAAATATTTCTTTGGAAAGATCAATTTTGTCCAAAAATTCATCATGGGTTTCGTGAAGATTGTCAAACCTCTCAACACCATGCTCAAACAGCACGCCAAAGTCGAATGGACACCTGATGCCAAACAATCCTTCGAAGAAATCAAATGGGCCATTACTGAGGCCCCTGTGTTAGTTAGCCCGGACTATCTGAAGCCATTCTACATCTACTTATTTATTTCAGAGCATTCTTGTGCTAGCATGTTGACCTAGAAAGACGACGAAGGAAACGAGCATCCGATCACCTTTATGAGTGCTCCCCTCAAAGATGCTGAATTGTGTTACCACAACATAGAAAAGTAGGCGTACACTCTCTTCAGAGGGGTGAAGAAATTTATACACTACATTCTATACAACAAGGTGTTCGCCATTGTCCCCGACCCAACAGTCAAGACGCTGCTCATGCAGAATGAATTGGGTGAACGAAGGACTAAGTGGGTCACCTTGCTCCAAGAGTATGATATGGAGATCCAACCGATGAAATTGGTGAGAGGGCAGGCACTTACCCGTACAATTGTCGAAATAGTAGCAGAGGCTGGACTTAAACTCACGGTGCAACAGTACCAGCTTGAAGATGTCTCCCCGAGAGAATGGTACCAAGATGTCGTTTACTATTTGTTGAATCATAAGTGTCCGCCGCACCTACAAGGAGTCCACAAGTGGGCCCTGAGATTGAAAAGTAATGGTTACATGTTGCAGGGTTCCATTCTCTACAAGAAGAATCATGAAGGCATTTATCTGAGATGCCTTGGCAAGGAAGAAGCAGAACACGTCTTGAAAGAATTTCACAATAAATTTGGCACGGGCCACGGTTCTGATTCCTCCACGGTGCATCAAATATTGTGAGCAAGGTACTATTGGCCAACTGTCTTCAAGGATGCCCATTGTCATGTTCGTTCATGTCACACGTGCCAGACCGCTACCACTAGGGAGAGGAATGTTGTCCCACTGCAGCCTGTGCTGGAGGTAAGGCCTTTTGCACAATGGGGTCTCGACTTCATCAGTCTGGTAAGCCCTCCATCATCTGTGGGACACATGTACATTCTTACCGCTATTGATTATTGTACTAGATGGATGAAGGCAATAGTATGTAAGCAATGCACAATTGAAGTAGTTACTGATTTCTTAGAAAGTTTCATTTTAAATCGCTTTGGTTGTCCCTATGCTTTGGTATGCGATAATGGACCTACATTTGCATAGTGAAAATTTGCTGGTTGGGTGTTTGACTATGGAATAGCCCTTAAATTCTCGTCTAATTACTACCCTCAGGGCAATGGCCTTGCCGAATCCACGAATAAAAATCTGATTACTGTGATAAAAAAGCTGCTAGATAGGAATCCCAAGGACTAGCATATCCAGCTCCGTTTCGCCCTTTGGGCTGACCGCACTCGCCACAAGGTTGCCCTTAGCGATTCTCTATTCCACCTAGTCTATGGCCTAGAGCCTATATTCCCCATCCATCTGAAGATTCCTACTCTTCAGTTCATCAACGATTTTTATGAGGGAGGAGATCGTAGGGAAGCTCGGTTAGCTGAGCTCTTACATTTAGAGGAAGTCCGAAACCGCGCAATAGAAAATTTCGCCAGACATCAGGGCATAGTTAAAAGATGGTTCGACAGTCGAGCCAAGATCAAGGCCTTTAGAATTGTAGATCTGGTCCTATATTGGGACAGGGCCCATGAGAAGAAAGGGGGACACAACAAATTCGACAAGCTTTGGCTTGGCCCCTTTCAAATAGCTGAGATTTTGGGAGATAATGTTTTTCGACTAAAGACCTTGACCGGTGAGAACGTCCCGTTGCCAATCAATGGGCAACACCTGAAGCATTACTTCCAGGCTTGAGCTCGTTCGAGCTCCTCGTTGTAAATACCTGTCCATAGGTTAGAGTAGTTGTTTTCTTGCTTGTTCGCGTTTTGTTTGCATCGCTTTTTATTTTCTCCCTCCCGGCAGTTTTGTTTCGAAAGAGGTTTCCCGCTCCTTTGCGGTGGTCGTGCTTGCCTGACAAGCGGTTCACTTTGCTGTCTGTTCTTTGTGTTCTTTGACTAAACATTCACTCTAGACTATCGGTCTTTGTGAGCTCTCTGCGAATGATTTCCTTGTTTGAACTCTGCTCAGAACTTGACCCTTAACTGGATCTTCTTACCCACATCTCAGATCTCGCACAAATTACATAATAATAAATTCTGAAGGACCGTACTATGGTTGTTATGACACCCTAGTAAGTGAAAAATCTTAAGTCTACTCCAGTGACCACTGCAGTCTCAAACCCATTATAAGCTTCAATGCTTACCCGGTCGAACTAAATGGTAAAAGGGAAATGAAATATCAAACCAAAAAAAGGAAAAAATGGAACTTTGAAAAAGGAAAATAAATGACCGTATGGGTGTTTGGATAACTCTACCGGGGCTATGGACGCCCGGCCGGTAGTAGAGCAATATCTATGAGATTGTAGCGACAACTCCGTCAGGGCTATGGACACCTGACTGGCAACAAGGCAATGTTCAGGTTACTTTTGGTGTTAGACGATTTATGTAGCTCACTCGGTTGACTTGGTAACCTTGGTCACTATCCCTAGGAAAGGAATGAACTCACTAAACACACACTTCTGAGATGTCCTGTAAGCTGACCCAATTAAGGATCTTGTTCTCCCGGATTCATCTCTGGAAGCCACTCATGGTTTGCGAAACCAGAGATTCTAGGTCCTGAATGAATATTTATCCCTAGAACGCTCCGGAGCATTCTCCAGCGGAGTCGCCATTTGTTGTTCCCTTAGCACACACGCCCCGTTCGGAACAGGGACCCTCTTTTCTTTCGCCTCGTTGGGTCTTTCGGGGCCGCCTCATTTTGCATGCCCTTCTTTTTTGATGTTTCGTATGGTCGATGTTGCTCCAAGGTTTCATCGTAGATCGATCATGCCTCCACTTTTGGTTTTCTGCTGCCTTCCGGGACCTCGGGGAATCCCCTTTGGCATTTTGGCCCTGAGCAGCCTTGGGTCCCTCCGGGCTCGGGTGCCCGGGGTTCTCTGTTCGGGCTTCCCCTTTGAAATTGCCGTCCTTTGCGGCGTTCTCTAGGCGTCTTTCCGCCCCTCGGGGTTCTCCCTGCCGTTCGCCGCCTGAGACTTGCACAAATTTTCGGGGCGGCGCCTGCCCCTTCAGGCCTCGGTCCCCGGATGTCCGCTTCTAGACTTCCGTCCTGGGATCGTCGTCCGCGACGGCGAGCCTCTGGCGGCCTCCTGCTCCTCGGGCCCCGCCTTGGTTTTTTTCGTCGATGGTTTGTTTTTGACCGCCCGCTGTGAGACTTTCCGGGTCCGACTGTCTGGAGTTCCGTTCCCGGAACTCCGTGACAGTTCCACCGTCTTCGACGGCAGATTCCTGCCGGCTCCCCGAACTCCGGGCCCCGAACCTCTCACCGCCGCCGTCGCCCGATCAACGCGAAACTCACACGACAGCCGCCACGCCACGTCTTTCCGACCGCCGGGTCCCGGAGTCTCTGCCACCGCTGCCGACCTAATTCAAATTTCACCAACTTTTCCACAGCCGTAAGATCATTTATTATGGATATTAATGACGGTTGGGGTATAAAATGCCCAACCAGCCAGAGTCATTTTCATAACCAGGAATTGGAGTGAATTGAATAGACCATCATCTGGAGCCCACCACGATCAGCAGCGTCACGATCCTCGACATCAACTTCACTCCATCGCCCCCCAGTAGATCCCACATCTCCCCGCTCTGCGTATTCGAGGTAGGCAATTGGTTGCCCTCCCGTACGTCTTTTTCGCCATTTTCAAGGATTTAAATAAATGAACAAACTCTCTGGGAGGCATAAACAGGTAGAAAACCAAATTGCGCCCATTACCCATGTCTTAAAAATCTGCCAAGCCCATTGGAATAGCCCTCGCCGCCGACTCGAGACTTTTCTTGGTCGCGATTATTCTTCGCCAGGGCGATTGGGCCTCCTGGGCCCACAATCCACCTTCGCCGTCCGCCGTTAAGCTTTGATCATTTGTGGGCTGCAAGTCGTCCCTCCGGGTCCGATCCTTCGGAATTCCCTGTCCGAGGTTCCGTCCCCATTTTTCCGTGCTCCAATCGCAAAACTCACGATGCCTCCCGGCCCCTGGGTCCCGGCGCATGCCTTGCCGTGAAAATTGAAACCAAGTATTCCTCCTTTCATGCGCTCAGACCCTGGTCCCTGGAGCTCTGTCTCCGGGGTTCCGCGGGCGATTTGCTTTCATCAAACGGAGTTTGCCCACCGACTTCTCGCGATCCGGGCTTCGCCCTGGCTCTGGCTATTGAACCTTTTCCAATACGTTAATGTGGCGTCATTGACACCCTCGAGCCCCAGATGTCGGGCCTCCGTGCCTGATTTTCTGCCGTTTTAAAATGACGATACCTTTTCGACGAAGTCCCATCTGCCACCCGACCCCAGGGGCCCGCCCCCGGGGCTTCCCTTGTCCGTGTGCTCCGGGCCACTCCTCGCTGCCATGGGACCGTCCGGGCCCGGCCGTCCGGAGTTTCGTTCACGGAACTCCTTGACAGTTCCGCTGTCCTCGACGGCAGACCCCTGCCTGCTTCCCGCCGGCTGGACCCCGGGCCGCTCTTCGCCGCTGCCATTTAAATCAACAAAAATCTCACGGCGGCCGCCACCTCGCGTCTTCCCAGCCGCTGGGTCCTGGAGATTCCCGCTCCACCGTTCGTCTCTCGTCCGCTGTTGCTAAAGGCCAAGGCCCTCCGGTGCCCCGACCTTCGAACCCTGGTATACCAATCTCCGCTGAGCTTGAAGGATAAACTGGTGCCGACAAGCGCCCGGGCCGCTGGGCCCTGCCTGGCCAAATGCCGCCAAACCTAAACAATGCACTCGTCGGCCGCCTTTTGGCACTCCGGGTCCCGGGCCTCGGACTTCCGCCTCCAGATTTCCACCCGCTGTCTGCCATCTCCAACGGCCGTCTGTCAGCAGCTTCGCGGCTTGAAACCTCCGGTGCCGCCTAAATCGATCCAAACAAACTCAAACCTTGAATCTAACCTCGACCTACGTCCCAAATTATGCTGTTCTCCATCATGGGCCTCCTAAGACATTAAAATTTGGCCAAGAAGGGTCTCCGAGAGCTTTTCATTGCATTTTCCCTTCCAGGCAGCATTCCTGCAAGGGAAGTCCGGCCATCTGGGCCCGGATTGTCCAAGCGACCTGAAACGAAGATCAATACCGTCTAAGGATAAAATTTATGATATACTTGAATGGTTATTTAGATGTTATTCTTGAAATATGGACTAACATGAACGCTTTAATGTTTTGTTGCGCTGACTTTGCCCTTGCTTGCAGAATATATGGAATCAACTGCAGGAACTTCAGGGGCCTCCGCCGAAAAGGACAAGGGAAAAAAGTCAGGAAGGACCCCTCGGGGAAAAGAAGATAAGGATCAAATGAAGTATCAGTTCCAAGGCGAGCTGCTCCACTCCAAGGTCTCAACCGACTGGAAGGAGATTTCAGATACAAACATCAGCCAGGTTGACATAGACGAATTCATTCAGAGGGTCAAGGTCAACCCTACAACAAAGAACGTCAGACTAATACGGCAGAGTGGAATCGCCAAGGCTGCCAGTTTCCCTCCCTCTCTCATGGCACCCGAACTAGTGATGGCTTGCCGAGAAGCCTATCAAACTGACACCAAAACAATTGTGGATAAGGAGGGAAACATCCTCGCTGACATGTCACCAGAGGGAATCACGAAGACATTCCACATTCCCACGTTCCCGCACATGGAGGTTCCCACGTTAGAACAATGCCAAGCAGTGTGGGATGCTAACCCGTCAGGATGTAAGAAATCAATCAACCTCCTTTGGCTTAAGGAGAAACGGGGCAGCACTGCGAAGGCTCCCCAGGAACTCTTCCGTAGTGATTTCCATGAGGACTATCATGACCTGGTAACTATGTTGAGCAGGGTCATGGGTCTCCCAGTAGCTGCCTACTTCCAAGAATGGATGGCCTATTACATTAAGCAGATCCTGTGGGGGAATGAGGACGTTAACACCAAGGTCTCATTCGACTGGGGAGGCATCATTAGTTATTGCTTCCATGAGTAGTTTGTCAACGTCAAGAAGAGCTCTAAGTTTTACATGAGCTCTTACCTGGTGTACTCGATGGCAGGTCAAAGACAATACAGCGGGTTATTTGTAGCACCCGATTAAGGACGCAAGCGAAGGCTCAAGCCGTTTGACAAATACCCTTAACTCCAATACCGCAACTTCAAGGAGTATTGCCAGGTCAATGACACCTTCATTGGCCATATCATCAGATTGAACGCCGGAGACATCGAGAGGAGAGTCTCCCACAGCGCTAGGGCGCTCTTAAAAGAATATGCCTTCCTGTTCATCCAGTTCCCTAAGTTTACCTACATTCGGGCCCAAGGGTTCACAGAACGGCCGAATAGATTGCCACGGTACCCAAATGACAGGATCATCCTTCCTGGAGCTTTCTTGACAGCTCCAGCATATCTAGGCAATCTTCAGCAATAAACACGTGGCGAGGATCTCCTACCCTATGACCCTCGGCCAGGGCCTGTATCGACTCCAAACTTCTCAATGTGCCAGTAATTATGAGAAGGAGCTCATGGATTACTATTTTGACTGGTACACTACCCGCCTACGGATGGATCCACATGGCCACGTAAGGAAGGCACTGGGGCCGGCATATGCCCACCAATACCACATTGAATATTTCTGGGCAGACTGCAAAGACGACAAAGAAGTCCGCGCAAGGCACTACATGCGCATGACAATATTATTCCTAAGAAAGGTGCAACCGTTCCTGGTGCCAGACCAGGCCAAGGAGGACGAGTCCACAATTATGCACCTAAGGTACCCTGCAGTGGCTAACCTGCTAATACCGTCGATCGACTGGGATGAATAGGAGGTCGATGACCTAGATACCATAACCCAGCCGATTCTAACTCTCACCAGGGAGTGGATCGATGGGCAGGTGGCGCACCTGAAGTGCCAAGGGGTAGTCCTAACATATGAAGGGCTCAAGAGCGAGCCAAGTGCCATGGAGGACGTTGCTGCCACCACGTCAACTGGCAGAACCTCTAAGTCTCCTGCAATCACCAGGTCCCAAAAAAGGAATGGAACAGAGACTGCACAGTCTCTCAACCCCAAGGAGCAAGCAAAGAAAGATACAAGAGGCTCATCTCCCCAAGGGCTGAAACAAACGGTGAGTACAGAAGAACCTCGACCTCCTTTGGCTCTTCCTGCTCCTCCTGTTGCACCGCCCACCTCCTTGACTGCGGTTGCCGCTTATCTACCGGCAGTGGAAATTTCTATCCATCTTGCCCCTTCGCCCCTGGCCGAGTTAGTGGTTATCATTGATTCCTCTTCTGGCATAACCACTCCTCCTTGCTATGCTACCACGTCTCCAATTACATCCCTCCCTCTAGCAACAATAACATCGCCTGCTCCCCTTGCCACTATACCCGAGGCTCTTGCGAGGCACATGCAGAGTCTTCCCCCTGAGCTCTCACAGATCCTAATGGACCCTGCTCTCCAAGCAGCCCTCGCCCAAGCCCTCGCAATAGCTCAACCTTCACAACCGCCAACAGGGCCACTGGCTATGGAAGCTACAATGCAAATCTCGAAGGAGTTGGAGGAGCAAGAGCGGGAAGCCTCGAGGTCTATGGAGGAGGAGGCCGATGAATATCATGAGCACCCTGAGTATGAGCACCAAACCATTGACAAGGTGGTTTATGAGGGAGAGGAGACAAGCTCTTCTGAGAGTGGAGATGAAGAGGATGGCTTGGGTGCCAAGGAAATCATCCAAGCATTTGATGATGACCTTGAGGAAGAGTTGGCGCAGCAACCAAAGGACGTTAGGGAGGAAGCAGAAAAGCTACCACATGGTGAAGAGGGGCAGCCACCAGAATAGCAGCCGCAAAAGGATTTATCTTAAGCTGAGACGCATGCTATAAAGAGCCCCGAGGCCGAGGTTACTAAAGAGAAGAAAGAAGAGGAGGCAGCGAAAGAAGAAGATCCCACCCGACAATTATCCACCAAGCTGCCCGTCAAATGCCTTGTATTTATTCGTGACTCTGACGAAGAGGAGGAGGATGCTACTAAAGAGAAAGAGGAGCCCCAAAAGGAAAAGGAGGCGGAAGTCTTACCTCTGACTGAGAAGGGTGAGGGCAGCCACGATGCGCCTAGGGATAAATCTGTTATGCCCGATTGGTTGGAGAAACAACTTGAGAAGGCGACTCCTATTCTAAAGGACCCAAGGGCGAGATTGGAGGCCATCTTGGCTCGATCCCTGAGCATGACAAAGAAGGAGAAGAAGCCTAAGGTCCAATCCAGGATAACAATGGATGCTTCCGGCTCCCGAGCAGCACAAATTGCAACGCCTATAGTTGGCCAAACAGGGGTGAGTTATAATATCTCCACCATTGACTTGGGGACATCAACTAGGGAACAAAAGGTCGAGCACCTTGAGGAGTCGGTGGCCACAGTGGTGCACCTGATAAAGTAGGACAAGGTCTCCAAGGATGAGCTCAACGTACAGGTTGCAGCATTAACAAATTATATCCAACAATGGTCCTTAGTGGACGACCTACCCACCACCTCCGCAGTCGCACCGCAGTTGCTCTCCAAAGAACAGATTGAAAAGATGGAGAGGAGGAAGAACGTGGAGAAGACCACTAAGGATTGGTTCCGACAGGTCACATACATCGAAAACATGGGAATCAGCAGGGCTGTGTGGACAGCCAACAAGTTCTCGGACCTGATCCAATCCCTGGAGAGCACAAGGAGGCTCTGCACCAATTTCCCTGCGACGTACGACTCCACCTTCCCGAGAATTGAAGCCATCCTTCAGATTCCTGAGGACACATGGGAAGAGAAGCTAGAGCTAAAGAAAGAAGATCACTGGCTGGTGGATGTGTGGCGCAGAGACCTCGACAACCGAAAGGAGAGGTTGGAGCAAATTCTGAACAAGGTGGATCTAGATATGGAGTGGATCAAAGAAATCCGGGTGGAGTGCGCCGAATATCTTAAGCTGATGACGGGCTATGATATGCCCATGGTACAAATGGATCCAAAAAAGATCAAGCCATACTTCCAGGAGAAGATGAAGGACGGGACAACCAGAGAAATCACAACGGAGTTCCTTAGTTTTGTTGCCCGTGCCTTCAACCGATCAGAGCTATTCAGAGACCAAGGCTCGAAGTATGACGAAGATTGGAAAAGGCTGGAAGAGAACACCAAGGAATGGAGCTACTAGGCTTTACGATGTGAAATCCTTGAAATCGACAAACTCCAGGCCGTAATCCTCAAATATATAGAGCACGTAGCTTCCGAAGAGCAGGAGGACAGCCCAGCCAAAGAAGAAGACCTTCCTGAAGAATAGGTACAACAAAGAAAACAACAATCGGCTACAGGACGAAAGAGCTATAGTGGCACCCACTAGAAGACAAAGTAGGGAAAGGACGAAAATGTATTTTAAATTGTAAATCTATTTGGGGGTAGGTGAAACCCTATTTTGTAATGAATCTTGGCCACACAATTGTAATGAATCTTGGCCATTCATTTAACTTTTAGAAAACTATAAATAGAGCACTCCCCTCATTTGCAAAAGTGAGAGTTGAGTTGTTGTAAAGGCATGCTGCAGAAATTTATAAGAAATATCATTGACTTGGTGTATTTTTTTGATTTCTCTCATATTACTTGATTCATTCTCCAATTTCACATGTTTAGCTTAGATCTTATGGCTGTTTAGTTAGCTGTTTACTTTCTTTGGATAAATCTTAGGAATGCTGTTGGTGATTGTGAAAATTCCTGCCTTGTTGATGATCCCTTAGTCCATAGTTTTTGTTGTTTGCTGAAGGTAGATAGCTGTGCAAAGTTAGCCTGGACTCGATTTGAAGCTGCCCCAAACATTTATCTTTGATTCATGCATATATGTGGTGGATGAAGGATGAAATATCTGCAGCCCTTAGAAGATAGCACTATTTCCATGATACTGTGAAATCCTTGGTTAAGTGGGATATTGTTTTAAGGAATTGTCCATTGCAAGAACTCCATTGTCATTATTCATAGCAAGCTTCAGACTTAGGAACTTTTCCTCTCCTTCGCCCTTTTCCTTTTTTTTAGTAACTGACCCATGCTAAGGTTCATTGCACATTGTAAAGCCAAATCCAACAACTAAGTGGAGTTCAAGATTGTTGTTTGAACCTACAGCCAACTCATAATAGCTTTTATCCTAAGAACTCCATTCCAAGATCCAACTTCCTGCTTTGTGTCCACACTTTGTATTTCTGTAAGACCACCTTGTGATTCCAGCAAATCACATCAAACTACTGAGGTATCTAAGCACTGTCATGACCTGACATCCGAGAGACCTTGGGATAGTTTTCTACAATTTGATTGTGGGAGATTGTCTTTCAAGAGAGGTAGTGCACCTATGCACTGCCTGTGTTGAGAAGTGCATAAAACACCATCAACACTTATGCCCACTAATTTTCTGATATATGGCAACCAAAAGACATAAGGAGGAGGCCCCTACACATAGACACAAAAAACCATGCTCCATTGTATAGTATTGAAGATATGTCATGATATATAATGATTGTGGCAACCTTCAGTAAGCGTAGTATGGGTCAAAAGATAAACAATGAATAAAATATCATTTATTAATTAACACAACCCTATTACCCCTTGTTAAGGTACTGCAAATATGAATGGTTTGATTATGCTTTATTTGGGGAATGATATATTCTATGAAATAAACATATGGACAATGTGTAATATTGGGAATGATGTATATCCCACAAAGATAAAGGATGAAAATGGAATTTTAATGAAGGATAATGATGTGATGTTTGTATGTTATTTACGTTGATTTAGATTTATTGATTTCATTTTGTCGGTATGATGCTTAAATTGTATAGTTTATAGGTTTATAAGTGTGTGGTTTTTTAAATTTTAAGTGAGCAAGTGAAGCTTATTAATGTGAGATTAGGAAATGCATGAAATTTTATTTTGATAGAATAAATATTAGTCACAAAGTGAGCTAAAATCTATGTATCAATATCCTTTTCATAGGTATAATTGGAATAGGGAATATTATGGCACTAGAAATGTATAGAGTATGAAGAGGCTATTTATGTGATGATAAGAAAAAACTAGGTCTATATAAATGAGGGAATAAAAACTGATAGATTTAAAGGTAATTTTATAAAGTATAGTGATGGTTTGTTTATGATTAAATATGGATTGGAAATGGATTAAGGTGGATTAGAATTTTGTATAGGAGTTGATGGGTTAGGAAAATGGATTTTAATTTAGAGGACTATCTAAAAATGGGATAATGTGTTTTATCCAAGATAAAAATTTAGATAGTGCTATGCAAGTGATGGTGTGTTTTTAGATGGTGTATGACCAAGTAATGGTCATGTCTAGAGTTTAACAAAAAATGTTTAATTTTTGTGCCCCTAGTCCTATTCAAGATCAAGGGATGTAGAGAATATGGATGATAATAATGTGGGTTGGCTAGATGGAAATGAGATGGATCAAATGGATGATGATCTATCATATAAAATGGTGTGATAGTTGACATGTAGCTTACCCCCAAGTGTAATGGTACTATAGATCGAGGTAGAATTTGGGGAATAAAAATGAATCAATAATAGCAACCTCAAAATTATCCAATCCTAACTATGAAGACCCTAATCCAACAATGACTTGTACAAATGGAAATAAAAATCATTATAATAATGCAATAATACTGAATCTCTATGTCATAGTTGATTCATCTCCATTTCTCTTCTCCATTTTGCTTTGTTTTGTTCTTAGATATGTAGTATGCAACTTTTATGATGAGCTTGATGTTGATGCAAGATAGATTTAGACCTCAAGATAGAAAAAATTCAAAGATTGTGGTTAGTTTTGCAATGAAGGCGATGGCTTTCTTTTATAGAAATCCCAATTCCAATAAAGGGTGAGGATTGGATGATGAGGTATTATGATCAATGAATAAGGCTAATTGAGACAAGGATAGGGAAGGATGGACCAAAACTCAAGAAAATTAGTTGAGATTTAGGGCTTGGCTAAGAAGAAATTCAAATTAAATAATGATAACAATTGTTTCATTTAAAGGAGGGAAAATGAATAACTAAATAATTAAAATTTATAATTTAATTATAGAAGAAAGTAGGGTGTTAAAATGTTAAATAATTAAAAATAATTATTTAATTATGGTGAAAAGAAAGTGATAAATAATTAAATGAATAAGAATTTATTTAATTGTGGAGAGAAAAGACTAATGAATAATTAAATAATTAAAATAACTATTTAATATAGTGGAAAAATGGAAATTATTGGGAAAATGTGTCTCAACCTTGCAATTACATAAGGTACTATTGATACATCAGTGATGGGGCACACGTGGGGCTTGAGGGTAGTGCCCTTGAAAGGAAAAATTTATTTATATTTATTATTGTAAATTTGGACTGTTCATCATTTGGTCTTAGATCTTACGACCGATATTGTATTAGCTTGACTTTCTCTAGAAGGTAACCCTATTTTATGAGGGAATTGTATTATGGGAACATATTATGATGTATTCTGAGAGTTTAATATCGATCATGTTGCCTCTAGATCTCTAGTTGGGGATACTCCTATGAGAAGCTTGCTCTACAACTATATTGTAATCTTTATGAAATCTGAATAATATATTGGGTGACTTTTGGAGTGTGGGGTTTTGCTCTCGAAAAGGTTTTCCCCATGTAAATCAATGTGTTGTGGTATGCATGATATTTATGTTTATTTTTGTTTAAGTTTTTATAACTGTTAAAGATTTTTAAAGTTTTGCATTATCCTCCTCTCAAGATTAGTGTAGGAAGTTGTTCTGCTACCTTAGCTTCCTTATAGAAATAAATAATTAAATAAATAATATTTATTTAAATAAATAATATTTATTTAATTATGGGAAGAAAAAGATAAATTAATGACATAATCTAAATAAAATTGATATTTATTTAAATTACTCAAAAGAAGAATAAGGTAAAGTGAATTAATTAAATAATTTAAAATTACTTAATTAAAAGAAGACTATGACATTAAGAAATAATTAAATAATTAAAAATATTTAATTATGTATGGGGGTGAACCCACAAAAGTTGTTTACAATTGGAGTGAGGAGGGAAAAATTGAGAAAAATGACCCCATGGAAAAAAAAAAATCATTTTTGGGGTTCAAATGAACCAAAAGAAGGTTCACTAGAACCAGGGTTCGAGCAAACCCATTTAGTGAACTTCCCACCATTCCCACCAAAAGACACAAACGAAAACCCTTTTTGAAAGGGGGTTCGAATGAACCCCCCTTTTCCCACCTTTCCACTCTCTGGCACACAAAAACATTAGAATTTTTCCCTTCGAAGCTTGGGTTGAGGATGAAAATGGAGGAGACTTTACAAACCCAACTAGATGATGGTAGTCCTTAGAACAAGCTATCCAATGAATATAATTTTAATATGTTTTGGTTTTATTATGTATTTGTTTTTTTAGTTTTATTAAACATAGTTTTTTCACCAAAAATCAAGCTCTTTGTTATGCACATGTGGAAAAATAGTAGATTATAAAAAAAAATGAAAAATATGAATGCACTAGATATTTAAGTCCTTGATCCAACAAAATTTTTTTTTGAAATTTGATAAATACAAAAAAGGTTACGTGTTATACAGTCTGCCTAAGTCTGAATTGTAATTGGTTTGACTTCGAAACTTGATTAAGGAAAAAATCTTGAATAAAACACTATTTAACCAGTTGGAAGCACTAGAGATTGGAGTTACAAATCTAAATTTGAAAGAATTAGAATTTTATCCTTCATGGAAAAAAAGTTATGCGTTATACGGTGAGTGTCACTCAAAAATGTTGTTTACTGAAAAAACTAGTTTTCGGAGAAGATGGAAAAAGAAGTGCAATTTGATTCCAAAAATTTTGAAAAAAAACTATTTATAATCTACAAACAAAATCTCACAAATCACTAGTTTGCATCATCTTCAAATTCCTCATGGTTTAGCCGGTATAGGTGCTTGAAAGTGAATATTTAGTTAGAAAAAATTATTTCAGCGTCTAGTCTGGCCAAAAAATGTAAACCAGTATTGTGGGATCACCCATGGAAGAAGGTGAATTAGTCATAAAATATTACTTGCAATCTCAAGACATTTTTTAGTGTCTACATTTTTTCCCTTTTTGATACAAAGAGATTTTGAGTGTTGTGTTAAAGTATAATTAGAAAAATCAGCTCAAAGCTTGCCCCAGTGTACCCTAGCAGATGCAAGATAGGATGATGCCCCCTCGAGAAAATTGACAAATTTTTGATTTTTTTTGAAAAATTTGGGAAGTTGACCTATAAGCTAATTAGATAGGCGCAAATGCATTGGCGATGAAAACCTAGGCTCAAAATTTGATCTAGGGATTGATATTTGGGTTTAAAGGAAAAATTTGATGCATCCAGTTATGCAGGTAGGAGCCCTATTAGGTCAAATTAGGTTATAAATATACCCTAGGGGGTGAAAATAGGTCATTTATACACTTTTTCTTTAGGAGAGTAGGAGCTCTAGTTTGAGATTTGTTGGAGTTGCTGTGAAAATTTTGCATGTACCAATCTTTACGCATCGCAGGTATCGAGTTCAATCATTTGAGCACGAGGAGGGTTTGAGCATGGTGGTATACATTTAAACCTTGCTTTGTGATTTTATCAAATTTTGGTAGATATTAAGGCTCAAATATGGGCAAATAGATGTGGTGCAATTTTTTCATCACAAATATCATCATGGTAAGGTGTCATGCACCGCAATCGCAAAGTGTGACACAATCATTTTTTGGCACCACATAGGTATGACACATGCATAAGATGCTTTCAATTGTTTTCTACGCAACTATGTTGGTGCGACACAAGTGAAGGATTGAATGACACAACTACAAATGTGCACCACAATTCAATGATAGAATGACTCAACTGTGAAAGAGCAACACAATTGTGGAGATGACCCATATGCATGATAGTAGAACGCAATTGACTAATGGGATAATTTAGGCAATTTCTAGCAAAATTTTGGAAATGCAAAAAGATCATATAGGCTAATTTAGACCTTGTGATTAACATGATGCACCTTTTGTGAATACAGGTGAGACTTGGACCAATATACACACTAGAGAGCCGACCAACGTCATTTTCCCTTCGAGATCACTTGGTTATGGAGGATTGAGATGCATAGACTACATTGAGATTATACCATTTGATGTTCATGCCCATTGTGTGGGCTAATAGGGGGCTACTGAAAACGCTAGTAGAGAGGTGACACTCGAAGATGAGTCCATTACACCTACCGATTAGTGAGGTGACAATGACATTAGAGGACATCTGGAGGATCCTATTCCTTCCTATTCATGGGTAGCAAGTGGTTTATGTTACTAGGCATGGATTAGCAGTAATGTGATGGGTGTTCGAGACTGAATCTCTTGTTGATCTAGGTGTGGAGGACTATGAGATTAGATGGGACACCTTAGCTACTAGGTACCATAGGCTTATTTTTGTGGTATTCTCAATTATTGTGGGAGTGGTATGCCTTGATAGACATAGCCATGTGTTTCTAGTGGGATGGGGAGAGTTGTTGGAGGGTATGATGACAAAGGTGATAGTATACGCATGGGGACCCTACCTTCTAGTGATGCTATATACGTCCAGCTACATGATGTAGCCTAGAGAGATGGACAGAGCATTAGTTGTGGTATGCCACTACTGATGATATGGGCATGGGAGCACATTCTAGTGTTTAGACCACTTATGGATAGGTACTTTGCTCCAGATTTCCATATTTGTACATTTATGGTAGGTTAGTGACTCATATTCGGGTGGGGAATGTGAGGTATTGGAGGCATGCTATTGACATAGTGGATGGGTTTACTTGGATGTTATATAGGGATTGTGCAAGGTGGTATGATGATGCAAGGCACCTACGTATTTTTGGCACACACAATATCTAAATTTTCAGACAATTCTCACACAAAACATCATAGAGAGACACCTACCAGAGAGGGTGCTATGATAGTTCAATAAGTAGTAGGGAGTTCTAGTGGGGACTTTGTGAGTTCGGCAATAGAGGTCCCATAGTGGGGTCCTATGGTCAGCTTTTACGTGGCCATGTAGGGGATTATATCTCTACATCCTATTCAATGGTGTGCAATGACTGGTATAACTAATACAAGCAATACCCTAGAGTATGACACATGGTAGGCTACCCATAGAACTACACCTTTCATAGACCTAGACTAGCTAGAACCGATGGAGAGGATGGGCCAAGGTCCACGAGGGATGCTACAAGGTAGACAACAAGGGAGGGGAGGTGGTCAGGATGGAGATGGAGATGATGGTGAAGATAGAGGTGGTGGACAAGGGGATATAGGGAGAGTTGAAAAAGGTAGAGGTGATAGAGGCCAAGGATAGGATGATAAGGGTTGACAGGGGAGGATAGGACTACCACCATGAGGAGCCTAGAGAGTACCATAGTGTATGCCACCTATTTAGGAGGAGGGGGAGAAAATGAAGGTAGAGATGGAGGAGGCAAGTGATGAGGCAATGAAGGATGAGGTAGCCAAGGATGTTTCCATTAAGGAGGATGGCCTACATGATGTCCCGATCAAGAATGTGATTATGGATGTTATATGGAGGAGGAGGACAAGGATGAAGGGCAGGGTCCCCAAGCACAAATATAGGAACTCTAGGTGTAGGTGCAGATGTTTTAGGCATAGGTAGCACAAATACTAGCATTGTAGGGTCAGGTACAGATGTTCACGACTGAGAGGGATCAAGAAATTATATAGGCATAAAGAGAAGAGTAGAGATCTATTAAGTTCATAGCCACGTCGAGTGGGCCAATTGCATCATTCACAAATACTATGTACCGAGCCAACAAAGAGGCTCAATATTATAGGGATCTCTATGAATGTGTAGTGCCAGAGACTACTAGGGTACCCAATTTCAAGAGCTAGAGTCAAAGCATGACACATTCATGAAGGGATCATAATAGTGGAGGAGTCTTGCAGAGATGATCCTCTCCCTATGACAAACCTTCAAGATCACAACAGAGGGAGAAGAGACCATCAAGATCAGGAGATGACGGCAGCACAATCTAGGCCTAGCTTTATATGTATTCAAACACTTATATTTTTTATTGAGCTTGCGAGCTCCTTTTTTGACATACGTCATGATATTGTACTGTAACACGCCATATATATATATATATGTGAGATACATGATTTTAGCTATGACTACATGATGTGCTTGATTCTATATATGCATGCTTCTTATGTTTCTCTATGTGATGGATTTATGTGATGTGATGTTATGAGTTGCACTTTATGGATGTGTGATGTTTCCTATATGATATGATGCTATGGATGTATGATACATCGTCTATGCTAATACCTATTTATGATATATGTATGGATGCACATGACTATTGTATGTATATGTATGTTATGAGGTATGGATAGATGATCATGATGTGATGTCATGGATATGTAGGATGATGTTATATGTTTATGACATGCTATTATACGATGCTTATATGGATGATGATACTACATGATGGGATGCTATGCATGTTTCATTTTCTTATGCAATATTGATGACCTGATATGCATACAATGATGATACCTATGATGTGCTAACATGATTGTGGATGTAGGATGATACTATTGATACATTTTTCTTTTGTGTGTCACATCATGCCAACAAGATGAATGCAAGGGTAAACATATAAGATGTTAACTTTAGAAAGAAACTAGTGAGGATGGAAAACGAAATAGATGAATTGGGATTGTTATCTTTAGATATTGCTAATAAATTATCAAGATTTGAATTTATTGCATAAAATCACAAAAATTATTATGGAAATGGATATGGAACACCAAGATATGACATATATACCAAGGTGTAATATATTATCCCTTGCAAAATAGACACGGGATAGACAAGGAATATCATGACGCAGACTAGTAACCATAGAACCTTTTCGGAATATGTGAGGAAGTAACCAAAAAGCATGTTGATCTTGATGCAAGAAAGCATTAGATTGAGCTTTAGCTTGCATAAAAAAAAAAATTATTATACCAAATGGAACCCCAATAACACACAAGGAGCTAAGTTTACCTAGCCATATTTCCAAGACAAACCACAAACAACAATCAAAGAGAATAAGGTCATGATCTAGCAACATTCTAAATCCTTTGAGGACATCCTTGAGGGGTATAGTAACATGAACGAAGATAAATTAGATAAAAAGATAAGAAAAACTAGACCAATGATTCAACAACCATTTAGACCTTTTACCAAATAATATTATCAGATTATGGATAAGGATAGTGTTTGGTTTTAGGAAAGGAAGCATGTTGTATAGGCCCAAGGAGCCCAACGATGCAATGTGCTATATAAGACTAAAGGTTGATGGATACAGTCTTGTTTCAGACATGAAGCATGATGTATAAGCCTAGGGAACTTGATGATGCTACATGTTATATAGGACAAGTTGATAGGATCAGTGGAAAAGCTCTGGTTTCAAAAACAAGGTATGTTGTATAAGCCCAGGGAGATCAATGATGCAACATTTTGTCTAAGACTATTTGATAGTTGATGAGGATTGTTTGATGTTTACCTATTTGTTTAGGAAATTCATCATTGATAGTTGAAGGCTAGTTGGATAGTTTTCCTGTTGTTTCATGATTTAGTTAAGCTATGTTCTCTTTTTTATAATTGTTTGTGTTTGATCAACATATTGACTTTGGAAAGAGATAGTTTATTATAGGATGGATGATTGTGATGGATGAAGACATCATTATTACAAACCCTAAGGGACTGACCTAATTCCTCGGGGGCTCATTAATGGTGTCCTTGGCTATGTAAAGTGCAGAGACAACATAGTTCAATTGACTCTTGACCATGGATAGTTTATTATGAAATGTGGATAGCGATGGATTAACTATTTGTTATGAAAAAAGCTAAAGGACTAACCTAAGACTTGGGGGCTCATTGATTATGGCCTTGCCTATGTGAGGTCACTGAGGCAAAATAGTTTGACCACTTGGACTGACACAAACTATTTTTGGGGATTTTGATGTTTTTGATATTTTTTTATCTATATTTTGAAGTTATGTTTTTTTTGGATTTTGACGCTTTGAATTCCGTTACCATGTCTAGGGTCTTGTGTAAACCTAATTCAATAATTTTCTCTTAGTCAAGTATATGACTAGCTTATTATGGATGGGATTGGATGGGTGAAATTTATTATGGATGAATATGAATGGATGAGGACATTGAGCATCAATGATTCTCAGGCCATGAGAAGGATGAATAAGCTTTATTATGAATGGATGGGAAAAATAGAATCTTATTATGGAATGGAATAGTTCATGGAAGGTATCATGGATTGAAGGGGGAAAATCAAATAGATGATGGAGAAAATATTGACTACACATGGCACTTGTTTGCCAGGTTTTCACCATGGTACTTATCCAAAGTGGTTTTCACTATTGGACAAATTATTTCTCTTTAATTTTAATTTTATTTTATTTTATTTTTTATTTTTGTCACCAAGACGCATGTTTCCCAGGTTTTCATCAGGGTAACAATTTATTTTCTTTTTTCATTATTTTTTTTTTTGTATTTTTGAGGGATTCTCTAAAAGTTAGGTATAGCACTTATGAAGGTGCATATTGTTGATAGGATCTAGTAACATTTCATCATCAAGAGTAGCAAGCTGATATGCACTAGATCCGTATGTTGCAATTATGATGTAAGAACCCAACTAGTTAGGCTCAAACTTTCCAGGTTTCTCTCGATCCACTGGGTTCTTCAGATTCTTTTTTAGGACCAAGTCACCAAAGCCAAAATACCTAACTCAAACTCTTTTATTATAGCAATTATGAAGATGATTTTGATATGCTTGTAAGCGGACTAATCCATTTTTTCTCTTTTCATCTAGTAAATCTAGCTCATGTAAATGGGATACACGATATTCCTCATCATCAATAAACTATTGCATAGATACTCTCAATGATGGCAACTCAACCTCAATGGGAAGAATGGATTTAGGTATAAAGATGAGGGAATGTGAAGTGGCTCATGTAGGAGTGTGAATGCTTGTATGATAGGCCCATAAGACAAGGTTAAGTTCAATATGCTAGAAATGGCTGGCGTCATCGATAGTCTTCTTTAAGATTTTTAGGATAGTTCTATTAGATGCCTCAACTTGACTATTACCTTGGGGGTAGTATGGGGTGGCAAAGTTATGATGGATATATAATATCTCACACAGTTCATGGAAATCCTAATTTTGAAAAGGACAACCATTTTCTATGATGATAGATTAGGGAACACCATACTAACATGTGATGTAATTAAGGATAAACTTAGATATATGCTTATCAGTAATGTAGGTCATTGGAATGGCTTCAATCTATTTTATGAAATATTAGTTGCAATGAGGATGAATTTATGACCACTGGTGGAAGTAAGGTGAACCCTTCCCACAAGGTCAAGTCTCCATTAAGAAAATTACCATGGTGATGTTATTGGATGAAGGTCTTGGGCAGGTGCACGCCCATGATCTCCATGTATTTAACATTATCGATATTTCTTAATAAAATGATAGGAAACATGTTTCATAGTAGGCCAATAGTATCTTGTTTGCGTGAGATTTTTGGCTAGGGTAGGACTAGTAGAGTGAGCTCCACATATACCATTGTGTACTTCATGTAAACTTGTTTGCGCTTCCTCTAAATCAAGACATCTAAGGAGGGTGTTATCTAGGCTATGGTGATAAAGGGTATCATTGATGATGACATATTGGGATGCTTGTCAGATAAAGGTCTTACATTGGTTAGAGGACAAGTCAGGAGGGATAATTTGGTCATATAGGTAATTGTAAAATTCTTTGTAGTAGGGAGAATCAAGACCAACAATTTCACACATGAGCTCGGATTCAAGGACATCGAACATAGGGATCAACAATTGTTTGACCAAGAACTCATACTATGACACATTGTTAGGTATATCTAAGAGAGATCCTATGATGGCCATTGCATCAATTGCTTTGTTCTTAATTCTTGGGATCTGCTCAAAGATAATGACATCGTAGTACTGCTTGAAACTATCAACCATTATCTTTTAGGGTGTAATACTTTTGTCCTTTGTGTCATAATCATCATTAACTTGATGGATAAATAATAGGGAATCACCATATACTTTCAAAGATTCTTGATTTTCCATTTGATATCTACATTCGGGAGTCTTGTTAGCAATGCTTCATACTCAACCATGTTATTGGTGTAGGGAAATGCTACTTTGTATGGCTTAGGTATTGAGTCACCTTATGGTGTGACAAAGAGGATACCAGCTCCTGAACCATGATTTGTGTAAGATCCATAAAAGTATAGCTTCCATGTTGTAAACGTCCTCTATCGTGAAGATGGATTCGTCAGGAAAATCAAATATTAATGCATGATTTGTTGTTGTTGGGGCATCCACAAGTTGATCGAATATCACTTGTCCATGTTTCATTGCTTTACAAACAATATATTTTATATCAAACTCACTTAAGATCATTACCCACTTTACTAATCATCCTATTAGATTTTCTCTATTGAGTAGGTATTCCAAGGCCTCTCCAAGGTTGGCTATGCATCTCAAACGTGCAAATTCAAATTAGGTCGGTGACAAAACACTTTTGTGGTGGATAGAAGTGAATGAGGAGCACATCACAACTTAATTGGGAGAAAAATCAACACCACTTAATCCACATGCTACCACAAACAATAATTATCCTTTGCATGTAATGTAAACACTAGGTTGGTCGTTACCTATGTAAGCACCATTAACCTTTGAAGTACATGCTTCCTCAAACCCAAGGGAAACTTCTAAACCATACACCACTCTCAAAAATGATCTAAAATATTCGTCAAACACCCTAAAATCCAAACAACTCCTTCACAACAACTTCCACCTAAAGAATGTACACACCGAGTACATCGAGATAACTCTGCCATACACTACTACTTGAAAAAAATAACTTCCAAAGCACCAAACCTCAAACCCTCTTGAATGAGGTAAACAACCAACACCATCAATACACCTTCAAAATCACAAGACATGAAACACAATTGTAGAGAAACACAGAGCAAAAACATTTCTCCTTGACACCTTTGCAAATTCATAGTCACACACTACTGAGCACAACTTCTTTTGTACACCAATCCAACACACCAACTCTTAAATATAACATCTCTAAACTATTCTCACCAAAATATATGAATCACATAGGTAGATATTCAACCTAGAAGAAATGCAGTGAAAAACCAGAATACAACTTTGTATCTCAAAACACCACTGTAACACACTATTTCCTCTTTTTATCAAATTTTCTCTAAAGCACTTGGAAACCAAATACGAGAGAAACATCCTCATCATCTCCATCACTTCCTCATCCATAGATAGAAGCTGATCAAAGCAACGCTAGAGTTTGACACTAGTAGCTTTACTAATAACAACATAATGCAACTAATCAAAGCATCAACTACACTCTTGCAACAATCGAGCACTCAACTATAGACATCAATGATAGCACAGGCTTGTTGAAATCAATGGTCCAACACCAAATTCTCAACCAACTGCTCATACTTGCAACAATCTCCCCCTTTGTCATTGATGGCAACACATGATGTAAGAAACCATCAAAGACACAACAACTTTGTACCTTACTTATTTCATTTTCTCTTTTCTCCCCCTTTGTAGCTTGTATTCTTTACTTTCTCTCCCTAAAAGAATTATGACTTTCTCTTCTCCCTATTACTTATTATTTTTCACTTGTTTCTCTCTCCCCTTGTGTTCATGATTTTTTCACATGTTTCTCTCTTCCCCTTTGATATCAATGGAAAAGGACATAATGTTTGTACTGTTTATTTTCTTCCTTTGACATCAAACAACCTACTAACTATTGTTCTGCAACACCTTTCCTTTACTGCTCTAAATACTCCCCCTTAGAAGCACAAACCTAACTATACCAAATCAACAACACCTACACAATAACAACATGCACTCTTCTAACTACAATAATCAACATTGCCACTACCTACTCCTCCTAAGAGGTAGTCGCCAACATAAGTCTAGAATAAAAAATGAATCTTGAGATCCATTGGATTGATGCATCTCCTTATGGATCTAGTTCAAAGGAGGGGCAATAACCCCTAAGTTCTCTTGGAGATACTCAAAAGTATCCTTAGGAGGATCCTTAGTGAATAGATCAACAATCTAATCCCTTTTAGGTACATATTCAAGCTTCACTTCATTCTCCACAACCTTCTCTCTCAAAAAGTGCTATCTGATTGAAATATTTTTTTCTTTGAATGAATCATTGGATTCTTTGAAATTTTAATTGCACTTGTATTGTCACAAGAGATAGAAATAGGCTCATCATACACCACTCTAATATCCTTCTATTTTTTCCTCATCCATAACACTTGTGTGTAGCAAGATGTTGCTACAATATACTCAGCCTCTATAGTAGATAAAGAAACTAAATCGTGTTTCTTACTTAGCCATGATACTAATCTACATACAAGAAAAAAATGTACCACCACTTGTAATTTTCCTATCATCAACACAACCAACCCAATTTGTATCTATGTAAGCACTCAAAGTGAAACTAGTATCCTTTGGATACCACAAGTCATGATCTGGAGTGCCCTTCAAGTATCTAAATATCCTCTTCATTACTACAACATGTGACTCTCTAGGATCTTCTTGAAACCTAGCCACAAGACAAACAGTGTGCATGATATCTAGTCTAGTAGTAGTTAGATATAGTAGTCCATCGATCATTGATCTATACTTTCTCTAATCGACCTTAGGGGATTCATCATTCTTGATTAATTTGCAACTAGTAACGATAGGAGTACATACCAATTTGGATTCTTTTGGGACTATAAAATTTTGCAAAATTTTAAGTTCCCATGATGTGAAATTTGCTTTGCACACTCAGAAATGTACTTGAAAAATCTGCCCCAGTGACCTACTTTTGAGGGTCATAATTCAGAGCCCATTTGATTTTATGTCAAATCCCTTGGTGAGTGTATTCATTTGTCATATGTAAATATGTATGTTTGATTTCAGCTTTTTGTGATGAGTTTTGATAGGGTTTTGAAATGACAAGTTGGAGGGTTATGGGACTATTTTGTTTGTATACTCTCAGGCCTACAAAGTGGCATCTTGTTCAGACTGATATTTCATAGTTGTATGATTGTAATGACAAATGGATTGGTATTATGCATTCCCCTCATATGCATATCGCTAGTTTAGTTTTAGAGTCTCATGATTAGATTTGATATTTTTACCAAGTCAAAAGAAAATGTAGTTTGTTCTATTTTTACATCTGCATTTCCTGAATGTTTCAAGGAGGTCAAATTTGACCCTTAATATCTTGTGATAAATGTGGATTGAGGGAATTCCCTCTTACACACATCCTCAATGGACCTAAATGATCTAGTGTTTCTAGTGGTAGATTCCTAAGAGGTGATTTTATAATTTTTCAAGGAGATGACTTGGTGTGCTCAAGTTGGTTTTTGATAGTTGGAGTTGTAGAAAAGTATGAGTGATCCACTTTGGCATTGAATATCTTGTACCTCAAAATATGTTTTTCCAAGTCGTTTGTTGTACTAAGTTCTTAGGTCAAATTTCTACACACTTATGCAATTACACGTCTCTCAGATGTGTTTTGATGGGTTAGTTATTTTCTAACTATGACCAGGTCAAAATGGTGTTCTAGAAAGTTTCAAATTTTCAAATTCTAAGGGCAACCCATTTCTCATTTAGTCAAAAACCTCTCCAGCTCCATTTTCATCAGAAGCAGAGGTCATTAGATACATTATTTTAATGTATTTTAGGTGCGGTGAACACGTCCTATGGGCCAGTTTACAAAGGAGGTACTTGATTTTTGATGGATGGATGAAATTTGTTTTAAAAGCCATGTTTTAAATAATTGATTGTGACCACACGCAAAAAATATTTCCTCCAAGGGTCACCATTTGTGCATAGTGAAAATTCTCTGTTTGGCCTACAGGCATAATTAAAATTTGCATTTTTTCTAAAGTTTCAAATGTTTTTGTTTAAAATATTTTTGAATATTTTAAACATTACGCAAATGTGGAAAATGCATTTAGGGAAAAATAAATACATTTCCAATTTTTTTTTATCAAAGCAAGTTTAATTCTTACTTCTGATTGGTTGAAATACGGCTTTCATGGCTTTCACGACTACACGAGAACACTCCATCACCCATCTCCCTTTGAAAATGATTGAGTTGATTTAAATCAGCGATGCTCGATGGCTTGCATTGTATAAGTTTGAGGCAGTTTTAAATCTTATAAAAAATGAGCAATGGTTGTTGTGTCCATCGCCCATCGCTATTGTCTTTTGTTTTTCTCTTGTTGCATCAGCGATGTGTGATGGTTCCTCGGCACTAAAGTGTAAAATGTGAAGGTGAGTTCATGGGTAAATAATGAGGACTTTCTATAGTTGGTGAATGTAATCACGTTTTTGGTTTTCCAGCTAATTTTTGGAGGCTCTATTTGGTCCAATTTTGTTGTCCCATGCTTTAAATTTGTCTCATGACCATCCCCAATGCTTGGGCAAGGATTTTAAGCATGTTTGGGATGAATTTCAGGTGTCTGTAGCCATCAAAACACCCCTGCATTGTAAAAAACGGCCGAGCTATGAGTGAATTGGATCGATACGAATGTTGCTAAACATGAAGAGTGAAGATTTCAACTTGAGGAAGCACTGAAATTGAGACATTCTATGAATTGCGCCCATCGTAGTTTGCTCTATGTTTTCTCATCTCATATTGGCAATGGAGCGATGTTGTGTGTTCCCCATCGCCCATCATGGTTTCAGAGGCAGTTTTCCTCAGCACATTGGTGATATGTGATGGCATGTTCTCATCATCACGTATTGCTCTTTACTTTCTCCATTTTCTTGTTGGATTAGAGATGTGTGATGCTGGGAAAAGTTTGTGTAAAGAGTGGTGGGCCCATGGGAAATGTGAAGAGGGCAGTTTTTAAAAGTTTTAACCATTTTTTTCAACGATGGGGCATTAAAATGCAAAATAAAGTTGCAAGGGTAATGAAATTTTAATTGCTCGATATAAAAAATCAAATCCTTCACAAATAAAATAAAAAAATTATTTGTTGTTGGGAAAGTTAAAGGTGAAGCATGGGTAAAACATTTTATTGCCTGAAAAAATGAGTAAAGTCTTCACAAACAAATAATTATTTTTTAGCCATAATAGAGGGAAAAATTTTATTTGTTGCACAGTAAAAGGTAAATGCACAGGAGAAATGGAGATTTTTTACAACCGAGGATGAAGAGTGAAATACTTTCATGGAAGATTTTTATTCTTTCATAAACAGAATATTTTCTACAGTAGAATGAAGATGAATGATGGCTCATCATGGTGAGGAATATTTTTTTGTTGCAAGGCATGTGAATGAAGGGGGCGTGAATCAAATTGCATACTAAAGATTTTTCAAGTGCTAGAGGTAGTTACTAATCAACGGAGAAGAATGTGTGAGATGTCTATTGAAGATCTCCACTTGGGGTTTCTACATTTTCCTTAAGTGTAATATTTTACTTCTTTCTAGAGGTGGCTCTTTCTCTCTTCTCACAAGAATACCATTTTGTAATAGAGTCTATAAAAGAATAGGGGTTTGTTTTAGATTGTGGGAGTTTTCTAAATCTTCTAATGAAGAATGTAATTACAACACTGTTATCCTTGATAAATAAATGACAAGATATTTTGGGTCAGTTTTATCCATTGTAAACATTGTAGAAGTTTTGAAAATAAGAAATCAAGGGTTTATGTTGTTCATCTTCTTGTTTTTCTCTAAATGGTTGTTTACTATTAGCACTCTTATTCAAAGAGTAAGTTAAATTGTATTAACAGGAATGAAGATTTGCCTAACTATATGTTTGGATTAATAAAGTATGACTGGTTTGGTTTCTAGTATCAATGCTGTAATGCATCATATGATAGGCATAATTATGATAGAGTGAATGTTGTGATGAGTTTTAAATTTTATCATTTAGGTGACTTCACCATGGAATATGGCACTAGTCTCTTGATGTTGCAATTTCCTGAGATTTTTTTGTGAGCAACTACAATTTAAAATAAAATGTACTTATCTATCTTGTTTAATGTGTACACTCTCATGAAGGTTAGTCACACCTTTAGGGTATTGTATCTATTAGGCATATAAAGGTTAATTATCTGTTTACTTTGTGTTTGATACTTTGGCACACAAGTGTTTGAAAGTACACTATTGGGATCACCCTCTCGGGTTTCACAGAGCCCAAAGTGTAGGGGAGAAAGGGTTATAATTCAATCTCTCATTCGTTGGCCAAATCTCTCCTTAAATCTGACCATTAGGCTTGGCAACCCTTTAGGATTCAAGTGGATTGCAAATTTTTGGAACCAACAAATTGGCGACTTTGTTGGGGAGAACTTTGGAAAATTTTGATACATGATCATCTAGCCTTAAGATTCATTGAAGTTTCAAAATAGTTTGTAACCAGAGATTTGAAAATTGTGGAATCTTATTTGCCCATCCGAGTCACCAATAGATTGGTGACTCTGCTAGGGAAGAACTTTGAATCTCCAATTGCAAATTGTCCTATCACATCGTCATATTATTTCCTGATCTAGAAATTTGGTTCAAATATTGAAGGAATTCATACTTGGAGAAAGAAATTGTTCTTGTGTGCCTGAAAGTTTCACCATCTATGGTGCTCTGCTGGTGAAAAGAACTTAGAAGGAAGTTTATCTTTGATGAAGCTTCATATTGCTTGAAGTTCATTCCTTTGTGAAGAGAGGTGGTTACTTTATCTAAAGAACCTATTGAAGATGTGAAGGGGGTTTCAGATCTACAAAGATTTCCAGTCAAGAAGAAGAATTTGTAGCAACTGCAACATACCTAGGTATTCTCCATATTTTGGTTTCCAAGAAGGATAAATTTTTGTGTGAAAACCATATTTGAAAACTTCTTAAAAAAATTTAGTTCCCTATTGAGTGAAACTAAGCACTAAGCAAGGGGAATAGTAGTGATAGGCTTGCATACTTCTATATTACTAGATTGTAGCCTCAATTATGAAGTGAAGTATGCAATATTTTTGAAGAAACTCATTTAGAAGATCTTAAGCAAGTTGAGATAGAAATTTGTATTGTAAAAGCTTAAGATCATGTTGTAAAATGAGTTTGAGTTTCCTTGCGTAACTGCAAAGTTAATATGAGAAGGCTTGTAAGGGTTTAAGAAA
>VDFB02105785.1:5206360-5516368 GCA_007258455.2 Sequoia sempervirens | reverse complement strand
CAATGCTTCACAAATATAAAAAATGTATATCCAAAGATGAAAAGTACTTTTATCCAATGTATGCAAGACTTCAAAAATGCAAACAAGGTGTAGCCATAAATGAAAAGAACTTTTATCAAACTTATGAAAAGATTTATGAATGAAAACATTGTGTATGTAAAAGTGAAAAGTGCTTTGATCCATATTATACAAAGTTCTAGAAATGTAAACATTTTCATATTTTTAGACTTAAAACAAGGTAAATTTCTGATTACACTATACAATAGAATAGAAATGAGATGTTCTAAATTCCATTTTGAATTTTTACAATTTACTAAATGAAGACAAATTAAGCTAGATTCACTAAATTTGATGAAACAACAAATCAGGAAACTAAAAAAGGAAAGTAACTGCAACACACATAAGCCTAAAAATGAGATTTCAACTTCCAAAAATTGTAGATTAGGACCTAACAAGGACTCATTCGCTAGTAAGGGAAAATGGGTCCTAGTTACTAAAATGAAGATTTTTGTCACCTCTTACACCTTTGGGGTTTTTCACCTAAAAGGAGAGAGACAAAGATTAACACTTCATTCAATAACAAACCCTTGATATTTCAATATAAATGAGATTGAAATCTATCAAAGGGGAATGTTCTAGGGAAATAATAACACTAAATGAGGGGTTCACTAGGTCAATGCAAAACTTGTAAAATGCAAAATGTTTGAAAACATAGTGTAGTATGCAAACATATACTAAATGACCTAGAAATGATCATGAAAAAAAATAGAAAACTATGAAACTAGAACTGTGCACCTGGAAACTTGTAGAGGATGTAAAGAATACCAGAAATGCTACTGATTCTAAAATTGTGACCTACTGGGACTCATACGCCATTCAGGGTGAATCAATCCTAGATTTGGAAAACTATATCGAGCCCTGTTTTAGCCAAATTGGTATCTGAATCTACAAAAAAAATTGAAAAACATGTATAGTGGGACTCATATGCCACTAAAGGCATATGATTCCACTATGACTTTTCTAAAAACCTAAAAGTGGAATCCAAAGCTCTTAGTCTGCTCTTTCTGCTCCTCCAGGTGTCTAGATCTAAAACCCTGGTTTATTTAAGAGGATGACTTCAACAAGTTTGAAACCTATTCTTCAATAATCTCCAAACCTTCACAGTACTTAAATCTACAACCATACAATGAAAGAAAGATAAATGTTGAATGTTAGGGAATAGGGGTTTTCCTTGGTCAAACCCATTTTAGGTAATTAAACCAAATGAAGAAATAAGATGAAGCATGAATATGAAATGAAGGAATTATAAACTTTCCATGATGATAGAACTTGAATTTTTGCAACAATGGATAAAGAACCTACCCTTGAATGGCTTAAATGTGGTCTTGAATGCTCTAAATGACCTTACCCTAGCTTGCTTGACTTGAGATGGAGAATGAATGATGAATGAATGATGAATTATGAATTACAGTTTAAAAGATTGTTTATATAGGAAATCCACCTAAAATGCCCATTAATTTGATCCCCAAGGCTGACATGGAAGAAAATTAAATTTAAAACCTAACTTTTCCCACTCAAACCTTAAAAATGGCCCAAATGGGACTCATTCACCAAGCTGGGCAACTTAGTCCCACTTGGATGGGACTCATTCACCCAAAGTGGTGAATGGGTCCCATAGGGGCTCTTTTGCTAGCTGGGATGTCAGGGAGTAAAGAAATCAAGTTTATATGTTGATTTCGTGAGGTCTTTGATCAAAATAAGCCTCTGGATGCAAAATATGGGGTCATAAGGGCCTATTAATGATGATATAAAGGGTAATTAGGGATAGGGACACAAAGTTCAATGTGAAAGTGTGATTAAATACACTTTACAACATTAAAATGAGGTCCACATAGCCTATAAAGGCACAACATCTAATGTGAATATGCAAGACACATTGCAACACAAGATTAAAATCAGGTTTAATTTACAAGCCTTCTAGGTTAATGTGAGAATGGAATTAAATACATTTTATAGCATTGAATTAGGGGAAAAATAGGTCCATTAGACTTAAATGCCCAATAAAAATTTAGAAAAGTGTGAGTCATTCAAAACACTTTACAACACCTTTACAAGACATTGATAAATGCATTTTATTTAGTTTGCAAGGGTCCAAGACCTGATGTGGATGTGTAAAACACCTCACAACACTAGATCAAGGCAACATTATGTCCAATTTATCATTAATTATTCCCATATCAAGCAAGAGATACTTTTTTCTACACTACATTTAGCCCCCACTTTAGTGAGAGGATGAACTTTCTTCAAACTCACACTAAAGTAGACATTTGAGAGGGGTCCACTCATACCATAGCAGATGGTCTAGGATAGCAAAGATGAAGGAAGCAATCAAGCCCCTAGGATCCAAGATCCTAAGTCAAACTGACATAAGCACAAAAGGACATGCACAAGGTGAATGATTTTGTGGCAAAACAAGATACGTGATCATGCAATGACAATAACTAGAATGAGTAGAAGTAAAAAGGTGGATCAAGCTTTGACCATTTGTTGAACACATTGTGGATTAGATCTAAGATATTTTTCCAAAAATGCATACTCACTCTGGGGCAATGAAACTCTTGGTTGTCTGCTAGTTGGGAAATACCAAAAGGTGAGAAACATACACTCATGGCTAGTATGCAATCACACACATGCAAATGGCTATGGGGAAAGTCATTCCTTGGATTGGGCTTCCCACTCAAACCATACTAAAGTTATTGGATTGGGCTTCCCACTCAAACCATACTAAAGTTATACCTCCTAATAACTTTAATAAGGCACCACATAAAAATGATTTTGTATGTTTGAAACTCGTAGACATTGTAAATGCAAAATAATGCAGAGAATGTTGAAAGGGATTTTTCTTCGTTTGTGCAAGGTCTCATCTTAGGAACATTGTGCTTAATGTCTCAAAGAGAGGAAAAGTGCAAATGGTATCATCTTGTTTCCAAGAGAGGACAAGTGCAAGGTCTCATCTTAGGGAACATTATGCTTAATGTCTCAAAGAGATAAAATAGCAAGAAAAAGAAAACCACACAATGAAATATGAGTGTCGATGTATGCCCCCACTTTAAAGTGGTTGCTAACACCATTACTATGATAAATTGCTTTAAAGTAGAATAAGACACGAGAGCTTATTTGGAAAGCCCTATGCCAAGTCATATGTTTCCAATAGGCTACATGTCATGAAAAAGGTAGTATGTCATGTGCGAGCCAACTTAAGGCACGTCATCCACATCCCAAGCTTTCTCTTATATGTACATGAAAGGTTAACGACTACCCAAAAGAGGCAATGACAAGTGACACACAAGGATAAGGCTACTTAACCCCTTGCCCCCACTTAGTGCAGGACAAGGATAAGCCTAAAATGATTGATAAGATGTATGGTAGAGTGAAAATAAATATCAATTAGAGGAATTAGGTTCCCCCACATAAGGGAGAGCATCAAACCCCTTAAGATGTTGCATTTTACTACTCAAAGCCTTACATGCATTAGTAGCATGACCATGAAATCTATGATATGCACAAAATGAATTTTTGTAATAATATTTTTTTCAAGTTCTTGGAGGAAGGGATATCAAGTGATCTTGGAGGAGTCTTGACAAGATACCTTCTTGATCAATGGTAGGAGGTGTTCTTGTAGTTTGCGACAAAGATGTCATACTTACGCAAGATTGTTTAGATTGTGAGATTTTGTTCTCTCCTTTACAAGAAGGTGTAAAATCTAATGAATTCAAATCATTAGTGTGTTGCAAGATGATTTTGACATTAAGCGAATATTTCTTTGTTTCTTTCAAAGAATTATTTTTAATAGTGTTGATGTTAAGTGAAGTCTTGTTTATTTCTATCAAAGGAAAATAACCAAGACCATGAGTTGTTTCTTGTGCGATAGGCTCTATAGGGTTGCAAATACCTTGTTCTCAAGCACCACATCCTTTTCCTACTATAGCCAAGTTGTTTATAAGTTCATAACCTTTTCCACAAATATTTTTCATTACTTTTGGATTGGGTGGTTGTTCATTGTTGAGTTTTTCAAAGTTTGTTGTGTAATTTGTTTCTAAAGTGGTTGAGGTGGATGCTTTTGAAGGGTCATCCAAATTTTTTGTTGAATAGATTTGTGACTTGCTTGAATCTTTGTTTATGATCTTGCACTCACCCATGAATGTATGTTCAAAATCCATGGAACCTCAATCATTGTCTAATAGATTTGTGACTTGATCGATATGCTTTGCTTTGTATTTTTGTTGCATGGGTTCCACTTGTGTGGTTGGTGTTAATGTCATCAAGGGATTATCTTTTTTTTTTTCTCAAGTTGTAAGACACTATAAGGCTTAGGACCAACATCAAGTGCGTATACTTTGTTGTTGTAGATGTATTTCATTTTACGATGAAGAGTAGAAGGCACCCCATTCATTGCATGAATCCATGGTCTACCTAAAAGGAGGTTATATAAAAGATTGTTAGGAATAACATGGATTAGTGTTTCCAATGTGGCCATTCCAACTGTAATAGGAAAAGTAATCACACCAAGTGGTTTTTTTTTTACATTGTCAAATCCCTTAACAGATAAAGAATTAGGTTGAATGTTTGATTTATCACTACCAAGCCTATCCAAAAGGCTCACACTACACACATTAAGGGAAGAGCCGGTATCTACAAGAGATCTCTTTATCCTTTTTTGTTTGTATTGAGCTATGATCATGAAAGCATCTTTTTTTTTTGTAACTCCAAAGAGGGGAGTTCACTTTGGTGGAAAAAATGTTATCATTTATTCCTTGAATCATGGATGCTATGTCATTTTTTTGCACATTATAAGGGATAGGAACTTGTTGTAAGGTTGTTTGAATCATGTTGTGGTAGTGAGGGGATGCTTGAATAAGGTCCCATAATGATATCTTAGCAGGAGTATTCTTAAGTTGCTCAACAAGATCATACTCCTAAGTTCCATGGTTAGGTAGGATAGGATTAGGAAAAGGTAAGGGTGTCAGGGTTGGTTGTGGAGGTTTCATATTATTTCTAGTGTTATATGTATGAGCAACGGTATTATGACTTAGCTGTTGAAAAACATTATTTTTAGGTGGGTAAAGGACAAGTTCAGGTTTATTTTGAGTTGGAGGTTTGTTTGAAGGTGGGAAAAGGATGAGTTTAGGTTGAATAATGTTAACATGCCTTAGCAAGTGAGAATCTAATGTTACATCTTCATCTTCTTCTAAGGGAATAAAATCATTATTGTCAATGTTGGGTGAAACCACAATAGTGGTTTACAATTGAGAAGAGGAAGGAAAATCAATTTTTTTTAAAATTCAATAGAAAGGATGGTTCAGCCAAACCATATGGTTCGACTGAACCACTCTATGGGTTTGTTCAAACCATATGGTTTGGCCGAACCACTTAAAGGTCAACAAAAAAATAGTATTTTAAATAGGTTCAGCCGAACCCTGTTGAATTAGGGCACATTTATAAATCAAACCATATCACTATTAAACAAAAAAAAAGGTTGAACATCATACTTGGAGCTCGTGTGTGGTGAACAATGAATGTGATTGATAGGGAATGGTGAAAACTTGCAACAGGACCATCATTTCAACTTGAATTATCAACTTCTTCAACTTGAAATATTGACTTGGATGTCAATTAGTAAGTTGGCATTCTTTCATAGTGATTTAAAATTCTATTTGTTTGTAAATTTGTAAACTCCAATGGATTCCATGAGACCAAATTTTTTTGGTGAAATGAAAACAAATTGAATGAAAAGAAAATTCCAAACAAAATTTTCATTTAAAACTTGAAGGCACATTATGAGAACAAAATTTATTGTTTATAATGAATATACCCTATTTGAAGCTCTCATTTTGGCTCACGACTGTGAATTGAATTTTCTTGAAATTTTCTAAAACCTTTTAAAAACAATACCATTATTTAAAATTTGGATTTACAACTACCAATTGCATTTGCTTGAAAGTCTCTAAAGCCTTTTAAAAAAACCTAGTTTTCAACCAAATTTAGATCTACAGCTGCCAATTGCATTTGCTTGAAAGTTTCTAAAGCATTTTAAACAAACTCATTTTGTAAAATTGGGCTTTACAACTACCAATTGCATTTTCTTGAAATTTTTTAATATTCATTTGGCTTTACAACTACCAATTGCATTTTCTTGAAATTTTCTAATATTTTTCCCAATAGCAATGCATATATGCATGATATTATAAAAAAATTGGGACCATTTCAATGCTTCTTTTTCATAAGAACACATACCCCAATTGGGGCCTCAACCTTTGTAAAAAAACTACATTCTATTACTAATTCATTATATCATTTCTTATATACTAGCATTAACCTAACAATGAGATCTTCCTACTAATATTTTTGTTCATCTTTAAACCAATTTTACCCAAACCTCTAATTAGAATTTAAAACTATTAGAATTATGAAGAAAATAGTCAACATCTATAGCTTGAAGATTTCCCTAAAATGTATAATCAAAATTTAATTTTGTTCCATCTTGATGATATTTCCAACCTACAAGTATATCGATATTTTAGTTCTCTCTATATCCATTAATAGATTGTGTTGAAGGAATTGCTTAAATTATCAACATGGAGATATTATTTGTGAATATTATTATAGACTTATTTTTCTTGTAAACTTGAATTCAAAATTATGCTTGAATGGAACCTTAGAAAAATTAATAGGCTAGATTTATTGCTTCTATATTATTGGTTGTATAACACTATCTTAATTATTCTTTGGATAAATTTTTATCTAAGTGATTGAAATGTTCAAATTGATTTTCAAATTGGTCACTCCATGAGTCTAGTTCTAGAGAATAATTTTAAGAATAAAAATCTATTTTTGTTTAGTGAATCAATAAATTACATCACCTCTTAATTGGATGAATTGTTGTAATGGAGTGCAACATTTACCATAGTTTTATATAAATGATATCACATTTTTTGTGGCATTTTTCCAAATAATTTGTGTGGTGTTTATATGCATGCCTATTTTGCATACATTTAAATAAAACTAGGCATAGTAAAAAATTCTACTAAATTGAGCAAATATTATTCAATGAGTGAATAATATTTGTAAGAGGAAGAAATGAAAAAAAAAGAAGGTTTGTATTCTTTTCAAAGAGAAAAGATCAAAAAAAGTAACATAACTTACAAAATTAAAGAAGAAAACAAATAATATGTAGAAAAATATTGCAAAGTTATATGATGATAAATAATATTCAAGTAAAGAAATTACAATGTGCTTGAAGAATGAATATAAGTTAAGAATAAAGTAAATCAAAAGAATTTTTTCAAATAGAAAATTTTTATTGTAGTCAATAGAAATTATATAAAAATTGTATGAAGAATTGTTGTAGTATATATAATGAAATATTATAACATAAGTTAGAAATAAAATGTTAGATATAACTAGAGCATATAATGTTTTAGTGGCCAAGAATAATAATGTAGAATAAATGTAACATGCAACAAAGAGAAACCAAGTGTTGTAGTGTAGGAAAATAAAAATAAATAGTAATTTTGTTTCATGCAAGAGTAGGCTGAAGAATGCTCTAATGTAAAGAATATATAGAATATAAGTGTCGAAAAAATACTATTATACTGCATTTGTAGAATTTTAAGGATTAAATGGAGCGTATGAGGGATATATTACACTTTTGCATATAAAAGTACATAATGCCTTTCAAATTTGAATAAAAAATAGAGATTGGTGTTAAAATAGAGAAGAATAGAATGTAATGGGATGAGATAAAATTTTGGAAAAAATGTGTTAGAAAAATTGGACAAATAATGAGAAAAAAAAGAATTTTGTAGATATTTTTTCAATCCTTTCAAAATTAGTTATAAAAAAGGAAATTTTTGAGATGTTAAGAATAAAATCCAACATATTATGAAAATAGAGAAAGCTATTATAATACATTGTATGATTAGAATGAAAATTCTTTCTTTTGTTTCTTGTAATTTGGTATCACGAATGAACTATTGTAAGTATTTTATAAAATAGTAGCAAGAGGAACATGCATTTCAAAAATATAGTTGTATGATTAGAATGAAGATTCTTTATTTTGCTCCTTGTAAAGATGTCAAGAATGGACTATTGCAAGTATTTTATAAAATAGGAAGATTTATCATTTTAAAATGGTAGTGAGAGAACATGCATTTTGAAAATACAATAATTTGTATTAAAAAGTAGTCTAAATAAAGAAAAAATGATAAGATGATAATTGTATTTGAGTTTTGATAAAATATTTAATTAATTAAAGATAAATTTAATTAAAAATAATTTAAAATGTCTTAGTTAGTTAGAATTTTTTATTCAAGTAAGAAGAATGATTTAAAAAAAAAAAAATTGTTAGGATATTTTTAGAGTCATGAAGATGTTTATATAATTGTTTATTTAATGTTTGAAACAATACATAAATAATAAAATGTTAGAAGACAACAAATACATAAAATATGAAATTTAACATAATTAAGTAAGAAAATATGAGATTGCCACTTAGATCTAGGAGAAGGTTAGGAAAGAGGGTTAAATGGGCCCTAAAATTATGCTATAGATATAGATGCTAAAACGTGAGCATGAAATATAAATTAATATTGTAGTGTATGCAATTCTTGACATCATATTTTCTTTCACTTTAATGGGCTAATGTCACTATATGATAAAACATAATTAAAGTATAAAAAATAAATGCTAAAAGAAAAACATGAAAATAATCAAACATTTTGGATACATAGAATGATATATAGTGTGTTAAATGATCAAGGAGTTGATTCCCTTTCAAACTAAGATATTATACGTCAAAAAAATAATAAAAATTACATATTATATATATATATATATATATATATATATATATATATATATATATATATATATATATATATATATATATACAAGGTATATATATATATATATATATATATATATATGTATGTATATATATATATATATATATATATATATATATATATATATATATACATATATATATATATATATATATATATATATATATATGCATATATATATATATATGTATATATATATATACATATATATATATATGTATATATACATACATGTAACATACATTATATATATATATATATATTATTACTAATATATACAGTATATGTTATATACATATATATATATATATATATATATATATATAGATATAGATATATGCTAGAATAATACAACCAATAATACAAAGTATGCAAACAAATCATATATAATCCAACATAAACATTATACATGTATAAAAGGAAAAATGTCAAAATTACAAGGGTTGTGAGAGTATATGCCCCCTTAAATAATTGTATAAAAGAAATATATGTAGTTATTTTTAAGGTAACTAGAGGGGAATATAAAAATAAAAGTAGTTCATCACTAATTTTACAATAATACAATATATCATTATCTAATGTAATCATGAAAGTTTTACTTCCATATAAAAAAAATTACACTATTGGTGTCCAATTAGATGGAACAATCCCTATTGCATGAATTGAAGGTTTTCCATGAATGTAATGCCCCCACCACGCAACCCTTGAGGAAGTTGCAATTAACTACTGAAATGTACTAATTTTTTTTTTTGATAAAGTACAAATAACATGCAAGTTCACTACCCATTGCAACAACCTCTAAGGTTACGAGACTGAGATTACTTTAAAACCCAAACAAGAAACATGGATTTAAAACATAACATTTAATTAATTAACAAATTAATTGCACATACATTCCATACATGATAAAATTACATTAAAGACATAAGAGATACCACATGTTTCCAATAATATAATTTACAATACGATTAAAACACTCATTCCATGAATGAGGTAAATCCAATAAAAAGGTTACAAATTACATCTTCCACCTCAATACAAAGAGGGGTAATAAATATAATAATAATTGAAAAGAATAAAGTATGAAAGTACAGGATCCCACGAGCTCTCCAACTAGAAATCTCATCCACACGAACACGAAGATGACCCAACGGATAAAGGTGCATGTTCCACCCAACCATGTGATACCCAAAGGCTCACCCCCCGTGCTAGGAGATAGTAACAAGGAATTCCTATTCAAGACCATCATCCCCTAGATACAAGCTAACTCACATTGACACAACCAATCACACGAACCATGTACAACCATAAGAATAACATAAGTACAACTCTAACATCACTGACATAAATCACATTGCTTCCAGAAATAAAGCAGATCGAGAATGATAAGAAGACCATACACATAAAACCAATTACCAACTATTGTCGTAGAAAGAGTGTCATCACACAACTCGTCATGGGATCTCCTCTGGGAATCTTCATAGGCTTCGGCCCCCACTATGAGTTGTCCTGGTGACCTCTACCAAATCTCAGCACCCATGCTCACTCATGTAGAATCAAATACCTCTCATAAAGACAATATAGATGACCTTGCCATTCCAGGCCTTCCCGTCTCATCCCAAGTCTATGTAAGCCCTTGTCCATGAGCAAGGCTCAATTATCTTAACTAGTGTGAAATACTACCTAACTTCTAAGTACATTAATTTAGTTATCACTTGTTTAGACCACTTTTGAAGGTTTCCTAGTTTACCTCTTTGGGTTTTGGCCCCTAACAGAAGCCACTCTTCTACTTGACAACAAACCAACCCAAAACCAATCACCAAGGGTGCCAAAGTGCATACTAACAAGATAAACAATCACTTCAACTATAGGAGGAACATATAATGAAACCCATTCCAAACACAAGAGGCAACAAAAGTCAAAACCCTCTCCAAACACTGGAGGAAACAAAGGTTAAAACCATCTCCAAACATTGGAGGCAACAAAGCACATGAACCACTCCTTCCACAGGAGACACAAACCATCCCCATTCGTGAAAACCAGGTAAAACAACAAGATACAACTATACACACTACCCAAAGCAATCACAACGGTTGATAACATAATACAACAACTCCAAAAGTTAAACCCCTTCTAGAAGACTTAACACCCCTTCAAATCATTTTCCCCAAAGCAAAAACAAAAGAAGTGCACATACAAGAAGGGCAATCAAACAGGAATTTAAATCTATATTTGGATTTCCTAAATCCACTTCCTTCATTAACCTTTAGTAGATTATTGCCACAATAAAACTAATTACATTCTATCTCTTTCAGACAAATGATGAAATTTAAATAAAATATTTAATTCCCTAATTTCCTTTAAATAATAATGAAATAAACATTTTCTTCTTCAATTTAAATCATATCCTTCTAAAATAACTATTTCTCCTTTTCAAAATAAATCATTTTAAAATCTAAGCAAAGCACTACCATAATGCTTGAAATCAATAATTAACATCATTTGTAATAAGAAGCCTAAACTAACTATTTGATTTTAACTTCCCCAATTACAATGAATATTAAAAAAAAACAATTTCCTAATTACCTCATTCTCTTGTGAAATTAATCTTTCCATCAATAATAAAATCAATATAAAAACACTATTATTAAATATAAATTAAACATATATGTGAAACTATATATTTACTAAATATATAGCTATATATATATTTATATTATATATATATATATATATATATATATGCATATATTAAAACAAAACCATTTTAAACCCCATTTAATTAAATAAATACTGATTAAAACATTTATTCTTAAATTATAAAATATATTATATATATATTACAAGGAATATTATATATTTAATATATATATATTATATACTACAATATAAACAAATAAACAAACAAAACTGAAAATCAAAAAAAAAAAACAAATCACTTTACTTGGGTCCCGACGGCCTCACTATGGAGGAGGTCGCACCATAGGCTGCCTAGCCTCCTCAGGAGGCCGCACGCCGGAGCGGTGCGCCCATTTGGGCTTGGGGTGCAAACTATAGCTGCCTCCCCTCCCCAAAACAATCAAAATAAAATATTATTTTAAATTACATTTTATTTTCAATAAAAATTTAAATAGTAATCCTCTATATTAACTTATAAAATTTTTACTTAGAAATTTTCTGTAAAAGAAATTTTCAAAATAATATTTCCGTAACAAAACAAACATTTATATATATAGCTGGTTATATATAAATGATATATGTATAAATATATAAAATTTCAAAGATTTCCATTTTCAGTGATAAATTGCAATTCTCAGATTTTGCAATAAACCACCGGTCATTGCAATTTCTTAATTTAAATTTATTTAGTAATGGTTATTTCAACTTATTGTTTTGAATTTTTCTGTTGTTTTATGTGTCCATGATCTCCATAAAGGTTTTCACCTGTTTTCAAATGTTTTGTAATTGAAAAAAAACTTTAAACTTCAAAAACAACAAAAACAAGAGTAAACCTATGATCTGAATTTAAGAACAAATTGATGTTGAGCTCCTCTGCAAATTCCACTCTTCCACAATTTCTTCCCAAGATCTCCACCTTTAATCCAAGATTGAATCCAAAAAAAAAAAAATCTCTTTCCTTTTGCAGTCAAATCTCCCCACACACACTTGAAAATAAACCCCAAAATGAAAATATAATATCTTTCCCCAAATTGAAATTCAAATTGCAATTCCAAAATGCAAAAGCTCTCACAAATTTCCCCCAAATTAAGTCAACTGATCTAAAATATCTCATTGAGATATTTTGATTTTTAAGTATCTTAAAACAAAATTGAATTTTCAAATAACTTAAATTTATTTTACATAGGCACTTTTCAAAGCAACTTTAATCTTTAAAATCAAAACTTGAATTTCCAAATGAATTTAATTGTTTAATCTATTTCCAACAAAATAGATTTAGTTAATTTATTTATTTGCTCACAAAATAACATTTAGTTATTTAGTTTATTTAAATAATATAATAAATTTAACCACCAAAATTAAATTATTTCACCACAAGAATTTAAATTAAATGAATTACATTAAATTAAAGCTTTTAACCACTTTAATCTAAAATTCATAACTAATCATTTAAACCTTTTTAAACATTGATTTTCGCATAAAATTCCCATCGAAAACAACCTATCAAAACTTCAAAGATGACAAGACTTAACAACATACCAGACACCAACTGATGACACACTATGACTAAAGTGATGACTTGGCACAGAAAACCTAGCTACTATCTCCCAATCGATTACTGTTGGTCAATGGACACGCTCGAACCTGTGAAATCAGGTGGAGTCGATGTCCTGTACCTGTCAACCCATGAACAAAGAGTATATCAAACATGCATATACATGATAGTACAAACACACCATGAAGAGGAAATCAAGAAATCATAGGCACCCATGTTAAGTGATACGATTCAACTCTTCAACAATACACTAACATAGACCTATATCGATCATAAATATGATATTCTTTGAAGTGTAAGAGGAAAGCTAGTGAAATACACTTCACATATACTCACCTTAAACATACAAATAAACTATTAGAAGATACATCATCATATCGTTGGCAAGGATTATTGTTTCTATAAGCAATAGTATCACGGTACATAAGGAGCAAAGTGCCTTTTAAAATTAAAAGGTGTTATCACAAATACATATATTGTCCTCCAGCAAAATGTAGGGTGGCTAGATCTCCTAGGTCAGGGGTTACTCTGAATGTAAACATGCAACACACATAAACTAAAAATTCACATATATACAAATGTCTATAGATTCATTTGTATGGATATCGGCATGTAATACTACACCGAGACCATCCTTTCCACTTCAGTTTCCTACATCATTGGGACCTACACCACGAACACAAATAACTTTCCTACAAGTGAGATCAACCTGCAAGGAAAAAGACAGCACGCCAAACAAAAACATCTAGTCACGTCAGAAGTCAGAGCACAACTTCCATGCACCCATTGATGGGTTCCAAGACATCTAGAGTACCTGGAAGAATAAACTGCCTGATAGTGGCTGGTTTTATAATAAGAAATTTATTCCCTATCATAACATGGAATAACAAGTGAAGTGAAATAGGGCTTGATTCTAGATAAGAAAATAATAGTTCCCAAAGGATCTCATCGAATAATAACAAAACCTTTAATAGAAAATTCAGGAAGAGTAAGATCAGAAGTATAAACAAAAATACATTTTAGGAATTAATGACTACAAATATTAAGATTAAAAAACCATTTTCAATCAATGTATGCTTAATGCTCATATAGGTTTAGTACCAAAAATGATTAGAAGATAAATAATATTCTATTAAACCACATTGAAGTGAAGTTTAGATGGAAGAAATGTAATCTCCATAATGTCAGTATATAATACACCCAATTTGGGCAACTATTTCAATAGGCTTAGTAGAAGAGGGAATATGGATCTTTTGTATAGAATTATGAAGAAACTCATGATATTAAGGTGAAGTTTAAATAATATCCCAAAGAGAAATATTATATACTAAAGTTCTTTTATACTATTATACTCTTTAGTGTTCTTAAAGGAATACAAGAAGTCAACATAAAATACTGGGATTAGATAAAGGAAGAGGAACAATCTTAGTGTTGGTTTGTTAGTTTCACCAAGTGTTGTATGTATTCATTACTGCATAAAATTTAAAAATAAGAGTTTCAAGTATAATCATCAACAAAATAAAGGTTGAAATAAGATGGGTCAACAAGGGATAATTCCTAGGTTTGTTAGGAATACCTACCTAGATCATGAAAACTAAAGAAGACGGTGGGATGAAGTAAAATACCCACACAAAGATTTGGAACATCAAGGACTGATCATTGTGCATCGTTATAGAAAGCTCTAGTCCATTATATCTAGTTGTGGAATTTGTATAGGAAAATTTTAAATTTTAAAAAATGTACTTAAGGGTTGATTTATTTTACTATAATATCCAAGAAATTTATAAAAATAAGAGTAACAAAATAATTATTAAATATTATCTTTAAATGAGTAAATATAACCATACTTTCACATGGTGGATTTTATATTATCTATAAGATCGTAGGTAATAGAAAAATAGCAAGCAAAAGATTTCAAATCAAGTCATTTTTCCTGGTCTTTTCACATTTTCTTTTTGTACTAGGTCAATCTTCATCTAGTTTCAGGAGTTTCATAGAAACCCTGGTAATGTCTTAGGTACATTGTATGTGGTAACTTTCATGATAAATATTATGTGAGATGTGTCCTTCCTCCACTATCTTCCTGTGGCTCATACGGATATGGTGTCAATTTTAATTAGCCTCCTTTATCAAAATATTGCTTCAATAATCGAAATCATATTTATGTTTATATCATCTCTCTCATTTTCTTTCTCTTATTTGTACCAATAATGACTAAAATTGATTTACATGACCAACAATGTCAAGTAATGGTTTTCCCTTGTTGTTGCAGGAAATAACTTAGATGCAACCTTTATCAATATTTTTTTAGTCTTTAATCGCGATTTTATAATTAGAGTGCATATTAAATTTAAATTAGAATTGTTTACCAGTGTTTTGTGTAAATTAAAATTTGTCGTTTTGACATAAAATGAGATATGAAATAAGTTTTTTGCTAATGGTATGGAAATATTAATAGATGAGAGATGAATTAGAACTGTTTAGGGCAAAATATATTTTATATTCTAGATATATTATTTACCAAGGTCTCATTGCTCCTTTAAGTGTACATACATATATAACATGGAAAATGAAGATGTTCCACCTATAGAAAATTTGTTTGGAAATACCACTAATGAGATTAAAAAATTGAGAGATTCATTAGCACAGGGTGCAAGCCCGGGGATATATATTGAACCATGCATGTTAATATTACATAGTCTAGAAAAACTAAAAGATGAACTTGAGAGGACTAGTGGATATTCCCCATATAGAGTAGCTGCTATTCTTTCCGCATGGGAAGCAAGTACATGGTGACATTCCTCAAAAAATATATGGATAGTGATCAAAGAAATGATAAAAGCCACTTGTTTTCCACCTTTCCACTGTAAAATGTGCAGGCAAGTTAGTAGACCGGGTCAGGTCACTAGGGATGTGTTGATCATGCGGCCTTCATTGATTCACCAGCCCATTTTGCAAAGACATGGTCTATACCCAACAATGGTTTCAGATTCTGTATCATTTTGTTCACTGGCCAGGCTGTTGAGTGTCCATTTAGCCCCAAAGTCACCACCTAGACATTCAACTGCATGGTCAAAAGGGCTAGGATCGCACATAGGCCTCCGCCCAGCAGATGACCACCCAAGGTTTAGGTGGGGTATTGGTTGGTGAGAGGTATCCTGCTCTCACCCTAGCTCTAGCCTCCATAGCAGATGAGGTTGTCATTGCTTCCCAAAAGGAAGCAATTGACACTATAGGTGACATTGTGGCTGCCACCACTAGGATATTTGATGATCTTGTAGGTCAGTATTTGATGTCCAAACACTCCTGATCCACACCATTTTCAGCACAGTGGACCACCATGGATCCTTTTACAGTAGTCGACATCCCTACTCCTACACAACTTGATGCACTTACAGGAGATATGGAATGTAGGACATTTCATTGTTTGGCTAAGGACCTATTGGAGGAATATGCCCACATTGCATTAGACAATGGGATTAGTATAGATCATGTTAGAGATCATTTGAGATGTAGAGGTTGTTCAATTCCAGGATCCCATCACTCTCAGCCCAACACTAGTGCACGTCAGGATCCACCTATAGATCATTCGACAACTGCACAGACTATGGGTTTTACTAGCATGTTGACTTGTTTTGGTTTGTCATCACCGATTGCATCTCACCTGCATAGTCCTCTTCACTCATCATTTATGGCACAACATGGGATATATCAGAGGGATGTAGATGTTGATTTGTCACTTGACTGTATAGTTGATATGGTTGAGGCATCCATTTCAAAGGACTTAGGTCATACAATATCAGATGATGTGCATGTATGTGTGCATGTGCATGTTTCAATTCCTTCTTAATTATTTTTAAATTTTAGATTTAACTTAGAGATATTCATGTACTGATATATGTATATATATTGTAGGTGGACATACCTCATGTCACTCCTAGCCTTGTTCCTTCAGATCGTGTACATCGACGTGACTCTATGGATGAATCTATTGCCAGTGGACATGTGAGTTTTAAATTTTTATATATACACATGTATATGTACATGCATATGTATGCACATAGATCTAGATAGATATTTAAAAGGCATAAGTACATTCTTTAAAATAATCATAAAATTAATAATATAATCAGCGGCTTAAATTAATATTTTATATTTTTATTTTATATCCATCAGAAAGTAGAACTGTTCTCATTTAGATGGTCATTCGACTAGGAGTCGACATTCATATTAGGCCCTGCACTAGATCTATGATCTTTTCAACATGTATTTTCTTATATGATGATCTTTAGTATTTGACATTTTATGATCTTTTCTTATATACATACATTTGGCTATTTGCTTATATGATGATTTTTAGTATTCGGCATTTGATGATCTTTGCTCATATACAGACATTTGGCTATTTGCTTATATACATACATTTGGCTCTTTGCTTATTACATGTTACATGTTTATACATTGAATCTATTTACATGTATGTATGTGTTTGCTTATGTTTACATAATTATATGATATACATTTGATCTCTAGTAGAATTTTAGGAAATGAACATGCCACTTTATAATTAAGTTCATTCATGTTGACCACAATAAATAATTTACACACACACGCATTGAATTTTATAGTAAGAAGTCAAAAATTATAAAATAAATGACTCTCAAGCTCAAGTAGACTAATGATATTTTATAAATGAGTTATAAAATATAATTATAAAGAAGAGGTAGGAACATTCCTTTTATAATTATATACCATCCTTCAAACACTTTCCCTCTAAGTTATAAATTTTTTATGTTAAATTATTTCATAAATAATCTCTTAATCTACACCATTATTAAATTATACAAAATTTTTATTCTTTCAAACATTAAGAAAATTCAATTCAAATTATACCTCTATTGTCTTTTTGACAAGTAACAAAATTCTAAAATTACTCTAAGATATATGTTGCATATTTATACATTAGAAAACAACAAACTCCACAATGAAATAACTTGTTTGATTACCACTTGATTCATTTAATGATCTAGGATGTAGTTATTCCATACACTAGAATATTTTTTTCCCCATATGCATATAGATACAAGTTTTTTTTCATTATTCCATATCAAATTGCAAGATTAATTCATATTTATATCAGTTGGAGCTCGTGAATTTTGGAGACATCTTTAACTTGAAGAAGAAAATGGGACAACAAAGAAAAAGAAAAAATGTGGCTCAACGAAAAATCATCAAAAGAAGAAGAACAAAAGAGGTGTGAACAAAACTTGGAAAATTATCATAGAAAGAAACAAGGTACACATGCTTGTTTCTTCTCTCTCTCTCAAGTGTGCGTTTAGGACTTTTATTAACACCTCAATTTGTTTTGCTTATAAATATGCATGCCTAAGTTTATGAAAACCATGTTAGATTTAACTTGGAAACTTTAATAGAAAGAAACAAGGTACACATGCTTGTTTCTTCTCTCTCTCTCAAGTGTGTGTTTAGGACTTTTATTAACACCTCAATTTGTTTTGCTTATAAATATGCATGCCTAAGTTTATGAAAACCATGTTAGATTTAACTTGGAAACTTTAATACTAAAAAATAGTAATCTTGCATAGACATTACCTAAATTGCTTATCATCTATTTCCAATTGTTTTTGTTCCATGGAATTCTTAAGTTTAAGAATATTTTATTTTATTTGTTTCAAATCCACAAGTAAATAACTCATAGTCTCTCACTTTCTTTGCTTGCATGTAAATTCAGACAAGCAGGAAATTCTCAAGTGGAAGTTGAGTCAAATCTAGATATTAGATCAAAAAAATCCGATGAAGAACACATGGACCTTGAAGTTAGGGAGGAGACCCAAGTTCAAACAATGCTTGTTGGAGAGGGGTCAGGATAACTTCCTTCTACTGGTATGGATGAGCATATAAAACTAGTTGTTCAAAACTTCTGTCACTTATAGCATCATGTCTTGTCACTTTGTTTGCTTGCATACATAAAATTCACTTACATAGAATCATCTCTCACTTTTCTTTGTGAAATGTGACATGTAGAAAGGGCTTAACAAGCAGGATGTTCTCATGTTGAAGTCAAGCCAAATCTATATATTGGATCAAATGAATCCGTTGAAGAACACATGGACCTTGAAGATAGGGAGGAGGCCCAAGTTCAAACAATGCATGTTGGAGAGTGGTTAGGATCACTTCCTTCTACTACTATGCATAAGCATATAAAACTAGCTGAAAAGGTGATGAAACAAATTTCTTATAGAAATTTAGATCATTTACTTGAAATGGATATGGAGAAGCTGAAATGTTATGCCAACTAGCCTTATAATAAGAGAAAGAGGTCAATGACTAAATTTGTAAATGGAATAATCAATCATCATTTCAATCATCTTGATACACTTGAAAAAACTCAATTCTTATCATGTTTACTTCTTCGTAATGAGCTGAAAGAGTCATTACAATTGTTGGGTGTACATTCGGCATCAAATAAGAAGAAATACATGGGATTACAAAAGGATATTGCTCAAAATGTTAAAAAGAGTTTAGATTCCATTGGGAAAGGATCTTGATTAGTGGATAAAGCCACTACAAGAAGGGTGATGTTGACATCTATTGTACATCAAGATATAGCAAGAAAAAGAAAATTGTTTGCACTTTCAGCTGAAATTGGTTATAGTAGAACCACATTAATAAAATATGAGAAAAAAATAAAGTTTTTGGATGAGAGTTCAGAAGGAAATTGGGCAATTATGTGTAGAGCTCCCCATTCTGATAGGATTGAAGATGTTGTTAGGAACTTGATCTCAAGTTTTTGGCATGATCATACTCGTCCATCATCAAATACTAGAGATGTTATGAGACATAGGATTGGACCTGGTATTTATGAAAATCATATCAAACAATGGCTAGACATAACACAATTTGAGATGTATATAAACTTTTGTAATACATATCCTCATATAAAGATTGGGCAAACAATATTTCAAAGATTAAAGCCATATTATGTTTAGATAAACAAGTTTTTTGAAACTTTTTGTTGTCGTTATCATATTGAATTTGATCTCTATTATCAGGTGTTTCAAAAGATGAGAGAAGAAAGTTGTGGGTTTCAAAATGCACCTCCTAAATAGGCAAGTTTGTTCATAAAGGCTATTTTATGTGATCATGAAAATGGACCTAAAATAAACTGCATAAAAGGAATTTGTAAGACATGTGGAAATTTGGCTAAATTTCCTTCAAAAAATGATGATAATGACCTAACAAAGACAGTAAATTGCAAGAGGTAAGTACTATTTTTAGAGAGTTTATTTGTTTCAATTTGATTAGATTGTTATTTGAATTCTCTAATGTAATGTTTCATTCATTGTGTGGTTTATTAAGTTTATTCACATATTTTACTCACACAGGTACAAGTATGTAAAGTTGCAAACAAATTTTGGGAGAGAATCCACAAGGTTGAACTATGTAGAAGAGGAGATTCCTATTGGAAAATTTTCAAAAATTGATACAACCATACATACAACATTCCTTTTTTGCTAAGTGGCAAGCATGAAAATTCCAAACATTGAGAGATAATTTCCCATTTGGAACAATTCTATCAGTAGTCGACTTTGCAAATGAATTACTCCTTCGTACATCAAAAGGAGATTAAATTAGAGTATTACTTTTCAAAGCAGATCACTATTATGGTTCATGTGTGTTATTGACATGCATAATTAGAATTGGATGGTGTTGAGAGTACAGATGAAGAATGAGCCATAAAGAAAGAATATCATTTTTATATTAGAGATGATAAAGAGCATGACACACTTTTTGTCCAACATTGCTTTCATTTTTTTTTTAGAATTTGAGAAGTAGGAGTGTAAAATTTAAAAAGAATTTTGTATGGTTAGATGTATGTGCGGCACAATTCAAATCTTCACAACCATTCTATGCACTTTGTAGATATCATAAAATCTACAAAATACCACATGTTTGGAGTTATTTTGAGAGTGGGCATGGAAAGGGTGAGCATGATGGAGCAGAAGCTTGCATCAAATGATCTTTAAGAAAACATCAAATGAGTTATCTAGAAGATCATATAGACAATGCACATGATGTTGGTGTAAGAAACACTTTGCATCAAATGTGGTCAAAACATCTTCGAGAACAAACCACCACATTCCACATAGACTATTTTGGGAGATATCGAGTATGTATAAATTACATTTTAAAAAATTTGAATTTATTTAAATTTAAAAATTATATATATATACATGTTTGTTCACATAAGTTTTTTGTTGTACATGTATCTAGGTGTGGACAGAAGATCAATGCATGGATGCAAGAGGGTAGAAAAAACAAGATCTTTGCATTGTGTTGGGAGTTCAGATAGTCGCCATGGATGGACATTACACACAATGGATTACTCTTGTTTTTGCATTGAGTGCATTGCACGAAACTCTGATCATGCATGCAACAACCATATGTCCTGATATGTTGGTAAATGATAAAACACCGGTTGTTTTAGAAACATAAGTGGGTGAAATGGAGGGAAGAAAGATTTGGAAGACATTCTTTGATTTCTAAATTTTCGATTATGACCATATACTGTGATTGGTTTAGAAAAGGTACATGTAAGTTAACAATTTTTATATTATATATATCTAGTTAACGATCTTAAAGTCTAGAGATATTCTAAATTTTTTAGAAATTCTGTGTAATTTAGTATGAGATGTTTTTATAGCCTTATATATATTTAGAAAACATCTGAAGTAATATTATTTATCAGGACAGTACAAGAGAGGAATAAGCCATTCCTTTCTGAGCCCCCTTTCTCCCCAAATTTCAACTCCAAAACCTAAACCTTGTACCCTTGCACTTTTTCTCCTACTCTCTCAAGTCTCCTCCTTCCCACCCCTCCCTCTCTCCCCCACCTTAACCCTTGTACCCCACCCTTTATCTCTCCCACCCCTCTCGTGCACCTCTCCTCCTACCCTCCCCTCTACCCTTAACCAGGTTAAACTCTAAAACCTTGTACCCTCTACCCTTTATCTCTCTCCCACTCCCCCCTCTCGGTCTAGTCTCTCCTTCCTAGACCCACTCTTCGTCTCTCTCTCTCTCTCACACACACACACACTCACTCCTATCTCTAGATCAGCTCTACCCTCTACCTTTAAGCCTTAAACCATTAAACCCTCTCTCTCTCTATCTCTCACTCACTCACTAATTCTATCTCGAGCAAGCCCTCTCTCCCCTCTACCCTTAACCCTTAAACCCTGAACCCTTGTACCCCCTACCCTTTATCTCTCCCACCTCTCTCTCTCAAGTCTCCTCCCAGACCCACTCTTTCCTCTCCTTTCTCTCTCTCACTCCTATCTCCCAGATCCCTCACCCCACCTTTAGTTTTTAAGCTCTTAAACCTCTTCTCTCTCACCTACTCACTCACTAATTCTATCTTGAGCCCTCTCACCAACCCTGAACCCAAACCCTCACCTTTATCTCTTCCACTCTCTCAAGTCTCTCCTCCCACCTCTCCCCCTATCCTTAACCCTGTACCCACTACTCCTTTATCTATCTCCCACCCTCCTCTCTCTCAAGTCTCCTCCTACCCCTCCCTCTCCCTCTGCCCTGTACTCCTTAAGCCCAAACCCTTTAAATCCTCTCTCTCTCTCACCACTCCACTCACCCTTTTGTATCAAGCTCCCCTATAGCCTTAAAATCCCTTAAACCCTCTCTCTCTCTATCTCTCACTCACTCACTAATTCTATCTCGAGCTCCCTCTCTCCCCTCTACCCTTAACCCTTAAACCCTAAACCCTTGTACCCCCCCACCCTTTATCTCTCTCCCACTCCCTCTCTCTCTCAAGTCTCTCCCTCCCATCTCCTCCCCACTCTAAACCTTAAACCCTAAACCCTTATACTCTACCCTTTATCTATCTCCCACTCCCCCCTCTCTCTCTCAAGTCTCTCCCTACCACCCCCTCCCCCTCTCTCTCCTCTACCCTCTACCCTTAAGCCTTAAACCCTTAAACCCTCTCTCTCTCACTCACTCACTCACTCCTTTTGTCTCGAGCTCCCCTATAGCCTTAAAAACCCTTAAACCCTCTCTCTCTCTATCTCTCACTAACTCACTAATTCAATCTTGAGCTCCCTCTCTCCCCTCTACCCTTAACCCTTAAACCCTAAACCCTTGTACCCCCTACCCTTTATCTCTCTCCCACTCCCCCTCTCTCTCTCAAGTCTCTCCCTCCTACCCCCTCACCATCTCTCCCCTCTACAGACAAAATGTGGAGAGACTCTAGTTTGCATCATCTTCAAATTCCTCATGGTCTATCTGTTATAGGTGCCCCAATGTGAAGATTTAGTTAAAAATAATAATTTCAGTGTCCAGTTTGGCCAAAAATTGTAAACCACTATTGTGGGATCACCTTGTTATCCTTTTCTTGCACCATGATATCCTCCATAGGAGGAGAGTTTTTAGGAGAACTACAAACCACATGTTCTGGACATTCAAGGGTTGGTTCTTCTAAAATGACTTCCTCACAAGTAGGGGAATGATTAATGGTTAGAGTTTCTTGTTTATCAATACTGGGGAGATTAGAAGAAGACTCTAGATATTTGATTGTCATTTTTCTCTAAGGTCTCTTTCTCTTGTTCCATATTATCTACCTTAGTAGGAGAGCTTGTAAGATGTTCACCACACTCCATGGTTAGATTGTGTAAACTGTCTTCATCACAAGTAGGGGAGGCATCAAGAGAAGGAACACTATGAGTTTCAAATACATTGTCCCAAATGGTAGGAGCATTAGGGAAGGGAGGGTCAAGGTTCTCATGAATTTTAATAGGTATATCTTCTAACACCAACCTATCTTCTTTGCATTGAGGAGGGATATTAGGAGAAAGACAATTTTGATTGTCATGGCTATGGAGACTAGGTAAGGCGATGTTTAGAAATGTTTCTATAATCTCATGTTCTTGTTTTCCAATATCCTCCAAGGGGAATGAGGAGAGGGACAATCAAGACCCTCAATACTTACATCTTCTTTCACCAAGATACCTTCATCACTAATAGGAGAGGTATTGAGAGAAGAACAAGTATGATTGTTATGATTGTCAACACTAACATCCTCATCAATGGAAAATGTAATATTAAGGATTGTGTCAATGGTTTGATGATTAACATGTTTCCTAATGACCTCATTGTTGTAATCTAAATTGAACTCATAAGAGGGAAAGTTGTATTTATGCAATCCATTTTTAACCAAAACAAAGCCACATCTCTTGAAAGTAAACATACTATCATGGAAAAGTAAAGAAAGTGCAATGCAATGACTTAAAGTGAAATATTTAAATGCAATTTTCAGATGTGAAATAAGGTAATTTTCTGATTATGCAACAACCTGAAAGATGCAATATTGTAAATGCAAATTTGAAATTGAACAATGCACGAAATGAGCTAATGTAAGCTAGATCTAATGAAATGCATGTAAAAGAAACTTAGCCAACTAATATAGATAGCCAACTAATATAGATAGTTAATGGCAGCAAACAAAAGTGCAAAAACAAGGTTTTTTAGTGTTGTAAAAGGTAGTTTCAGGGGTGCAAAGGGACTAATTCGGCCAAGGTGCCAAATGAGTCTCAATGGGGATTTTTTTAGAATTTAAAAAAAAAAATTATTGATTTTTTATGTTTTTTGTGCTGTATGATGCATACCTAAGATGCAAATACAAAATTTTAGAAATTTTAAATGATTTGGGATGAAAAAATGCAACGTATATGCACTTTCACTAATGAAAATTTTTAGAAACCCTAGATGCAAATTAACTTTAATGCAAAACCTAATGCAAAGTTAATGTGAGTGAGATCTAGGATGATGATGGACTCCAAAATCATAAAATATGATGTTCTAAGGTCGGGTTCACCAAAATGAAATGAATCTTTTTGTCACCTCTTACACCTTTGGGGTTTTTCACCTAAAAGGAGAGAGACAAATATCAACACTTCATTCAAGAACAAACCCTTGAGATTTCAATATAATTGAGATTAACATCTGTCAAAGGGGAATGTTCTAGGGAAATAATAATAGTAAATGAGGGGTTCACCATCAATGCAAAACTTGTAAAATGATTTTTTTTTGAAAACACAATGTAGTATGCAAACATATACTAAATGACCTAGAAATGATCATGAAATAGAACATAAAACTAAGAAACGAGAAGTGTGCACTTGGAAACTTGTAGAGGATGGAATGAAGACTAGAAATGCTACTGATTCTAAAATTTTGACCTACTGGGACTCATACACCATTCTAGGTGAATAAATCCCAGACCTGGAAAATTGTACTAGGGTTTGTTTTAGCCAAATGGGTATTTGAATCTACAAAAAAAATAAAAAATGTGTACAGTGGGACTCATACGCCACTAATGGCATATAAGTCCACTTTGACATTTCTAAAAACCCAAAAGTGGAATCTAAAGCTCTCGTTCTACTCTTTCTACTCCTCCAGGTGTCCATATTTGAAACCTTGATTTCTAGCACTATAAGTGACTTTTGTGGATATTTTGACCTAGACAATAAGGGAATGACTTTAACCAGTTTGCAACCTATTCTTCAATCATCTCCAAACCTTCAAAGTACTTAGATCTACAACCATACAAAGAAAGAAAGAGAAATGTTGAAGGTTAGGGAATAGGGGTTTTCCTTGGTCAAACCCCTTTTAAGTAATTAAACCAAATGAAGAAATAAGATGAAGCATGAACATGAAATGAAGGAATTATAAACTTTCCATGATGATAGATCTTGAATTTCTGCAACAATGGATCAAGAATCTACCCTTGAATGCCTTAGAAGTGGTTTTGAATGCTCTCTAAATGACCTAACACTAGCTTGCTTGACTTGAGATGGAGAATGAATGATGAATTATGAATTAGGGTTTAAAATCTTGTTTATATAGGAAATCCACCTAAAATGCTTATTAATTTGATCCCCAAGGCTGACATGGAAGAAAATTAAACTTAAAACCCAATTTTTCCCACTCAAACCTCGAAAATGTCACAAATGGGAGTCATTCACCAAGTTGGGTGACTTAGTCCCACCTAGATGGGAGTCATTCACCCAAAGTGGTGAATGGGTCCCATAGGGGCTCTTTTGCTAGCTAGGATGTTGGGGAGTGAAGAAATCAAGTTTATATGTTGATTTCATGAGGTCTTTGATCAAAATAAGCCTCATGATGCATAATATGGGGTCATAGGGGCCTATTAATGATGATATAAAGGGTAATTAGGGACAGGGACACAAATTCAATGTGAAAGTGTGATTAAATACACTTTACAACATTAAAATGAGGTCCACATAGCCTAGAAAGGAACAACATCTAATGTGAATGTGTAAGACACATTACAACACTAGATTAATTTGATATTGAATGCAGTTAAATACATTTTATAGCATTGAATTAGGGGAAAAATAGGTCCATTAGACTTAAATGCATATTAAAAGTGTAGAACAGTCTGAAAGTCATTCACAACACCTTTACAAGACATTGATAAATGCATTTTATTTAGTTTGCAATGGTCCAAGACCTAATGTGGATGTGTAAAACACCTCACAACACTAGATCAATGTGACATTAGGTCCAATTTACCATTAATTATTCCCATATCAAGTAACATATACTTTTTTCTATGCTACAGTTAGGTTTTTCTGAGATGTTTCTATGGATTTCTAGGTGATTTTTAATGTCTTTTCAGATGACAGAAGGTTCAAGTTTGACTTGATCAGGGACTCATTCACTAGTAAAGGCGAATGGGTCCTAGCTAGGTATTTTTAAACTATTTTTAGATGATTTGCAAGGTTTCTATAATGTCTTTCAGATCCAAGTCTAAGGAAATGAGCTTCAGTTTTAGATTTTTTGGAAATGCAATGCAAAAATGCAATGAAAAGATGAAATGCAATTTTGTTTTGATTTTCAAAAGCAATTGTATGAGATCTAAATGAGATGCAAAATGACTTATTTTTTCTTTTGTATTTTTTAGATTTAAGAAGTGCAAAGCAATGCAAATCAAAACCCTATATGATATGCAATATTTTAGTGCAAAATAAGAAACCTTAAATAATATCTTAATTCAATACAAATGTAAATTCAAATGAATGCTATATCTTACCTAGGATGCAATGGAAGACTCCAAAAATCAGAAATTGCAATGTTGAATAAGTCAGGTCCACTAAAGAATGTATAGGGGAAAAATAGGGTCCACCAAAATGGATCAACAAAGTGATCGACCACTTATTTTTCAAGGACCTAAACACCTCAAATTATGCAAAATAAGATGCTAATAAAAACCATAAATGCAATCTCACTGGGTATGTGCAGGATCATGATGGGCCAAAAAGTGGCAATATGATGGGTATGTGGCTGACGACTATTTTTTTACCCAAAATTGATGAAAAAAAAAGGGTTTTTAAAGGAGATTCTTAGCTTTCCAGCAATATAAATTATACTTTATTTTAAATTTAATAACTTGTAATTATTATTCATTTTCTATTAAAATTACGACTAAAGTCTTAATTGATAGGTTGATTGAAAATCATCTATAGCTTTCAAACGGTATCACTTTTTTTGAATCCAAAACATGTGTCACATTCTATGCTTCACATAATATAGGATTAAAAAAATAAAAATTGAATTTCATGAAGTTTTGACCAAGTTAAGGTGGTCAGACATACAAGTTTTATATTTTTAAAAAGTTGTAATAAAAAAATCATAATTAATTATTTACTTGGAAAAAAATTACAAAAAAATATGCATCACATTGGGGAATGAGTCCTCTACTCATATCTAAAATATTATAAAAAATAATTATCATTTTATTGTGGTTAGGGTGGTCATACAGACACCTACTTATGTTTTCCCTGAAATTTAAGTACCACTACATTGAAATTTCAAATTTTGACTAAATAGATTTTCTTTTTTTAAAACATACCTAGTAGTTTAGAAACTACATTCAATTTTCTACAAATTCTATTCTTACACATTTTTGAAATAATATAGATAACTTATTCAAATTTTTACATCAAGTTGCCTAACTCTGATTTTTTTGAATTTTTTGCCACTTAAGGCCCTATTTTTTCCATGATGATCCTGCACATACCCCACTGTTATAGCAACTATGAGGGATGTTTTTAGAGCATAAAATGTTGTGTACCTAGCCAGAAAGTTGTTTTTGAGCTATGGAGGAATCATTCGCCTTCAATGGCGAATGGGTCCTTTTAGGGTTTTGGAAAACTAATTTCAAGATCTTGTAACTTGATTTTTTCACTCTTAAATTCTTAGTTATCAAGTTCTAGAAGCCTATAGTTAATTTTGTAGAGCTCTTTCTGTGATCATGCAATGTAGGTGAAAAATTCTACAACTTTGAAACTTTGACAATCTTGCTCAACATGATCTTCAACCTATAAATCTACAATCAAACACTCAAGGGTAGAAAAATTTATTGATGTGTTAGTGAATGGGGGTTTTCCTTAGTCAAACCCCTTGTAGGTAATTAAATCAAATGATGAAATGAATGAAATAAAGCATGAAATGTGAAATATGCAAATGATGTCACCTTAGATTTCATCTTGTGAAACAAATCTACATACTATCATGTAGTGGCCATGAAGCATGTAGATCTTGGATGTAAGATGATTCGTGTAAATGGATCCTCAATGCAACATTAAATTCTTAGCCCAACAACATGAATGCATGCATCAAACCATTGAAATGATGATATGATCTTGAATTTCTGTAATAAACACTTGAAGTCTGCCTTGAAATTCCCTATGAATGCTCTTGTAATGCTCTAATGCTTGATCACTTGAATTCTTAAAGGATTAGAATGAATTACTAGGAGAAACAATGTGAATTAACCCCTTATTTATACCAAATTAAGAGATTAACCCTGAAATTCAAAGAATTAAGGCTCACACCAGATCTAGAAAGAAAGATAATTAAATTCTTACCATAATGAAATTAAAAAATAGGGTTCTCATTAAGGGAGGACCCATTCACCACCAAAAGCGAATGGTTCCTGACTAAGTTTCCAAGACCAAGCTTCAAGGAGCTAAAAGAAGGCCAAAAACCCATTCTACATCAATTGAGAAAGGGGGCTCATGTTAAGAGAGGACCCATTCACCATCAAGGGTGAATGGGTCCTAGCTCAACTTACCAGGACCAATTTTTTCCAATGAAATAATTTGATATTTAATTTATGATTGTTGGGAAAGATCTTCGAGAGGTGTCAAAATTAAGGCCTAAAAGGGGTTAATAACTCCACTTAACCATAATAAATTAGGACCACCTAGATAAATGTGAAAGTGCCTTAAAACACTTTACAACACTTAAACAAGGTATACATTATGCATATTTTTATTTAGAAAGGGGCCCATTAGGCTTAATTAAGCAAATAAGTCCTAGAAAAGTGTGAAAGTGTGTTACAACACTATACAACACCCTTGCAAAGGACCAATTAAAGCACATCTTAGTTAAATAAAGGTCCTAGAGTAGTGTGAATGTGTACAAGAAATTACAAAACCACTCCAAGGAATCATTAATCCAGATTTAATATCAATTATCCAAACAAGAAAGGAGAAGGCTACTTTTTTTGTTACTACATATATAAAACAAAATAAATCTCATCGCTCTTCAAAGATATCAAAATGCATTATCATTACCCTATATAGTATTATTTTTATGGAGTTCCCATCTAATATAAATTATTTCTACTATAGGGATATGTATTCATGGTTGAGATTTAATTTCCCTTACGTTTCAAGCACACAAGTGGAATGTTACATGCATTAAATTAATACTTTTTAGCATAGTGTTACATTCTATTACTATTACTTTTCTCCCCTAAGATAGATTTTATTTATTGTTGTCTAGAAGGTGATTGTTGTAGGTTGTTTGATGATAACATCTAGAATTTTCCTTTAAATTTTATGATGATAATTTTTCTATATTTGTCTTTCTTATTTAATAATATGGGCTCTAGATATACTTGGTTTTATATTTTTGTGTGGATTTTATTTTTTCTCTTCTATAAAATTAGTTCTATCTCTCTCCCTCTCTCCCTATATCTCTTCTAATTCTATCTCTATCTCTCTATCACTTTGTCCACCCATATCTTTATTTATATATATCTCCCTCTTTATCTATCCCTCTCCCAATATCTCTCTCCTTATCCCTCTCTTTCCCTCTTTCTATATTTCTATTATTCTCTATCCTTCTCCCTCTATTTCTATGTCTCTCTCCCTTTATCTATCCCTCTCTCCTTCCACATCCCCACTTTATCTCTATCTCTTTATATCTCCATCATTTTATCTCTCTTTCTCTCTTTTTATATCTATATATCTCTATTTATCTCCCTCTCTTCTCTTTATCTATCTATATCTCTCCCTCTATCTCCCTCTATCTCCCTCTATCTACTCTACCTCTCTATCTCTTTCCTTGTATCTCTATTCCTCTCCCCCCCATCTCTCTCCCTCTCTATATATTTTAGAACTAAGCTCTCTAATTATACCTCTCTCCATTCCTACCTCTTTCGCCCCCAATCTCTCTATATCTTTGTATATCTCTTTCTATCTCTTACTCTTATCACTCTTTATATCACTTCCTCTCTATCTCTATAACTCTCCCAATAACTCTCTCCATATTTCTCTCTATATATTTATCCCTCTCTATCTCTCTCCCCTTCTACCTCTATCTCCCACTCTATCTCCATATATCTTCCTCTATCTCTCTATATCTCTCTCTATCTTTATCTTTGTCTCTCTATCCCTCTATTTCACCATCTCTCTATCTATTCCTCTCTGTCTCTATCTCTATTTGTCTCCATCTATGTATCCATCTCTATCTATATTTTCATCTCCCTCTCTATCTCGTTATCTCTATTTATGCCCGTCTACCTCCTTATCTATATTTATTCCTTCCTCTATATCTCTTTATCTCTCTCTCCTTCCCCCTCTCTCCTCCATCTATCTCTATATCTATCTCCATATCTCTCTATTTTTCTCTCCCCCTCTCTCTTCCTCTCTCATTATAACAAACCAACTAATTTTCTAAATGAAATGTAAGCCTTTATTTATGATAAATTTAATTGATACTAGTGTATTTCAATTACATATCCGCATAAGATATATAATACCTTCATTTATAATTTATTAATCATTTAAAATCCACTTTAGTTAAAATAATAATATGAGCAATTTTTTTTAGAAAGTATAACATCATTTCATTATGGAAAAAGCACATACCTTTTCATCAAACCATTGCTCTATTGTAATATGGAAGTAATAATACAATAAAATGTAAAATCAATATAGTTTCTATAATAAACCAATTCTTTGACATCTTAGTGACAAGAGGGAGAGCATCACTCAAGTTCTTTTCCTCCAACAATAGAATAGTGGTAGCCCACACACCTTCCATATAGAATTATTCCTATCCTTCATGAGAATAGAAGATCCATGGAAACTCCAAGATCACCATGTAATGTGAGAACTAGTGTTGTCTGCTAAATACAAATAATTTATCATGCAACTCTAAATAGTGATGGCACCTTCAAATTTTGTAATTTTGAAGTACCCATGTTGAAAATTTGCCTCTACACATTCAGAAGTGCACTTGAAAAATCTGTCGAAGTGACCTACTTTGGAGGGTCACAATTTGGAGCTAATTGATTTTTAGGCCAAACCCCTTGGTAGACATATTCATGTGACATATGTGAACATTCATGTTAGTTTTTAGCTTCCCCTAATCAGTTTTGACAATGTTTTGAAATGTGAAGTTGGAGGGTTCTGGCACTATTTTGCTATTTGCAAACTCTATCCTGTAAAGTGGACTCTTGTTTGAGTTGATATTTCACAACTGGTTGATCATCATGATGAACTGATTGATTCCTTGCATTCCTCCCACATTCATATGCTCCTTGGTCTGGTTCTAGAGTCACATGATAAGATTTGATATTTTTTCCAGGCCAAAAGCAAATGCAGTTTGTTCAATTTTTGCATTTGCATTTTTAGAATGTTTTCAAGGTGGTCAAATTTGACCCCTAATATCTTGTAAAGAATTATGATTCAAGGAAATCCATCTTGCTCACATACTCAGTGTACCCAAATGACCTAGTGTGTCCAGTGACAGTTCCCCAGGAGATGATTTTATATTTTTCAAAGAGGCAACTTGGTGAGCTTTAATTAGTTTTGAACAGGTGCAGTTGCAGAAAAGTTTGAGTAGGCCACTTTGACATTAAATATCTTTCACCTCGTGATCTTTTTTGCTAAGTCGTTTGTTGCATTGCATTATTAGTTCAAATGTCTTCATGCTTATAATATTTCATGGCTCTAGGAGGTCATTTGACTAGTTTCCTAGGGCAATTCCAAAGGCCACTTGACCTTTCACGCTCACTATTCAAATATGCCAGAAAACAAGTTTTAATGGCAACCCATTTTATCTTTCACTTTAGATGCATATGCAAGCAACCTTAGATCAATTCAAAGTGAAATTTGTTTCAAAACAATTTTTTTTTAGCTAGGCCCACATGGGGACCCGACATGCATCACACAGTTATAAAGTTGTAAGTGTGGCAATGTTGCCATATAAGAGTAGAAATTGATGATATAAGTTTGAGAACAAAGAGATCAAATCAATATTGACAGGAGTACCTTTGTACAACATTCATCAAACATCATGGAATCTATGATAGAGTATAAGGAGTTTTTGCCTTGCAGATGTTATTAGAAGCACAAATATGATCACTTAGAAGGGAATGATCTCATTTGAAGACCTTCAAAAATATTGAAAATGGTTGGGAGCATGGGGCTTCTGGTCTTAATTTATCACAAGAAGTGGCGTTCAATATATGTAACAAAATTATATCTCAAGGAGAATTTGACAATGCTCTAATATTTCAGAACTCACAAATAGCTTTCAAAATAAAATTGCAACTAATATATATGCTTGTTGCAGAGAGTTTTGTTGCACTCCTGTGTTGATGCATCACCTCTAGTTGTGATAGGAAATGAAGATTGTTATGGGACAGCCATTGTGTTTCATGAAAGGAATCCATTTAAGGACATATTTGTAGGATTCAATTCTACCCTAGTGATGTATGACTCAATTAAATGTCACAATTTGAGGGAAGGTAGTAAGTGGGAATGATATTACATTAGAGTTACCATGGGATAAAGTCAACACTATTTAATCTTGCTAGATTATTTGAACAACTCCATGGTACTGGAATCAAATCATTCTATATAGGCTAATTTGCTCAAGTTTCTTGATCATGAGAATACGTATCTACATTTTGCAGTCACAACTTAGACGTGGAGTGAGATCCAATTAAGCATAGAACCTTGGGATATTGCATAGAACATTCGGTGTTAAGATTATAGAAACTTTCATGAGAAATGGGCATTGTTTTGAGTTACTGTGGGGCTAATATGGTCAGGGTTTCCTCAGTATGAAAACACACACCAAGTCTTGCAAGTGTGGCTTAGGCTTCGAATGAGAGGTGATCAAATCCAGAATTGGGGGATGGCACTCATTGGAAGGGCATTGGAAATGAAAGCATTAAAACACACACAACCATTGGCTCGATGCAAATGAACCATGGAAACAACATAACGTAAATCAGGTGCAAAGAATTTTGTGTTGACATTTTACTTTGAATTGGAATTATTCTACAACTCTTTTCAAATGAGATGGAGGGGACTGATCACAGGAACGTGGGAACTCATTTGTAGAAGGCTCGATGAATGTATTATAATGTGATGACATAGAAAGCAGGTAATGTTTTTTGTTGTACGAGTAACTGCCATCATGCTAGCTAAACAAGGAAAATTTGATATGGCCATATTGATATTGCAGAAGGGATGGAAGGAAAGTCAATAGGGAACCATCGTGGGTTATAACAATCTTGAAGAAAGAGTTGAATATTTTGGACCGTTGGTGCCACGATTAACAAATATTGATGAATTATTAGAAAAGAATAAATGACAGATTCAACAGAAGTTGGATTGCTTTTTATTTCCTATAATAGGGGGAATGTAGCCATTTAGAGAAGCTAAGTTCCTAGTAATACTGAAAATGGGATCTGAAATCACTGGTGATAAATAAAAGGAAGCACATAGGTAATCAGAGAGAGATTCCATCAAGCTAGGGAAGTTCTTACACAAATACAAGAACCCAACGCAGGAAACATCTTTGTTTCAATGCCTGTTGAATAGGTGAGTTAGCTCATGTTTTCTTTGTGTGGGAGCAGTATTCACTGCAGTGAAAATGTATCAAAATTGTTTGAGGAAATTCTATTTCTGTATGGCTTCAATGGAGAAGATGGATTTGCAGATTGACTACTGTACACATTTGCTTGATGTTTCCATAGCCAATGAGGAGTTGCAGAACGAATTAAGGAAAACACTGGCTCAAAGTGAAGATGCAGGTCAGGAAACAAGTCTTGCCTGCTAGCCCATGAAAAGAAGGGCTTATGTCAGAAGAAAGTCATGGGGGCGTGGGGAATGAAATATTTGGTAATGATATTTTAAGTTTTAAAATATTTTCTTGAGTTGTTTGAAGGCTCCCCCGCCAGCCTAAATAAAATATTGTTGTTGTCATCAAATGGAGTGGGGGAACGGACATTGGCAGGAAAGACTTGGTGGTCACAAATGAATATTTTAAAGTTTTTAAAGTTTTAAATATGGTCCAATGCTTGAATTTTTAAAAAGCCTCTCACTATTTAAAAGGAAGATTTTTAAATATAGGTGAAAAGTGAAAAAAGCATGGGAAAGAGTTTGATGCCTGGTGAAAATAAATTAAATATTTTCACATTTAAAGCATGCCTTTAAATATAAAGTGATGCAAATCAAAGAGAGGCATGGGTAAGTTTTTTTTAAGTTATCTCATAAAAGATTAAAGTGGTCCAATACAAATTTTATGGAAAAGCTTCTAAATGTTGCTCACCAAATATTTTAAAGGCATAGGTGAAATATTTGTGTAGCCTAGGTGAAATATTTGTGTAGCCTTCATAATGTGAAAACAAAGACTTTGGTTGGGAAACATTTAAAAGGTGAAAACAAGTAAGAAATGAGTGAATCAAGTCCTCTACAACCCGATGGAGTAAATAAAAAGAAAAATGTTGCTGGGAAAAATAGAGAGGAGATTAAAAGTTTTTTCATGGAGAGCACATTTTTCATGCTACAGGGTGAAAAATGGAAGAGGAGGTGAAATATTTTGCAAGTAAAGATATTTTTCAACTGTAGAATAAAGAAGAATGATAACACTTCAAGGTGGGGAATCTTTTTCCATTGTAGGGTAGATGAATGCATGAAGCGTGAATCAAAGTACAAATTAGGGCTTCTCTTAAGGTGGTGGGCAATTATTCATCAATGAACCTGATTTTGCCAAGTGTCTTCTTCTGATGTGCATTTAGGGTTTCTTTCTCCTTAAGTGCAATTTTCTAATTCATTGTAAGGAGAGTTGTTCTAGAATTATTCACAGAGAACATTGTAAGACAGAGCATTTCAGAGTTAAGTCTTAGGGTCTGAGTTTATCAATATGTATGTAATTTTGATAGCAATACTAGCATAATATTACTGAATGGTGCAAATTCAAGGCCATTTTCTCTCCTATGTACTAGTTTTATAAGCTATGAATAACATAATCAAGAGTTATTTTATTTGTCTCCATTGAATTCTAGTGGATGTTTAGTTTTTTTCATGCTTATTGATTCAAAGAATTGATGTAAATGCTTGAGTGAGGCTACTGGTTTATGTTAAACTGAGTGCTAGGATTATGATAAGAAGTTATGGTTGAGATGTTATGTTGAAATACTATAATATAGTATCTTCAAAGATTAGGTGATGTTGTGTATTAAATTGTTATCATGTTGTACAGGTATTGAAGTTGACTCCATTCCAATGGATGAATCACTGATCTAAATGTGTTATTCATGTTACATTCTATTGGTTAATTCAACAGTTATCACAATTTTAAAACCATTTTTACTTATCAATCTCTATATGTTTTTATGTTAAGCTAAATTTATTATATCTCTCATGTTTAATGTGTACACTTCCATGAAGGTCATCCAAACCTTTAGGGTACTGTGTCTTTTAAACAATTGGAGGAGAAACGTATATTTACAATGTATTTGATACTTTGGCACACAAGTATCTATAAATATATTATTGGGATTACCCTCCTAGGTTTAATAGAGCCTGAAGTGTAGGGGAGAAAAGGTTACAAATCAAGCTCCCGTTCATTTTCCACTAACCTTGAAGATTCTTGACCATAAGGGTTGGCTACCATTTAGAGGATTTCAAGGTTCTACTAGAAAAAGAACCAACATATAGCTTCTAGATAAGTATGCCATCTCTAACTAATTGTAATAATATACATAATGTGCTGACAATGTAAGAAATAATATTGCATTACTTTGGCCAAAGATTTTAAATAATAAATATAGGCACATTGCAAAGATAATGTGTGTTGTATGTCCAAACACATCTTTCTTAAACTAATTATGGATAAATAGGTTTCATATGCTACAAATCACATACAACTATAATTAAGTTCAATTTATCTTCATGTAGAATTTCTATATCTATTTTGTATTTATAGCAATAGTACATTGTTACTATGTTTCAAAAACCCTCAACTTTTACAAGAATATGCTCAGACATAAACACTTGCATACTATGTATATACATATCATGCATACATACAAACATACATACATATAAATATGGATGTGTGTATGTATGTATCATATATATGTTTGTATGTATGTATTTATGTATCTATGTATATACGTACATAAATATGTATGTATGTATAAATCAATTCCCTATAAATCTACTAGAGAATAAATGAAAGTTACATATAGTCCAAGTTTGTGATAAAAAAATAGAATAGAACTCCCCACTCTTACCCTCTACCATCCACACTCCCGTCATTATCCTCTTTCTTTCTCTTTAAACAAACCTTCTCTCCACTTCTCTTAATTTGATCCCATAAAAAAAACAATTACTTTTAGTTAACTCCACTTTTCCTAGTTGTACTGCTTGGTAGTAATGTTCTCTTCAATGTGATGGCACTCCACATTGGAGATATAATAAATCTTTTTATATTCTTCCCTTTCTCAAGGAACTACCAATAAATGCATGACATTTTGTTGGTGTTTTTTCCAATAGTACCTTGAAGTTCTCTAAAGGGTATCCAACCCTTATGCTCATGAACCTTCAAAGCTAGTGGCCAACAAATGAGTGAAGGATTTTTAAACCTTCAATCCTACTCTTTAGATTCTATGAGACCTAGGAGGGTGTTCCTTATTGTGCTCAAGTGATGTCCACCTAATTGAGAACACATTTATACACAGATTGATTCCTATTAATTGCAAATAAAAGTAATTCACTAAAGATTTGGCAAAAATTTAAGTAAATTATTATCTATTTGCTAGAAATCAGGGAATACTTCAAACTCATACTTTATAATTGAATGATTTTTTAATGAATTGTGTTCTCATTTTAAATCCATAGCTAGGTGTATCACTAGTTCATTTACTTGCAAGATTTCCTAACAAATAGACTAGTGCTTCATCAATTGGGATAATGGAGTAAAATATGCAACAACCAGTAATATATCAACCATTTAATTTAGACATTGATGGACTATTGTGATACTACTTTGTAGTATTCAACTCATTGCATCTAGAACACTACTTCTTACCAAATCCTGTACTCATCACTCATAGACTTGTGACTTTATTTAAATATTTAACCAATTCTTTGAATTGAAGCTAAAATGAATCCACACATCCAATTAAAACAACTAGAGATGAACAAAATGATAATTGATCATTTTCATTTATAATCTATAAGGGAATTACATAGGAGAGTACATGCTCAAGAACTAAAATTTTCTTTTATATATGTGGCTTTTATAAAACTAATTTAAGATTCTTACATACATAATTACCTATAACCAAGACAATTTACTATTCTATTCATTAATATTTTCTACGATACATGCTCCTTTTTGAGCTTAGCTTTTCATATAGACAATTTTGAGACCTAAAATTCAAACCCTCTATAATGAGCCCTAAAATCCCTTTTATTGAACAAGGGAGCAACAAGCTTAAGACTCAATTATAATTACGTTTCATTTCATTTGGAGATTATTTGTACTAGAGTTTGAGCCATTCCCTAGTTAGTTACATGTAATCATTACATAATATGGAAGATTAAAGGACAAAACTCCACATCATTTGAATGAAGACCAACCCACCTTCCAAATGGCATAGTTTGTTACCGCAGTAGCATCAAATCACCTTGTCCTTGTTGAAAAAAGAATATTTTCCATTCATAGCTAGAGAAAAAAATTGTATACCACCCAGAAAAAGCATACCTTCCATCAAAGTTAGGAAGTTTGGCACTTCTCCAACACACCAGCCTAAAATATTTCCACATCAGCACTAAAAAAAAACCACAAACATGTTGAAGAGGATGATCTTGATGTGGTGGCTATGGTGTCATCAAAAATAAAAAAGGGGTAGAAACACTACTCTGAGTCGTCACCAATGCCTTGTTCATGATGAAATTGGAGGAGCCATTACCTCGTCCTTGTCATAATCTTTAGAAGGTTCCATGGAAAGGGGATAATGGACACACTCCAGATCATTATCACGTCCACCATTTGAAGAGCTATCAAAAACTTCAACGGGAGAATTATGTCTCCCTAGGTAAGCTTTATGATACTTGCTTCTTTTCTTTTCCTTCTTCTTAGACTCAACCAACTCCTTCCCCTTAAACTTGGCTAGTTCTTCTTAAACAATCCAGCTTCTCAAGTGGTAATTACTCCTTACACCATATTTCTTAAATTTCCTCTATGCCCTTCTACCCAAGAAAATTTAATCTTCTAGACCTTCGAACTAGCTTAATAGACTCACTTGACTTACTCATTTTCACAATAACCAAAACAAGAACAAGAAGATTCCTTATTTTCCAAAAAACCCTCACCACCCTAGGATTCTAAAACCCACAAACTCTTATAACCATAATTGAGAAGAGCAAGTACAAGTAGCTACTTACCCAGGAAAAGGTTTATTACGATACCTCTAAAATTCCTCGCCAACCTATTCTTGAACTTAACTTAATTTTCAATCTTTGAATGTAAACTCTGAATGAAAAATATGGCCATCAATCCTCATTATATTAAGTCATGCAAGCATGCCAACCATTAATACTCAAGAAAATCTTGTGCGAGCGAGCTAACAATAGGTTGCTTGATTTTTTTGAACCTTAGTCATTGATCACACATTAAGATAAATCAACAAATAGTTACAATAAAAAAAAACTAATTATGACAAAGCTTAAAAAATATGTGATTAATGCCTTTTCCTAATTAGAAAATCCCAAGTGGATAGACAAGACAATGGGGAGCGATCTTGATTCAATCTCATAATATCATCCTATACCCTACCTCACTTTATTTTCACCTTCCCACGTATACCAGTATCTAACAAATTTGATGGCTGAAGTCCCAAAAATGTGCCAAAATAATTTCTAATATGGTTTCATTTTTATCATAGTGCCATCTTAGCCAAATTTATCAGCATTCCATCTCCACTAGAGTCCATCAGAGCCTTTGAAATGTTCCACGTTGTAGTCACCCACTTGCCCACTGAGAAATAGGAGATGCAAGTGGGTCACTAACGAGATGGCAGGGAGTGGTCAGGACTGACCCACATCACCCATCATCAACCATTGATCTCCATCCATATAAAGAATACACCATCTCTAAAGCCTAGTGGGTCCCTCCATGAAGCAACAAGTGTCATCATGTCTGATAGCCTATGATATTTTATAAGTATTAAATAAAATCCGACAGGGTGGCGAGGAGTGGTTAGGATTGACCCACATCACCCAACAACCACAATAGATTTCCTTTAGATACCAATTATAGATCATAAGAAGATATTGGGTCCACCACATAAAAGTAACACATGTCTAGTGCCCACTAGCCCATGTGATTAATTATCCTCAATTTGCAAAATGAATGGGCAAGCGGGGAATGATCTAGATGAAGATGCATGTCGAAACACCTATCGTTGATCTTTCTCCAAGCTCTTCCTACTGAACCTATGGAAGCACTGGTCCCACTATTTGACATGACACATGGCAACCACCCACTAGCCCATTCGAATATTTTAATAAACAATAAAACAGAGTGGGCACACAAGGAACGATCAAGATTCTCCTACAATGATCGAATGGTCATCTCAAACTAAAATCTACACATGCCACAAATGTTAACTTTAAAAGGGGTCCATTACTAGGCTGATGAGAATTTGAACCTTAGCCATGAAAACTTAAGACTTAAGGCATTAAAAATGAAATTCAAGCCCAACTATAGGAAAATTTAAGTGCTGAAAAGGGAATTTGGTGACCAACAAACCTAAACCCAGGGGGTCAATGAAAATAATGATTCTAATGGCATAAGAGGTGACTTTAACAACCAAAAACATAGAGCATTAGGTCAATGCAAAAATAGAAGGCCCAAGGGTTTTTAGACTCATAGGTCAATTTTGTGTTGAGATTATGGATGCAAAGGGTCCTTGAAGCTTCAGTCTTCAATGGAGGACCTTTGAGCCAGGAAAGATAATCAACCACACAGAAAGTGTTGCAACTAGGCATGCATAATAGAGATTCTATATTGATCTACATTATGAAATTGGATGATTACAAATGTACAAATGCCCTGAATATATAGGCATGAAAGAAAACCTAAGATGCATTAGATGTTGCCAAGTGTTATAATCTAACAACATGTGACAACATGTGAACCCTATCTAGATGATTATTAAATGTTGAGATATGTTCTAGAAGGACAACTCATCTTCTAGAAGGAATCTTATCCCTACAAACAAGGAAGGGAATAATATCCCATTTATTAAATGATTTATTAAAAATGCAACTTAGGACTAAATGAAATATGACCTAAGTTAACTTATGCTAGTGTAATAATTAATTTAATTACACTAACATTTTGAAGGGATTCGGAAACATAAACCCTAAAACAATGATGAGGACCATAACCCTAAGCCTAAAATGAGAGTCCAAGCCAAATACCACAAGTTTAAAAATGAAACCAAGGAAATTTTGTGAGGGGTTCCATCAGTGGCTCCTATTGGGGACATATGCCTCTCGTAGGCATGGTGAGATCCCAGAATCTTAGGTGAAGTAGACCAAGCAAGAAGACAAAACCAAAAGAACCAACATATGTATAGTTTTTACATAAGCCACAAAAACCTAAACTAGGAGATCCAATCTCCATATTGTCTGAAGCCTTCCCTTGAGGCACAAGTTTTCAATATGCACCCTACAATTTTACTCAGCTTCAACTTTACTTGGCAGCTCTAGGCAACTAAAATTAGGATTGATACTTACCCCTATAAAAAACAAATCTATTGAAGGAATTGATTTCCCTTAACCCACATTTACCTTTTCCATACCACTACAATGAGTATAGCCTTCTTCTTACAAGCAGAAAAATGTGGTTACCACTAAAATATCCCTAATTACAAACATTTCCATTAACATCTTCCACAAATTTTTTGAGCATACCATTGCTAGCGTAATCTTTGTCATTTTGTATTGTATAATGAGGCATAAACTAAAAATTATCGTCATCACATGACACATGTGTTATATTCATCACATGAAACATATTCATATTGAAAATAACATTCCATTCTTCATATCATTGTCATGCTCCACCAAATTACCTTCCAACTAAACTAGAAACTAAAATTATTCATACTCCTCCATGTCACTGGCATCATGATGCTCAACCTTTTCTACAACATTCATACCAAATATAAAACATTCATAGGCAATTCCCTCAGGGAGCTCATCAATGTATTGCTCTATTTTCTCAAGGCCACATTCTAACCCTGTATCAGTTGCATCATGTCAAATTTTTCAACAAAGAGTGGATTATCTCTACACCAATAATGATCACCATTTCTATCAACTGATAAAGATGGAGGCTCATCAAATAAAGGATTTTCTATTACATTCATTGTGGTCATAAAATACTCTACCTCCTTATCATGAAGGTCCAAATCTTCCATATCATTATTGTATTCAAAATCATTACAATCACTAGAAGAGAATACAAATAGATTTTCAATTTCATTCGCATCATCAATGGTTAATATCTCCGACTCATATTATGAAAAATCTTCATAGGAAGAAAATTGTTCCTTCTCAAACAAACATGCACTCCCATCATTATCAACATATTTCTTATTTGTAGAAAAAGATTCTATTTCTCCTTTATGAGGATAATCATGACTAACATAGGAATGATCGTACTCAATACCATCATTATTATTACAGCAAGGGGACTCATCAGCACTAAAACTATGTCTAGAATTTTCAAAATAAATGCTCAGTATTATGTCTTCAATAGGAGCATAGGTAGTGGACTCCATTCTTCCTCATGTGATACCTCACTACTTGACACATATGGGGCAACAACATTATTATCATTGCAAATTGAAAACATAATAGCCTTTTGATGATCATCTCTATTTTTTTCAAAACAAGAAATGCATTCACACACTTGGTCAAGCCTAACAGGCTTCAACTTCTTTAGCAGAGCACTCAAGCCAAGTTCACAAGATTCATAAAATAAATCAATGCATATTACTGAATTTTCATGTTTGTAACATTCAGGAATTATAGATAGAGTATCTATAAATATTGCATAATGATCATATGATTATTCTTCTTCATGTGTCTTTATGCAAGAGAGGGCTTGAACAGAGACCACAGGATCACAAATGCATGCAAATTCTTGACAATTTGTTTGGGGCTCTATGTGATCAACATTATGGAATGATGTGTAAGCTAAAACAATAGGGGTGTAAGTGCTCTAACATTAATTTTTAGTTTTTGACTTACAAATTTCCTCAATATTTGGTGTCTCAGGGCAACAAACACTTGTTGACAAATGACTCCTTTGCATTCCATATTTTTGGTTGTTTTTAATGTTCATGGCTATCCCATAAGCCTAATGTAGGGTTTTAGGATCCTTATCTCTCAACAAATAGCTCATCTCATTATCAAAAGATCCCAATTAAACAACCAAACGCACAACATCACTTAGTCTCAAAACCTCAGGAATATCCCTCAATGTTTTAGCAAATCTCTAGTTAAATGTTGGAACTAGCTTGTCCTTTTCTTTCTCAATGCTCATAAATTTATTGAGCAAAGAACTAGAATTGATTCTTTCACCAAATTTCTCCATGAACACTACTTTGAACTCACTCCAAGAATGGATAAAGCATGCTGGTAAATCAAAGAAAAAATCTCTTGAATGTCCTTTCAAAAATTGAACAAACAACCTCCTGATTACATCCTTGGGGTCAACTTCGTAATCATCCATTAGATTATTGAGTTATTGTAGACGCTTATTAGCTTACTCACTCTTTGTAACCCTATTTTTTTGTATTTTATCTCTGATGTTAGGTGGAATGACATTTGGGTAACCATTAACTCCATCGAAATTGATGGCTCTATTCCTTTTAGTGCTAAAACTTCTTTTAAAACCCAGCTGAGCTGTTGATCACAAACCATGGTTGCACTATGAACCACACAAGGATGCATATATTGATGATAGATTTTCTTACACCTCTACAAGCCTTTTCATATCAACATTGTAGTTACATAGGGTACTTCAAACTTCTTTTACAACTTAATCTTAAGCTTTTATAATGAAAATTTCTATCTCAACTTGCTTAAGACCCTCTAGATGAGTTTCTTCAAAGATATTTCATAGTTCATTTCATAATAGATATTGCAATCTAGTAATACAGAAGGATGCAGAACAATCACTACTATTCCCTTTCTTAGTGCTTAGATTCACTCAATAAGGAAACGAAAAATTTCATGAATTTCAAATATGGTTTTCGTATATAGATGTATCCTTCTTGAGAACCAAAATGAAAAATACCTAGACATGTTACAACTGCTATAGATTTTTCTTCCTAATTAGAAATATTTGTAGATCTGATATTTTCTTCAAATCTTTATCAGGTTCTTGAGACAGAGTTGCTACCTCTCTTCACAAAGGATTGAATTTCAAGTAGTATGAAGCTCCTTCAAGGATGAATTTTGTTCTGGGTCTTCTCCAACAACAAATTCATAGATAAATTCTTTGAAATTGCTACATCAAAACCAAATCTAGGTCCAAGAACTTTCAATATCTGAACAATACATTTAGATTCGCCGAACAATTGACTCTTTGGTTTTGAAACTTTATTGACTCTTAAGGCTAGATAATCTTCTATCAGAATTTTCTCAAGTCTTTCCCCAACGGAGTCACCAATCTGTTGGTATTTTTTCCAACAAATCCTTGAAGTTCTCTAAAGGGTAGCCAACCCTTATGCTTAATAACCTTCAAAGATAGTGACCAACAAATGAGTAAAGGATTCTGATACCTTCACTCCTACTCTTTAGGTTTTGTGAGACCTAGGAGGGTGTTCCTTATTGTGCTCAAGTGATGTTTGTCTAGTTGAGAACACATGTATACATAGATTGATTCCTATTAATTGCAAAAACATAATTCACTAAATATTTTTTAGACCTTTGAGTAAACTATTATCTATTTGCTAGAAATCAGGGAATACTTCAAACTCATACTTTGGTATGTGCAGGATCATCATGGAAAAAATAGGCCCTTAAGTGGCAAAAAATTCAAAAAAATCAGAGTTAGGAAACTTGACGTAAAAATTTGAATAAGTTATCTATATTATTTCAAAAATATGTAAGAATAGAATCTATAAAAAATAGAATGTAGTTTCTAAACTACTAGGTTTGTTTAAAAAAAAAAATCTATTTGGTGAAAATTTGAAATTTCAATGTAGTGGTCCTTAAAATTTAGGGAAAAAATAAGAACTAGGTGTTTGTCTGACCACCTTAACCACAATAAAATGATAGTATTTTTTTATAATATTTTAGATATAAGTAGAAGACTCATGCCCCAATGTGATGCATATATTTTTTATAATTTTTTTCCAAGTAAATAATTATGAATTTTTATTACAAAATTTTAAAAAGTATAAAACTCGTATGTCTGACCACCTTAACTTGGTCAAAACTTCATGAAATTCAATTTTTTTTTTAATCCTATAGTACGTGAAGCATAGAATGTGATGCATGTTTTGGATTCAAAAAATGTGATACCATTTGAAAGCTATATATGTTTTTCAATCAGCCTATCAATTAGGACTTTAGTCGTAATTTGAATAGAAAATGAATAATAATTACTTATTAAATTCAAAGTAAAGCATAATTTATATTGGTGGAAAGCTGAGAATATCTTTTAAAAACCCTTTTTGTTTCATCAATTTTGGGTAAAAAAATAGTCATCAGCCACATACCCATTATATTGCCACTTTTTGGTCCATCATAATCCTGCACATCACCACTTCATAATTGAAATATTTTTTAATGAATTTTGTTCTCATTTTAAATCCATATCTAGGCATATCACTAGTTCATTTACTTACAAGATTTCCTAAAAAATAGACTAGTGCTTCATCAATTGGGATAATGGATTCAAATATGTAACAACGAGTAATATATCAGTCATTTAATTCAGACATTGATGGACTATTGTCATACTATTTTGTACTCAATCTAGAACACTACTTCTTACAAAATCATGTACTCATCACTCATAGACTTGTGACTTTATTTAAGTATTTAACCAATTCTTTGAATTGAAGCCAAAACAAATCCACAAATGCAATTAAAACAATAGGAGATGAACAAATAGATCATTGATCATTTTCCTTTATAATCTACAAGGGAATTACATAGGAGAGTACATGCTTGAGAACTAAAATTTTCTTTTATATCTATGGCTTCTATAAAACTAATTTAAGATTCTTACATACATGACCTATAACCAAGACAATTTATTATTTTATTCATTGATATTTTTTATAGTATGCTCCTTTTTGATCTTAGCTTTTCACCTAGACCATTTTGAGACCTTAAATTTGAACCCTCTATAATGATCCCCGAAATCCCTTCTATAGAATAAGGGAGCAACAAGCATTAGGCTCAATTACAGTTACATTTCATTTCATTTGAAAATTATTTGCACCAGAGTTTGAGATGTTCCCTAGTTAGTTACATGTAATCATTGCAAAGTATGGAAGAGTAAAAGACAAAATCCACATCATTTGAATGAAGACTAGCCGACCTTCCAAAAGGAATAGTTTGTTACTATAGTAGCATTGAATCACCTTGTCCTTTTTGACCAAAGAAGATTCTCCATTCATAGCCAGAGAAAAAAATTATATAGCACCCAAAAAAATAATACCTATCGTCAAAGTTAGGAAGTCTAGCACTTCTCCAATGCACCAGCTCGAAAGATTTCCACATCAGCACTAAAACCAAAAAACCACAAACATGCTAAAGAGGATGATCCTGATGTGGTGGCTATGGTGTCATCAAAAATAAAAAAGGGGTGGAAATGCTACTTCGAGTCATCAGTATGCTCTCCAATGCCTTGTTTGTGATGAAATTGAAGGAACCATTACCGCTTCCTTGTCAGAATATTTAGAAGGCACCAGGGAAAGGGGATAATGGCCACACTCCAGATCAATGTCACCTCCACCATCTGAAGGGCTATTATAAACCTTAATGGGAAGATTATGTCTCCCTAGGTAAGTTGTACAATACAAGTGCATCATTTCTTTTCCTTCCTTTTAGACTCAACCATCTCCTTCCCCTTAAACTTGACCAGTTCTTTTGAAACGGTCCAACTTCTCAGGTGGTAATTACTCCTTACACCATACTTCTTAAATTTCCTATGTGTCCTTCTACCCTTTGGTGTTTTAGGAACTCCCTGTGTTTCAACTTCATCTTTAGGAGCATTGTCCTTGGATTGAAGAAAATTTAGTCTCTTGGACCTTCAGACTAGCTTAATAGACTCGCTTGACTTAGTCATTTTATCAATAACTAGAACAAGAACAAGAAGATTCCTAATTTTCAAAAAAAACCCTCACCACCCCAAGATTCTAAAACCCACAAACTGTTATAACCATAATTGAAAAGAGAAAGTACAAGTAGCTACTTACCTAGGAAAAGGTTTATCACAATACCTCTATAATGCCTCACCAACTTGTTCTCAAACTTAACTTAATTTTCAATCTCTGAATGCAAACTTTGAATGAAAAATATGGTCATCGATCTTCATTATATTGAGTCATGCAAGTGTGCAAATCATTAATACTCAAGAAAAGCTTGTGCAAGGGAGCTGACAATAGGTTGCTTGATTTTTTTTTAACCTCATTCATTGATCACACATTAAGATAAATCAACAAATAGTTAAAATTATAAAAACTAATTATGACAAAGCTTAAAACATATGTGATTAATGCCTTTTCCTAATAAAAAAATCCTAGGTTGATAGACACCTACTCCTTCAACACATTTAATCATATACTTAGTATTAAATAAAGCTTGTCGTGTCACATTTACCCACTTGCCTATGGGAATTAATACACTTGCACCTCATCACAGCAGGACAATGGGGAGTGATCTTGATTCAATCTTAGAATATTGGCTCGTACCGTGCCTCACTTTATTTTCACCTTCCCACGTATACTAGCATCTAACAAATTTGATGGTCAAAATCCCAAACATGTGGAAAAAGAATAAGTTCTAATATGGCATTGTTTTTATCATAGTGCCATATTGTCCAAATTTAATAGCATTCCATCTCCACTAGAGTCCATTGGGGCCTTTGAAATGTTCCATGTGGTAGGCACCCACTTGCCCATTGAGAAATAGGAGATGCAAGTGGGCCACTAATGAGATGGTGGGAAGCGGTCAGGATTGACCCACATCACTTGTCATCAATCATTGATCTTCGTCCTTATAAAGCATATGCCATATCCAAAGCCTCACAGGTCCCTCCATGAAGAAATAGGTGTCATCATGCCTGCTAGCTTGTGATATTTTATAAGTATCAAATAAAATCCACTCAGGTGGTGGGGAGTAGTCAAAATTGACCCACATCACCCAACAACCACCATAAATTTCCTTTAGATACTATTTTCCAACCACAAGAAGATATCAAGCCCACTACATAAAAGTAACATGTGTCCAGTGCTCACTTGGCCATGTGACTAATTATCCTTAATGCAAAGAACAGCTAGGCATGCGAGGAATGACCCAGATGAAGATGCATGTTGAAAAATCTATCGTTGATCTTTCCCCAAGCTCCACCTACTAACCCTATGGAAGCAATGGTCCAACTGTTTGACATGACACATGGCAACTGCCTGCCATTCCATTCAAATATTTTAATAAACAATAAAATAGAGTGGGTGCACAGGGAACAATCAAGATTCTCCTATGATGATCGAATGGTCATCTCAAAACTAAAATCTGCACATGCCGCAAATGTTAACTTTAAAAGGGGGCCATTACTAGGCCAATGCCAATGGGAATTTGACCCTTAGGCATGAAAACTTAAAACTTAAGGCGTTAAAATGAAATTAAAACCTAACTATAGGAAAATTTAAGCACTAGAAAGGCATTTGGTGATTGACAAACCTAAACCTAGGGGCCTAGTGAAAGTAATGATTTTAATGGCAATAGAGGTGACTTTAACAATCGGAAACCTGGAGCATCAGGTCAATGCAAAAGTAGAATGCCCAAGGGTTTTTAGACTTGTAGGTCAATTTTGAAGGGTTTAGGCAACACAAACCCTAAAAAAATGATGATGACCTTAACCCTAAGCCTAAACGAGGGTCCAAGCCAAATATTGCAAGTTTAAAAATGGAACCAAAGATATGTTTTGAGGGGTTCCATCACATTCCATGTTGATATATATATATATATACACTTGCATTTATTATGTATAAATTTACACATATCATGTATAAATATAATAATAATAATAATAATAACAATAAATATATATATCCTTAGTAATTATCTTATATAAAGTTACATGTATTCTCAACCATATTAATTACAACTGTGTATATGAATATAATTGTTTTCTGCATCATATACTTATACAAACATATAGATCTAAATTAGGAAAAGATATTTTCTCATCAAATAAAATTTGATAAGAAAAAATCAACTTGCCAAATAATGATTATGTTAAAATTTGTAAACAATACTATGACAAGCAAACATATTTTATAGATCATTTTTATGATAATGCATCTCACACAAAAGAAAAAGCAAAAACACAATAATTAATTAGTGTGCATGAGTGGATTTTGAAACTTATGGTTCCATTGGATTTTATTCTTGATCTACTTCCCTCTCTCTAATGATTCTTTCCCTCCTTATTTTGGAAGGGGAAAACTTTATTCTACATCTGCCTCATCATGCTAGCTAGATAGTTAGGCCAAAAAATCATATCATTAAAACATATTATAAAACTTTATTATTGTAAACACAATCAAGACTTGTAGTGAATTTTGGGAAAGTTCTATATACCTACCTTTGACGACTCTAACAAATATAACTTGTTCATGGGTCTAAAAATTAGACACATATTCCTCAGTAAACCCCATGTTTGAGAATGATGCAATAAAATATGCAAGACATCTAGAAAGGGATTCTCATGAGTGATGGTACTATTGGATGGTTACACAGGGGTATATTCTTATTGAATAATATGCATATTTGAACCAAAGACTTATTGAAAATATTGATAAGAGGAATCTAAAACTACATTTTAGGGAGCTAGCTTAGTTGAAGTAGTATAGCACAACTAATAGTTATGTACCCAAATTTAAGAGACTTTTGGCTGTGGTTCTGAATGTATCAAAGTAGAGACTTATTTTCCTTTCATTAAGGGTTTGACTAAAGAAATTGTAGGTGGGGTGTAGTAATTATTGAGTGTAATGTTAGGAAACCATAGGGTGAAAAATGATTTCTCTGTAGTGAGAATTGGAGGGATAGATGTAGTTTTTGGAGTGTAGCGATTGCACTCTCTTGGGAAGTATTATAAAAAATTTTAGACTTTGGAATTGCAATTAAAAGAAGGAGAAATATAGGTTTGGTGAGGTTTCATGGGAAACCCAATATTTTATTTCTACAAAAATCTCTTCAAAGGATGAGAGATTTGTTAAATGAACAAGACAATTGAGAGGGGCATGAATCGGTTGTACTGAATTAAAACATCAAACCCTCAATAGTAATCAAATCCACATGCATTCAATAAAACCTTAATCTGTTGTAATGTTTAAACATGAGAATAAAATAACAAAAACTGAAACAACTAGCACCATACACAAGAGAACACAAGTTTTACATGGAAACCCCAATGAGGGAAAACCCATGCCAGGGATTAGCTCACAATATAAGTAATTGCAAAAATTGGTACAAAGGGTCACTGCTAGAATAAGATGCACTATCTACAAAGGCTCACAACCAAGGCTCACTCCACATAAAGAAAAGAAGACAGAAGATAAATGTTGCATAGAGAACAAATTCTCAATGCAACAAAGAATCCACCACAATATCTCCAACACCTTTGTAGTCTTGTTTGAATGACTACAGACACCTTCAACTCACTACATTTAGAAGTCCAACACTTTGAAGTTCACACTACTCTTCTCAAACTCATACTCTACTCTTTGGAAATTTGCATCACTTACATCACATACACTTCTATCCTTTCTATCTTGTCAACCCTCAACATCTCAACTCATACTTATACATTCCTTAACCTTGAAAACCTTCTTTAAGGTTGGCTATACATGCTTCACACTTTGTAATTTCAAATTAGGTCTGCACTAAACATTCCTATGGTGGATAGGAATTGAAACAATGAAAAATATATGTGTCTAATGTAAAAATTATATTGATGGACAATGGACCTATTTTCCTTGTTTCATTCAAAATGTAAGCTACAATATGCAAATAGAGAATAGTAATCAAATCTTATTAAAATAGTAATCAAAAGGAAGATTTGGAAAGGGAAAAATAATGTGTACTTTACACCAAAAGTCACCTTTTGAAGCTCACTAAGGATTCATTCACCCTATGGCGAATTGGTCCTAGCTAGGGTTTCTAGAAAATACTTTCTGGGTTATGCTCTACTCAGCCTACACTCGTAGATTCCAAGTGTTTACTGTCAAAAAATTGGAAACAAAACTTGTAGAAAAGTTTTCATGATTTGACAACTTTGCTTACAACTTTGATAACTTTGCAATTTTCTTCAATTTTTCTCTTCAAATGATCTTCAACCTAAAACATACAGTCACACATCAAAGAGAGAAAATGGTGTTTGTTAGGGAATGGGGGTTTTCCTTGGTCAAATGGGCTATTTTGGTAATTAAACCTCGAAATTAAATGAAAAAGCATTAAGGAATGATGAATGAACAAATCAATGTAATAACTCACCAAACCTTAGTTGAAGCCTTGGAGTAAAAATCTACAAACTAACATGAAGAGGCCTCAATGAATGTAGATATTGATCATGAAACTTGAATAGAGATAATGCCTTGAATATGCTTGAATTGATCTTGAAAACTACATCAACATATTATATCAAACAACATACATGATGCAAAAAAATATTTGACATGATGAAAGGAATCTTGATTGATGCAATAATATTTTATAAATCTACCCTTGAATGCCTTGAAATTTCTCTTGAATGCACTTGATCTCATAAACTTTTCTCTAGGATTTGAACACTTAAAAATCTAGGTGAAACTAAGTGAAATGGCCTTGTATTTATGTACATATCTTAACATTAATTCTTGAAATTCAAATATGACAAGCCAACATTGAGTTGTAGATTTGAAATCATTAAAATACTGCTAAACACATATTTTAAAGGGGGGTCCTATGTCTAAGTGAGGACCCATTTTCCATAGGGTGAATGGGTCCTAGGCCACTTACCTAGGACACACATTGGTCAATGTTAAACATTATGTAAAAATAGGGTCATAGGTCTAAGTGAGGAACCATTTTCCCTATGGAAAATGGGTCCTAGGTCACTTACCTAGGACACACATCTTCCAAAGCTAAGTGTTGTGAAATGGAATTTATGAATATCAGGTTTTTATCCCTTGGAATTTGCATTTAATTAGGCTTGGATTTGAATTAAAGGGGCCAATTTAGTAAAATTAACCTCAATCAATCAATAAAGCCCTAGATTAAAGTGAAAGTGTAAAGGTACACCTTACAACATAAAAACAAGGCACAATTAAGTCCATTTAATTAAAAAGGGGCCCTAAACTTAATGTGAATATGCAAAATATATTACAACACTAAATCAAGGCCTAATTAAGCTCATTTTATTATTAATTGTCTCCAAATTAAGTGTGAAAAAGGGATACTTTTTCTTACACTACAAGAATGAAAAGTGGACCAAAACAAAAATTAACTAGGATCCAAATTAACTCTCACATGCCACACTACACCTTCATTAGTATCCAAAGCTCTTCAAATGTAGTGTAAATAGTCAGTTGGTCATTACGGATACAAACACATTAAAATTTGAATTACACACTTCCTTTGAACAATCTGAAACTTCTGAAAAACAAGCTTCACCTGATCACGATCCAAGAACATCCTAGAAACCAATAAAATCCTTCACAAAAAATCTCACCTAAAGATTATAAACATTCCATTTATCTAGGAAACACTACCAGACACTGCAATACTCTATAACTCAAAACACCTTCTTTTGATACCTCAAAAAATGAATCCTCTTGACACAAGAAAGATAAAAACATCATCAACTCTCTTTCAAAACCGTAAGTCTTGAAAAACAACTATGGAGAAATGTGGAGCAAATACATTTCTCCTAGACACCTTTGTAAGAGACACTAGTACAAAATCAGTTCACATGGTAGTGAACATAACTTCCTCTGACCATTGATCTAGAAGCCAAAATTTTGAGTATAGAAACTTTGAACATCTCTAAAATCATATCCAAACCAAAAAAATAGATCTTCAACCTATAATAAATGTGAAACAAAACCAAAATATCTCTTCAAACTAGAACACCTTTGCAATAGCTTGTTTCCTTATTTTATCAATTTTCTCAGTATCCTTGACATCTGAACCATAAATAAAAGCTTATCAAAGCAACACCAGAGGTTGACATCAACAACTTAATTAATGACAACATAATGCAAATAATCAAAGCAACAAATTCTATTCTCAATTTCTGCACTACTATCATCAATGACAACATAGGCTTGTTGACATCAATGACAACACCTTCATACTTGAAACAATCTCCCCTTTTTCATTGATGACAACACAAGATGTGAAAAACCATCTGTAGACATGCAAAATTAACATTCTACATTCGATTAGGTTAATTCATTAACTAAACTGGATTTCACATTAGGTCCATTCATCAATTAATTAGCTTCACTTCCATCCATTCATTAGGCAATCTCATCTCCTAAGGTCATTTATTTAAAATCAAATAAACATTATCATCAACCTTTTAATAAATCAAACATCCATTTAAATCAAATCCTAAATCATATTCCATCATTTTCTAATTTAAATAAATCAAATATCAAAGTCCTAAAAGTCAAACTAACCTAATCATCATTAATTTAATCTAACCATGATTAAATGCTAATTTCATCCCACTTGCATTCTCTAGATTATGCCACTTGCACAAATAAATCCATTTATTGATTTATTAAAACCCTCATTTTCACTCAACATAGCATTTATGGGGAATATTCCCTCAAATTTGAAAAACATGACAAGTTGATTTGTCCCTCCAACATTGCATTTATTGCTCTTTTTCTTGTCCCCTCTCTAAATTTATTGCCAAATTTGAATTCAAATTCTCCCTCTCATGGGCACACTTCCCAAATCTTGCACATCCATTGGCCTATCACCACTTGACAAGTGTCCTCTTCTCATTGGTGGATCTTTAGTCCCACATTCACCCTCTTGGCCAATCTCTCATCAAGAAAATCTATAAAAGAAGGCCTTAATCCTCATTCATCCATCCACAACTTTTATGCAAGGTTACTCTCTTGATTTGAGAACTCATCTTGCTCATCATCTCCATTGTATTTGCATTTCATCATTTTGGCTTCTTAGCAAGGGTTGGGAAAGGGTCACTAGCACATGTGACACCAATCCAATATGGAATAGGTGATTATCCTGCTTTTGAAATGTCTTCTTGATGTTGTTTTTGTTACTTGTGGCATTTCTTTAGCATAGATACTTTATTTCATAGAGGTATTTGCAGATTTGTATGTTTAGACTAACCCTTCTAATGAGTATTTGAGGTTGGTTTTACTTGCAGATTTAGGGTACTTCACCATCAAAAACATAATAGCTCTAATCATACTCATTTCATTTTCACATGACTCTCTCTCCCTCTTTGACATCAATGGCATAGGATAAGGTATTTTGCATTGTTCTCCCCATTTTACATAGAGCCAAGATACTTGCAACTATTCTAAATACACCCCTTAGGAGTACACACCAATCATCTCAGCAACCTCTGCACCATGAAAACATAAATTTCGTACTACAACAATGTTACTACCTACTCCCCTTGAGAGGTAGCCACCAACAACAGTCTAGACAAATTGAATCCATAGATCCATTAGACTAATGCATCTCCATATGCATCTAGTTCAAAGGAGGAGGGTTAATAACCACAAAATTTTCCCTGAGATACTCAAAAGTATCTTCAGGAAGATCCTTAGTGAATATGTTAGCAATTTGATCCTTTGTAGGCACCTATTCAAGCTTCACTTCATTCTCTATAACTTTCTCTCTCAAAAAGTTATATCTAATTGATATATGCTTTGTCCTTGAATGCATCACTGGATTCTTTGAAATGTTGATTGCACTTGTATTATCACATAAGATAGAGATAGGATTATCATACATTACCCTAATATCCTTCAATGTCTATCCCATACACAATGCTTGTGTGCAACAAGATGTCGTAGCAATATACTCAACCTCTGCAGTAGATAAAGAAATTGATTCTTGCTTCTTACTTAGCCATGCCACCAATCTACATTCAACAAAGAATACACCACCACTTGTAGTTTTCCTATCAACACATCTAGCCCAATCTGTATATGTGTATGTACTTAATGTGAAATTATTGTCTTTAGGATACCATAAGCCATAATACAAAGTGCCTTTCAAATACCTGAATATCCTTTTTACTATAGGGTATGTGCAAGATCATCATGGAAAAAATAGGCCCTCAAGTGGCAAAAAATTCAAAAAAATTAAAGTTAGGCAACTTGACGATTTTTTTTGAATAAGTTATCTATATTATTTCAGAAATATGTAAGAATAGAATCTGTAGCAATTTGAATGTAGTTTCTAAACTACTAGGTTGTTTAAAATAAAAAAATCTATTTGGTGAAAATTGAAAATTTCAATGCAGTAGTACTTAAATTTCAGGGAAAAAATAAGAAGTAGGTGTCTATCTAACCACCCTAACCACAATAAAATTATAATATATTTTTATAATATTTTAGATATAAGTAGAGGACTCATGTCCCAATGTGATGCATATTTTTTTGTAATTTTTTTCCAAGTAAATAATTAATTATGAATTTTTCATTACAACTTTTTAAAAACATAAAAACTCGAGTGTTTAACCACCTTAACTTTGTCAAAACTTCATGAAATTCAACTTTTCTATTTTTAATCCTATAGTATGCAAAGCATAGAATGTGACGCATGTTTTGGATTCAAAAAATGTGATACCATTTGAAAGTCATAGATGTTTTTCAATCAACCTATCAATCAAGACTTTATTTGTATTTTGAATAGAAAATAAATAATAATTACTTATTAAATTCAAAGTAAAGCATAATTTATATTGGTGGAAATTTGAGAATCTCCTTGAAAAACCCTTTTCATTTCATCAATTTTGGGTAAAAAAAAGTCGTCAGCCACATACCCATCATATTGCCACTTTTTGGTCCATCATGATCTTGCACATACCCTATAGCAACATGTGACTCTTTAGGATCTTCTTGAAATCTAGCCACAAGATAAATTGCATGCATGATATCTAACCTAGTAGTGCAATTAGACATAATAGTCCATTAACCATAGATTTGTACTTGCTTTGATCATCTTTAGGTGATTCATCATCCATGCTCACTTTGCAACCATTAACTATAGGAGAACATACTAGTTTGGAGTCATCCATTCCAAACTTCTTCAACATCTCTTCAACATATTTTGATTGTGAAATAAAAATGCCTTTAACTATTTGATTGATTTTTAGCCCAAGGAAGAAATTCATCTCCCCAAGCATAGACATCTCAAACTCTTAGACTACATCTCTTCTACAAATTTATTACACATTTATTCATTTCCTCCAAAGATAATGTCATCGATATAAACAACCACTATCAATATTCTTCCTCAACTTTGCAGTCAAGATTACTATGTGCAATATCATTATTGAATCCTTATTGTATTAAATATCTATCTAACCTTGCATACCAAGCTTTAAGAGCTTGCTTTAATCCATACAATGCCTTTTTCAATCTATAAACTATATCAGGTTTATTTGACAACTGAAATCCTTTTGGTTATTCCACATAAACTTATTCTTCCAATTCTTCATTAAGAAAGTAGGCTTCACATCCATATGATAAACATTAAAGTCTTTATGTACTGTAAATGCCAAAAACATCTTGATTGCTTCCATTCTATCCACTAGGGAAAATGTTTCCTCAAATTCTATTCCTTCTACTTGTGAGTAACCCTTGCACACAAGCCTTGCTTTATTTCTTACCACTTCTCCATTTTTATTTAGCTTGTTTCTAAATACCCACTTAGTTCCAATTATATTCTTATTTTTCAGGTCTAGGGATGAGTTCCCAAGTATGTTTTTTCTCAATGTGTTGTAGCTCTTCTTCCATTGCCTTCATCCAATACTCATCTTTGCATGCCTCACTCACTATTTTTGGTTCAATTTTGGAAAGTAAACACATATTTATCTCAGTTTCAACAACTTTTCTTCTTGTCAATACACCTTTTCTTTTGTCTCCAATAATCTATTCCTCATAATGATTTTTTTGCACATACTTAGGGGTCTTAGGGGTCTTTTCCAAATCTTCTTCCTCTTCATTCTACATTTATTTTCCTCAGATTTTCCTTGTTCTTCTCTACAAGTAGGTTCATCTAACACATATCCATCTATAACAACTGAATTCTGCAAATCTTCATCAACCTTGAAATTTGCACTCTCAACAATCTTTCTTATCCTTCTATTGTAACATTGGTAAGATTTACTTTTAGTAGAATATCCAAGGAATATACCTAAGTTATTAGAACTTGCATCAAATTTTCCCAAGTTTTCTTAATCTCTTCTAATATAACATTTGCTTCTGAATACTCTAAAGTACTTAATAATAGGAATCCTTCCATAGAACAACTCATAGGGAGTCTTTGTGTTTTTATCTTTGGCTTAAACTATGTTAAGTATGTAAAAACTAGTATGAATTGCTTCTCTCAATTAGAATTCTAGTAGCTTAGCCTCTTTCATCATAGTCCTTGCTGCTTCTTGAACAATTGTGTTTTTCCTTTCAAAAACTCCATTTTGATGAGGAGTTATAAGGGAAAACAAGTGCCTCTTCATTCCGTGATCTTCACAAAAAATGTTAAACTCATTGGTGGTGTCTTCTCAACCTCTATAAGACCTCAAACATTTGATCTTCAAATCCATTTCATTCTCAAATATAGCTTTAAATTCCTTGAATATATCTAGGGCTTCATATTTTTCTCTAAGTAAAGTAACCCATGTCATTCTAGAATAATCATCAATCAAAAGAATGAAATACCTATCACCTTGAAGACTTTGAGCACCCTTGTAGGACCATAAATATCTATATGTATTAATTCTAGTAGTTTGATAGCAGATTGTTTTTTTCCTTTGAAACTACTCGTTTATTTTCTGAATTGACAATCTTTACAAACAACAATGATAGGCTTTGTGATTCTTGGTAGGTTTCTTACTGCATAAACTAAACTGATTCTAACCATATTATCAAAATTCATGTGGCAAATCCTCTGGTTCCATAGCCATTTATCATTAATTTGAGTCATAAAGCAATGACTATTAACACCTTTGAGCTGATAGATATTTTCATTTGTCCTCTTACCAATGGCAATCATAGTTCCAAATCCTTTTCTAATCTCACATCCATCATCCTGAAACACAAAATTGTACCCTTTGCTACAATTTTTTCAAACACTCAAAATATTATTCCTTAATCCTTTAACATAGTAAACATCTTCAATATTATCCTTTCCATCAATATTGATCGAACGTATTCCACAAATATTAGCTCTTGAATCATCTCCAAATTTAACTAATCCTCCATCATAATTTTCAAGTTTAACAAACTTACTCTTGTCTCTGATCATGTGATTAGATTATCCACTATCAACAACCCAATAGTTCTTATCCTGCCTAACATGAAAAGTAGATACAAAAGTACCTCCAATCTTATCCTTCTCTTTTGGAACACTTTCCTTCATACAACTTTCAAATTTAGTAGAAGTAGATTCATCTTTTAAAGACAAGAATGCTTGCATTCATCATCTCCATAATTAGTTTCATCATCATAATTACTAGCATCTTCTCTAACATAGTAACTTATCTTAATCATCTTTCCTTTGTTCTCCTTACTTTTATTGTTCACAACTCTATTTGGACATATTGAAGCAAAGCGATCTATATTTCCATAGCTAAAAAATTTGAAAGGTAGTTTACCTTTGTACTTATCGATGCCCTTTTTCCTCCTTCTTACAAAGTTAGATTCCATATCATCCAGATCTTCTCCATCTGAATCTTCAACCTTTTTTGATTTTCCATCCTTAGAAGCAATCTCCACTTCTGTACCATTTTCCAAACCAAGTTTTTTGATTTCATACGAAGTTAGTGTGCCAAAAAATTGATCTATAGTGTAAGTATTAAAATTTTCAACTTCTTCAATAGAAGATACCTTTTCACTATAAGAATCAGGGAGAGATTTGAGAACTTTCTTTACCACTCTAGGTTCTTTGACTTGTGCACCAAGACCTCTCATTACACATACCAGCTCATCAACCCTTTGCATATAACTTGTAATTGTTTCATCTTTAGACATTCACAGGGTCTCAAATTGCTCCTTCATATTTTGGAACTTCTCTTGTTTAATATTATTATATCCTTCATAAAGGGTTTCTATCTTATCCCAAGCTTCTTTAGTAGTCTTAAGATTCATAACTTTTACTTACCATTTATTTCATGGGCCTTGATCTCATCACTTGTGCTGAAACCATTTAGAGGAGAAATATATTGAGTCTATATTTCCTTCTCAATCTCAAATCCAAAGGATATCAAATATCCTTTCATATTTTTCTTCTAGAATGTATAGTTTGTCCCATCAAACTTAGGGCTATCTCTCTTGTTCGCCATCCTAGATCTACCTCAAGCGGTTAATATTTTCTCCAAGGAACCTTTTTTTATACCAATTGTTAAATGAACAAGACAACTGAGAGGGGGGGCAGTGAATCAGTTGTACCAAATTAAAACATCAAAACTATCATTAGTAATTAGATCCACATGCATTCAATAAACCCTTAATTTGTTATAATGTTTAAACATGAGAAGAAGATAACAACAACTAAAACAACCAACACTATATACAAGAGAACAACAAATTTACATGGAAAACCTAATAAGGGAAAAACCAAAGTGATGATTATCTCATAGTATAAATAATTTCAAAAACCGATACAAAGTCTCATTGCCAGAATATGACTCACTATTCACAAAGGCTCAAAACTAGGGCTCACTGCCATAGAAATAAAATAAGATAGAAGAGAAATGTTACATAAAGAAAAAATTCTAAATGCAATAGAGAATCCAACACAATAGCTCCAACACCTTTGTATTCTTATTTCAATGATTGTAGACACCTTTAGCTCACTACATTTAGACATCCAACACTTTGAATTTCACACTACTCTACTCAAACTCACACTCTACTCTTCAAAAATTTGCATCACTTGCATCACATACACCTCTATCCTTTCTCTTTTATCAACCCTCAACATCTCAACTCATACTTATACTATCCTCAACCTTGAATACCTTCTCCAAGGTTGGCTATACATGCTTCATACTTTGCAATTTCCAATTAGGTTGACATTAAACATTCATGTGGTGGATAGGAATGAAAAGTTGACCAAAAAAAACTTAAATAGGACTTAAATTAACTCTCACATTCCATGCTATGCCTTCATCAGTATTCAAACCTCTTCGAATGTAGTGTAAACACTAGGCCAGTCATTACTTGTGCAAACACATTAAATTTTTAATTACATGCTTCCTTCGAACAATCCAAAACTTTTGGACAAAAAAATTCACCTGAACATGATCCAAGAACATTCTAGAAACCAACAAACTACTTCATAAAAAATTTCACCTAAAGATTATAAACATTATATTTATCTAGACAACACTACTAGACACTACAATACTCTATAACTCAGAAGACCTTCTTTCAAAACCCTGAACCATGAATCCTCTTGACACAGGAGAGAGAAAAACATCACCACCTCTCCTTTAAAACCAAAAGTCCTAAAAGCCAACTATGGAGAAGTGCAGAGAAAATACATTTCTCTTAGACACCTTTATAAGTGACACTACAAAACTAGTTCACACACTGGTGAACATAAATTCCTTTGACCATCAATCTAGAAGCCAAAATTATAGAAATGGAAACTTTGAACATCTCTAACCAACACATCCAAAAGAAAAAAGCAGATCTTCAACCTAGAAGAAATGTGAAACAAAAAACCAAAACTTCTCTTCAAATCAAAACACCAATGCAACACCTTGTTTCCATATTTTATCAATTTTCTCAATATGCTCGATATCTAAACCATGAATAGAAGCTTATCAAAGAAACACCAGAGGTTGGTCCATCAACAACTTAACTAATGACAACATAATGAAACTAATCAAAGCAACATTCTCTTCTCAACCACTACACTACTATCATCAATAACAAAATAGGCTTGTTGACATCAATGATAACACCTTTATACATGCAAAAAGATCCTATCATATTGATATTCAATCTCTACTAGAGAAACATAGTCCAATATTAGGCAACATTCCTCCAAGTATACTCTAGATATGGGATTTGAGCATGCCATTGAGCTAGAGGAACGGTAAAAACTCATTATAAAAACTCCTTATCACCACCCAAAAGGCATAAGGAAGAGATAGATAAATCAGTTAGAGAGCTATTTAATATAGGTTGTATTAGACCTAGTTCCACTCCTTTCACATATATTGTAGTTTTGGTTGGTAAATTTATGGAGCCATAAGGATGTGCATTGATTAAAGAGGTATTGATTAATAAAAATTAAGAATACTTGTACATTATCCCTTGGATCATTGATTTGATTGATTAGTTGGATGGGATAGTTTTCCTTTTAAGGATTAATATTTGGTTAGGAAATCATCATATTAGAGTTAGAGAAGAGGAAATACATAAAAATACATTTAGATTCCATTATGGACACTATGAGTTCTTAGTCATTCCTTTTAACTAATTAATGTAACTACTATATTTTAGTCTTGTCTAAATTAAATATTCAATAAGTAGCTACAAAAAAAATTATTTATCTTCTTTTGTGACATTTTGATATAAATCAAAACATGGGAAGATTATCTCAAACATATTGATGGGGTCTTAGGTATTATGGAGGCATAGTATCTTTATGGCAAGCCATCCAAATACTATTTTGGGAAAAATGGATCTAAGTTCTAAATCACACCTTTTCTGACATAACATTAGAGAGGGACCAAAATTCATCACATAAGCTCACTTCGATACTATCTTCAATGGAAGAGATAGAATGGTGGATTAGGGTTTTGGTTCCTTATTATTGTTTCTTGTTGGTTGATTTGATGTGTGAATGAATTGATTTGATGTGATATGAAAGTAAATTAGGTTAATAATGGATCTAGAACAAACTAATGTGATTAAAGAAATATGTAGAACTAAAACACAAAGATTCCAATAGAATAACATAATGTAGAGATAGAGGAAACTGACATATAAATTAGGGTTCAAATTGGTTGGTTAGGGGTGGTGGTGCCATAGAATGGAGAGTGCAACTTTCTAGAATCTATGAACAGGTCTCAATAGGTTACACTTTGTAGGTTCTTCCTTCCTAGATTCAGATTCAGAACTTCATTTGCTTATGAATAATTCCTCTTGTTGTAATTCATTAAAAAAAGAGGCTTGAATGTTTGATCTTGAAATTAGGTCTTCAATCCTCTCCCAAATCTACTTGAAATATGCACTAACAAGAAAGGGAAGGGAGAAAGGTTTGTGTCATATAGGGGCTTGCCTAAGTTAAACTCCATTTTGATGTTTCTACCTCCACAATGGATATGATGATGTAAAGAGTGCTTACCCTTAATCAGACAAAGGAAGATGGATAAAAGCAAGTGATAAATGACAAATGTTGTAACTTACCACTTAGATTTACTTTCCTTGATGTAATGATGTCATGGTACTCATCTCACGCAAGGAGAACTAGATACTTAACTAAATTTATTGCAATGGTTAGTGCTCAAAAAACAAATGAATATAAAACATGAACAATCTTAGATATAAACTTAAAGCATTGCTAATGAAGTTCTTCACTAATAAAAAGTATTGTAAAATTATACTAATTTTTCACTTGACTACTCTTGATTTCTTTTTAGTATGCTCAATTTTTCAAAATTTTATTAGGTGTTTAAATCATGAAAATTTACTATATTTATATGCATTTATTTATTTTCCCATAAAATTAATTATAAAAAGCTGACAAATGAATTTAAATTTGTAAATATAAAAGAATGATAATAACATATAAATCGGTCTAAAATAGTTTGGTATTAAAGGGCAATGGCACCCTAGACAAACCTATTTTGGGTCATTAAGTGAATATTTAATATTAATTCCCAATTGTATCTTTATTTTTTGAAAATGGTAATAAAATAAGCAAATTATGACCATTTATGATGATATAGTATATAAAACATATGATTAAGTCTAGAAAGAGTCAAAGTGGATAAGGAGAATATTTGAGCTAGCTTAGATTGGTGACCACTTAGGACATTCATCCATATTAAACGATTATTCAATTTTTAAAGTTATTATAGAAGTTTTTGTAGGGATTTTTGTAATTAGTACCACCCCTTACAAATTTGACCAAGAAGGGCTATTATATCTAGATAGTGGAAACATAATATCCCTTAAGCAAGATCAAGGAGGTAATGAGTTCCTTTCCTATTTTAGTATTTCTAGACTTTCTCCACCCTTTGTGTTAGAATGCAATGCTTCTAGTGAGGGGATTCAATCCATCCTAATGTAAAAAAAACCTTATAGATTTTGAGAGCAGGAATCTCAATGAGATGGAAAGATGATTTCTTCCTTATGATAAGAAGATGTTACCCATTATTCATACATTGGCTAAAATATGGTAGCATTTGGTAGGGAGTAAATTTGTGGCAATGATATACCTTAACAACTTGAAATATTGTCTCAACTAGAAGGATTTTAATGAAAGAAGAAAACATTTGTTAGCATAATGTAGGCCTATGATTTGTATATTGAGTATGTTAAAGGAAAAATGAACAAACTTGGATACACCCCATCAAATAAGTCAACGCTATGCTCAATAATAGATACATCATGAGAATGGAAAATTCATCTCTTGGCTTATTATTCTAATAATTTTTTTTTTTTATAATTTTATGGAAGAGAAGGTGTGGGATGATAGGTACATAGTAGTGGATGATATTATTTTGTACAAGGATATGATTTACATAGTTCTATAATCTAAGATGAAAGATAATATATTGAGAGTTTTCCATGACACGCCTCTAGCAAGGTATGTTGGCTACTTTAAGTCCTACAAGAATGTGTCAACACAATAATTTAATGGTTTTTCTCATAGCTATTACATTGATATAACATAAGGATTACGCTTTTATGGTGGAGAGATTGACTAATTATGCCCAATTGTATGCAATAGATTTCAATTTTAAGGTACCTCAAGTTATGATTTTTTTTAGGGAGGTATTTAGAATCCATGCTCTACCCAACAACATTGTTATTGATTAGGATACAAATTTAATCCATGTGTTTTAGTAAGAAAATTTTAAATTAATAGGTACTAAGTTGAATCTAAACACTAATTATTATCTAGATATAAATGATAAGATTGATATTGTCAACAAGTGAGTACATGGATATTTGAGGAACTATGCAGCATGGATAAAAGGCTTGGGTCATGTGTTTATATTTGTCTAAGAAAAACTACAACACCACATACCACATATCAATCAACATGACTCCATTTAATGTTTTGTATGGATATAATGTGACATATTTAGTAGATTTATTCATTTTTGATAATAGGGTTCCAAAGTCCAATGATCATGTCCAAGAGAGCCAAGAAATTATGACTTCACTTAAGAAAAATATCTAGCAAGCTTGAACTAGAAAGTATTTTATGTAAATAAGCATAGGTTAGAGAGATCTATTGAGATTGGTGACTTAATTTTCTTCTCATTCAATCCCTAAAGGTACTCTTTCTTGATGAAGAATGGAGTAGAGAATTTGAATCCATAGTTTTATGTGTCATACATGGTAGTGAGAAGGATAGGTGAGGTTCCTTATGAGTTGGTTCTATGAAAGCACAACAAGATTCACAATATGGTTCAAGTTTCATGCCTTAGAAAAGAACTTGGGTATAATATTTAACTCTCACATAAGATACCACCATTAGATGAGGAAGATAAATTAATTTGGTACTCAATTCAATTCTAGATGTTTCCTTTGTAGGCTATTCTAAATGTATTTGAGAGAGGTGTAATTTGAGAGTGATTTTTTAAGAAAATATATCTACTTCAACAAGATTTCAAATAATTAGAGTCCTCATTTTCCAAGTTAATTAATACATGCTATGTGATTCTAAATAATCTATAACTAGGTTTTCTATGTTTCCAACTTTTCTAGTTATATCTTCATGCAACTCTAAAATTTCATGACCCATTGCAAGAAGTTCCTATGTTTAAGGTAAGATATAAAAACTTATGGGCGATTCTTAAATGGGGCAAGCTAGCCTCGTATATGGAGGAGATGTAAGGTGTTAATCCAAAAAATGCCATGGAGATTTCCAATTCGTGGATGGACATGACTACCATTATTGGTGGGGTTTCTTTTATGGTGACCCTCGAGCTTATCGTAGAGGTTACTAGGATTTCCCTGAAGGGATTTGCATCCAACACAAGTCAAAGAGCCATTACTAGGAGGACATGAAATAGTTCCTAAAAGAGGGTGAGCAAGTGAACAGGTTGTAGAATGGTTTCAACTGTGCTAACCTTCTTGGTGTCTAGAATGCCATTGCTAAAATTATCATGAGGTACATCACTCTTGAAGCGATATTTAGCCACTTCCACGCCCACCTTTTCCCTATGCTCAATCATATTAGGTACAATATCAAGATGAATTTCCCCTTTTGGATCATGTCTTTGCTTGAGTAGTCTGCTAGGAATGTTTAGGCCAAATGTAACCAATTACCACTCCACCAGGGCCTTATATTGTGCTTATGCAAGTTTCATGTGGTTTTCCTTCCTTCCCCTGCTACTATGTGCAAGAACACCTTGACTACCTTGGACCCCACTAAATCCCCTTGGGACCCCAACCCTTTTGTCACTATTGACGAAAATCCTCTTGCCATTTGTCATAGCACCTGGGCCCAAGGTAGAGCCCCTTCTAGTGATAATACCCCTCCCGTCCCTATCAAATGCACTCCCCTATCGGAGACCACTCCCACGAACATTTCTTCTAGTTTAGGGGATTTTGATAACTCCAATGATGAGGATGATTCATGGAACCCCACCCTAGCTAATTCTCCTATTCATTCCTCAACTCGATACTTTGACTTAGAGGTTCCCAATACGTCACCCATTTATAAACCTAGCCCTCTTAATTCACCCAACTTGTGCATCAATTTGGAGGAACCTGACACTAAACCTAGGTCGATTTGTATCCCTACCAACCACATAACAAAAAAAATTGAATGAAATTTCAAATACTATCAATGTTTAGAAGGATATTATTAAATGGCTTTTGGGTTAGTTGATTACTGCTAAAGAAAGGATCTAAATCTTAGAGGGAAAGGTTCTAGAATAGCAGGTCGTGTGGCCTATGGAGGTGGAGAATGAGACACATTGTAACATGATTACTTCCTTGGCCAGGTCCTTTAAGAGGTGGGAAAGGTGGGAAAAATAGTTGGATGATCTTCGGGCCATTGTTGGTTATGAGGAAGAGAAGAAGAATTTATTGACTAAAATTGATGCCATACACTAGAACTAGGAGAAGACCATGCAGTGCCTTAGGGTCATCACCGACTACAACACAGAAATAGTGAAGAATATTCCCCTCACTCTTCAAGTTTTTTAGGATGAGATAAGGAAGAGATAGGGGAAGCAACTGGCAAAAGGGTTGGATGATGGTCAAGCATAGAAGAAGAAGGGCAAGAAGGTGGACACCACAACTCATGATGTCACTAAGGATACCTAGGCCATTATTTAGGGGCTTGTGACTTTTGAGAATCTTGAAGCTTGAGTTCCTATCTCAAGAGTGGAATGTGATCACCGGTCTCAAGATTTTAGGAGACTTGTATGTGTCTGGTAGTTTTTGTGTTGGTCCTGGTTATGTGGTTTTTTTTTTATTCCTCCTGGTAAGACTATTTAATCTGTAGTTTTTGTTTTCTTTTTTTGGTTTTCTCACTCCTCATGAGTCCCTAGTTTGCCTTTATGGCTATTTTGTAATGGGTCCTAACCCTTCTAGTTTTAATATAATCAAAACATTATAGTGTATGGAAGACATTAAAAATTTTCAGTGTTAAGCACATGAGTGACCTTAGCCTCAAAACCTAAGGTAAATTCATCTTTATTTTTGGTAATGTAAATTTAAAACATACTTTTTAAAAGAGACAACAATATACTCTAACAAATCTCTATATGATACATAAGGAGTAAATATCACACTCATTAATATAAGAGTATAGAGTCCTAGTGATTTACATAATTTCATTCATTTGATTTCTATTTTAATGAATTTACAATGTCTACACATGCAATGTGATAGTTCAATAAGGACGTCACTTTCCAATACATATTTGATTATATAAATACATGGAAATTGCACTTATAATAAATATTGCCTATATTTTATTTCACTAGGAAAACACATTGCTCTCATTGCTAAACCCTCCTACCCTTACACCAACTTAGATCCATGATAGGTAAACAAAAACCCAAAAGAGATGACTAGAAACAATAATTAGTATAGATAATTTATGAACCAAATTTAACACTTATTATGATTAATTTAATCATTTTATTAAATTATTGTTTACACATATGATGGAACAATTAAGTCCCTATTTATATGATAAAGTAAAATTCATGGAACTCTTATTTAATTTCCAAGCAACAATACTAGCAAATAATTATAGAGAACCATACAAGCAATAGACACATTCAAACAATGAAAGACAACATAATTCCAAAAGCTCCCTAAGTTGCAATCTAGTCACTGATACCAAATGACCCCTTTGTAATCATAAACATTTGGCCAAGACCCCTAGCCTAGTTTAGCTCCCATAGGATAATTGAGATATTATAAGGGATTAATTAAATAATTAACTAAATTAAGTTGTCTAAATAAAGTCAATTTTTTGATTAATTATATTTAATTGATTATGTTTATTAAGTTGGATAGTTTAATTAAAAAGTTACTTAATTATGAGGCCCAAATTGTAAAGTTAGATTATAAAGTCTATAAATGGGGATACAAGGAGAGAAAATTGATTCTCGACAAGTTAATTTAAAAAAAATAAACCTTATCTTTGGATATTGAGTAACTATTCATATTTCCTACCTAGGACAAATAACCTCAAGCAAAGCTTAGTTTCAAGGATAAAAAAGCCTTCTAGCAAATTTATTAGTGGATTCACATAGGATTCACAAATGTGTTGAAAGTTGAATATTTGTGAAGGAAATTGAAGGTTCAATTTTATTGAAGATATTTGTAGAGAAAATAATAAATGATTTTAATCATGAACCAAGTGAGTGTTTCATCTTGCCACCAATTTTAATATTAAATCATTTTGACTACCCATTGAAAGAAGAGTACAAGTCGAATAAATAAAAATGCAATATTTTACCCTATAAAGAGGCTTGTTGTAGTATAATACTTAAGGTGTTGAGAATTTTGGCTGGTCACAATAATAAAAAGGTAGAAATATCATATTTTGTTGCACAATACATAGGTTCATGTGTAGTACCCCTCCATTTTGCTTATGTTTTCTGTTAGCATGCTTTCACACTGATAGACTTTGGTACTTTGTTTTGGATATTTAGATCGCTGACTTTAGAGTGATAGTGGATTCATTTTGTGATATGATGATACATTGTATGGTGAAAATTAATTAATGATATGCTTTGTATTAGCGTAGATGTTTCCTTCATATGTTATTGCTATATATATGTTTATGGTAGATTAATTGTTATTTTATTTGTCAGTCTGATGTGATGTGTATTGGTGTGGAGAACAGATTTGCATCACTCACTTGTGAGTGCCCTATGATTTCCATGATTTTATCTACACAGTGTGATTGTACAATGGATTATATATATATGTATGTTATTTGTTTGATTGCAGGATTGCAAGTACATGATACCGACTCCACCTGGTTACTCAGGTCTGAGCATGTCAAGACTCAATGGAAATGTTGATTGGGAGGTAGTAACATGGTTTATCCTAGTCTAGTCTTAAACCTAGACATAGTATATCATCAATTTTAGTTTGAAGTCTTTGGTGGTCTTGTTTGTCCTTGATTGGATTAATTGCTTTGAAAGGAAAATTTTGTTAATTTAATGATAGTTTGTTATTCTTTAATTTACTATTTATTTAAATTAATTTTAAATGTTAAAAATAAGTTTTACATTTTATTTAATTAATTAATTAGTTTGTTTGGTTAAGTAATTTAATCATTGAGATTAAATTCATTTAATTAAATAAATTAATTAATTGAATTAAAATTGCTTTAATTGTGTGAATAGATTTAAATTTAAAATTAATTGTTATGTGGGTAATGGTATTTTAATTGTTAGATAAATAAATTAAATGAGGAAAAAAGGGAAATTTGTATTTTGAAATTTGAAAATTTTAAATTCTTTAAAATGCATGAATTCTTGATAAGGAAGAAAGAAAAGATTTATCTGGGAGGTGGTTAGAAGACATTTTCTTCTCAACATGTGTGGCAGTGGAATTAATTGCTTCTTGTTGAGGATTTTCTCAGATGTTATAGGGGATTTGGGGAAATAGAAGATGACTTCTTCACGGGAAATGAAAAGAACATGATTTTGTTAAAAAATATTGATTTGTGAAATTTTGTGACTTCCCCAGTGATTTTGTTTGGGATTTTGGCATAATTTTCTGGAAGAGGTTCACGAATAGAAAATTTGTTCAGTATTTGTGTTCTTTTGGAAAGTGGTGGTTGAAAAGCTCTGGAAGTTGCACCCAACAGGAAAAGCCTCTCTTCAATAGACAATTTTCAAGCTACAGAAATAGGATCATGCCTAGACGACATGGTAGAGGTCATGGTAGAGGTCAAGGTGGAGGCTGAGGGCCAATCCCTCAGGTTACTCCCCCTCTGAGCCCTCATCAGAGTGATTAGGCAGAGCAGTTGGATCAAAGGAATGAGGGACAGATTCCTGAATAGTCAGGAGTAGAGGGTTCACAGTTACGCCCTTTATTAGAGGAGGTCCTAGCTAGACTTGGACCTAGACAGGAAGTTGATTAGGAGGTAGTTAGAGAGTGTGATAGATCTCCAAGGAGAGTAGATGATACAGTGCATTAGGATGCTATTATTGCAGGACACATGCAATATTTGTTGAGGGCATGCCCTCCTATTTTTGATGGTACAGGAGGTGGTTTTGAGGTAGAGACTTGGCTATTGGACTTGGGTAGATGTTTTACTATGCACCCATACGGTAGCAATACCCAAGTGAGATGCGCTATCATGCATTTGAGAGGATTCACCTCTACTTGGTGGTGCTTGGAGGAGCAAAAGCTCCACTAAGATATTGGGTCAGTGTCTTGGGAGATGTTCTTGGAGAGGTTTAGAGCATGGTTCCTATCAGAACACTAGAGGCAATGATGGGTTGACAAGTTTCATGATTTACATCAGTTGGCTCTATCTGTTGAGCAATATGAACGTAGATTTTATGAATTCAAGCAATATGCAGGAGTTGGAGATGATGAGGCAATGATGGTACAACATTTTATCAGGGGTTTAAATGCCTGCATTAGTGGAGGAGTAAGAGTCTTCGAACTGAAGACTATGGAAGTAGCAGTGGAGAAAGCACGCACAGTAGAAGAGAATCTGATATTAGCATTGGGTGGACACACAGGTGTCCAGATAGGCAGTGCTTCTATAGCAGGAACTGGTCCATGGGGTGGTCAGGTACAGACAGGAGGTTCCTCTAGGAACCAATAGACACCCACCAAGGGTGGACAGCAACAACAACGTACTCCTCAAAAGAATAATAATTCATAGCCTCAGCAGGGTAACAGTTTTTGGTCTCAGCATGGTGGTGGTTGGTTTCAGAATGAGAGAGATCAGAGTGAGCAGGGAGTGCAGCGTGATCATTCTGATCAACCTGCATAGAGTTTTCAGTCTGCAGTTAGTGGAGGTAGTTTTCCACGGTCTAGTGTACCACCAAGTGATAGAGAATTTAGGAGTATAGAATGTTTTACTTGTGGCGAACAGGGTCACATTGCTCGTCACTGTCCTCAGAAGGGTACTTCTCGATTTAGTCAGAGACCGGCAGCTTCAGAGTCAACCATAGGAGATGCAGGCAGGTTGCATAGGGTGTTTACCATGGTGGATAACCACCAGGTTGAGCACCAGGGTGTAGTTGGAGAGGTTCCTGGTGGAGGACCGACATCGTTCTTTGGAAACCATGCACGTCCTTCTACATCAGGAGTTGATCCTTAGGGATCAAGACGTTGACTAAGTACTGATCCAGAGGGATCCTAGTGGCTAGTCTTCTATTTCTTGGGAGGATGTATTCTAGATGTGTGTGTTATTTTCTTTCTATTTGTAGGCTTCCAGGAGTAAGCCTGATCCTAGGGGGGAGGATGTAGTACCCCTTTATTTTGCTTATGTTTTTTGTTAGCATGTTTTCACACTGATAAACTTTGGTACTTTGTTTTGGATATTTAGATCGCTGACTTTAGAGCGATAGTGGATTCGTTTTGTGATATGATAATACATTGTATGGTGATAATTAATTTTTGATATGCTTTGTATTAGCGTAGATGTTTCCTTCAAATGTTATTGCTATATATATGTTTATGGTAGATTAACTGTTATTTTATTTGTTAGTCTGATGTGATGTGTATTGGTGTGGAGAATGGAGTTGCATCACTTGCTTGTGAGTGCCTTGTGATTTTCGTGATTTTCTTTGCACGGTGTGTTTGTACAATGGATTATATATATATGTATGTTATTTGTTTGATTGCAGGATTGCAAGTACATGACACCGACTCCACCTGGTTACTCAGGTCTGAGCATGTCAAGACTCAATGGAAATGTTGATTGGGAGGTAGTAACATGGTTTATCCTAGTCTAGTCTTAAACCCAGACACAGTATATCATCAATTTTAGTTTGGAGTCTTTGGTGGTCTTGTTTGTCCTTGATTGGATTAATTGTTTTGAAAGGAAAATTTTGTTAATTTAATGATAGTTTGTTATTCTTTAATTTACTGTTTATTTAAATTAATTTTAAATGTTAAAAATAAATTTTACATTTTATTTAATTAATTAATTAGTTTGTTTGGTTAAGTAATTTAATCATTGAGATTAAATTCATTTAATTAAATAAATTAATTAATTGAATTAAAATTGCTTTAATTGTGTGAATAGATTTAAATTTAAAATTAATTGTTATGTGGGTAATGGTATTTTAATTGTTAGATAAATAAATTAAATGAGGAAAAAAGGGAAATTTGTATTTTGAAATTTGAAAATTTTAAATTCTTTAAAATGCATGAATTCTTGATAAGGAAGAAAGAAAAGATTTATCCGAGAGGTGGTTAGAAGATATTTTCTTCTTGACATGTGTGGCAGTGGAATTAATTGCTTCTTGTTGAGGATTTTCTCGGATGTTATCGGGGATTTGGGGAAATAGAAGATTACTTCTTCACAGGAAATGAAAGAATAGAGTTCTGTTAAAAAAAATATTGGTTTGAGTAAATTTGTGAATTTTGCTTTGGATTTACTATATATTTCTGGAAGATCTCTTTGGGTTGGTATTAGCATCCTTCTGGATTTTGTGTTCTGGAGAAGCTTTGGAGGATTGCACGCAATAGGCAGCAAAGATTCTCCCCTACAAACAAATTTCAAGCTACAAGAAATAGGTTTTTCACTGTTATTTATTTGATTAATCCTTTTGAAAAGTTTGTCTGTGAATAAGAATTAGTATTGAGAAGTTTTGTTAAAATTGTTTAAAAATCGTGTTTGCTTGAGGAAATTTTTTTTGTTTTAATTTCTGTTCTTCTCGGCGATTAATCTATTGAGAATTTGTTATTTCCTTGTTAAAAGCTTCCTGTAGGAAATAGTTTGAATTAATATTTTGTGAAGGAAATCAATTGTTTGGGAAAATGGCAATTGAAACCTCTGGGAATAAATTAGAATTTGATTGGAAATTTTTGTGTGTATTTCCCATCGAAGAACCCTATTGAAATTTCTCAATTTCCCCTTTACAAACCCTGTTGAAAATATATGCATGATTTTAATAATCTATTATTCATTTAGTTGTGAATCTATATATATATATAGTCATATATAAATTGAATTGAGAAAAATTCTATATTCTTTATATGAATATTTGTATTGAAATCGCCGTCGCCGTACGTGAGAAATTAAGGGGTTTAAAGTTTTTGTGAATGGAGAGAAACCCCAGAAAATGCATATCTTAAAACATGGAATTTCGCATATTTTATTTTACCATTTTTAATAAACAGTATTTGATTAGGGGGTCACAGGGGCTACCCCATAGCTGCCCACATATGGGGTGACGGCTGTGGAGGCAACCGGCGCTGCCCTCATAGGCAGCACGCGACTGTCACACAGCCGCCTCCCCATACAGGGAGGGCTGCGAATACAGTCATGGGCTATATGATACATAGTTGTATAATGTATGAAACTCTTTGTTATTTAAAAAAAAAAGAAAATTTTGAATTATATATTCATTCGAATATGATTTCGATTTAGGTTTTTTTATTATTTAATAATACTTATTTATATATATATATGTATATATATAAATACATATGTATTATATATATTTATTTAAACAAATTTTTAAATTCACATTTATTTTAGTAATGAAATAAGAATTTCTTTGAGTATAAATACATGTTAAGAATAACATCATCTAGATTTATAACAATAAGGCTGGAAAAGGAAATTTGATAGATAATGATAAGTGAAATTGTGAAAGTTATAATTAGATTATTTTGATAATAAATTTTAAATAGGTTAATTTGTTTTCATGCAAAATTTATTTGTCTTGACTGGATTTAGTAAATCCTAATGTAGATTCCTATTGTTTCAATTTGTTTTAAATTATGTTTCTTTTATTGGGCAAATTGGGAATGTTTTAGATGTACAAGTCTTCCAAACAAGTTGTATAACGTGGGAGTTGTTATTGTTTAAGTAGATTTCTTGTGTTGACTAAGGTTGTGTACATGGTTTTTGCATGGTGTTTAGACACCTAGTTTTATGAACATAGACTTGATGTTCGTTATGAAAAGTGTAGAATTATATGTTGTATTCTTGTACACCTTGTTTACCTTAGTCAAGGAAACTTAGATTCCTTATGTTATTTTTAGGGGAGTGGCTCTGTGTGAGGGCCGGCACACAAAGTGGTGCCTGGGTAACTCATGAAGAGTTAGTAAGTCAGTGGAAACTAAAATAAAACATTAGTTAGCTTAAAATATTTAATTAGATTAATATGCCTTGCTTATAGACTCAAGAGTTAGTTCATTCTTGAGATTAAATTGAGAAGGCATGGAATGGAAAATCGATATCTTGTTACTTTAAAAGATATTCGATTTTGCAATAGTTTGCATGTGGGGCTGGGTTTCGTAAGAGGTTACCAAGGTAACCCAAGTTGGGGGGCGGAACCTAGGAAGAAACACTAGGGTAACCTATGCAACATTGTGATGACACTCCACCTAAAATAACAGTTTACCTTGTGAACTTAGTATGTTTAATTATCCTAAATCTGGAAGCAATGTAACCATCAATTAAGTATGTACTTGTGTCTAGGGTTAGTAGATTATGTCTAGGGAACCTTATTGCTATCTCCTAGCACGGGGGGTGGACCTACGGGTACCACATGGTTGGGTGGAACGTGCACCTTACTCCGTTGGGTCCCTGGCTTTTGATCGTGGCAATGAGAGCTTCATGGATGGAGAGCTCGTATTTGGATATATATGTACTTCCTTTATTGTATCATTGGAAATCTTGTATTTGTAACATCCCTCAATTATTTATGAGGTGAACATTTGTAATATGTATTTGTAAACTATTAATTGATCTACCTCATCTGAAGAATGAGTATTGTAATGTCATTTCAAATGTAATGTAAGAATCTTATTTGTACTTTATACTATCATGAATGGAATTCAAATGTTATGCAATGTTTACTTTTAAGTTTATGTTAATTAAATACATGCAATGTTAAATACTAAAGTCGTCTATGGAATCTCAAGTAGTGTGACGTCGCGTAACTTAGAGAATGTATGCAAATAATAAAGTTAATATTAACACTTTAAAAAAAATTTATTACACTTTCATAGATAATGCAACATTCCTTAGGTTACAAGACGGGGCATTACATCATGACCCTTCCTGGTGTTAGACCACGCACTCAGGGGAGTTCCACCAACAAAGCATGAGTGATAAGGAAAACATGAGGTTTCTTGAAGGAGGCATTATAATTTTAAAGGGTAAGAACCCTCTAATACTTGGTCACAATAGTCCAGAATTATCTAGTATTAGGCATAGTTGGGATTTACGTTAGTAATTTATGCTAAGTATTATATGATATTTGGTCATTTAGAGGATAAAAGTTTCTACTATTAGTACCACGAGCTTCTAGGAGTTCTTGGAATGAATCATAGGTGCACTTTTTAGTTGTATGAGAGTTTGTGTTGAAGTAAATTCACTATTGCAATCCCTTTATTAGTTGTATACAAATTTAGACCTATTATTATTTGTGTTGTATGTATTAATTAGAGAAAATAATAAATATATATGTGTCAAAATTCAAAGCGATGTATGATCCTCATCTATTATTTAGTGTTAGACAATAGTCTATGTTTAGTTTTATGAATATTTCCTATAAAATTTTATATTAGTCTTTTCCACACAATGCTTTTTGAAATGGAAGAAATTGTATGCTCTATGTTTAGGGGAATAGAGCCATGGATTTTCTTCAAGTTTCATTCAAGGAAACCTTAGAGATCTCAACCCAAGGATGAAGTGAGGGAAAGAGAACATGTAATAAGGTATCCTAGGGTATGATTAAAGACTAAAAGGGGTTCACCACCAAGCTAGGGCTTGGAAAGACAAGAAATGAATGTAACATGCAAAGTGCTATGCAAAACCCAACAAAATGACCTAGGAAATGAAACTGAAAATCAAGACAGCAAACTGAGAATGAATAGAGGTGCACCTAGAAGAAAGATGTGATAAAACAAGCTTCAAAACCCTAAAATTTTATTGTTTGATGCTCACTGGGACTCATACACCAGTCTGGGCTATTTAGTCCTAGACTAGGGTTTTTGTACCAAAATTGGAACCTCATAGTGGTTGATCTGAATTCACTAAAATCTAAAAAATGTGTTGTACTGGGACTTATATGCCACAATTGGCATATCAGTCCCACTCTACTTTTTCAGAGGGTCAATACTTGAATCTACTCTCCTATCTCTACTCTTCCTTCCAAGCTTTGTTTCTAGGTCTGAAACCTTAATTTGCAACTTGTAGGTGACTTTTTGTGAAGATAGAAACCTTGTGATTCAACCTTGTAACTTAATCTTCAAAGATCCTCCAAGCTCCAAGATACCTATATGTGCAATTACACATGTAGAGAGAGAAAAAATTGTTGATTTGTTAGGAAATAGGGGTTTGTCTTGGTCAAACCTCATTTAGGTAATTAAACCTTATGATGAAACAATGAAATATGAACATGAAACATGAACAATGATACCTTGAATGTTGTCTTGAGATGTAAATCAACAATCTAACATGAAGTGGCCATGTAGAATGTAGATCTTGATCTTGAATTGGATATTAAACAATTCTTGCAAATGGATCTTCAATGCTACATCGCAACACTAGCTCAACAACATGCTTGATGCATTATTTCTTTGACATGATGATAGATCTTGAATTGTTGCAACAAATGATGATGAAATCTACCCTTGAATGCCTTAGAAATGCTCATCAATGTCCCTAAATAATCTTGTAAACTATTGAATGCTCTTTTGAACTCAAATTTTCTATAAGGAATGCTCTCATGAAAGTATTAGGTGAAAATATGGATGCTTAGGTGAAAATGAGTGAAATAACCTTGTATTTATACTTGTTTATGCCAAATTTCCCAAAATTATAACACTACAAGCTGACATTGGATCTAGGAGAATAAAATTCCACCAAGAATTTGAATTTAATTTAGGGTTAAGCCACATGGGATTCATACACCACAAATGGTGTATGAGTCCCATTAGGCTAGGCTTTGGGACATATTTTTCAAGAAAGGCTTAGTTTGATGTGAAATTGGGGCCCCAAATATTAGGTGGGATTCATACGTCCAAGGTGGCGTATGAGTACCAAATCACTAAATCTAGGCCACACAATCCAAAATCACATGAATTATGATTGGATGTTGTTAAATGTTAGCATTATCTTTGGAAAGATGCATTAATTAAGGCTTGTGGATGGAAAATAAGGCCAAATAAGGCATAAAGAAGATGACTTAATTAATAAAATCCTATATTAGTGTGAAAGTGTTAGGATGCACTTTACAACACCCTAAATAAGCCACCATTAAGTCCATTTAGTTTTAAAAGGGCCCTAAACTTAATGTGAAGGTGTAAATAAATACACTTTACAACACTAAATTAAGGAAAATTTAGGCTCAAATTAATAGGGAGGGCCCAAACAAGTGTGGAAATGTAAGGGGATACATTTTTCTTCATTACACTTGTGAAACATCTCAATGCAATTCATCAAACATTTACCTTAAATACAATAAATTTTATCTCAAGGACTTTACACATCAAATAATTTTTTAAATAGAAAAGGGACATTTGTGATACTTCCCATATGCGGTTTTGCTATGTCCAAAGTGTCTTTTTCAAAATTATTAACTGATTTTTACACTCCACTAACTAAATATTTTATATTTATTAGATTTCATTATCACATTAGGTTTCCCTAAGTTCCCATGTTCATGATGTTGTGGTATTTTGGATTGAATTCATTGTTTACTCAAGTAAAAAAAAATATGTCAACAAGTAATAATTTTTAGATTTTCTTCTCATATGAATTTTCCTTTACTTGACATGCATTCTTGATGTTGGAGTAGTTTGGATGGAATTTGTTGTTCACTTAGGTAATGACAAAAATGTCACTGAACAATATATTTTAAAAATCAGATACAGGTATTTGTGATACCTACAACATGTGCTTTCCTTAAGCCTATGGGGCCTTTATAATAATTATCAAATGATAACTACACCCCACTAACTAATTTTCCACAACCAATTTTCGTATTGTATATTTATTGAATTTCTTTGTCATATGAGATTTCCTAAATCTAGATGGTCTCTTGTGTTGGTGTAGTTTGGATTGAATTTATTGTGTGATTGTAGGTAATAGAAAATGTTTTGTTTCAGAACAAATGATTTTTAAAATGGAAAAACTATATTTGTGATAATTCCCATGAGTTTTTCTTAACTCTAGACAACTTTTACAAAAACTAACAAATGATAACTATACCCACTAACTATATATTTTATAATCAATTAAGTTACATTTAATATATGTTATATTTTCTTTTCATGTAAGGTTTCCCTATATCAAGTACTTTTTTGAACAAACATATCACCAAACAATTTTTTTTTTTTCAAATAGGAAACAATATTTGTTTAACTTCTTGAATGAAATTAATCTTACTTATACCCCACTCACTAAATCTTCAATATTTTTTACATTTAAAATTTATAAAATTTCCGCCCTTTTTTCTTACATGAAATTTCACTAGTATTCTTGATGACGGTGTACTTTAGATTGAATTGATTGTTCACCAAAGTAATAACAAACACATCATGTCATCCAAATAATAATTTTGAATTCAAAAATAAATAAATAAATATTTGTGATCAGATATAGTAGTTTGGCTTAAATAGTTCTTCTAAGCTTTGACGTGTTTATATGGCTCACCTTAAATCACACTAATGCATGGGCCCTACTAAAAAAAGAAAATGTGATTTCAGATGAGCCACCTAAACAAATCAAAGATGTGATTTCAGATGAGCCACCTAAACAAATCAAAGCTTGGAATGTGCTCTTAAACCAAAGAGAATAGAGTGATGTTAATGCGGTATATAATGCTCTGTTGGAACAAAGTTGATTCAAATTCAGCACAAATCAGTTCAGCAGATTATTCTTATATTTCAATTGGAACGGTTAATACTGCTTTGTTTTCTTGGTCCTCTACCATGAATTCCCTTGCGAGTGGAATTTTAAGTTGCAGAGCCATTCCTAAGCTCAATGACAGCTTTGGCAAAACGCAGAGGTACAATATTAAACAGTCATCTTTCGTTGGAGTAGGCAGAAGGGTATCTATTAAGCAGGCAGGTGGTTCACAGAGGGGCAAGACCATTGCTTTCACTGCAGAAGGGACTGCCACTGCTATTGCTTCTGGTAAGTGAATGTTCAGTGAAAACAAAATATTCTACTCCGTTAGATTGAAAATGCATTTTACAAATTTGGACTGCATTCCCATAATACGATGCATATTTACTCTTTCAATCTAAGGCTAATACTGATGTTTTGAATTTTGGAGTTGCAGATTCTTATACAATATTGAAACGAGAATTCCCTGCAACCTTTTGGACGGAGGAGATGATCAACTCTATAATATCCTCTAATGACGACCAGGTATAATTTGAGTTTAGTTAAGAGTGTTTTATTGAATCAGTTGGCTCCCTGCTCTAGAAATTGATGTGTTGTGCTTCATGAGACATGAATTCAGAATACAGCCGAGATAGAGAAACGGATAAAGACCTTGATAGTGGAGATTAAGGCCATATTTAATTCAATGGGGGACGGTGAAACGAATCCTTCTGCCTATGATACCGCCTGGGTAGCCAGGGTACCTGCTGTCGATGGCTCCAACCGCCCTCAGTTTCCTCAGACGCTTCAATGGATTCTGCAAAACCAGTTGAGCGACGGTTCTTGGGGTGAAGAATTGTACTTCTTGACATATGACCGCATTCTGGCCACTCTAGCATGTGTTATTACCCTCACTCTCTGGCATACAGGGGATGCCCAAGTGAAGAAAGGTTTGGCACTTTCTTAAGAAATAAAAATGGAGATTTTTTATTTTCTTTTGGCATTCGGGGGGCCTTTGCTAATCTATTCATATCTGCAAATATTGCAGGCATTGAATTTATAAACAAACATGCTGATCGAATGGAGGGAGAAGCGGACAATCACCGGACAAGTGGATTTGAGATCGTCTTCATTTCAATGCTCAACGAAGCTAAAACTTTAGGATTGGATCTCCCTAACGAACTCCCTTTCTTTAAGCTGATTAATGAGAAGCGGGAGACTAAGCTTAAAAAGTGAGCGAGTCTGTCACTGTTGCCTGTCAATTACCTTTCCTCCTCCAATGATTGAACAGGTCTATAACATTATACTTATCTTGTGGGTGTTAACAGGATCCCGCTGGATGTCGTCTATGCCATTCCAACAACAATACTCTACTCGTTGGAGGGGTTGCAGGAGATAATAGATTGGGATAAAATAATTAAACTTCAATCCAAGAATGGATCCTTCATGGGCTCCCCTGCATCTACAGCTGCCGTGTTTATGCGCACAGGAGAGCAAAAATGTTTAAGCTTTTTGAGCTTTGTTCTCGACAAGTTTGGTGACCACGGTAATCACAATTATGATATTTCTATCGAAATACTAAAGGGTCACACACCGCGCAAATTATGTAATCAGAATTGTTTTGTCATAGTTTTCCAATATATGGTAGTGCTATGGTCTGTAAGCTTTAAGATCTGTGCAAGAAACATTAGATCCGTGAAGACCGATTGTGTTTTTCATTAAATGAATAAAATGCAGTTCCTTGCAACTATCCGTTCGATCTGTTCCAACGTCTATGGGCCGTGGACACAGTTGAACGACTGGGCATCGATCGCCATTTCAGAAAGGAGATCAAAGAAACACTGGATTATGTTTACACGTACGTATCTAATGCAAATAACCCAAGTGTATCTCCTGTATATATTTTCAGTTTTTATTAAAGACTCTACCCCTTGCTACCACTGCAGTTACCCTTTGAGAAAAAAACTCTAATACTACGTAATCAATTCACAGATATTGGGACGATAACGGCATCGGATGGGCCAGAGACAATGCTGTGGGTGACATTGATGACACAGCAATGGGCCTTCGAATCCTTAGACTCCACGGATACAATGTATCTTCAGGTAACACCATACCCACTTGATTTTTATTTGAGGTATCCGAAGTCCCAAAGAAAAACAATGTATCAGCTGCTTAAAAAAGCCCGTTTAAGCTTTTTAAGCATTGGATTGGAATCTGTTTTCTTGTTTTTTTTCTTTCCACTGAATTTTTTCTCTGTATTTTTTCAGATGCCCTGAAAACATTCAGAGACGAAAATGGAGAGTTCTTCTGCTTCATGGGTGAGACACAGAGGGGAGTTACAGATATGCTAAACGTGCATCGCTGTTCCCAAGTTGCATTCCCCGGAGAAAAGATAATGGAAGAAGCGAAGCTATGTACACACAGATATTTAACAAATGCTCTGGAGAGAGCGGGGACTTTTGACAAGTGGGCTCTCAAAAAGGACGTTCGGGGAGAGGTGTACAACCCAGACGCTTATCCTAAATATCAAATGTTTTATGTAGTATGAGCAAATAAATAATTAGTTCACTGTTTCCTTTTTTAAATTCACAGGTAGAATATGTGCTCAAGTATCCATGGCACAGAAGTATGCCAAGGCTGGAGGCAAGAAGCTACATAGAGCAATATGGAGCAAACGATGTTTGGCTTGGAAAGTCTATGTACCTGTAAGGATAAGGACTTATTACAGTTTCCACATTTATTGTTTTCATTTTCCTTGTTTTTTATTAGGTAGTGTGGGAATTTTTTGTATAAATATTTTTTTATTACATTCTATGATCTATCATCACAATGATAGAGAAGTCAAAGAGACAAAAATGATTAGTTGCAGACCAAGAACAAACTATAAAAAGAGAGGGTGGGTGACAGAACAAGAACAAACTATAAAAAGAGAGGGTGGGTGACAGAACAAGAACAAACTATAAAAAGAGAGGGTGGGTGACAGAGAAAGGTTACATGCCCATCATGACACAAGGATGTTATCAAATAGATCAACAAATTTAAATTTTTGATAATCAAAACTTAAAGAGTCAAAATATCACAAGTAAAAAAAAACAAGATAAACTAATGTACATACACTGATCCAAAATATTGATGTTAAAACTCTCACACAATTCGATCCAAAAACAACAGCTATAATCACTATGAATTGTAAAAATTTGATATTATTCATTCACAATTTTAATTTTTCTATACTCGGTGTGGGATTATTTATTTATTTTTCCATTCCTTTCCTAGGTTGCCATGCGTCACCAACCCAAAGTATTTAGAATTGGCCAAACTTGACTTTAATAGTGTACAGTGTATACAAAGAAAGGAGGTCCTCGAGCTCCGAAGGTACAAATCTGTATACGTACTTAGTTATGTCTCCGTATTGATGCTGACTAATATATTTATTATATAATTGTGTACCGGTGTTAAAAGCTGGTGGAGATCATCTGGTTTGGTAAAGGTGGGTTTTATTCCCGATCGGTTGGTAGAAATATATTTTGCAGTGGCGACAAGCATGTTTGAGCCAGAATTCGCTATGTGCAGAGCTGTTTACACAAAAGCTTCCATTTTTGTTCTCATTGTAAAGTACCTTTTTGAATCATATGCCACATCAGGGCAAGACATCGCACTATTTTCTGAAGCAATTAGCAGGTGACATTAAAATTTCCTGAATTTTCTTACTAAGATATTAAAATCTTGTTTAAAATTTCAATTAAAAGATTTAAAATTGTAAGTTAATTGAAGATTTTATTATTTTGATTAAAATATATGCAAGTAAATTTAAAAAATGTTGTTTTCACTAAAACATATAATATATATGTTTTTAATCATTGTGTTATATATATTGATCGACATTTTATTTATGTAAAATATTTTTTATGAAGATTTTTTTTTTTTTTTTGACTAAACTTGTTTTAATGGGTATGGTTTTAGGTGGGATGTTTCTCTAGTAGACATCATGCCTCAAGAAATGAAAATTTGTTTCTTAAGTATGTTTAACACAATAAACGAAATTGCACAAGAAGGAAGCAAGAGACAAGGATATGATGTATTGCCATATATTAGAAATTTGGTATGTATCATAATGTTTAATTTTTTATCACATTTTATTAAGTCTTTTATTTCTTAATCTATATGAGTGGTGTTAAAATATTATAAATTATGCACTTATGGTGTAGATGGAGGCCCAAGTAGCATCCCTCAATACAAAAGAAAAATGGGAGCAAGATAAATATGTACCTTCATTAGATGTATATATAGAGAATGCTAAAAGCTCTATGGGATTAGGCACGATAATTCTGGCCTCTATGCTTTTCACAAGAGACTTCCTTTCAAGTAATGTTCTCTCAAAAATTTGTCATGGATTGCAATTTCTTCATCTTACATCTCTCACAGGATGCTTAATCTATGATACCAAAACTTATGAGGTATGATTATATTAATGAATTATTTCATCTTTCTTAATATATAGACATATATCTATATACAGTTCATTCATCTAATGTAGTGTATAAGAGCTTCCTCTTCTAATTGTAGTTATATGTTTGTTTAATAATTCAGGAGAGAAAAATTAAAGGTAAGGCTTCAGCTATACAAAGTTGCATTAAAGATTATCCAAGATTCTCAGAAGAAGAAGCCTTGAACCATATTTATTCCCTCATGCAAAATGCACTATTGGAATTAAATTGGGAATTGGTCAACAACAATGACATGCCGAGGAATTGTAGAAAGTTGGTTTTCAACATAGCGCGAGCAATGCAGTTTTTTTTCATGGAGAAGGATGGTTTTACTCTATCTCACCTTGAAATACAAGAGCATGTCAGTAAATGCCTTTTCCAACCAGTTTTATAGATGGAGGAAACTATATTATATATGCTATGACTACTAATCTTTTATTAGGAGTTTAGATGATCTCAAATTATATATAAACTCATCATTGTTCATGTAAATGAGCCTTTATAAACTCCTAGAATAAATGTGCATTTATATTTTGTATTTCCTCAAAATTATAATAAATATGATAAATCTAAAGAATATTTATTTATGATTAACTAAGCATACAATTGATATTGTTCAAGTTAATATTACACTAAAGAACTAATGGTTAGTTTGTCCTCTTATACATTGGGATTTTCATTGCACATGCCTTAAATTATCTCCATACAAAGCTAGGAAATGGATTATTGAATATTAATTGATCATTAATAGAAATAATTGTTACACACACATGTGCAAGGAAATATAATATGCTCTTTACATAGATCTTAAAATAAATCAACTAAATAAGTGTTGATACACAAACATCCTATGATTAAGGGTTGGGACCAATAAAATTATAAGAGATAGTTAGTCTATAAAATTGTTAACTAGTAAATTAAAAGTGACCAAATATTTTGAGAGATGTACAAAGTATCAAGAAGACAAATCTATATTAAGATCTCACAAAGAGAATTGTTGAATTTGAACGCATGAAAATTAAAATTAACCAATAGCATTAAAAACAACATTTAAAGCATACAATTTCAATCTATGCAAAACTTTGATTGAGTATTGAAAGGATATGCACTTGATATGTCATTAATTTGTGGGTGCTCTTACTTCATTAGCATAATGATAGCATCATATGGATTATAAAATTAATATTATATTACATTAGAGACTAACTATTGAAATGATGGATTAAGATATATGTATATATTTTTGAAGGATTGGTTGGATTGAGAATATTTCATCTTGGATTGATAGTGAACTCCATTGATTATCGATGTGATAAGGAGTGGTGGAAATAATTTAGGAGTTGTGAGCTATTTTGTTTTTTAATTGAAAAAATATTATTATTTAACTAAATAGATGATCTAGTTAAAAGAAGGTAACTAATTACATAGAGAATAGATGAAGAAGATAACTAAATGCATAAATAAGTTGAGTGAGTGGATTGATGAATTGAATATTGCATAAATTAGTTAACTAATTTTGAATGATAAGTTAACTAAATGAGGTGGAATTTTGAGGATATAATTACTTATTACAGATAATGTGAGAATGTGTGGAGAATTTAATTTAATTTATTTAAATAGTTTATGGATAATGAAAATGACTCATTTTAATTCATTTAAATAGATGTAGGAAGATACCTCACTTTAATTAAATAATAAAAATTATTTGAATAATGATAATGAAGGATTAATAAAAAAACACAAGTAATATGTTTTTAATGTTTACTTGGGGAGAGAAATCTTATTTTAACATAGCAACAAATAATATGCACAAAGGTATAAAAAATGAAATGATGTATCCAATGAATGAACATACTCATAAGAAGAAGAAAAAATGATAAGATTCCCTAGCACTTGCGAGTTGCTTATGCCCACTAATTTTATGATATATGACAACCAAAAGACATATAGAGGCCCCTACACATAGAGACAAAAAACCATGCTCCATTGTATAGTATTGAAGATATGTCATGATATATAATGATTGTGGCAACCTTGAGTAAGTGTAGTATGGGTCAAAAGATAAACAAAGAATAAAATATCATTTATTAATTAACACACAACCCTATTACCCCTTGTTAAGGTAATACAAATATGAATGGTTTGATTATGCTTTATTTAGGGAATAATATATCCTATGAAATAAAAGTATGGACAATGTGTAATATGGGGAATGATATATATCCCACAAAGATAAAGGATGAAAATGGAATATCATTTAATGAAGGATAATGATGTGATGTTTGTATGTTATTTAGGTTGATTTAGATTCATTGATTTCATATTGTTGGTATGATGCTTAAATTGTATAGTTTATAGGTTTATAAGTGTGGTTTTTAAAATTTTAAGTGAGCAAGTGAAGCTTATTAATGTGAGATTAGGAAATGCATGAAATTTTATTCTAATAGAATAAATATTAGTCAAAAAAGTGAGCTAAAATCTATGTATCAATATCCTTTTCATAGGTATAATTGGAATAGGGAATATTATGGCACTAGAAATGCATAGAGTATGAAGAGGCTATTTATGTGTGATGATAAGAAAAAAATAGGTCTATATAAATGAGGGAATAAAAACTGATAGATTTAAAGGTAATTTTATAAAGTATAGTGATGGTTTGTTTATGATTAAATATGGATTGGAAATGGATTAAGCTGGATTAGAATTTTGTATAGGGGTTGATGGGTTAGGAAAATGGATTTTAATTTAGAGGACTATCTAAAAATGGGATAATGTGTTTTATCCAAGATAAAAAGTTAGATAGTGCTATGCAAGTGATGGTGTGTTTTTAGATGGTGTATGACCAGGTAATGGTCATATCTAGAGTTTAACGAAAAATGTTTAAATTTTGTGCCCCTAGTCCTATTCAAGATCAAGGGATGTAGAGAATATGGATGATAATAATATGGATTGGGTACATGGAAATGATATTGATCAAATGGATGATGATCTATCATAGAAAATGGTGTGATAGTTGACATGTAGCTTACCCCCAAGTGTAATGGTACTATAGATCGAGGTAGAATTTGGGGAATAAAAATGAATCAATAATAGCAACCTCAAAACTATCCAATCCTAACTATGAAGACCCTAGTAATCCAACAATGACTTGTACAAATGGAAATAAAAATCATTATAATAATGGGTATGTACAGGATCATGATGGACCAAGAAGTGGCAATATGATGGGTATTTGTAGGGTATGTGGCTGATGACTTTTTTTAACCCAAAATTGATGAAACAAAAAGGGGTTTTAAAGGAGATTTTTAGCTTTCTGTAAATATAAATTATGATTTACTTTGAATTTAATAAATAATTATTATTCATTTTCTATTTGAATTACAACTAAAGCCCTGATTGATACGCTGATTGAAAAACATCTATAGCTTTCAAACGGTATCACATTTTTTGAATCCGAAACATGTGTCACATTCTATGCTTCATATACTATAGGATTAAAAAAAAAAATTTCATGAATTTTAGACCAAGTTAAGTTGGTTAGACATACGAGTTTTTATATTTTTTAAAAGTTGTAATAAAAAATTTAGAATTAATTATTTACTTGGAAAAAAATTACAAAAAAATATGCATCACATCCGAACATGAGTCCTCTACTTATATCTAAAATATTATAAAAAAATATTATCATTTTATTGTAGTTAGGGTGGTCAGAGACACTTTTTTTTTCCTAAAATTTAAGTACTACTGCATTGAAATTAAAAAATTTCACCAAATAGATTTTTTTCTTTTTAAAATACACCTAGTAGTTTATAAACTGCATTCAATTTGCTATAGATTCTAGTCTTACATATTTTTGAAATAATATAGATAACTTATTCAAATTTCTACGTCAAGTTGCCTAATTCTAATTTTTCTAAATTTTTTTCCATTTAAGGGCTTGTTTTTTCCATGATGATCTTGGACATACCCTAATGCAATAATACATTATAATAATGCAATAATACTCAATCTCTATGTCATAGTTGATTCATCTCCATTTCCCTTCTCCATTTTTCTTTTTTTTATTCGTAGATATGTAGTATGCAACTTTTATGATGAGCTTAATATTTATGCAAGATAGATTTAGATCCCAAGATAGCAAAAAATCAAAGATTGTGGTTAGTTTTGGAATGAAGGTGATGGCTTTCTTTTGTAGAAATCCCAATTCCAATAAAGGGTGAGGATTGGATGATGAGGTATTATGATCAATGAATGAGGTTAATTGAGACAAGGATAGGGAAGGATGGACCAAAACTCAAGAAAACTAGTTGAGATTTAGGGCTTGGCTAAGAAGAAATTCAAATTAAATAATGAGAACAATTGTTTCATCTAAAGGAAGGAAACTGAATAACTAAATAATTAAAATTTATAATTTAATTATAGAAGAAAGTAGGGTGTTAAAATGTTAAATAATTAAAAATAACTATTTAATTATGGTGAAAAGAAAGTGATAAATAATTAAATAAATAAGAATTTATTTAATTGTGGAGAGAAAAGACTAATGAATAATTAAATAATTAAAATAACTATTTAATATAGTGGAAAAATGGAAATTGTTGGGAAAATGTCTCTCAACCTTGCAATTACATAAGGTACTATTGATACATCAGTGATGGGGGGTGCGGGGGGCTTGAGGTTAGTGCCCTTGAAAGGAAAATTTTATTTATATTTTATTATTGTAAATTTGGACTGTTCATCATTAGGTCTTAGATCTTATAACCAATATTGTATTAGCTTGACTTGCTCTAGAAGGTAACCCTATTTTATGAGGGAATTGTATTATGGCAAAATATTGTGATGTATTATGAGAGTCTAATGTCGATCATGTTGCCTCTAGATCTCTGGTTGGTGATACTCCTATGAGAAGCTTGCTCTACAACTATATTGTAATCTTTATGAAATTTAAATAATATATTGGGTGAATTTTGGAGTGTGGGGTTTTGCTCTCGAAAAGGTTTTCCCCATGTAAATCAATGTGTTGTGGTATGCATGATATTTATGTTTATTTTTGTTGAATTTTTTATAGCTATTAAAGATTTGTAAAGTTTTGCATTATCCTCCTCTCAAGATTAGTGTGGGAAGTTGTTATGCTACCTTAGCTTCCTTATAGAAATAAATAATTAAATAATAATATTTATATAATTATGGGAAGAAAAAGATAAATTAATGACATAATCTAAATAAAATTGATATTTATTTAAATTACTCAAAAGAAGAATAAGGTAAAGTGAATTAATTAAATAATTTAAAATTACTTAATTAAAAGAAGACTATGACATTAAGAAATAATTAAATAATTAAAAGTATTTAATTATGTATGGGGGTGAACCCATAAAAGTGGTTTACAATTGGAGTGAGGAGGGAAAAATTGAAAAAAATGACCCCATGGAAAAAAGAAAATCATTTTTGGGGTTCCAATGAACCAAAAGAGGGTTCACTAGAACCAGGGTTCGAGCAAACCCATTCAGTGAACTTCCCACCATTCCCACCAAAAGACACAAAAGAAAACCCTTTTTGAAAGGGGGTTCGAATGAACCCCCCTTTTCCCACCTTTCCACTCTTTGGCACATAAAAACATCAAAATTTTTCCCTTCGAAGCTTGGGTTTAGGATGAAAATGGAGACTTCATAGACCCAACTAGATGATAGTAGTCCTTAGAATGATCAATCCAATGAATATAATTTTAATATGGTTTGGTTTTATTATGTATTTGTTTTTTTAGTTTAATTAAACATAGTTTTTTCACCAAAAATCAAGCTCTTTGTTCTGCACATGTGGAAAAGTAGTAGATTATCAAATATATATATATATATATATATATGAATGCACTAGATATTTAAGTCCTTGATCCAACAAATTTTTTTAAAATTTGATACATACAAAAAAAGTTACGTGTTATATAGTCTGCCTATGTCTGAATTGTAATTGGTTTGACTTCGAAACTTGATTAAGGAAAAAATCTTCAATAAAACACTATTTAACCAATTGGAAGCACTAGATATCGGAGTTAAAATCTAAATTTGAAAGAATTAGAATTTTATCTTTCATGGAAAAAAAATTATGCGTTATACGATGAGCGTCACTCCTTAAAAATGTTGTTTACTGAAAAAAATTGGTTTTCGAAGAAGATGGAAAAGAAGTGCAATTTGATTCCAAAAATTTTGAATTTTTTTTTAGAATCTATAGACTAAATCTCACAAATCACTAGTTTGCATCATCTTCAAATTCCTCATGGTTTAGCCAGTATAGGTGCTCGAAAGTGAAGATTTAGTTAGAAAAAATTATTTTAGGGTCCAGTCTAGCCAAAAAATGTAAACCAGTATTGTGGGATCACCCATGGAAGAAGGTGAATTAGTGATAAAATGTTACTTGCAAGCTCAAGAAATTTTTTAGTGTCTACATTTTTCCCCTTTTTGATACAAAGCGATTTTGAGTGTTGTGTCAAAGTATAATCAGAAAAATCAGCTCAAAGCTTGCTCCAGTGTACCCTAGCAGATGCAAGATAGGATGATGCCCCCTCGAGAAAATTGAATTTTTTTATTTTTTTTTGAAAATTTTGGGAAGTTTACCTATAAGCTAATTAGATAGGCCCAAATGCATTGGTGATGAAAACTTAGGCTCAAAATTTGATCTAGGGATTGATATTTGGGTTTAAAGGAAAATTTTGATGTAGCCAGTTATGCAAGTAGGGGCCCTATTAGGTCAAATTAGGTTATAAATATACCCTAGGGGGTGAAAATTGGCCATTTATACACTTTTTCTTTATGAGAGTAGGAGCTCTAGTTTGAGATTTGTTGCAGAGTTGCTATAAAAATGTTGCATGTACTAGTCTCTACACATCGCAGGTATCAAGTTCAATCATTTGAGCACAAGGAGGGTTTGAGCATGGTGGTATACATCTAAACCTTGCTTTGTGATTTTATCAAATTTTGGTAGATATTAAGGCTCAACTATGGGGAAATAGATATGGTGCAGTTTTTGCATCACAACTATCATCATGGTAAGGTGTCATGCACCGCAATCGCAAAGTGTGACACAATCATTTTTTGGCACCACATAGGTATGACACATGCATAAGATGCTTTCAATTTTTTTCTGCACAACTGTGTTGGTGCAACACAAGTGAAGGATTGAATGACACAACTGCAAATGTGCACTGCAATTCAATGATAGAATAACTCAACTATGAAAGAGAAACACAATTGTGGAAATGACCCATATGCATGATAGTATAATGCAATTGACTGATGGGATAGTTTAGGCAATTTCTAGCAAAATTTTGGAAATACAGAAAGATCATATAGGCTAATTTAGACCTTGTGATTAACATGATGCACCTTTTGTGAATATAGGTGAGGCTTGCACCAATATACACACTAGAGAGCCGACCAACATCATTTTCCCTCCGAGATCACTTGGTTATGGAGGATTGAGATGCATAGACTACATTGAGATTATACCATGTGATGTTCATGCCCATTGTGTGGGCTAATAGGGGGCTACTGACAGTGCTAGTAGAGAGGTGACACTCGAAGATGAGTTCATTACACCTACTGAATAGTGAGGTGACAATGACATTAGAGGACATCTAGAGGATCATATTCCCTCCTATTCATGGGTAGTGAGTGGTTTTTGATACTAGGCATGGATTAACAGTAATGTGACAAGTTTTCGAGATTGAATCTCTTGTTGAGCTAGGTATGGAGGACTATGAGATTATATGGAACACCTTAGCTACCAGGTACCATAGGCTTATTTTTGTGGTATTCTCAATTATTGTGGAAGTGGTATGCCTTGATAGACATAGCCATGTGTTTCTAGTGGGATGGGGAGAGATGTTAGAGGGTATGATGACAGAGGAGATAGTATACGCATGGTGACCCTACATTTTAGTGATGCTATATACTTCCAGCTACATGATGTAGCCTAGAGAGATGGACAGAGCATTAGCTGTGGTATGACACTACTAATGATATGGGCATGGGAGCACATTCCAGTGTTTAGACCACTTGTGGGTAGGTACTTTGCTCCAGATTTCCATATTTGTACATTTATGGTAGGTTAGTGACTTCGAATTGGAGGCATGCTATTGACATATTGGATGGGTTTACTTGGATGTTATATAGGGATTGTGCAAGGTGGTATGATGATGCAAAGTACCTACGTATTTTTGGCACACAATATCTAAATTTTTAGAAAATGCTTACACAAAACATCATAGAGAGACACCTACCAGAGAGGGTGCTATGATAGTTCAATAAGTAGTAGGGAGTTCTAGTGGGGACTTTGCGAGGTTGGAAATAGAGGTCCTATAGTGGGGGCCTATGGCCAGCTTTCAGGTGGCCATGTAGGGGATTACATCTCTACATCCTATTCAATGGGGTGCAATGACTGATATAACTAATGCAAGCACTACCCTAAAGTATGACACATGGTGGGCTACCCACATAACTACACCTTTCATAGACCTAGACTAGCTAGAACCGATGGAGATGATGGGCCAAGGTCCACGAGGGATACTTTAAGGTAGAGGGCGAGGGAGGGGAGGTGGTCAGGATGGAGATGGAGATGATGGTGAAGATAGAGATGGTGGACAAGGGGATAGAGGGAGAGTTGAAAAAGGTAGAGGTCATAGAGGCCGAGGACAGGATGATAAGGGTTGAAAGGGGAGGATAGGACTACCACCATGAGGAGCCTAGAGAGTACCATAGTGTATGCCACCTATTTTGGAGGATGGGGGAGAAAATGAAGGTAGAGATGGAGGAGGCAAGTGATGAGGCAATGAAAGATGAGGTAGCCAAGGATGTTTCCATTCAAGAGGAGGGCCTACATGATGTCCCGATCAAGAATGTGATTATGGATGTTATATGGAGGTGGAGGACAAGGATGCGGGGTAGGTTCCCCAAGCAAAAATATAGGAACTCTAGGTGTAGGTGGAGATGTTTTAGGCATAGGTAGCAGAAATACTAGCATTGTAGGGTTAGGTACAGATGTTCATGACTAAGAGGGATCAAGCAATTATATAGGCATAAAGAGAAGAGTAGAGATATATTAAGTTCATAGCCACGTTGAGTGGGCCAACTGCATCATTCACAAATACTATGTACCGAGCCAACAAAGAGCCTCAATATTATAGGGATCTCTATGAACGTGTAGTGCTAGAGACTGCCAGAGTACCCAATTTCAAGAGCTAGAGTCAAAGCATGACACATTCATGAAGGGATCATAATAGTGGAGGAGTCTCGTAGAGATGATCCTCTCCCTATGAAAAACCTTCATGATCACAACAGAGGGAGAAGAGACCATCAAGATCAAGAGATGAGGGCAGCACAATCTAGGCCTAGCTTTATATGTATTCAGAAAATTATATTTTTGATTGAGCTTGCGAGCTCCTTTTTTGACATACATCATGATATTGTACTATAACACGCCATATATATATATATATATGTATATATATATATATGAGATACATGATTTTAGCTACGACTACATGATGTGCTTGATTCTATATATGGATGCTTCTTATGTTTCTCTATGTGATGGATTTATGTGATGTGATGTTATGAGTTGCACTTTATGGATGTGTGATGTTTCCTATATGATATGATGCTATGGATGTATGATACATGGTTTATGCTAATACCTATTTATGATAAATGGATGGATGCACATGACTATATTGTATGTATATGTATGTTATGAGGCATGGATAGATAATCATGATGTGATGTCATGGATATGCAGGATGATATTATATGTTTATGACATGCTATTATTCGATGCTTATATGGATGATGATACTACATGATGGGATGCTATGCATGTTTTATTTTCTTATGCAATATTGATGACTTGATATGCATACAATAATGATACCTAAGATGTGCTAACATGATTGTGGATGTAGGATGATACTATTGATACATTTTGTTTTTGCGTGTCACACCATGCCAGAAAGATGAATGCAAGGGTAAACAGATAAGATGTTAATTGTAGAAAGAAACTAGTGAGGATGGAAAACAAAATAAATGAATTGGGATTGCTATCTTTAGATCTTGCTAATAAATTATCAAGATTTGAATTTATTGCATAATTATCATCACAAAAATTATTATGGCAATGGATATGGAACACCAACATATGACATATACCAAGGTGTAATTTATTATCCCTTGCAAAATAGACACAAGATAGACAAGGAATATCATGATGCAGACTAGTAACCATAGAACCTTGTTGGAATATGTGAGGAAGTAACCAAAAAGCATGTTGATGTTGATGCAAGAAAGCATTAGATTGAGCTTTAGCTTGCATAAGGGTTTTTTGATAATGCCAAATGGAACCCCAATAACACACAAGGAGCTAAGTTTACCTAGCCATATTTTCAATACAAACCACAAACAACAATCAAAGATAAAAAGGTCATGATCTAACAAAATTCTAAATCCTTTTAGGACATCCTTGAGGGGTATAGTAACATGATCAAAGATAAATTAGATAAAAAGATAAGAAAAACTAGACCAATGAGTCAACAACCATTTAGACCTTTTACCAAATAATATTACTAGATTCTAGAGAAGGATAGTGTTTGGTTTTAGGAAAGGAAGTATGTCGTATAGGCCCAACGAGCCCAACGATGCAATGTGTTATCTAAGACTAAAGGTTGATGGATATTGTCTTGTTTGAGACATGAAGCATGATGTATAAGCCTATGGAACTTGATAATGCTACATGTTATATAAGACAAGTTGATAGGATCAATGGATAAGCTTTGGTTTCAAAAACAAGGTATGTTGTATAAGCCTAGGGAGCTCAATGATGCAACATTTTGTCTAAGACTATGTGATAGTTGATGAGGATTGTTTGATGTTTACCTATGTGTTTAGGCAATTCATCGTTGATAGTTGAAGGCTAGTTGGATATTTTTCTTGTTGTTTCATGATTTAGTTAAGCTCTATTTTCTTTTTTTATAATTATCAAGTGTCTAATCAACATATCAACTTTGGAAAGGGATAGTTTATTATAGGATAGATGATTGTGATGGATCAAGACATCATTATGACAAACCCTAAGGGACTGACCTAATTTCTTGGGGGCTCATTAATGGTGGCCTTGGCTATATGTAAAGTGTAGAGACAACATAGTTCAATTGACTCTTGACCATGGATAGTTTATTATGAAACGTGGATAGCGATGGATTGACTATTTGTTATGAAAAAAGCTAAAGGACTAACCTAAGCCTTGGGGGCTCATTGATGATGGCCTTGCCTATGTGAAGTCATTGAGGCAAAATAGTTTGACCACTTGGACTGAAACAAACTATTTTTGGGGATTTTGATGTTTTTGATATTTTTTATCTATATTTTGAAGTTATGTTTTTTTTGGATTTTGACGCTTTGAATGTTGTTACCATGTCTAGGGTCTTGTGTAAACCTAATTCAATAATTTTCTCTTAGTCAAGTATAGGACTAGCTTATTATGGATGGGGTTGGATGGGTGAAATTTATTATGGATGAATATGAATGGATGAGGACGTTGAGCACCAATAATTCTCAGGCCATGAGAAGGATGACTAAGCTCTATTATGAATGGATGGGAAAAACATAATCTTATTATAGAATGGAATAGTTCATGGAAGGTATCATGGATTGAAGGGGGAAAATCAAATAGATGATGGAGAAAAGATTGACTACACATGGCACTTGTTTGCCAGGTTTTCACCATGGTACTTATCCAAGGTGGTTTTCACTATTGGACAAATTATTTTTCTTTACTTCTTTTTTTTGTCACCAAGACGCATGTTTCCTAGGTTTTCATCAGGGTAACAATTTATTTTCTTTTTTCATTATTAATTTTTTTATATTTTTGAGGGATTCTCTAAAAGCTAGGTATAGTACTTATGAAGGTGCATATTGTTAATAGGATCTAGTAACATTTCACCATCAAGAGTAGCAAGCTGATATGCACTAGATCCGTATGTTGCAATTATGATGTAAGGACCCAACTAGTTAGGCTCAAACTTTCCAGGTTTCTCTTGATCCATTGGATTCTTCAAATTCTTTTTTAGGACCAGGTCACCAAATTCAAAATACCTAACTCAAAATCTTTTATTGTAATAGTGATGAAGATGATTTTTATATGCTTGTAAGTGGACCAATCCATTTTGTCTCTTTTCATCCAGTAAATCTAGCTAATGTAAATGGGATACACAATATTCCTCATCATCAATAAACTATTGCATAGATACTCTAAATGATGGCAACTCAACCTCAATGGGAAGAATGGCTTCAGATCTAAAGATGAGGAAATGTGAAGTGGCTCATGTAGGTGTGTGAATGCTTGTATGATAGGCCCATAAGAGAGGGTTAAGTTTGATATGTTAGACATGGCTAGCGTCATCAAGAGTCTTCTTTAGGATTTTTAGGCTAGTTCTATTAGATGCCTCAACTTGACTATTACCTTGGGGGTAGTATGGGGTGGCAAAGTTATGATGGATATGGAATATCTCACACAGTTCATGGAAATCCTAATTTTTAAAAGGAAAACCATTATCTATGATGATAGATTGGGGAACATCATACTAACATGTGATGTAATTAAGGATAAACTTAGATATATGCTTATCAGTAATGTAGGTCATTGGAATGGGTTAAATCCATTTTATGAAATATTAGTTGCGATGAGGATGAATTTATGACCACTGGTGGAAGTAAGGTGAACCCTTCCCACAAGGTCAAGTCCCCATTAATAAAATTACCATGGTGACGTTATTGGATGAAGGTCTTGGGCAGGTGCACGTACATGATCTCCATGTATTTAACATTATCAATATTTCTTAATAAAATGATAGGAAACATGTTTCATAGTAGGCCAATAGTATCTTGTTTGCATGAGCTTTTTGGCTATGGTAGGACTAGCAGAGTGAGCTCTACATATACCATCATGTACTTCATGTAAATTTGTTTGCGCTTCCTCTGAATCAGGACATCTAAGTAGGGTGTTATCTAGGCTATGGTGATAAAGGGTATCATTGATGATGACATATTGGGATGCTTTTCAGATAAAGGTCTTGCATTGGTTAGAGGACAAGTCAGGAGGCATAATTTTGTCATATAGACTTGTAATTGTAAAATTCTTTGTAGTAAGGAGAATCAAGACCAAAAATTTCACACATGATCTTGGATTCAAGGACATCGAACAAAGGGATCAACAATTGTTTGACCAAGAACTCATACTATGACACATTGTTAGGTATATCTAAGAGAGATCCTATGATGGCCATTGCATCAATTGCTTTGTTCTTAATTCTTGGGATATGCTCAAAGATAATGACATCGTAGTACCACTTGAAACTATCAACCATTCTCTTTTAGGGTGTAAGATTTTTGTCCTTTGTATCATAATCATCATTAACCTAATGGATAACTAATAGGGAATCGCCATATACTTTCAAAGATTCTTGATTTTCCATTTGATAGATATTTAGACTCCCATTAGCAATGCTTCATACTCAACCATGTTATTGGTGTAGGGAAATGCTACTTTGTATGGCTTAGGTACCGAGTCCCCTTATGGTGTGACAAAGAGGATACTAGCTCCTGAACCATGATTTGTGTAAGATCCATAAAATTATAGCTTCCATGTTGTAAAGGTCTCCATTGTGAAGATGAATCCGTCAGTAAAATCAAATATTAATGCATGATTTGTTGTTGTTGAGGCCTCTACACGTTGATCGACTATCACTTGTCCATGTTTCATTGCTTTACAATCAATATATTTTATATCAAACTCACTCAAGATCATTACCCACTTTACTAATCATCCTGTTAGAGTTGCTCTATTGAGTAGGTATTTCAAGGCCTCTCCAAGGTTGGATATGCATCTCAAACGTGCAAATTCAAATTAGTTCAGTGACAAAACACTTTTGTGGTGGATAGAAGTGAATGAGGAGCACATCACAACTTAATTGGGAGAAAAATCAACAACACCACTTAATCCACATGCTACCACAAACAATAATTATCCTTTGCATGTAATGTAAACACTAGGTTGGTTGTTACCTATGTAAACACCATTAACCTTTGAAGTACATGCTTCCTCAAACCCAAGGGAAACTTTTGAACCATACACCACTCTCAAAAATGATCTAAAATATTCCTCAAACACCTTAAAATCCAAACAACTCCTTCACAACAACTTCCACCTAAAGAATGCACATACCCAGTATATCGAGATAACTCTACCATACACTACTACTTGAAACAAAAAAAAATTCCAAAGCACCAAACCTCAAACCCTCTTGAATGAGGTAAACAACCAACACCATCAATACACCTTCAAAATCACAAGACATGAAACACAATTGTAGAGAAACACAAAGCAAAAGCATTTCTCCTAGACACCTTTGCAAATGCATAGTCACACACTAGTGAACACAACTTCTTTTGTACACCAATCCAACACACCAACTCTTAAATATAACATCTCTAAACTATTCTCACCAACATATATGAATCACATAGGTAGATATTCAACCTAGAAGAAATTCAGCGAAAAACCAAAATACAACTTTGTATCTCAAAACACCACTGCAACACACTATTTCCTCTTTTTATCAAATTTTCTCAAAAGCACTTGGAAACCAAATACCAGAGAAACATCCTCATCATCTCTAGCACTTCCTCATCCATAGATAGAAGCTGATCAAAGAAACACTAGAGGTTGACACTAGTAGCTTTACTAATAACAAAATGCAACTAATCAAAGCATCAACTACAATCTTTCAACCATCGCGCACTCAACTATAGACATCAATGATAGCACATACTTGTTGAAATCAATGGTCCAACACCAAATTCTCAACCAACTACTCATACTTGCAACAATCTCCCCCTTTGTCATTGATGGCAACACATGATGTAAGAAACCATCAAAGACACAACAACTTTGTACCATACTTATTTCATTTTCTCTTTTCTCCCCCTTTGTAGCTTGTCTTCTTTACTTTCTCTCTCCCTAAAGGAATTATGACTTTCTCTTCTCCTTATTACTTATTATTTTTCATTTATTTCTCTCCCCCCTTGTGTTCATGATTTTTTCACATGTTTCTCTCTTCCCCTTTGATATCAATGGAAAAGGACATAATTTTTGTACTGTTTATTTTCTTCCTTTGACATCAAACAACCTACTAACTATTGTTCTGCAACACTTTTCCTTTACTACTCTAAATACTCCCCCTTAGAAGCACACACCTAACTATACCAAATCAACAACCCCTGCACAATAACAACATGCACTCTTCTAACTACAACAATCAACATTGCCACTACCTACTCCTCCTAAGAGGTAGTCGCCAACATCAGTCTAGAATAAAAAATGAATCTTGAGATCCATTGGATTGATGCATCTCCTTATGCATCTAGTTCAAAGGAGGGGCAATAACCCCTAAGTTCTCTTGGAGATACTCAAAAGTATCCTTAGGAGGATCCTTAGTGAATAGATCAACAATCTAATCCCTTTTAGGTACATATTCAAGCTTCACTTCATTCTCCACAACCTTCTCTCTCAAAAAGTGCTATCTGATTGAAATATTTTTTTCTTTGAATGAATCATTGGATTCTTTGAAATTTTAATTGCACTTGTATTGTCACAAGAGATAGAAATAGGCTCATCATACACCACTCTAATATCCTTCTATTTTTTCCTCATCCATAACACTTGTGTGTAGCAAGATGTTGCTACAATATACTCAGCCTCTATAGTAGATAAAGAAACTAAATCGTGTTTCTTACTTAGCCATGATACTAATCTACATACAAGAAAAAAATGTACCACCACTTGTAATTTTCCTATCATCAACACAACCAACCCAATTTGTATCTATGTAAGCACTCAAAGTGAAACTAGTATCCTTTGGATACCACAAGTCATGATCTGGAGTGCCCTTCAAGTATCTAAATATCCTCTTCATTACTACAACATGTGACTCTCTAGGATCTTCTTGAAACCTAGCCACAAGACAAACAGTGTGCATGATATCTAGTCTAGTAGTAGTTAGATATAGTAGTCCATCGATCATTGATCTATACTTTCTCTAATCGACCTTAGGGGATTCATCATTCTTGATTAATTTGCAACTAGTAACGATAGGAGTACATACCAATTTGGATTCTTTTGGGACTATAAAATTTTGCAAAATTTTAAGTTCCCATGATGTGAAATTTGCTTTGCACACTCAGAAATGTACTTGAAAAATCTGCCCCAGTGACCTACTTTTGAGGGTCATAATTCAGAGCCCATTTGATTTTATGTCAAATCCCTTGGTGAGTGTATTCATTTGTCATATGTAAATATGTATGTTTGATTTCAGCTTTTTGTGATGAGTTTTGATAGGGTTTTGAAATGACAAGTTGGAGGGTTATGGGACTATTTTGTTTGTATACTCTCAGGCCTACAAAGTGGCATCTTGTTCAGACTGATATTTCATAGTTGTATGATTGTAATGACAAATGGATTGGTATTATGCATTCCCCTCATATGCATATCGCTAGTTTAGTTTTAGAGTCTCATGATTAGATTTGATATTTTTACCAAGTCAAAAGAAAATGTAGTTTGTTCTATTTTTACATCTGCATTTCCTGAATGTTTCAAGGAGGTCAAATTTGACCCTTAATATCTTGTGATAAATGTGGATTGAGGGAATTCCCTCTTACACACATCCTCAATGGACCTAAATGATCTAGTGTTTCTAGTGGTAGATTCCTAAGAGGTGATTTTATAATTTTTCAAGGAGATGACTTGGTGTGCTCAAGTTGGTTTTTGATAGTTGGAGTTGTAGAAAAGTATGAGTGATCCACTTTGGCATTGAATATCTTGTACCTCAAAATATGTTTTTCCAAGTCGTTTGTTGTACTAAGTTCTTAGGTCAAATTTCTACACACTTATGCAATTACACGTCTCTCAGATGTGTTTTGATGGGTTAGTTATTTTCTAACTATGACCAGGTCAAAATGGTGTTCTAGAAAGTTTCAAATTTTCAAATTCTAAGGGCAACCCATTTCTCATTTAGTCAAAAACCTCTCCAGCTCCATTTTCATCAGAAGCAGAGGTCATTAGATACATTATTTTAATGTATTTTAGGTGCGGTGAACACGTCCTATGGGCCAGTTTACAAAGGAGGTACTTGATTTTTGATGGATGGATGAAATTTGTTTTAAAAGCCATGTTTTAAATAATTGATTGTGACCACACGCAAAAAATATTTCCTCCAAGGGTCACCATTTGTGCATAGTGAAAATTCTCTGTTTGGCCTACAGGCATAATTAAAATTTGCATTTTTTCTAAAGTTTCAAATGTTTTTGTTTAAAATATTTTTGAATATTTTAAACATTACGCAAATGTGGAAAATGCATTTAGGGAAAAATAAATACATTTCCAATTTTTTTTTATCAAAGCAAGTTTAATTCTTACTTCTGATTGGTTGAAATACGGCTTTCATGGCTTTCACGACTACACGAGAACACTCCATCACCCATCTCCCTTTGAAAATGATTGAGTTGATTTAAATCAGCGATGCTCGATGGCTTGCATTGTATAAGTTTGAGGCAGTTTTAAATCTTATAAAAAATGAGCAATGGTTGTTGTGTCCATCGCCCATCGCTATTGTCTTTTGTTTTTCTCTTGTTGCATCAGCGATGTGTGATGGTTCCTCGGCACTAAAGTGTAAAATGTGAAGGTGAGTTCATGGGTAAATAATGAGGACTTTCTATAGTTGGTGAATGTAATCACGTTTTTGGTTTTCCAGCTAATTTTTGGAGGCTCTATTTGGTCCAATTTTGTTGTCCCATGCTTTAAATTTGTCTCATGACCATCCCCAATGCTTGGGCAAGGATTTTAAGCATGTTTGGGATGAATTTCAGGTGTCTGTAGCCATCAAAACACCCCTGCATTGTAAAAAACGGCCGAGCTATGAGTGAATTGGATCGATACGAATGTTGCTAAACATGAAGAGTGAAGATTTCAACTTGAGGAAGCACTGAAATTGAGACATTCTATGAATTGCGCCCATCGTAGTTTGCTCTATGTTTTCTCATCTCATATTGGCAATGGAGCGATGTTGTGTGTTCCCCATCGCCCATCATGGTTTCAGAGGCAGTTTTCCTCAGCACATTGGTGATATGTGATGGCATGTTCTCATCATCACGTATTGCTCTTTACTTTCTCCATTTTCTTGTTGGATTAGAGATGTGTGATGCTGGGAAAAGTTTGTGTAAAGAGTGGTGGGCCCATGGGAAATGTGAAGAGGGCAGTTTTTAAAAGTTTTAACCATTTTTTTCAACGATGGGGCATTAAAATGCAAAATAAAGTTGCAAGGGTAATGAAATTTTAATTGCTCGATATAAAAAATCAAATCCTTCACAAATAAAATAAAAAAATTATTTGTTGTTGGGAAAGTTAAAGGTGAAGCATGGGTAAAACATTTTATTGCCTGAAAAAATGAGTAAAGTCTTCACAAACAAATAATTATTTTTTAGCCATAATAGAGGGAAAAATTTTATTTGTTGCACAGTAAAAGGTAAATGCACAGGAGAAATGGAGATTTTTTACAACCGAGGATGAAGAGTGAAATACTTTCATGGAAGATTTTTATTCTTTCATAAACAGAATATTTTCTACAGTAGAATGAAGATGAATGATGGCTCATCATGGTGAGGAATATTTTTTTGTTGCAAGGCATGTGAATGAAGGGGGCGTGAATCAAATTGCATACTAAAGATTTTTCAAGTGCTAGAGGTAGTTACTAATCAACGGAGAAGAATGTGTGAGATGTCTATTGAAGATCTCCACTTGGGGTTTCTACATTTTCCTTAAGTGTAATATTTTACTTCTTTCTAGAGGTGGCTCTTTCTCTCTTCTCACAAGAATACCATTTTGTAATAGAGTCTATAAAAGAATAGGGGTTTGTTTTAGATTGTGGGAGTTTTCTAAATCTTCTAATGAAGAATGTAATTACAACACTGTTATCCTTGATAAATAAATGACAAGATATTTTGGGTCAGTTTTATCCATTGTAAACATTGTAGAAGTTTTGAAAATAAGAAATCAAGGGTTTATGTTGTTCATCTTCTTGTTTTTCTCTAAATGGTTGTTTACTATTAGCACTCTTATTCAAAGAGTAAGTTAAATTGTATTAACAGGAATGAAGATTTGCCTAACTATATGTTTGGATTAATAAAGTATGACTGGTTTGGTTTCTAGTATCAATGCTGTAATGCATCATATGATAGGCATAATTATGATAGAGTGAATGTTGTGATGAGTTTTAAATTTTATCATTTAGGTGACTTCACCATGGAATATGGCACTAGTCTCTTGATGTTGCAATTTCCTGAGATTTTTTTGTGAGCAACTACAATTTAAAATAAAATGTACTTATCTATCTTGTTTAATGTGTACACTCTCATGAAGGTTAGTCACACCTTTAGGGTATTGTATCTATTAGGCATATAAAGGTTAATTATCTGTTTACTTTGTGTTTGATACTTTGGCACACAAGTGTTTGAAAGTACACTATTGGGATCACCCTCTCGGGTTTCACAGAGCCCAAAGTGTAGGGGAGAAAGGGTTATAATTCAATCTCTCATTCGTTGGCCAAATCTCTCCTTAAATCTGACCATTAGGCTTGGCAACCCTTTAGGATTCAAGTGGATTGCAAATTTTTGGAACCAACAAATTGGCGACTTTGTTGGGGAGAACTTTGGAAAATTTTGATACATGATCATCTAGCCTTAAGATTCATTGAAGTTTCAAAATAGTTTGTAACCAGAGATTTGAAAATTGTGGAATCTTATTTGCCCATCCGAGTCACCAATAGATTGGTGACTCTGCTAGGGAAGAACTTTGAATCTCCAATTGCAAATTGTCCTATCACATCGTCATATTATTTCCTGATCTAGAAATTTGGTTCAAATATTGAAGGAATTCATACTTGGAGAAAGAAATTGTTCTTGTGTGCCTGAAAGTTTCACCATCTATGGTGCTCTGCTGGTGAAAAGAACTTAGAAGGAAGTTTATCTTTGATGAAGCTTCATATTGCTTGAAGTTCATTCCTTTGTGAAGAGAGGTGGTTACTTTATCTAAAGAACCTATTGAAGATGTGAAGGGGGTTTCAGATCTACAAAGATTTCCAGTCAAGAAGAAGAATTTGTAGCAACTGCAACATACCTAGGTATTCTCCATATTTTGGTTTCCAAGAAGGATAAATTTTTGTGTGAAAACCATATTTGAAAACTTCTTAAAAAAATTTAGTTCCCTATTGAGTGAAACTAAGCACTAAGCAAGGGGAATAGTAGTGATAGGCTTGCATACTTCTATATTACTAGATTGTAGCCTCAATTATGAAGTGAAGTATGCAATATTTTTGAAGAAACTCATTTAGAAGATCTTAAGCAAGTTGAGATAGAAATTTGTATTGTAAAAGCTTAAGATCATGTTGTAAAATGAGTTTGAGTTTCCTTGCGTAACTGCAAAGTTAATATGAGAAGGCTTGTAAGGGTTTAAGAAAATGTATCATCAACCTATGCATCCCTATGTTGACCCAAATGTATCAATGCATAGTGTACAACCCCTATCATGTCATCAAAGAAATTTTAGCACCGAAAGGTACATAGCCATAAATTTTGATGGAATTTGTGGTTTCCCAAATGTCATACCATCTAAAATTAGGGAGCACTTACCAAAATTCAATGGTGAGAAGTTTGAGTCAGCTAATAAGCATCTACAAGAATTCAATAATTTAATGGATGACTATGAGGTAGATCACGAAGATGTGATCATGAGGCTATTTGTTTAGTCTCTAAAGGGAGATGCAAGAGACTGGTTCTCTTATTTACTAGTATGCTCTATCTATTCTTGGAGTGAGTTCAAAGCAGTGTTCATAGAGCAATTTGGTGAAAGAAGCAATCCTAGTTTTGTGATCAATAAATTTATGAGCATTGAGAAAGAAGAGGATGAGCTAGTCCCAACATTTAACCTCAGATTTGCTAAAACATTGAGGGATATTCTTGAGGTATTTAGACCCAATGATGCAATAGGTTTAGTTATTTATTTGGGATCTTTTGATAAGGAAATGAGCTATTTTATGAGAGATATAGATCCTACAACCTTGCATCAAGCCTATGATATAGCCATGAACATTGAAAACAACTGGAAATATGGAATGCATAAGGGTTATTTTTCTATAAGTGTTTGTTTCCCTGAGGCACCAAATGTTGATGAAAGGTGTAAGTCAGAAATTAAAAATGAATGTAAGAGAACTTACACCCCTATTGTTTCAACTTATACATCATTCCATGGGGTTGATCACATAGACCCCCAAACACATTTTCAAGAAGTTGCATGCATTTGTGATCCTATGGCCTCTATTCAAGCCCTCTTTTGCATAAGGAGACATGAAAGAGAATCATCATATGATCTCTATGCAAGATTTATGCATACCCTTTCTGTAATTCCTGAGTGTCACTGTAGACATGCAAAATTAGCATATTGCATTTAATCAAGTCCATTCATTAAATAAATCAAGCTTATTTGATTTATCTCTAAGGTCCTCCATTTAAATTAAATAAACACTATCATTATTCCCCTGAGCTAAATAAATCAAAATATTTATTTAACTAAATCTTTATCATTTTCCATCTCCTTTTTTATTTAGTTTAATCCATAAATATAAAGCAAAAAGGTCAAATCACCTAATCTTCATTTAAGTTAACTAAATCAGGATTAAATCTAATCTTAATGCAAGTCCCATCCTCTAGTTTTTCCCACTTGCACAAATAAAGGATTTTAATTAATTTATTAAATCTCCATTTTCCATCAACATGGCATAAAAATGGAATATTCCCTCAAGTTTGAATTCAAATTCAAGTTGACTTGTCCCTTCCAACATAGCATTAATTCCCCTCTTACATGTCCCCCACTTGGCATTTAAGCCTCTTTTCCTCCCTCCAACAAGCCAAATTTGAAATTTGAAAAGGCCACCTAATGTCATTTATTGGCACATGGACCAAAACTTGCACATCCTCCATCCACTCACATTTGGACAAGTGGCTCCTTCCTATTGGTTTAATCTTTGTCCCAAATTTCTCCATTTTGGACATCTCTTCAACTTGATATTCTATAAATAAGAGGCTTTATTCCTCATTTGATCATCCACAATCTCATGCAAAGTTACTCTCTTCACATTGAGAGTTGATTTTGTCCACTCCATCTTCAAGAAATTTTATCATTGAGCTTGTCAAGGGTCACTTTTCACACCAAAGTGACACCAATCCACTATGGAATAGGTGTGCATTTGTGCTTCTTTTATGCTTCCAATTAGTTTGTTTTGTTATCTTGTTTAAGAGGCACTATGCATTATTTCATAGGAGCATTTAGTAAGTTTGCATGAACTAAACCATGTTATGGAGTTTAAGCTTTGTGCGGATTTGTAGGGTGCTCACATATGGCACTAGAAGGAGGGCAGATGTGTAGATTTACTAACTTATCTTTCAAACTTGATCGTTATTTTACTTGAATTTGGTTATACAGGTTTCAACTTACATGTTTGATTTATCTGTTCTTTTACTTGTATTTTAGTCTACTTTTGAGGTAATATATCTGCATCCTGTGTTTTGAAACAACATACAGTCAGTACTTTGTTTGCTTCTACTAGTTGATTTGTAGTTTAGAGCAACTTTGATAAATTATTAGCGTAGTTTTAGAGAGAATATCTCAGCTCTCAATAGGAAGCAACATACGCATTTCCCACACCTAGGATTTGTGTTTCTTCTACGAAACTATGAACAAAGAGTTCTTTGTCACCTTCTTAGTCGCCCTTTGTGAGTATTTCCTTACTTTTTGGCAACCAATCTTATTAAGTGCGCAGGCTATGCTCCAACGACCATAATTCTAGGTCACTACATGTTATTTTGCGAGCTCGACTGGAGTTCTAAGGCAGTAATATTATTTTTCCAAGCTCTACTGAGTATTCTATCACTTAACACCATTGCTTTATCTATCAGGAAAACTAGGGTCACTTTATAATTCTATTTTCTTGTGCAATTTATTTTTGTTTTATAAATTTCTTTGAATAAGTTTGAAAAGAGTTATTACTCTGAGGAAATTGGTGTTTGGCAAGTCTTGAAAAGCTCGAAAATGGTGACAAAAAAAAGAACGAGCAGGGGCTTCTAAAGTGATGGTTTAGTGCACGACCTCTAGATGGTTGAATATGTGGTTTTTTTATCAATATTACTATTTGATATTGCCTGATTTAAGCACTTTATTTCACTGCTTTAGTTCATTCTTGTTCAATATTAATATTCTTGTTCCATTTCTCATCGTGTGTTTGCATTGATTGATCTATAGACAATTATTATGACCAAATCTATGCTTGGTCAGCATTCTAAATTTGTATTCATTGCGCTATTAATATATGTTTTGGAATCATAGAGCCACTTCCATCACGCCATCTCTAAGCGGATATTCTTGGAATATATTTTACTTTGTAACGTATTCATTAAGTAGAGAATATCTAGTAGATTTAATCGTATTCTTTTTGAACAAATCATAACATCTAATCTGCATTGATTACCCTATGTGTGGCATCCCAAATACATGCTTGGCCAGTTTTCTAAATATGTATTCATTGTGTTCTAAATCTATGCTTGGTCTCCATTTTAGCATGTATGGTGTGTTGTGCATTGTGCCATTTTCCTCATTCATTCGGTCTACACTCAGCTTGTTTTCGCAATCTTGAACGTCTGGTTAACTCCCCGATAGTTTGCTTTGACCTCTGTCACTTTAATGTCCATTCATCCTAGATCCATAACTTCAGAGGCACATCATCATCCCTTATTCTTACAAGCTATTGTGAGTTCCTATTGATATTTTCTCTTGGTAAAAAGAAGAGCATTTATGTACATCTCTGCATATGCATTTTATGGTTCGTATGGGAACAAAGAACATTAAATATGTATGTATCTACACATTAAATGTCACTCATTTTCAATTCATTTGGTCCAATCCTTTTTGTTCTTACTAAGAAGCCTCCCGATCAGAACTAAAATGATAGAGTTGGCATAATTAGGATGAAATGCCCAGTAGTTAAAGAAGGCTAACAGTAGTTGTCCAAGAGCCTCTTTTTTTTTAGCGCCATAGCATTTTAATTCGTTGATGCACATACAATCTCACCAATAGTGACCAATAGTGTTTTAATAGGTTGTTTCCATTTCCTATAAGCAAGGAAAAATTGCATATTGGCACTATTGTAGGAAGTAAATGCACATAAATACATACACATAGCCTGAAAGAGTGCCCTGATATGTCTCATTTATCTTCTTAACCATGAAAGCAAGTGGCTATCGGTGAACATCTATTGGTGCATGGTCGTGAAGAAGCTTTGCATTTATTATTGCTATAATCTTGTGCAAAAATGAATTTAAAGGTGTTAGTCTCTTATTAATTATGAATTAATGAGAGACACTGTCTGATAGAATAAATGCATGCCTGAAACAAAAGAGTAAATCGATAAAAAAACAATTTGCTTAGACAAAACTGCTAAATAATGTGGTAACTATCTTTCTAGCAACTAATTTACCTTAATAGTGGTTTTGTATTTACTTGCAGCTTGTTTACCGAATTCTCTTTTTCAAAAAAACTGCTTTGTTGATAAATGAAGTGATTTTCTTTGATGATATATATTTTGCAAAGTTTTTTCTTAAGGAGAAACTCTATATGTGAATACATTCATTATGTTAAGTTGTCATATCACACTTCTTATTTTGATAACTTTGTACTATTTATAGGGTTGACATTGTAATAAAGCATTGGAATCAAGCAAAAGTGAGCAAGATTGGAGTTGAAGAAAATTGGGCATTGGAGCTTGAAATTCACAAAGCATTTTTAAATGCTTAGAGCTTCCATTTTATGCTTTTGTTTTCTTTTTTAGGCTAACTCACATCTTTTTGGGCTCTAAAAAGAACATTACAAAACTTTCAATTTTCGTTATAAAAAGCTTAAAAAGAACTTTAGGCAAATTGACTAGATTTTGTTTAAGGTTAACAATTGAACAAGGAAACTTTCATTTGTCCTTTGGTGCTTTAAAAAGAATCAAATCATTGCTTTGTGGGTTTAAAAAGAACATGCACTACTTTGTTTTGTGACTGCTTACTCAAACTAACGCCATTGAAAATACGAATGTGCTTTTGTTGCGGCTCACGAAGATCTTGAGAATCAAAAGGCTTTTTGGTGGTCTTAGGTTGGGATAAAGTGATTGCCTCCACACTTCATTTTGGGAACTAAAATTGAACAAAACAATTTGCAAGTGTGAGTGGAACCTATTGCATGTGTTCTCCCTTTGTTTCTAAATGAAGGTTGATCAAACTATGAATATGTTTGCTCTTTTTTTTTTATCTTAGAGGGTCTTCCTTGGGGAAAAAGTACTCACCCAAGGGAGCAACTCAAACGGTAACACTCTAAAGCCAAGAGTATTTCCAACCGAGATATAAAAGAGGGTATTGGAACAAAGGCCAGTATCATATGGTTGGCTCCAACAAGAAGGGAAACAATGGTCTCTCGCCACATTGGGTCAACTCCTACGGACGAAAAGTCTGAATTAAAACCCTTGTTGTAGAAAGGCCAAAATCCCTATCTATTTATTGGTGCAAGAACGGTCGTTCTGAAGCCACCCCACACTTTTACGATTTTTAGTAGAAATGGAAAGTATTCCATGGGAGCTTCATGGGTGTTGATGCTTGGCTTCCTCGTATAAGTGAGTGTCGTGGAAGGGAGACAGTGGGGTCAAGCATCTAACCATTCACTAAAAGTAAGTGTAGTTGGACTTGTCCAAGTGAGGACTCAACAAATATAGTCTTTCATATCCATAGGATTGTGCTTGTTCTTGGTTACAAAACACTTCGTTTGTTTGAAAACATTTGGAAACAAACATTTAACATTGTCATCAAAACTTCAAACCCTTTAGGAAGCAAATACAATTGACCAAATTCATGTGTTATTGATTTCCCTTGGGATTTTATCCTTAGAGGTTTCTAAACACTTGGATTATATCTCAATTTTCTCACTAAAGTTAACAATAGGTAACCCTTGCCTTAATTTCATCAAAGTTCTACATGATATACCTTGTGAAATGAGAATAAGTTGAGACATTCGACATCTAGTTTGAAAACCTAATCAAGAAGTGTTTGTGGTAAAACAAAATCATTAAGCAAAGACTAAAAAACAATTAGACCCCACACATGTGTCTCCAATGATTTCATGCAAGATCAAGATCAAGAAACCAAAGGTAAAAGCTCTTATTCTGAAAGATCACCAAAAGACTCTCTCAACGCTATACGAATTCAGACGAAGATTACTTTTTAACTTTTAGAGAAAAGCTTCAAGAAACAATCCTGGTTTGTACTCATTCTATTACTATCAAAACCAAAATATTTTTAGGGATTTTGAACATCTTGTTTAGAGAAAAGCTTGTTCTTCAAAACCGAGGTCTAGTAAGCAAGTGTTTTTTTAGGTAAACCTAGGATCAAAATCAAACCTTCATCCATCTTTGAACATCAAAAAACCAAAATCATCTCATCATTAACTCTTTGAAAATCTTGGAAAAATCCTTATGTTAAACTTTGGGAAAATCATTTGAAACCAATCCAAAATCATCTTGTTTGATTGAATGTGTGTAGATGCATCCTTCTCCACATATTTGATCAAATTATCAAACCTTGTGAACAAATTCATCCCTTGATAACATCCAACATCTTGGGATTTAGGAGTTCATTATCAAATCAATCAAAATCATCTTGTTTGGATAGGAGTGTTTAGATGAATCCTTCTTCTCACACCTAGACAAATTAGCATCTTGTGAACAATTTAACTCTAGGACAACATCCAATCTCTTAGAGTTTATGAGTCCACCAAAATTTAAATCCAAAACAAATCAATCCAAAAATAAAGTCCTAAAGTTTAACATACCCTTCAAGATTTTCTCAAGAGTTCCAATCATCCATCAAACATCCATCTTACATCCATATCATTATCACCCTTTGATCCTTAAATCATCCTAAAATTTTCTCTTTTGTACCTAAAGTTATATCAATACAAAGAATTAGAGAATTCACCTTCCACATTCTTGAAGATTGATCCCTATTTTATGGTGCAAACTCAATCACAAAACAAGAGGAACATGGAAGCCTACAAAGAAACATCTACTTTGAGTGACTTAAGTCAAACTGCTCCCGAAATGAATCACATTGGGTCTGGTAGTCTCACGATTAACCTTCCTCCATTTTCGCAAGACCATCAAGAGGAAGGTGTCCAAGTGGAGGATCTTACCAATAATCCCTTTGGAATGTCACATGAGGAAATCACTGAAATAATTCAAAATCCGGAGAACCATAAGATTATCAACATCATGATGAGAATCAATCCCTCACTATACATGCTCAAATTAGCAAAGCAAGGGGCTAAACTCCCCTCTGGTTTTGATGTGAGCACTATTGTGGAACCATCTTTTAGAGTCATGCCTCCAATCTCATCTACCATCCCCATTTCATCTACCCCCTCATTTCAAAGAATCATTCAAAACATCCCACAAATCACATCATCTATCACTCCAATGCAACCCATTGTTAACAAAGGAACTACATTTCTCAATGCATTACAAACCCATCCTCTCGTAAACAATCAAGATTTGGAAGCAAACACCATCTTGGGACAAACTGTACCCCAAAATACATCGCATCCATATATCCCTCTCACCTTTCATGATCCAAATGACCCATCATCGTCATCATTCCATGCAGCACCCCAAACCTCTCTCCCCATAACCTCGCAAGGAGAGGGTGACAGATTTGGACCAAGGGGCATTTTTGACACTAGACCATTTCCTCAAGAGATTGCACCCCTCACATTTCCACCACTTCCACCATTTCCATCAATATCCATATCATCTCTTGGTTTAGGACTTCCCCCTTTACCAAGCATCAATCAACAAAATCAGATCAACCCACCAAGCATCAATCAAAGCATCATTCCAAATACTTCCACCTTGTCATGGATATCGCAACAATAAATAGCAACCATCCTGATAACACAAACCACCACCATCACATCATCAACCACCCCCCTAACATCTCAAAACATGGTCTCTCAAGGACCAACCACATCGATCACACCATCTACCACTCAAAACTCAATCATCAACACGAGGGTTCCTCTCATCACCACAACAAGCACCATTCCAAATCCACCTCCGCCACCACCACCAAACTCGAACACATCAAGCCAATACAGTATTGCATTGCAAGCAGCTCAGCAAGATTCCTATCAAAAGGAACTCCTGCAAGTACAAAAATAACAAGCCATGCAACTAACTGCTTAGTAAGCCATGCAAGCTACTCAAGCTTCCCAAGTCGCACAACAAGCCCAACAAGCACAACAGGTTGCACAAGCCCAAGCCTTATTGCAACAATAGCAACAACAAGCTGCACAAGCTCAAGCACAAGCTCAAGCTCAAGCTCAAGCCCAAGCTCAAGCGCACGCTCAAGCCAAAGCCTAATATCAAGCACAACAAGCACAAGCACAAGCGTAGTATCTTGCATAACAACATGCAGCGCAACAACAAGCATATCAACAAGCGTTAAAGTAATATCAAGAACAACAAGAAGCAGCCCAATTAGGAGCTCAACACCAAGCAGAACAAAAAACCTAGCAACATGCACTAATAGAAAAACAACAACAGGAAAAACAACAAGCGTTGTTGGTACAACATAAATTGCAAGCATACTTGGCTCAACAAAATATGAAAACATCATCCATCAACATACCAACCAATCCACCCATCCCACTGATAGTTGAACCACCTCAGAACATTTTCATCCCACCCTCTGATCTGCAAAACGATGTGACAACACAAATCAGGTTGCTCTCGCAACAAGTGCTCGACCTTCAATCAAGGCGAACCATGAAAACAACTAGTAACTTGTGTCCTTATCCATTCGACAGGAGCCTTATGATGAAACCATTCCTGAAGGGATTTGAGATCCCCAAATTTGATAAGTACCATGGAACAAGAAACCCTAAAGATCACATCAAGGAATTCTAGGTTCATTGCATGGAAGTTGCGTATGACGATACCTATCTAATGCAGCTATTTCCTAGGAGTTTGGCTGGCCACACCCTGGAATGGTTCTCTCACCTACCTACAAGCATCAAGACATTCCAAGAAATCATAGATGCATTCATCAAAAACTACGCATGCAATATCGCCATGGATATCAGTCTAGAGGAACTATCAGCTCTGAAACAAGGTAAGAATGAATCATTTGCTTCATTCCTACAATGATGGCGATCCAAGGCCAATCAGAGCAAATGGGTCATGCCCGAGGAACAACAAGTTTTCACTATCATATCTAGCCCTGATGGCCTCTTAGCATTCCATCTCAAAGTCCAAGGGATCACCACATATGACCAGTTGATTTCCAAGGCGCTTAGCATCAAACGAGCCCTTATGACACAACCTAGAGGATCAACTTCATATCCTGAACAACAGAACAATCACCCACCCACAAATTACAATGACAAACCTCACACATGGGAAAGAAACAAAAATGTTACCAATGATGGTCTTGTCAATGCCAAAGTTGTCATCAGTTCCCCTCAGAAAAACACACCCACACCACAAAAAAAAATCCAAAACCATCATCAAAACAACCATCAAGCGAACACAACAACACAACAACCAAACAATCAAGCAATCAATAACATCAATGATCAAAGGGGACCACCCCAACAAAGCAAGAATTCCACCAAGTGAAAGTACACCACCCTTGGGGAACCACTTGAGGTCATCATGAAGAAACTAATAAATGAAAACCTTATCAAGGCTCCCACCTATGAGAACTACCAGGAACTAGATGTGAAACCTCCTTGGTACAATGCAATTCAGCTCTGTGATTTCCACAAAATCAAAGGGCACACCACTAACAATTGCATGAGGTTAAAGAACCTAGTCCAAGACCTCATTGATCAAAGAATCATAAATGTGCAACAACCAACAGGAAATAAAAATCTCAAAATATACACGAATCTGATGCCTAACCATAACAATAAAGGGAACAATAACACTGATAAGGGGAAAGGGACCTTCAAAAATGTGAATTGTGTGTACGACCATGTCGTTGCATCTCTGGATGACTACTGTGCTACCATCACCATCCAAGGAGCCCATGTCAATTGTGGGGTCACCACAAGAGGCGACAAAGTTACCATCGCAGGGTCATCTCAGCAAAACAGAACACCCACACCCAACCATAGATTTTTTCCCAATGGTTACAATGTCCTTGATCAACTAAAAAGAACCCTAGCACAAGTATCCATCATGGAGTTATTAAAAATCTCATCCACCCACAAGAAAATCCCCAAGGAAGCATTGGTTTCATTCACTATCCCTATAGATCTTGATGCAGAACAATTCCAAGCTATGGTTGAAAACATCATTACCCCGAACCTCCTTACATTATTCAAATATTTTCCCGCTCAACCATTTCACAACCGTGCACTCCATTTAGAGGTCCTGGTGCATAAAAATAAAGTCAAGCGAGTCCTAGTGGATGGAGGTGCAGGTTTGAACATTTGTTCCCTCAAACTCATTAAGAACCTGAAAATATTAGAGGATTCCATTAACAAAGGAAAAGGTATTACAATCATAGCATATGATGATCAAGAAAGAGTGTCCCAAGGCACAATCCAGATCCCTATTCAAGTAGGGCCAGTTATCATGGAAACCACCTTTCAGGTCCTGGATCTCAAGTTTCCTTATAACATTCTCCTAGGATGTCGATGGGTCCATGCAATGCAAGCAGTAGCATCAACTTCCATCAATGTGTCAAATTCACATATGAAGGACAAGAGGTCACCATCCATGGAGATCCTAAACCATTCTCCTACTGCAAGAACCTTGAGGCAAAATACTACAAAATCCCTCAAGTGCTTAAAAATGATGAAGGACCATCAACACCATATATTGATCTTGCCACTCTCGCTTCCACTTCTGTGATAGGGACAACCACCACTCATGCCATCCCTACCATCTCTGATATCAATATAATAATCCAAGACAATGGTTGCGAAAACTATACGATTTCCAAAAATGCTTTTGTGGTAGGAGAGTTACCATAATCTCCTGGATCATGAGGACGTCCACAATCAAATGAAGCCTCCACATCTCAAACATCCCCTAAAGAATATCCCAACTTCAGAAGTTGGGGAGATTTCGACCGAGAAGTCATACAGGAGGACCCATCTCATCTCCTATACCAAGATAATAGACCAGCAACGAATCTACCAATGGATGAAAAAAGAAAAGGTTTGCAAATGATGCTCGCAATGGGCTATGATAGAAACCAGAGACTTGGGAAAAATGGCAACAGGCTTCTAATACCCATCATTTTAAAGATGCGAATGAGAAATATTGGCCTTGGATGTACCCTCCGAGTATAACCATACGTGGTCAAAGTCCTCCAATTAGAAAGGTCAATAATCCTCCTTAGCAATCAGCAGCTGAACTTCGCTTACCCGTATCTACAGGTCGAGTCATAGACAACTTCACATTTGACATAACTGACATCTGTAGTAGTAGTGATGACAAGGATCCCATTACCAACCTACCCATGCTCTTCGAGGACACCACCCTTCTCATGATTAGCACCCTATCTTATGAGTCTGAAAACCAAAACCATGAAATCTACCTAGTCTACCCACAACTCATCGATTATGACCAATGAGGACCACCAATTCTTGACACATACGAAAATGATGAGGCACTCTCAAAATTCATGGGACTGTGGGATAATATTATTTGTGGGGATCACAAAGCATGATTCATCATTGAGCTATATACATAGGCCTATTATGGGGAAATGATTGAATCCCTCAGTCGCAAAAGTGAGAAATTAAGAATAATATCTAAGTCCTTGAATGAAAACCACACTATGGAACTCTCTGACAAGAAAAAAGTAAAAAGAAAAGATGCATCCAGTGGTGAAAACCTCTCTGAGGCACTTGAGGATGGGGGATTCAATCTTCCTTTCAGAACTCTTCATCAGGGAAAATCATCAGTCCTAACAAAAAAATTGCAATCCAGTTAACCTAGCAATAGAGCAGACACTGTACATCACATTCTATGCGGAGTCATTACTATCAGAGGAACAAGAGCTCCTAGCAACCTTCTTGAGAGAAAGACAAGTTAATTTTCCATGGAGCTATGCAGACATGCCTGGGCTTGACCTAGAGATTGTAGTTAATTACTTAGCAGTATATCCTGAAGCAAAGCATGTCTGACAAAAACTCAGGAAAATGCACCCTCAGATCACCTTGCTAGTCAAAATGGAACTAAAGAAGCTATTGGAAGCAGGATTCATTCGACCAATAGACTATCCATAATGGGTTTCAAACTTGGTTCCTATCTCAAAACTCGATGGGGGCATCAAAATTTGCACAGATTTTAGGGACTTAAACAAAGCATGTCCAAAAGTCGATTTCCCATTACCCAACATTGACATGATTGTAGACATGATGGTAGGACATGAAATGCTTTCCCTGATGGATAGTTTCTCAAGATACAACCAAATAATGATTGCTAAAGAAGATCAACACAAAATGGCCTTCACTTGTCCATGGGGGACTTACTGTTGGAATATGATGCCATTTGGCTTGAAGAATGCATGAGCAACATACCAAAGAGCCATGACGTTAATCTTTCGTGACATGATGCATAAAACTGTCAAAGATTATGTCGATGAAATACTAGCCAAATCCAGAAAGAGGAAGGATCACATAGCAACCTTGAGTACTATTTTTGACAGGCTATAGGAATACAAGGTCTGATTAAATCCAAAGAAGTGCATCTTTGGCGTACAATCAGGAAAGTTGCTAGGATACATAGTGTCAATGAGAGGTATAGAAGTAGACCCTGCTAAGGTAAAAGTAATCATTGAGATGGAGGCACCCAAAACATTGAAACAATTGAGAGGTCTCCAAGGTAGGCTTCAGTCCATCTGAAGGTTCATAGCACAACTGGCAGATAAACAAAATCCATACTCTCACCTACTTCACAAGGGAGTAGCGTACAAGTGGGATAACAAGTGTGAAGAAGCCTTCAATAAGATCAAATAATATCTACTTACACCATCGGTCCTCATGCCACAGATCCCAAAAAATCCATTAATTATTTATGTGTCAGCAACAGCAATAGCCCTTGGTGCTCTTCTAGCTCAGTACGACGAAAATGGGACAAAAAGGGCCATATATTACATTAGCTTCACAATGGTTGGGCATGAGTTAAATTACTCATTCATTGAGAAAACATGTTTAGCAGTAGTGTTTACATCAAAAAAATTCAGACACTACATGTTGGCACACAAAGTCAAACTCATTGCCAAAATTGATCCCCTCAAGTACTTACTATCAAAGGAAATTCTCACTAGAAGGATGGCTAAATGGGTCATGATATTATCAGAGTATGACATTGAATATGTGGAGCGGAAATCATTCAAAGGTCAGGTAATCATAGATTAGCTTGCAGAAGCACCTATGTATTCAGCGAATCCTCTCATCTCAAAATTTACAGACGAATCCATCTTCAATCTCAACATAGCCGACCAGTGGAAACTTTACTTTGATGGCTCATACACATAGCAGGGATCAAGAGACGGTGTCTTCTTTATCACCCCACTAGGGGACTGCATACCAAGGTCCTATAAATTGGCATTCCCCTGCACCAACAACATTGTAGAATATGAGGCTTTAACCATAGGTCTCAGAATAGCAGTGTAGTGGCACATCATGGCCCTCAGAGTATATGGAGACTCCCAGCTAATAATAAAACAAGTGAATGGTGAGTACCAAACTAAGGATGATAAGGTCACTCCATACAAGAAATTGGTGGAGACTCTCAATGAATCCTTTATCGAGATCATATTTGAGCAGATTCCACAAGCAAACAACAGAGCAACAAATGCCATGGCAATAATTGGATCCTTACTGGACATCCCTCACAATATCCCAAAATATGAATTCTTGGTAGAGCAGCTTCTCATGCCTACATTTGAGGTACCAAAATTGGAATTTGTGTGTGAAATTGTTGCTCCCGATGATCCTTGGTACCATGACATTTATACCTACCTAGGAATAGGGGTATTACCTGCTGACTTACCTTCAACCTTAAAATGAACCTTTGTCAAAAAATCATCTCGGTTTGTCATCCTAGGAAATACCCTTTACCGTAGGAGCATAGAAGGAACCCTACTACACTATTTAAATGTTGAGGAGGCATTGAATTCTTTAACTAAAGTGCATAATGACATTTGTGGTTCACACTCAAGTGGAATTACCCTAGCCAATAAACTGCTAAGGATGGGGTATTATTGGCCTACAATGGAAAGAGAATCTCATGACTACGTCAAAAGGTTCCTATAATGTCAGCAGCATGGGGACCTCATCCATGCTTTAGCTCAAGAACTTTATCCCATCATCACACCATGGCCCTTTTCACAGCGGGGACTCGATCTCATTGAAAAAATCACTCCCAATTCATCTAATGGCCACAGTTCATCATAACCACCACTGAGTACTTTACCAAGTGGATGGAAGCCATACCCATAACATATATAACCGGGAAGTAGCTATCAAATTTCATCCTGAACTATCTTATTTTCTGCTACGGTGTCCCCCAAGCTATTATCTCAGATGATGGAACACCATTCAAGAATCAGGATGTTCCTGATCTATGTGAAAAATTCAAAATCCAACATCACTTTTCCATCCCATATTATCCCCAAGGCAATGGCCAAGTAGAAGCTACCAATAAAACCATTTTGAAAATCCTCAAGAAAATAGTCAATGATGTAGGTCGTGACTGGCCTCTGCAGCTCAATCCTGCCCTCTAGGCCTACCAAACCAACATCTGCACACCCACTGGTGCCACCCCCTTCTCCCTGGTTTACGGATTAGAAGTAGTACTCCCCATTGAGATTGAGCTCTCGTCACTAAGAATATCACTGCAAAACCTCATCACAGATGAAGAGTACCGAGTATCAAGACTGGATGAGTAGTGTATAAACGTGTTAAATCATTTGCAAGTCTATCAGAATAGACTCAAGAGGAGCTATAACAAGAAAATCAGAAGCAAGACTTTCCAAGTTGGAGAACTAGTACCAAAGGAGAATCAGAAGAATGTCCCAAATCCAAATAGCAAAGGAAAATTTGAACCCAACTGGTTGGGACCATTTGTTATCACAACAAGCTATAAGTTAGGGGAATATCAACTATCAACACTAGAAAGTGAGCCTTTGCAGGAGCCCATGAACAACTCTCATCTCAAAAAGATTTATGCCTATATCTTTCAAGGTATAGAACCAAAAAATCCAAAAAAAAAATCAGAAAAAGTATCAAGAAATAGTAAAGAGAAAATTGTCCTTTGGTGAAAACCACTTCGGTGGCACTTTGGGCAAGTACCTTGGTGAAAACCTGGAAAACATGCACCTTGTGTAAATAAGTACTTTCCATCCACTAGGATCTTCATGGTTTGTTCTGCATCATCCATCTTCCATCGCATTCCATATCTCCATCCATCATCCACCCACATCCACACCATAGCTTGGTCCTGTGTTCGTATCATGATCCCTCTTAGAACTACTCAGCCCATTCTCAAGGTCAGTTTGTCCTGCCTTTATGAGAGTAGTCTATTCCATCACATTGGGGGTATATTCTCATCGAATCTGATTTGTGTATATTCTTGAAGTCCTAAAATCCAAAAAATCCAAAAACATCAAAAAATTAGAAAATCCAAAAACATCAGAAAATCCAAAAAATCCAAAAACAGGTCAAAAAGTCAAAAAGTCAAAAAATGGAGTCTTCTTTTTGAACTACGGGTCTCTGAACCTTGAACGTAGGAAAGGTTGATCTTTGATTATCCCCCGAGACACTTAGGTCAATCTTTTAGGAGTCCATCATAATAAACTGACATTTCATCATGTATATCTTCATCTGTAAATCAGTCAAGTCGTCAGTCAAACTATGGGTCTCTAAGCCTTTAACATAGGCAAGGTTGATCTTTGATCATCCCCTGAGACACTTAGGTCAGTCCTTTAATAGTCTATCATAATAAAATGACATTTCATCATGTATATCTTCATTTGTAAATCGATCAAGTCATTAGTTGAAATACGTGGTCTCTACGTATATAACGTAGGAAAGGCTAATCTGTTGATCAACCCACGAGGCCCCTAGGATAGGTCCTTAGGTTAGTCTCTTGGTCAAAATATCAGAAAACCCCAAAACATTGGAAAATCAAAAATCAAAACATTTGAAAAATCTTGAAAATTACCAAAAACAACCTCAAAACATTTCAAAACTCTAAAAACATCCAAATATTTGAAAAAAATCCATCTGTCTCATCTCGTTTTCACCCACAATAAATGTTGCTCATAATAAACAATCGTCATACTCAACCTTTGGTAAAACAATCAGAAACAAGTCTAGCAGGTGAAATGTGAAAACTCAAAACGTCAAGTCTCATGTTTAGGTTAGTACATAAACAAGTTAGTCAACTCTGTGTCGATAGCCTATCATCCAGTCAGTCCCATATCAATCATCTAATAACATCATGTCCTAGGATGTATCCTTCCTACCACGGGAATTATTTATCAGAAAGAACACTTTGGATAAATGAAATGACATGTCGTCATCCACTAACATGTCCTAGGATGTATCCTTCCTACAATGGGCATTATCTTTTGGCAATAGTTTCAATTCTTATCCTTAAAAACACATTTCCTTTTGGTTAGCAGTATTGAAGAACATCAGCTTGTTTGTTTACTTTATCTTTGTCTTTTGACTTATCTCTTTGCACTCATTCCAATAACCTCTCGATGATGTCCAAACAAATGGATTTAGAGAGATAGGAATGCCGAGGCAACGATCATTATCTTTTGTCTGCTATTCTTGTTGGACATTCTTGTAATATAACTTGGCGAATACTTGCTTTGTTAGATATGTATGGAGGGTGTTTTGGGAAGCTTGTTGACTATTGCATTGATAGGTTATACCTTTCCGTGTTTTGGTCTGAGATGTTTGAAACTTCTAAAGTGCATCCTAGCAAGGTTTCCGTATGTTAGGTGTGAACAAGAATACTCCTATCTATTTGTCGAGTCAAATTCCATCACACTAAGTGCAACGCCATCCTAGTTCTTTATACCTTGATGCATTGTGCTAATGGGTGTTATCAAACATAAGGTAAGTGGCCCTTTTAAAATCCTAATTCTTGATAAGCAAATCATCCATTTCTCATCATCTCTCATAAAGTTGGCTTGTTGGATCCTCTTGTCATCATCTCATTTCTCATTTCTTCTTTTTCGTACTAACATCATGCTAGGATAGTCAATCATCATCGCTAATTCATCCATCATGCATCCACAAACCATCAACATACTGCATAGCATATCATATTATATAAGATACATTGATCATCTCACATGCATGTTCATCATTGCATAATATAGATCTATTATTCTAAGCATCTTAAAACCATCTCATTTGCATCATCATCACAACCATCCATATGTCCATCTTGAGCCTCTTTGTCGCAAGATCGACCCTCAAATCGAATCTTTTTGCTTGATCTCTCGAGAGGGAAATATACCACTGTACTTCTTTCCGCTGGGGCATCCAAATAAATCAGAATTTTTTTGAATAATTAATCGCAACAAGTTCATTTTTTGAACCAACGCAACAAGTACATTGCTTCAAAGAGGGGGAAAATGTAGACATGCAAAATTAGCATATTGCATTTAATCAAGTCCATTCATTAAATAAATCAAGCTTATTTGATTTATCTCTATCATGGTCCTCCATTTAAATTAAATAAATACTATCATTATTCCCCTTAGCTAAATAAATCAAAATATTTATTTAACTAAATCTTTATCATTTTCCATTTCCTTTTTTATTTAGTTTAATCCATAAATATAAAGCAAAAAGGTCAAATCACCTAATCTTCATTTAAGTTAACTAAATCAGGATTAAATCTAATCTTAATGCAGGTCCCATCCTTTAGTTTTTCCCACTTGCACAAATAAAGGATTTTAATTAATTTATTAAATCTCCATTTTCCATCAACATGGCATAAAAATGGAATATTCCCTCAAGTTTGAATTCAAATTCAAGTTGACTTGTCCCTTCCAACATAGCATTAATTCCCCTCTTACATGTCCCCCACTTGGCATTTAAGCCCCGTTTTCTCCCTCCAACAAGCCAAATTTGAAAATTGAAATGGCCACCTAATGTCATTTATTGGTACATTGACCAAAACTTGTACATCCCCCATCCACTCACATTTGGACAAGTGGCTCCTTCCTATTGGTTGAATCTTTGTTCCACATTGCTCCATTTTGGACATCTCTTCAACTTGATATTCTATAAATAAGAGGCTTTATTCCTCATTTGATAATCCACAATCTCATGCAAAGTTACTCTCTTCACATTGAGAGCTGATTTTGTTCACTCCATCTTCAAGGCATTTTATCATTGAGCTTGTCAAGGGTTGGGAAAGGGTCACTTTTCACAACAAAGTGACACCAATCCATTATGGAATAGGTGTGCATTTGTGCTTCTTTTATGCTTCCAATTAGTTTGTTTTTTTATCTTGTTTAAGAGGCACTATGCATTATTTCATAGGAGCATTTAGTAAGTTTGCATGAACTAACCCATGTTATGGAGTTTAAGCTTTGTGCAGATTGTAGGATGCTCATAGTCATAGACTTGGAAATTTAGTATGCATTGATTTATTTTATGAATCTTATGAACTAGGTTTGAGTGCTCTGCCAAAGGAGTTGAAGCCTGTTAGGATTTACCAAGTGTTTGAATACTCTTCTCTTTTTGAAAAGATTAGAAATGATCATCAAGAAACTATCATGTTTTCAATATGTGATGATAATGATTTTGCTGCTCCATATGAGTCAAGGAGTGAGAAATCACATGAAGAAGAAGAGAGTAAAGCAAAGGTTGAAAATGCATAGCTCAGTGAAGCAAATGAAATGTGTGGTATTCAACATGGTGAATCAACCCAAGTGATTGGTGATGCCGAAGTAGTGTGTGTAAATAGCCAATCTAAAGAGCAGGAGCCTAAATACATGTTTAGTGTCGTCCCAGGTTTCGATTGTTTTGATGATTCTAGTACCTATAGTCCTATGGAAGACATGAGACTGAGCATTCATTCTAAAAATTTTGAACATAGTTTCAGTATTGATAAGTCCCCTTGTTGTAATAACTATGATGGCATTGAGTATGGTCATTCCTTTGTTGATTATAATTATCCTCATGAAGTAGAGATAGAATCCTTTTTTTCAAATAAGAGATTTGCTAATAATTATGGGAATGCATGTTTGCTTGAGAAGGAACAATTTTCTTCCTGTGAGGAGTTTTCAGAATGTGAGTCAAAAATGTTAACTATTGATGATGTGAATGAAGTTGAAAATATATTTGTATGCTCTTCTAGTGATTGTGATCATTTTGAATACAATGATGATATGAAATATTTAGACCTTCATGCTAAGGCTCGGCAAAAGATTTTATGACAACAATGAATGTACGAAAAAACCCCTTATTTGATGATCCCCCATCTTCATTAGTTAATAGAAATGATGATCCTTATTGGTGTAGAGATAATCCACTCTTTGTTGAGAACTTTGATGATGCATCTGACACAGGGTTAGAATGTGGCCTTAAGTAAACAAAGCAACACATTGATGAGCTCCTCGAGGGAATTTCCTATGAATTTTTTACATTTGATACAAATGTTGCAGGTAAGGTTGTGTATCATGATGCCAGCTACTTGGAAGAGTATGAACACTTTCAGTTTCCAGTTCAGTTGGGAGGTATTTTGATGGAGCATGACCATAAGATGAAGAGCAAGGAATGTTATTTTTAATATGAATATGTTTCATGTGATGAATATAACACATATGTGTCATGTGATGATGAAAATTTTTAGTTTATGCTTTGTTATATAATGCAGAATGGTGAAGATTACATTAGCAATGGTATGCTCAAAAAATTTGTGAGAGATGTTAGTGGTAATGTTTGTAATTAGGCAGATTTTAGTGGTAATCACATATTTATGTTTGTAAGAGGAGAGCTATACTTGTTGCAATAGTATGGTGGAGGTAAATGTGTGTTGAGGGAAATCAGTTCCTTCAATAGGCTGGTGTTTAACAGAGGAAAACATTGGTTCTTTTCATTTGGTGGCTTGGGGCCATGAAATAATATTTGAAAAAATTGGAATAAAGACTTTGTCACCTAATGATTATGGCACTCGATCTGCTCTTCCAGAAGATTCTAATATCTCGCTCTTTTCACCAAGGAACAAACGTCCCCAAAAAGAGCCACTATTGGGATTGTAAAATTTTGCAAAATTTTAAATGCCCATGATGTGAAATTTATTTTGCACACTCAGAAATGTACCCGAAAAATCTGCCCTAGTGACCTAGTTTGGAGGGTCATAATTCGGAGCTCATTTGCTTCTATGCCAAATCCCTTGGTGAGTGTATTCGTTTTTCATATGTGAACATGTATGTTTCATTTCAGCTTCATGTGATGAGTTTTGATAGGGTTTTGAAATGACAAGTTGGAGGGTTTTGGGACTGTTTTGTTGTTTGCATACTCTCAGGCTTGTGAAGTGGCCTCCTGTTCAAACTGATATTTCATAGTTGGATGATTGTCATGAAAAATTTATTGGTTCTATGCATTCCCCTCATATTCATATGCTCCCTGGTCTAGTTTTAGGGTCTTAAGATCATATTTGATATTTTTACTAGGTCAAAAGAAAATACAGTTTGTTATGTTTCTACATCTGTATTTCCTGAATGTTTCCAAGAGGTCAAATTTGACCCTTAATATCTTGTGATGAATGTGGATTGAAGGAATTACCTATTACACACATTTTGGACCTAAATGATCTAGTTTTTCCAGTGGTAGCTTCCTAAGAGGTGATTTGATATTGTTTTAAGGAGGTGACTTGGTGTGCTTGAGTTGGTTTTTGATAGGTGCAATTGCAGAAAAGTTTGAGTGAGCCACTTTGGCATTGAATATATTGCACCTTGACATCTATTTTTCCAATCCATTTGCTACATTGAGTTCTTGGGTCAAATGTCTACATACCTATTTAGTTTTGCGCCTCTCAGATGACTCTTAATAGGTTAGTTAATTATTTTCTAACTATGATTGAGTCAAAATGGTGTTCCCAAAAGTTTCAAATTTTAAAATTATAAGGGCAACCCATTTCTCATTTTGGTCAAAAACCTCTCCTACTTCATTTTCATAAAAAATGGAGGTAATTTGATACATTATTTTAATGTATTTTAGGTGCAGCGAACACGTCTCGGGGGCCAGTTTACAAAGGAGGTACCGAATTTTTGATGGCTAGGAAAAATTTGTTTTAAAACCCATGATTTAAGAAATTTATCATGACTTCATGCAAAAAATATTGGCTCTAGGGGTCACCATTTTTACATAGTGAAATTTCTCTCTTTTGCCTACATGTGTAATTAAAATTTGCATTTTTTCTAAAGTTTCAAATGCTTGTGTTTAAAATATTTTTGAATATTTTAAAAATTATGTAAATGTGAAAAATGCATTTGGGGAAAATAAATACATTTACAAATGTTTTTGATCAAAGCAAGTTTAATTCTTGCTTTTGATTGGCTAAAATATGGCTTTCACGGCTGCATGGGAAAACTCCATCGCCCATCTCCCTTTGAAAATGATTGAGCTGATTTAAATCAACAATGCCTGATGGCTTGCATTGTATATGTTTGAGGAAGTTTTAAACCTAATAAAAAATCATTTGAGGAATGCTTCATGTTTAAATTAGTGATGTGATTGCTGATGTGCCCATTGCCCATCGCTATTGTCTCTTGTTTTTCTCTTGCAACATCAGTGATGTGTGATGGTTGTTGGGCATTAAAGTGTAAAATGTGAAGGTGATTTCATGGGTAAGTAATAAGGGATTTCTATAGCTGGTGAATGTAATCATGCTTTTGGTATTTCAACTAATTTTTGGAGGTTCTATTTGTTCCAATTTTGTTGCCCCATGCTTTAAATCCATCCCCTACCCATTCCCAATGATTGGGAAGGTATTTTAAGCATGTTTGAGATGAATTTTAGGTGCATGTATCCATCAAAACTCCCCTACACTGTAAAAAATGACCGAGATATGAGGGAATTGGATTGATATGAATGTTCCTAAACATGAAGAGTGAAGATTTCAACTTATGGAAGCACTGAAACTGAGACATTTTGTGAATTGTGCCCATCGCGGTTTGCTTTGTGTTTTCCCATCTCATATTAGCGATGGAGAAATGTTGTGTGTTCCCCATCACCCATCGTGGTTTTAGAGGCACTTTTCCTCAGCACATTAGTGATATGTGATGGCATGTTCTCATCATCATGCATCGTTGTTTACTTTCTCCATTTTCTTGTTGGATTAGAGATATGCGATGTTGGGAAAAGTTTGTGTAAAGAGTGATGGGCCCATGGGAAATGTGAAGGGGGCAATTTTTAAAAGTTTTAACCATTTTTTTTAATTGTAGGGAATTAAAATGCTAAATAAATGTGCAAGGGTAATGAAATTTTAATTACTTGATATAAGAATTAAAACCTTCACAAATAAAATAATTTTTTTTTTGTTGCTAGGAAAGTTAAAGGTCTTCAAGCACAGGTAAACTATTTTATTTCCTAGGAAAATGAGTAAGGTCTTCACAAAAAAATAATTATTTTTCAATCATGATGGAGGAAAAAAATTTCTTTGTTGCATAGTAAAAGGTAAATCCACGGGTGAAATGGATATTTTTTATAGCCGAAGGTGAAGAGTGAAATACTTTCATAGAGGATTTTTATTCTTTCACAAATGAAATATTTTCTATCGCAAAATGAAGATGAATGATGGCTCATCATGATGAGGAATATTTTTCTATTGCAAGGCATGTGAATGAAGGGGGCCTGAATCAAATTACATACTGAAGATTTTTCAAGTGCTAGAGATAGTTACTAATCAACGGAGAAGAATGTGTTAGATGTCTATTGAAAATCTCCACTTAGGGTTTTTGTATTTTCCTTAAGTGTAATCTATTGCTTCTTTCCATAGGTGGCTCATTCTCTATTCTTACGGGAATACCATTTTATAACAAATTCTATAATAGAATAGGGGTCTATTTTATATTTGGGAATTATTCTAAATCTTGTAATGAAGAATGTAAGTACAGCATTGTTATCCTTTATAAATAAATGACAAGATGTTCTTGGTCAATTTTCTCCATTGTAAACATTACATAAGTTTTGAATATAAGAAATCGAGGGTTTCTATTGTTCATCTTCTTGTTTTTCCCTGAATGTTTTTTCATTGTTAGCACTCTTATTCAAATAGTAAGTTAAATTGTATTAATAGGAATGAATATTTATGCAATTGTATGCTTGGATTAATAAAGTATGACTGGTTTGGTTTTTAGTATCAATAGTGTAATGCATCATATGATAGGCATAATTATGACATAGTGAATGTTGTAATGAGTTTTTAATTTTATCATTTAAGTGGCTCCACCCTAAAATATGGAACTGGTCTCTTGATGTTGCAATTTCCTAAGATTGTTTTGTGAGCAACTACAATTTAAAATCAAATTTACTTATCTATCTTGTTGTGGGTGTGTGTTGAACTCAATATATTACATCTCTCATGTTTAATGTGTACACTACCATGAAGGTCAGCCACACCTTTAGGGTATTGTGTCTATTAAGCATATAAAGGAGAATTATTTGTTTACTTTTTTTTTGATACTTTGGAACACAAGTATCTGAAAGCACACTGTTGGGATGACCCTCCCTGGTTTCACAGAGCCCAAAGTGCAAGGGAGAAAGGGTTTTAATTCAATCTCTCATTCATTGGAAAAATATCTCCTTGAATCTAACCATTAGGCCTAGCAGCCCTTTAGGATTCAAGTGGATTGTAGATTTGGGGAACCAACATAGTCTTGCATTCTAAACTTCTTCAAAATTTCTTTGACATATTTTTATTATGAAATGAATAAACCTTTTGTTTTTTTGATTAATTTGTAGTCCAAGGAAGAAATTTATCTCCTGAAACATAGACATCTCAAACTCTTTTTGCATCTCTTTTGCATAATTCTTGCACATAGCTTGATTTCCTCAAAAAATTATGTCATCAAAATATACAACCACAATTAAGATTTGATCTTTTTCAACCTTAAAATAAATATTACTAGTTGTGGCACATTCATTGAATCCTTGTTGTATCAAATACTTATCCAACATTACATACCAAGCTCTAGGAGCTTGCTTCAATCCATACAATGCCTTCTTCAATCTATAGACCATATTAGGTTTATCTGATAACTAAAATCCTTCTAGTTGTTCCATGTATACTTCTTCCAATTCTCCATTCAAGAAAGCAAACTTCACATCCATCTAATAAAATTTTGAATCCTTATGTGTCCTAAAATCCAAAAAAAATCTAATAGCTTCCATTCTTGCCACCGGGGAAAATATCTCTTCAAAATATATTCCTTCAACTTGTGAATAACCCTTACACACAAGCCTTGCTTTGTTCCTTACCACTTCTCCATTCTCATTCAATTTGTTTATGAATACCCACTTAGATCCAATTATATTTTTGTTTGCAGGTCTTGGGACAAGTGATCAAGTCTTATTTTTCTCAATCTACAATAGTTTTTCTTCCATAGCTTTCATCCAATATTCATCTTTACATGCCTCAATTACTGTTTTACATTCAACTTCAAAAAGTAAACACAAATTTACCTCTTCTTTAGCAGCTTTCCTTCTTGTTAATACACCTTTTCTTTTGTCTCCAATAATATGTTCTTCAAAATGATTTCTCTACACCTACTTAGGGGTTCTAAGAGTCTTTTTCAGAGGTTCTTCCTCTTTAATCTATACTTCCCTTTCCTTATTATTTTCATTTTCTTTGCAATTAGGTTCATCCAATTCATACCCATCTATCATTATTGAGTTCTAAAAATCTTCATCAACTTTGACACTTGCACTTTCAACTATCTTTCTCAATACTTTATTGTAGCACTAGTAGGATTTTCTTTTAGTAGAATATCTAAGGAATATTCTTTCATTAGACCTTGTGTCAAATTTTCCCAAGTTTTCTTCATCTCTTATGATATAACATTTGCTTCCAAACACTCTAAATTAGGGTATGTGCAGGATCATCATGGAAAAAATAGGCCCTTAAGTGGCAAAAAATTCAAAAAAATCAGTGTTAGGCAAATTGACGTAAAAATTTGAATAAGTTATCTATATTATTTCAAAAATATGTAAGAATATAATCTGTAGAGAATTAAATTTAGTTTCTAAACTAGTAGGTTTATTTAAAAATAAATAAAATCTATTTGGTGAAAATTTGAAATTTCAATGCGAGGTACTTAAATTTCAGGGAAAAAATAAGAAGTAGGTGTTTGTCGACCACCCCAACCATAATAAAATGATAATATTTTTTTTATAAGATTTTATATATAAGTAGAGGACTCATGTCCAGATGTGATGCATATTTTTGTAATTTTTTTCCAAGTAAATTTAATTATGAATTTTTATTACAACTTTTAAAAATATAAAAACTCATATGTCTAACCACCTTAACTTGGTCAAAACTTCATGAAATTTATTTTTTCTTTTTTTCATCCTATAGTATGTGAAGCATAGAATGTGACACATGTTTTGGATTTAAAAAATGTGATACCATTTGAAAGTTATAGATGTTTTTGAATCAGCTTATCGATTAGGACTTTAATTGTAATTCTAATAGAAAATAAATAATAATTATTGATTAAATTCAAATTAAAGAATAATTTATATTGGTGGAAAGATGAGAATCTCCTCTAAAAACCCTTTTTGTTTCATCAATTTTGGGTTAAAAAAAGTCATCAGCCACATACCCTAAAAATACCCATAATATTGCCACTTTTTGGCCCCTCATGATCCTGCACATACCCATTATTTAAAAGTAGGTAACCTTCCATACCAAAAATAATTTGGAGTCTTTGTGTTATTTTCCTTTGCTTGAACTCTATTAAGTATGCGATGTAGAGTAGGGAGGATTTTTTCCAACAATCACAATTTAAGCAATTTCAAACAATTTTCCAATCCTTAAAACCCTGACTTAGCAACTTTTCACAATCTCATCTTATTCTCCTTATAGCATATCAAATAGAGAAAATTGTGCATATCTTTCAAAATATTCTTCAAACCCACAAAAGGTTTTGCATTCTAGATACCCATTAAGCTCTTTAGAAACATAGCTCAAAAGATCACAAGGTTTCTTTGGAACATATCCAACAAATAACCGTTGCTACACTTGCACAAAACCTTAATTAGGTCACTTTTACAAAGAAACTACCATGAAATCTTTTCCTTGACCACAAAGCTTTATTCCTTGACCTCAACCAGGACACAATTTGACTGAATCCATAATTTTTGAGAAAGGAACACTTACAAATTCACCCAAACCATTAGGCCTCTTTAGGCTTGCACATGAGAGGGTTTATTGAATCTTCAACTTCTATGCCTTATTTCACCTTGCCAATTCCACAAATAAATCTTGTAGGGTCTGCACATGCTTCAAAAACTAACTTCTACCCTTTCCCAATGCCTTGTCATCATACTTCAACTCTTAGCCTTCAATTTCAAGCCAAAACTCGTGAAATTATAACTAGGGCAGCATGAAAAAGCCTTCAAACCCTACTCCCTGCTCCTGCAACCTATTCTAAAATCTAACCCTAGCTAATTGCACCCAGTCCACCAAGTTACAAGAAATTCTACCAGTGGAATGGGTCAACATTACATTTTATTCACCCCCAAACCCTCAAAATAGGGTTTATAGACTGCCTACAAAAAAATACTTGTAAAAACTTTCAAATTTTATGAAAACAACTCAAATCAAAACTGGTGCAGGGGCACCAAGTCACTTCATTTAAACATGATCTAATTTGGTCAGTGATTAGCTCTTAGGGTATTTTGAAGTATTTGTTATTAAAATAAGGTCAATGTAGACCATTTTCAAATGTTTAAATCATCTAGAGGGGTCATTCGGTCTATATAGTCATATTTTGCAATTTTGTAAAAAGATGTCATGTGTAAAATTGGGAAAATTGCAAAAAATACAAATTTTGGAGAATCCCATTGGTCACTTGGTATTCAAAGGGTGGTTAGTTAGTTTGAAAGTTAGGTTTTGGTGGAAAAAAGTTTAAATATGATCCAACATTTGATGTAAATCTCTCTCTTGATGGTTTTGAAGTGAAAACTAATAGAAATACTCTTATTCTTCTATATTTTTCTGTGCAATTTTATTGTTCTCAAACTTGGTACGGTTCCATACAACAAGGTTTTTCTCTAAAAGCTTTTGAATTTGATGAAAACCTAAGTTAGCACTCTTTTGGTGGTGTTTTGGTGAGGTCGCATTAGTTTTGAAGTATTTTATTCTCATTTTGTTGAGACTGCCTGTGTAACCCTGTTTTAAGGGTTTGATTGTGTAACATGACAATATAATCCATCACACCCACTATATCTCCCTATAACTTGGTGGAATTTATCATTAGGGTGAAGTTCTAGTGTGTACATGGGTTCAGGAGTGAGGGAGGTCTTTTGATGGTGTGGGCTTGATGCCCTATTTTTGAAAAAGGGTGTTTTTTGAGTGCAACTGAGAGGTTTGAGAGTGGAAATGTGTGTAAATATTGGGGGAAGCATTTTATGAATGTATCTTAGGCATGTGCAGACATAATGGGTCATTTTTGAAGTGGTGACAGAGTTTCTTAAGGTCTAGAAAGCATACTTTCAATACACCCTCTCCAAATCTAGCAAAAGGGTTTGGTAAAAAGGTGACTTGGAGGGCTTTTTGTGAGTTAAAATTTGGAGATTTGGTGTTTATGTGGACTTGTTATGAATTCCCAATGGTGTTTTGGGCTTGAGAGGAAGATTGAAGTGGTGTTGCTTTGTAAAATAGGCCTAATTGGCCAAGTTGGACAACATAGAAGCCCTATTTTGATGATGCTTTTCCAAAGCGACCTTTGATGATTTTGGGATATGTTTTGCATTGGCTTAATGGGTGCTTGAAATGGTGTATGGGTTGATATTTTTTCAAGTAGTTTGTGAGTTATGACCAAAATGATAAGTTTGCACAACTACAAGGCATAATTGAAAAGGTTTGAAGAGAGTCACCCTAGTTAGGGTTTTGAAGGTAAAAGAGTTGTTGAGACCAGTTGTAATTATGATTAGAAATTGAAGGTCTACCTGCTCTACATTAAAAACCAAATGATGGTTAACTCACTAATACACCAATTCAAATTAGTTAGACATCATTATCAGGTCGTATAGGCTTTTGGTAGCAGCAAAATTGCACAAGAAAATGCAGAAAATGAAGGTTTTTCTATTGCTTGAGTACCAAATCTTTCAATGTTCAAGGACTTTCCTCAAACTCCTCAAGGACTATTTAAATATTTTCAACCAAAAACCAACTGAAACCAATGGTCTCAAACCATATTTTTAAAATGTGACCGTTCACCTTCCACATACAAAGCCAAAATGCAAAGTTGCTAAAGAAACATTTGTAACAACTACAAAAATATAGCAACTTAACTACAACCGACCCAAAGTGGCTCTAATTACATCCCAGATGGTCTATTATGACCTTATTACATCACACTTGAATCAAAACACCATTAAAACCAAACTTAAGACCATATTTACATAAATTGGCATGGTGCCTCTACACCATACACCCAGAATGAAAGGAACTCAAATCCCTTGAGGACTATATTGTAGTGAATCATGCTTCATCGCATCACCTTTTTGATCTCCCAATGTCCTTTCATCTGGCACCCCTTTTGACGAGGGAGCAAACCTGAGACATAAAACAATACTCACAAAATAGAGAATAATATTTTATTCAAAAATATGGAACTCTTACATGCAGAGGATCTCAAATTCTCGAGCTCTGAGATACATGCAAGCTACAAAATTTTTAGGAAAAAATATAGAGTTACAGAAAATCCCCTTTTCGCAGCATGCAAACTCTTTCCCCAAAAAGTTACCCAAAAATCAGAAATTAGCTCATAAATAGCCCCTTTTCCATTTGGAGCCAAAAAAAACATTCGAGTTATGAGTTTTGGCAGTTTGGTGCCAAAAATTACAATTTGAAATTCAAATTTAGATTCACATTCGAAAATTAGCACATTCCTAAAAATGCACCAACTTCCGGCAGCCATAACTTTTAATCCGACTGTTGGATTTTCAATGATAATACCTTTTCGGAAAGCTCTCGAAAAGATGATTTGGCACAAGGTAGGCCTATGGCTAACTACTTTGGGATTTTTGCAAATTTTCAGGCCCATCTGGAACCGTTTAGTGCCTCAAACTGGACTCGAAAGGTTTTTCAGGGCAAAAGCCAGAAACTGGAACTTGAATAACTTTCAGACTGTGAATGATCTTGACCTGATTCTTTTGTCAAAGTGCTCTTTTTTTTGTCTTGAACTTTCCCATAAATTTCTGTCTTCCCACACCTTCAAATTCACACCTGCTAAAAATAGCAATTGAGCAAAAAAAGCAGAAAAGTAGTTCTGAAAGTTGGAAACTCTTATTCGACGAAAAGGGCATCTAGAAATGCAAAAACATCTACAAAAAGAAAACAACAGGAACATAAATGGAAAGCATCTTTTTGGGTGATGCAAGATTTCCCTCACACCATTGGATGATCCTGCATCGCCTTTCCACTGGATCAGGTATTGAAGATTTGAATCTCCTTTACACTTTTGAACCTTTTACCACCTAGACATTGCTCCATCTTCACAAGCTGACCTGATGGATTCCCCCTGACCTTTCCCTCATCTGAAACTGATGTTGAACCTACTTGAACACCTACAAACATAACTTTACCATTTGTACCTTGAGCTATCTTCTTCCTTACCTTTGCTACATGCTTGAACTTACATACATATCCTTGCCAACCACCTTGAATCACTCCATCTTTTCCTTTCATTTATTCCACCAAATTCTCTTCCCTTAGGATCTATGTATTATCAGGTTCACAAAACTTTGTACTAATAGAACTTGACTCTCCACTAGCCTCTTTTGCAATCAATGAACAAAGCACTTTTCCTATCATGACCTCAATATGTTTCTCTAACCAATCTTACATTCCCACAATCAATTCATCCTTGACCTTCTCTTTATCAATTTTCGACACCAAATTAACATCTTTTCCCTCCAATATTGGATCATTTTGCAAACTTACTATCTTAGCATCTTCTTCTTTTGTGGTGGTTGCAAACTCTTCATGTTTGTATTCCTCAAGCCTTATAAACTATTTCTTGCCTAACATGATCACCTTTGCTAGCTTACCTTGTCCTTTATCATCTTCTAGTAATGGATTCAAAGTGAAAGTGTTTCCATCCTTTTCAATTTGATAAGTATTATTTCTACCATCATAAATTGCACGTCTATCAAACTGCCATGGTCTTCCTAGCAACAAAAGGCACACACCCGCAGGAAACACATCACATAGTATCCTATCCTTGTATCCACCTATGTTGAACTCAACCCAAGATTTCTCATTCACTAAAATAGATTGATTCTCATTCATCCAAGACACTTTATAAGGTGTTTCATGAGGTATCTTTTCTAACATCAGTTTATCAACCATTTTTATAGACACCATGTTATCAGTACTCCTTGAATCTATCACAACTTTGCATACCTTTCCTTTACATTTGCAAGTGGTCTTGAAAAGTGTTCCCCTTTGTGTTGATTCTTTCTCCATGGATGCTTTGAGCAGTTTTATCACCATCAAGGATTCTCCAACTTCTAAAGTAGCAAGCTGATTAGGAGAGTTAACACTTTCACAATCATCCTCTTGCACCAATTGAACTCTCTTATCACCACCAGTTGAAGTAGAAGCTAGTTTATCTGGACACTTCCATGCTTGATGGACAAATTGATTTCAATGATAACATATCCCTGAAAATGTGCTTGAACCTCTGCCTTGTCCACCAAAACTTCCTCTAAATCCTCAGAATCCACCTCTTTGATCAGCAACTTGGTCTTCGCTTTTACTTGCATCTTCTTGGTCTTCATAGGACTGCCTTGAACCTCTTCCTCTACTAGTGCTACCTCTACCTCTTCCTTGTCTTTCTTTCCTTCTTTTTAACTTCTCTTATGCCCTAGTATCCAATTGAAAACATTCTTCAACCATCCTAGGAGTAGCCAAACTCAATTCATCTTGAATTTGAAATCTCAATCCACACATATACCTTGCTATCTTTCCATTCTCATCTTCAACATGACCAACCCTAATACTTAATTTATGAAATTATTCAATATAGGCCATGAAATCCTTATCCTTTTTCTTTAAACTTTGCAACTTCTTAAAAGTTTGTATAACATGATCACCTAGAAAGAATTGGCTCTTGATCTTTGACACCATCCTATCCCATGAACTGATTTTTGTTTTTACCCTTTTCACTCTTTCCTCTTGCACATAGTTCCACCATGTTAAAGTAGGACCTTTCAACTTGGTTTTAGCAAAATTTACCTTTTGATCATCTACAACCTCCTTGTATTCAAAGTAATTGTCCATTGCATCAATCCAATCTAGTACTTCTTATGCATCCAACTTTCCATTATACATTGGAAAATCTATTTTCTCACCAAAAGCATCTCCTCTAACAACCTTGAGAATTTTCACCATCCTTCTCTCATTAGGGTCCAATTCATCATCACCTTGGACTCTACTTGGAGGGTTTTCATCCTCACCCTCTTCCTCTTCCTCATTCGCTTTCCTCTTCAGTGGCCTTTCCTCTTCTTTGCTTTGTCTCCAATGCTGCAAATATGGCTAAAAGTGCTTCGTGTGATTTCTTTAACAACCTTATTTCTCTACCAAGGGCTCCACTTCTTTTAGGAGGCATCTTGTCCTTCAATTGTCAACTTTTCACTTCTTCATATTGCAACCTTTCACCTTCAAAAGACCAAAAACCTATGCTCTGATACCAATTGATGCAGAGCAGGGAGGATTTTGTTCAACAATCACAATTCAAGCATTTTCAAATAATTTTCCAATCCTTAAAACCCTAACTTAGCAACTTTTCACAATTTCATCCTATTCTCCTTGTAGCATATCAAATAGAGAAAATTGTGCATATCTTTCAAAAGACTATTCAAACCACAAAAGGTTTTTCATTCTAAATACCCTTTAATCCCTTTAGAAACATTCCTCAAAAGATCACAAGGTTTCTTTGGAACATATCCCACAAATTATTGTTTCTACGCTTGCACAAAACCCCAATTAGGTCACTTTTACAAAGCAACTACCATGAAATATTTTCCTTGACCATAAAAATTTATTCCTTGACTTCAACTAGGACACAATTTGAATGAATCCACAATTTTTGACAAAGGAATGCTTACAAATTCATCCAAACCACAAAACCCTTGTTTTAAGCCTCTTTAGGCTTGCACATGAGATGGTTTATTGAATCTTCAACTACCAGGCCTTATTTCACCTTGATAATTCCACAAACACATCTGATAGGGTCTACACATGCTTCACAAACTAAATTCTACCCTTTCCCAATGCCTTTTCATTATACTTTAACTCTTAGCCATCAATTTCAAGCCAAAACTCATGAAATTACAACTAGGGAAACATCAAAAAGCCTGCAAACCCTACTCCTTGCTCCTACAACCTATTCTAACGTCTAACCCTACCTAATTTCACCCATTCCACCAACTTACAAGAAATTCTACCAATGGAATGGGTCAACATTACATTTTATTCACCCTCAAACCCTCAAAATAGGGTTTACAGACCACCTACAAGAAAATTCTTGTAAGAACCTTCAAATTTTATCAAAATGACTCTTGAATCAAAAACAAATGATGGTTAACTCACTCATTCACCAATTTAGATTATTTATACATCATTATCAGGTCGTACAAGTCGTATAGGCTTTCAGTAGCAGCAAAATTACATAAGAAAATATAGAAAATGAAGGTTTTTCTATTGCTTGAGTACCAAGTCATTCAATGTTCAGGGACTTTCCTCAAACTCCTCAAGGACTATTTAAATTTTTTCAACTAAAAACCAATTGAAACCAATGGTCTCAAATCATATTTTTAAAATGTGACTGTTCACCTTCCACATACAAGCCAAAATGCAAAGTTGCTAAAGCAACATTTGCAACAATTACAAAAATATAGCAACTTAACTATAACCAACCCAAAGTGACTCTAATTACATCTCAAATGGTCTATTATGAACTTATTACATCACACTTGAATCAAAACACCCTTAAACCAAACTTAAGACCATATTTACAGGAATTGGCATGGTGCCCCTGCACCAGTATGTAAATGATAGTATGAATTACTTCTCTCCAATAGAGTTTCGGTAGGTTTGCTTCTTTTATCATAGTCCTTGTAGCTTCTTGAATAGTTCTATCTTCCATTTCAACCACTCCATTTTTTTGTGGAGTCCTAGGGCCAGACAAGTACCTCTTTATTCCATTCTCATAAAGCATGTTAAATTTATTGGAGGTGAAATCTCCACCTCTATTAGACCTCAAAAATTTGATCTCCATATCCATTTCATTCTCAACCATAACTTTAAATGATTTGAACCTATCTAGAGCTTCAAATTTTTCTTTAAGAAAAGTAACCCATGCCAATCTTGAATAATCATCAATAAAAAACATGAAATACCTATAAAATTGAAGACTTCTTGTTCGTGTGGGACCACAAAGATCTGTATGCACTAATTCCATTAATTTGATAGAAGATTGCTCTTTTTCTTTGAAACTTCTTCTTGTTTGATTTCTAATTTGACACTCCTTGTAGATAGTATTAATAGGCTTTGTAATCTTTGACAAATCTCTCATTGCTCGAATTGAACTGATTCTTACCAAATTATCAAAATTAATGTGATAGATCCTCCTATGCCATAACCAAATTTCATTGATTTGAGTCATAAATAAATGACCAACAACACCCCTAAGATGATACAAATTTCCATTTTTTCTTCTTCTAGTAGCAATCATAGTTTTAGACCCTTTTCTCATCTCACATCCATCATCTTGAAACATAAGATTGTATCCTTTGCTACACATTTTTCCAACACAATAGGTTATGCCTTAAACATTTAACATAATAAACATCTTCAGTATTATTCTTTCCATCAAAACTAATTGAACCTATTCCACATATCTTAGCACCTAAATCATCACCAATTCTAAGAAATCCTCCATCATACTTTTCAAGTTTAACAAACTTACTCTTGTATCTATTCATATGATTTGAGCAACCACTGTGAATGATCCAATAGTTTTTATCTTGTCTAGCATGAAAAACAAATACCAAAGTACCTTTAGTTTTATCCTCTCTCTAGAGAGCATTCCTTCACACATCTTTCAGATTTAGCAGAAACATATTCATATTTTAAAGCGATGAACAAGAATTTGTCATCATCATCTCCATAATCAGAATCATCATTAGAAATACTTGCATCTTATCTAACATAATAGCTTTTCTTAATCATCTTACCTTTGTTCTCCTTGCTTTTATCATCCACAACTCTGTTTGGATATCTTGAAGCATAGTGACCTATCTTTCCATAACTAAAACATTTCAAAGGTAATTTTCCTTTGTACTTACGAGTACCTCTTCTCATCCTTCTCACAAAGTTATCCTCCACATCACCAATTTCTTCCTAATCTAGTTCTTGAGTCTTTTCTATTTTTGCAGGTTTAAAAATAGTCTCAAATTTTGCACCATTGTTAGTACCAAATTCTCTCATTTCAAATGTAGTTAAAGAGCCATACAATTGATCTCTAGAATACTGGTCTAAATTTCAAGATTGCTCAATAGAATCAACTTTATGACTATAAGATTTAGGAAGGGTTCTAAGAATTTTCTTTACCACTTTTGGTTCTTTGACTTTTCCTCCAAGACCTCTAATCAAGTTGACCACTTCATCTACCCTCTACATATAGCTTGTAATTTTTTCATCTTTAGAAATCTATAAGTTCTCAAATGTTGTCTTTATATTCTGCATCTTAGCTTGTTTCACCATATCATCTCCTTCATAAATAATTTCCAATATATCCCAAATTTATTTAGTAGTTTTCAGATCCATGACTTTCACTAATTCAATATTTGTAAGACTACTCAAGAGAGAATTCTTAGATTTACTATTGCTTTCATGGGCATTAAGTTCAGCTTCAGTGCTCAGACCATTTGTAGGCATAGTGTAAATAGTCTTAATTGATTTCTAGAATTCATAACTGAGATTCTCCAAAAAGCCTTCCATCCTTGTCTTCCAGAATGCATAGTCCATTCCATCAAATATAGGGATCTCCTTCTTGTGCACCATCCCATATCTACCTTAAGTAGTTAAGATTTTATCGAAGGAAACTTTCTTTGATACCAATTATTGAATGCATAAGACAATTGAGAGGGGGTGAATTAGTTGTACCTTAAAACTTCAAAACCCTCATTAACATTCAAATCTACATTCATTTATTTAACCCTTAATTATGTTATGATGAATTAACATGAAAAGAAAATAATAGAAACTAAAAAAGCTTAACACCATACACAACAGAACACCAGATTTATGTGGAAAACCCAAGAAGGGAAAAACCACAATGAGGATTATCTCACAATATAAGTAATATCAACATCGAATACAATAGGGCTCACTACTGGAGGGTTTACTATCTAGAGAAGAAAGGCTCACTACCAAAATATAAGAGAATATAGAGAAGGAATGCTACATAGAGAAAAGCATCTCAATGCAACATAGAATCCACCACAATGACATCAACACCTTTGCATTCTAATTGCAGAATTGTAGCCACCTTCTGCTCACTATATCTAGTAAACTAACACTTGAAAGATCACACTGCACTTCTCAGTTTCACACTCTACAACTCTATACTTCACATCATTTACATTTTACACACCTATATTCACATCTCTCAACAAATCAACTCATACTTATACTATCCTCAACCTTGAAACCCTCTCTAAGGTTGGTTGTACACCTCAAACATGCAAATTCAAATTAGGTCATAACTAAAACACTTTTGTGGTGGATAGAAGTGAATGTAGACAACATCACAACTTAATTGGGACCCAAATTAACAACATGCAATCCACATGCTACCACAAACAATATTTATCCTTCACATATAGTGTAAACACCAGGTCGCTCGATACCCATGCAAACACCATTAACCTTTGAAGCACACACTTCCTCAAACCTAAGGACAAGTTTTGAACCATAAACCATGATCAAACATGATCTAGAATATTCCTCAAACACCCTAAAATCCAACAAACTCCTTCACAATTACTTCCACTTGAAGAATGTACACTCCCAGTACATCTAAATAACTCTACCATACACAGTTAATTGAAAAACCTAACTTACGAAGGACCAAACATCAAACCCTCTTGATTGAGGTAAACTACCAACACCATCAACACACTTTCAAAATTACAAGACCTAAAACACAATTGGGAAGAAATGTAGAGTAGAAACATTTCTCCCAATCACCTCTGCAAATGCATAATCACACACTGGTGAACATAACTTATTATGCATAACGATCCAACACACCAACTCTTGAATATAGCATCTTTGAACTATTCTCACCAACATATCCAAATTGCATAGGAAAATCTTCAACCTAGAAGAAATATGGCTCAAAACTAGAACACAAATTTATAACTCAAAACACCACTACAACACATAGTTTCCTCTTTTAATCAAATTTTCTCAAAATCATTTAAACCAACCACCAAAGACACATCCTCATCATCTTCAACACTTCCTCATCCATAGAAAGAAGCTTATCAAAGCAACACTTGAGGATGACACTAGTATCTTTACTAATGAAAACATAATGCAACTAATCAAAGCATCAACGACACTCTTGCAACCATCTCACTCAACTACAAACATCAATGAAGATACAGGCTTGTTGACATCAATGACAACACCAACTACTTAACCAAATTCTCATACTTGGAACACAGGTGATAAGAGATGAGCTCGAAAATGAATTATGTTTTCTCTTAACCATTATTAGGGTTTTGTAGAAAAACGTTAAGGGTTTTAGTCATGACACTGCGTAGGATTTGTATTTGTGTATTGACTAGAAACCAACAGTAACAGGTTGCTTAAGTTATGACTTAAGCCTTCAAAGTCATTATGCAATTGGCCCCCTCATCTTAGGAATTATCGTCTTGGCGGAATTTCAAGAATTTAATAATGTTTCCTAATTCCAACATTTAATACATTTGCATTGCTCAAATCAATAGTGGTGATTAGCGATTAAAGATTAGGTGGCTATCATGCACCCACAAGGCTATTTAACTAATGTCAGCTCTTGTATGTAAAATCACAAAAACATAGCACGTGTCTAGTGGGACCGAGCTCAAAACTCTCTTCTTTGGTAAGATTGATGGACAATGCACAAGAAGTCAGAGATCAACACTTATCGGGATATCACTATTTTGATCCATTCTAACAAGGATAAAATTATCATGTGTGAAATGACGACAAGTTTCCAAAGGTAATTGCAACGTAAAGTTAATATGTGTCATGCCCCAAAATTCTCACTAGAAATTGTAACAATTTGTTTCGTCAAAACTATTACTTAAGGTAATTAACACCCTTAAGTGTTTAAGGCCTAACACGAAACAAGATATGAGTTGTACATCTTCAAGAAGACAATTCATGAATTTAAAAGTAGTGACATTTATTCATTTAATCAAATGTGCTCCCCTTCAAATACTCTAGAATCATGAGTCTTGGATTGGATAATTTAACTTTCTAATCCCTAATAAGGAGTCATATGTTTATATTTATGTAGATTCCTCTCTTCTTGTAATTTATTAACAACTTTAGGCTGCCATTTTGAGATGATGATTTAATAGAGGTAGGGTACCTATGAGCTTGACATTTCCCTTAGCCAACATTTTATCATCATATACAGGGCTTAGCCATCTCCAACCCCCGAGGGGAAATGAAACATCGATCACCCACAACTAGTTGGGTTTAAAGGAGTTAATGATTTCTTAAACGATATCTCGAGTGGTTAAGTCGTAGGTACACCTTATAATTTACTGAGCTACTTATACAACACTCACCTGAATTTGGTGCTAATACAAGTGGTTTAAAATAAGATTTAATTGTGAGTAAGCCTCTTGCTTGGAACTTAACTAATTAAGTTAATTACCACACAAATTGGTTTAATTAGGCATACTAATTATTTAAATTGTTAATCCCTTGATATGGACACATAATTTCACCCATGTATAATCTAAAAAATATTAATCTTCCTTTGTTTAATACATGCCTATAATTTTCATTAAGAAAAACCAAACAATTCTTTTTTTTTTTCTAATTGTACTTAAATCTAAGTTCAAATGTTATATATGAGTATTATTTTATTGTCCATGTATAAAATATTATATACATATTTAAATTTATGTTTAACTATTATTTATTTAATTAATTATTTTATTTCATACTAATATATTATAACATTACTTATGAAAACTCATAATTAATAATTCTTTTACATATAAATGTAATATATACTTATATATATTACCTTTAAATACTGATTTTCACTTTATAGGAGGAAATCATAATCAATTTTATTAACCTAGCTTTCCACATTGAAATTAGATAAAATGGTTATTTAAATTCTAAAAGATGAATACATATATTTTTAAACTAAAGAAAAAGTAAATATTCCTTACTACTTTTCAACTAAGAGAGATTTGGTTTTCTTTTATCATTGTAGTTTCTTTTAAAGAATAAGAGAATAAAGGAACACGTAGGGTACTACTCTTAGAACTTTTTAGCATAACTGAAAATAAAGAGAACGAACTTCATCACTTGTTTCTTTTTTTAACATTCTTCCATGTTATATTTACTATGTTTTTAAGCACTCGTTCTTTCCTAAATACGTGCCCATCTATTCAAATAGGTTTGATAAAAAGAAAATCATTCATTACGAAAGACTCAGAAACCACTGCACCTACTGCCACAGCTTGAATATTTAGGATATGATGTTTGATGAGTCTCCTACAGGTGGTATTATGACGGTTTATGCAGTATCCCTTATTATTTGATAATGAACTTGCAACTCACGTCATTCCATGCCAATGCAGCTTACTTAACAGCTCCCACCAATGTTGATTGAACCTTTAATAATGAAAGAGCAGTGGGTCACTGAAAATTTACTACAGTCGTGGTAGTATGGCATTTACTGCAGCCACTTATCTTCCTACTTGTAGCACTTAGACCAGGATGTTGTCTCAAAGCTAGCCAAATATAGGGTTCATGCATCCGCTGATTGACAAAACTAGGGCCATAGCTCTGGCTATACTCATCCTAGTCTGTCAGATCAAGCCTGCCAAGGGAGCCAGCTAACATTATGGTAATCCTCCAAAATTTGCAACAATATTGATTCTCAGTGCTAGAAATAATGATATGTTATACAGAGAATGATGGCATTCATCACTTGAGCCAACTCTCATGATAAGAAGTCAAATGTATTTTTTATATTTAACGTTAATAACATAATGAGACGTAAATTTTTTTGAATCATTTTGCATAAGTTGATAATTTTCAAAATAGTAGTTATTTATATATATCAAATCATTTAAAAACCCTAGGCCAGAACTAAAACGTGTCTGACTCTATTTTCAAGGCTTCCTTCAATACCTACAACAATGGTCACCTAAGGGTGAGGAATACAAATTTCTGACCAGTTTTGTAATAAATATGGATGGTGAAGTTCATCAATTGGGCATTCATGCTTCCTCTAACAATACGTGACTATTGCGCTAGGAGTTGTTGGACACTACACTTAATCACTCACCCAGCAATGATCACTGAAATATTCCTCATCTTTTCTTCCAATTCGCTTAGCGTGAGTTCGTATGTTTCATTCAATTAGATTACCAGGCCATCCATCACTCAATTACATACAAGACCAGCTACCTACCACTAAGATTCATCTGTAAATGCAACTGGGAGCTTTCAGGAATCAATCAATTCAGAGCTATGTGAGACGAAGCTCAATGATGGCGCTAAGAATTTTGTGCAGAACAATGCTTTGTAAACGTCAATACAACTTCCCCATCTTATGCTGATATCTAGCCTTTTGATTTCGCTAGAATTCCAGAAAATCTAGTTGGTCTTAATGCTCTCAAGTGTCAGCACATGACTTATATCTCCCTGATCAAGATTTATCATACATTAACGAGGAAGGTGTTTGCTAGTGTAAAATTCCGCATGTCTATTTCTTGTGGACGACAAGGATACCACCTTTAAGGAACCTTACAGGGTTTACAGGTTATTATAGCCTATGTTGGAGCGTGACTCCTTCACCTCCCAACGCTGTTCCTACCCACATTTAATGCAACAGTTGTTCACTTCAACAGCATCATGAAACCAAGGCTTGATATTACTATGAATCAACACCAAGATATCTAGACTAAATATGTGGCCTATAATAAGGGGATTCATGCAGACATGCAATTATGACCACTGAAAAGTGTTCGAGTAGCTGGAGACAACTTTATGTTTGTTTGACACCATGACTGCAAAATGGTAAGGCTTTGTGATCAACTTTGTTACCAACAAATCTCATAGGTTGCTAAGTAGACTCGTAGACTGCACAAGCAGGTGTTCGAGAATAATGTCTTCCAATTTAAATGTGGGGATATGTTGTGCATTTTCTGTAATATTAAGCTATTCTAAAACAATATCCTATTACTGGCTGAACTGTATCCTGCAATCCACTATTTGCTCTTGTTAAAACAAAACTATTAATAATTTTAGTTTTTTTTTTTTTATGCTTTTAAAATGGTTGCAGTGGAGAAAGTGGGGGAGGGCGCCTCCAATATGGGAGTTGTGGTTTCATGAACAATAGTGGCAACTACAACTACGATTGCTGAGAAGAATTCTCAGCAATATTATTTTATTTTATTTCATATTTATCTATTTATTTATTTATTTTACATTTTTTGCACACGTCTAATTGTCCCAAAACTCAACTCTAATAATTTTAGCAATGGAACTGAGGAGACTCAAATTTTGGTGCCACTAGAAGTTTTAGTCTTGAGCTAAGAGTTTTGCAGCCTTATGAGCTCTTTATCTAGGCTAAAAATTTATTTCCACTCCAATGAAATACCCAAAAACAATTCCTTACTAACTCTCTAAATTTATGAGATCGTTTTAAACCAAAATCTGCTTAGCTTCTGTTATTTCTGCTAGCCCCGTGAACAAAGAACTGTCTAATCTAGCTTATTTCAATAACAACAAGATTAAAAGTCTCCCTTAACCATAATTATCCTTTTTTATTCTCGTGAACAATGTAGTAGAAACATCACAATATATATTCCACAAACCAAATGTCTCCAAAGAAGGTAAATGACTCCAACATTTCTCTCAAGAATATTACAAGGTAAAGCTTCATAATGCAAGAATCTTGGAGAAGACAATTTGCTTTCCTTCATCACAACAATTACCATTCTTTTACATAATCAATCATTGTTACAACAATACATAGGAACTAAATGACTACCCAACCCATGTATAAAGGCTTGCTCTCCACCCTACCGTAATGGCGTCGTGGAGCCTCGTGGGCTCTAGCCATACCCCCGAGCAAGGAATTATTTCACCTCCATGATGATAAATGTAGTCTATTCTCATTTTTATAAAGGAATGAACTAACATAGCGCAAATTACATGCATCTAGATTCTCGACTTTTTTTATTTCAATCATGATCCATAAACTACACCACCTTCTTACTATCATTAAACAAGAGTAAATGAGAATAGAAGAAAAAAAACTTATCTCTTTCTTTTAGGGGAAGAGATTGAAATATTTTATGCATCTTCCCTCTCCATGTTGAGCCATCTTGAATCACTATCTTTCCAAGGATATGGACTTCTCCCCTCTCCTCATTCTTTCTACCCTCTCCACTCAAGTTCTCCAAGAGGAGAAGTGGGTAACACCCCCACTCTTCCTTCATCTCCTAGATATAAAGAAGTTTCAACTTGCAACCTTTTGGATGTGGGGTGTGGAGTGTACCTCCCTTCTTCAATTAGAGTCTTTTCTCATTAAAGGGGCACCATGCACTTGGACAACCCCAAATCTTTTCACCACCCATCCTCTCCTCAAAATTCGTCACTCTTCATTATGGGGACTTTTCAAGAGTCAAATCATGTCCTTGAGACCATATTGCATGCCCACTTGACCCCTACCACTATGGTATAGACCCTAGGGGGTTTATTTTTGTATCCCAACCAAGGAAATTAACCAACAACCCTCTTTAAGGACCCACTTAATGATCCATTCGAATTTCACACTTGGGTAAGGGTTCCCAACCCCTAACCTACATAATTAATTATTCTCACAAACCAAAATAAATTATACCTTTAATATCAACCTTCACCTCTTAATCTATCAACATATTAACTTTATATCCTCAAGAAGATGTCTTTTTCTCTCGGTGGTTCACCCTTCCCATGCTAACATTGTTACCTTCCTGCACAATACCAACACAATCATAAATAACAATTTGATCACATAAATTTGTTAACTAAATATTTTATACTTTAGCTATATAATAATCCATTTAAAATTTCAATTCGCTTTTCACAATATATGAGTGCATTCCACCTTCATGTTAGTGACAATAAACAAAATTTGAAAATTAAATGCAAGAATATCATTAAAAGATCACCTTATTTATCATCCATAATATATCTAATCATCAATTCAAGAAAGGCATATAACGAATTAGGATTGTATTAATTACCTACGAGGCGGGGTCTTACATCCCCCTCCCCTTAGCTTAGACTTCCTCCTGGAAGTTGTTAAGGTCAAGAAAAGAAATCTCAATGTAGCAATGCACATAAATCTATTAGAATATAAATTACTCTAATTTCTTACTGAAGAAATCATAGCATTCAACCATTAAGAAGACATTAAATTAATCCTTTTCATGAATCAAGCATCTAAATGCTTAGAAGAAAATTTTCCACCATAGAACATTTATTCAATATAGTCACATTATAACAAAAGTTAGTAGTCGTCCATGTAGTTAATATTCTTGAAATCAATATGTATCCAATACATTAACATCCTTAGATACCCTTCAAGGTTCTCTTTTGCATCATAAACATCACTCATGATGTTAGAAAATATTTTTGTTCTAATATCAATTCATGTCCCAAAACTAGTAGTCTCAATTTTAACTATCACTTTCTTTCTCACATAATAGTCAAGTATTTCCACATGTAATTTATTTACAAATTTACCCACACTTCACAACAATTACACATAATTCAAATCACAAGGCTCAATGGGGCTTACAAGGATGGATATTCTTGGGTACCACTCAAGGCCCTTCTCTAAGGACTCCTCCATATAGATAAGAATAATCATAGAATGAGGGGAATAATGGATTAATGACCGTCCCATACCGGTCCCATTCACAACCCCTTTTCAAAAATAATTCCCCAGCGCATCTACTCCCCTATACGACCTGCCAGGGAACCCCCCGGGATATGGAAATTTACATATGTCACATTACACCAAGCTTACCAGCAGTTAGAAAACATTAAGAAAGCCTCAAGTTGAGAAATCATAAGATCATAGACAAACATTTCAATAAAACATAAAATTATAAAATCAAGAGAAAACCAAATAAAGATCAATTGTAGCTACATTTCAACATTTTAATCTTAATTCAAAAATGAAATTAAATAAGTCCTTGAGGCAATTTGGACTATAACAACCTTCAAATGGCTAAATAGCCTAATAAAATAAATGCAAAATTCCACACTGTTGGTGCATAATAAAATAAAACATCAATTAAGAATTACCAATAGTTCATATTTCAACAATAAATACACACATTAAAAGCACCATGTGACTTGATAAGCCACCTAAGGGGAGGAGGGGAATGGTGGTTCTCTAACCACATAAGTATAATAGCATGCAATAACTGGTGGTCCCTGACCACAAAAATATGAATATCTGGTGGTCCCTGACCACAAAATCTGCATCATTGGTGGTCGCTGACCACATAAATATAAGTAACTGGTGGTCCCTGACCACATAAATATGAATCATTGGTGGTCCCCTGACCACATAAATATAAGTCATTGGTTGTCCCCAACCACATAAATATGAGTAACTGGTGGTCCATAAAATTCCATCCTTTACCCATGGGTTATAAACATCAAGGAATAGGTTTGCACTATGAACCAACAAGCGTGGCTCTCATATGTGGGGGAGTAGGCCAGGGTCAACATCCATGGGAGGATTACAATGACTCGACATAGATCCTTTTTCAGGATTAGAGACAATGCCCTGTGCTCATAATTTCCTGATGGGAGAACATGTGCCTCTCAACCCCTATTTACACTAGCTGGCATCGCACTCCCATAAGGGGGTGAACCAAACGCTAGGGGTACACATTTAACATAAAAAAAAACTAACACAAAGGAATACATCACATTCCATTTAATAGACACACTTATACACATAACACATTTATTTGAACTCACAACTAGCTAGCTTACATAAAGGCCATCACAAAGGGTACATATAGGGGATCATACTAGATGTCCACCACCCTTATCCCAAGTCAGATACCTTGTATCTCATACTTGGGGCACAACACATTTACTGGTTTTCACTTCACATGTCATACATAATACACTTTATGAAATTCACCATGTTGTAGAACAAAATCAATTCACTTACATACACTTATTTTTCTTTAAACCATATTCACTTTGCTTCTTTAATTTTGTACATATCTACTCACTTTGCATAGGTAAAAGGAATCACTAATTGATGCACAAATGTAGCTTATGTATATTTCTCCTTTTTCCTAGAATTTAACAATACATGGTACACCACACTTCCCATCTTACTAAGTGTTTGACATCACATATATGATCAAGATCGATTTTCTATATTTATCCATACCATTTTCTTCTTTCATTCAACTATGTTTGTTATGTTCATTAGCATATGAATATGGGTAATTCCCTTATATCTTTCACAACCTGTTAAGGAAGATTTCTCACTTAATAGGGAAAGCAGTCAATCATTTTCATTTGAAATATGGAAATATGAGAAAAGAAAACACACTTGATGCATAAAACACATAATAACTCATGGAATGGTAATTCTCACAACCCATTAATATCTTTTACAATTCTTGCATTTCGCTATCTAAATCTAAACTATTTACTCACATGTTGTAATCATCATTGTTACAATCACAATTCCATTTAACCTCATAAAAATGCATAATGAGTAGAAGTCTTGAAATTTCTATCTACCTTTAAGCTTTCTCCTTTGCATTCAAGTGTAAATAATTTTACCTCAAGAGTAAATCTGGTCAATGGTATAAAATGCACATTAGTTGAAAGTTTTACAAGTCTACTTTAGTGTCTCTTATCTATATAGTTTAACTTTTCACACCGTGAATCACACAAAATTCATTACTCGATTTATAGATCTTCATACAATTGATTATTCAATCCATGCAGCATGTATTCAACCTTCAAGGTCAACACCTAATTGGTTATATCATTACTTCCTTTATATGGCATGCACCCTTTCTTACTTGGGCAACAACAAGTCTTTAGTTCTTAACTCATTTATAAGAGAGTAGTAATAGCATGAGTTCTAGATAATTTTTTAACTCCAAATTATCATTTTGAAAGGATCTCTTCACAATTCTTTTTATGTTTAGTTATTATAAGGAGGGGATGACTTAAACATCATATTTCCTAGTCCTTAACAATCTTATTTCAATTGTATTCTTATATGCCTTCACCTTTGACTTGAATCATAGAAATCATGTTGCTTAATTTACTATTTGATCTTTAAACAATAGGACATAAGAGTTTGGCAGTTGTTATAGTTGCACTAAGTTTACTAGGTCATAGTTTACTTGTAAAAGTGCTTAATTAACTTTTTAGTTTCACCCTTCAATTCTATGTAGCATCTAGTTTTGATCATTTTTCTAAATAGGGTTTACTATGCAGCTTAAGTTTTCAAACATTAGTTTACATTCTTATTCATGCAATCTTATCTACCAACCATTAGTTGACTCACCTTAAAATCTCAAACATTCGATAGCGGGACTCTTTCTTATGTTGAATCATGATTTAAATGAGTTTTAAGAGGCTTAAGTGTTATTAATGTCCAAGGTATGGGCGCAAGATCGATTCTAACACATCCTTAAATTGCTCTTAGATGTCATCACGTAGAACCAAGGATTATGCACTTCCAAGTTGTACATCCTTAACTTCCTCTTTATCCATTCTCTAACTAACACTAGATGTGTTTGAAATGTATACATGATGAGAGTTATGAGATTTCTAGTGTGGTACTCTTTGTTGAACATATAGTTTATTAATAAATGATGCTTATGAAAAACTTATTCTACAACTAGGTTTCGAAACATGCTAGGCATATTTATCTGTACATCGATCCTTCATCTTAAGGTTACTCGAGAACATTTAGAAAATTCTAGTGCAACCTTCTCAGTTTAAGATAATATTTCTTAATCATGTTGCCTCTAATTTAAACATTAACCCCATCTTCATCTTTTCCGATTACACTTAACTATGATTTTTGATTTAACCCTTGCCTAAGGTTCACTAGGAGGAATCAATCAATAGTCTCAAAACACCCCCCTATATTTTCTAAGTTTGAAATAATGATTACTTCTCTAAAGTTGAACCATACAGTTACGAGTAATTTATTTAATTATTCAAAGTTATATGTTACTATCCACAATAATTCAACTTCTCTATCGACATCATAAATGTCCTTTATGGTGGAAGAATTTAGGTTCCTTTAATCTTAGGTATTAAAGTGAATCATATTATTTCACTAACTCATCAAAATCTCTAATAACCATATTTAACAACCATTTCTACATTCCTAAAGTTTAAGGGAAGCGTCACACGATGATAGGTCTGATAACTCTTATTGGATGGACTATTGCATCTACATCACTTGCATAATCATAATATTCTTGAGGTCTTGCATTTGGAAGCTAAAGTTTTATTTATTTATTTTTTATTTTTTTAGAGTTACTTATCATTAATTAAATACCACAAATGGCTAGAGTTTGGCTAGCACGTTTTTTTATAAGTTTTAATAAAAATTGTTAATTTTAATTAGATTCCAATGTTCCCACACACGATAGACCCTCAAAAATTTATTGGATTGTAGACATTTTGAAATTCCATTGTTGCAATGTTATTCACTTGTTGACCACAAACATAATAGCTAAGACCCATCTTATTCCTAGAGTACCCGGTGTTGCAACTTGGGCTCTGATACCAAGTGTCATGCCCCAAAATTTTCACTAGAAAGTCTAACAATTTTTTTTTTCAAAACTATTACTTAAGGTAATTAACACCCTTAAGTGTTTAAGGCCTAACACGAAACAAGATATGAGTTGTACATCTTCAAGAAGACAATTCACGAATTTAAAAGTAGTGACATTTATTCATTTAATCAAATATTTTCCCCTTCAAATACTTTAGAATCATGAGTCTTGGATTGGATAATTTAACTTTCCAATCCCTAATAAGGAGTCATATGTTTATATTTGTGTAGATACCTCTCTTCTTGTAATTTGTTAACAACTTTAGGCTGCCATTTTGAGATGATGATTTAATAGAGGTAGGGTACCTATGAGCTTGACATTTCCCTTAGCCAACATTTTATCATCATATACAGGGCTTAGCCATCTCCAACCCCCAAGGGGAAATGAAACATCGATTACCCACAACTAGTTGGGTTTAAAGGAGTTAAGGATTTCTTAAACGATATCTCGAGTGGTTAAGTCGTAGGTACACCTTATAATTTACTGAGCTACTTATACAATACTCACCTGAATTTGGTGCTAATACAAGTGGTTTAAAATAAGATTTAATTGTGAGTAAGCCTCTTGCTTGGAACTTAACTAATTAAGTTAATTACCACACAAATTGGTTTAATTAGGCATACTAATTATTTAAATTGTTAATCCCTTGATATGGACACTTTATTTCACCCATGTATAATCTCAAAAATATTAATCTACCTTTGTTTAATACATGCCTATAATTTTCATTAAGAAAAACCAAACAATTCTTTTTTTTTTTCTAATTGTACTTAAATCTAAGTTCAAATGTTATATATGAGTATTATTTTATTGTCCATGTATAAAATATTATATACATATTTAAATTTATGTTTAACTATTATTTATTTAATTAATTATTTTATTTCATACTAATATATTATAACATTACTTATGAAAACTCATAATTAATAATTCTTTTACATATAAATGTAATATATACTTATATATATTACCTTTAAATACTGATTTTCACTTTATAGGAGGAAATCATAATCAATTTTATTAACCTAGCTTTCCACATTGAAATTAGATAAAATGGTTATTTAAATTCTAAAAGATGAATACATATATTTTTAAACTAAAGAAAAAGTAAATATTCCTTACTACTTTTCAACTAAGAGAGATTTGGTTTTCTTTTATCATTGTAGTTTCTTTTAAAGAATAAGAGAATAAAGGAACACGTAGGGTACTACTCTTAGAACTTTTTAGCATAACTGAAAATAAAGAGAACGAACTTCATCACTTGTTTCTTTTTTTAACATTCTTCCATGTTATATTTACTATGTTTTTAAGCACTCGTTCTTTCCTAAATACGTTCCCATCTATTCAAATAGGTTTGATAAAAAGAAAATCATTCATTACGAAAGACTCAGAAACCGCTGCACCACTGCCACAGCTTGAATATTTAGGATATGATGTTTGATGAGTCTCCTACAGGTGGTATTATGACGGTTTAGGCAGTATCCCTTATTATTTGATAATGAACTTGCAACTCACGTCATTCCATGCCAATGCAGCTTACTTAACAGCTCCCACCAATGTTGATTGAACCTTTAATAATGACAGAGCAGTGGGTCGCTGAAAATTTACTACAGTCGTGGTAGTATGGCATTTACTGCAGCCACTTATCTTCCTACTTGTAGCACTTAGACCAGGATGTTGTCTCAAAGCTAGCCAAATATAGGGTTCATGCATCCGCTGATTGACAAAACTAGGGCCATAGCTCCTACTATACTAGTCCTAGTCTGTCAGATCAATCCTGCCAAGGGAGCTGGCTAACATTATGGTAATCCTCCAAAATTTGCAACAATATTGATTCTCAGTGCTAGAAATAATGCTATGTTATACAGAGAATGATGGTGTAGATAGGGAAATAATCAATCAGATTTAATGTTGAAACAATAAATTAACTAATTCCTATGAAGCACAATAGAGTACGAAATAACACGGAAATCGCAATAAGAAGCAAAATGCAAACCGATCTCCACGCTAAACTCGATTTATCTCCATTGCTCTTCTCCACCTGCACAAGGATGGAAGATTTTGAAGGTTGATAATAGAGGAGTGTTGAGTGCTCATTCTTGCAACATAACAATTTGATGATGAAAATGACCAATGAAGAGAATGATAGAGATGGAAGAATTATTTTGATAGAGTGAAGATGCTAGAAGAAGATTCGATCCAAATGGTTTGTGAAAGGTTAGATTTATAGATTTTCGATATGGACAGAGATAAGATTTGATAAGATTGATAACGATTTGATTTTTGACAAAAGAGGAAATATGACGAGATGAGCTAAGATTTCAAAAAGATAAAAAGATTTTGATTCTCTTTTAAAGGAACTTGCAACTCATGTCATTCCATGCCAATGCAACTTACTTAATAGCTCCCACCAATGTTGATTGAACCTTTAATAATGACAGAGCAGTGGGTCGCTAAAAATTCACTATAGTCGTGGTATCATGGCATTTACTGCAGCCACTTACCTTCCTACTTTTAGCACTTAGACCAAGATGTTGTGTCTCAAAGCTAGCCAAATATAGGGTTCATGCATCCGCTGATTGACAAAACTAGGGCCATAGCTCCTGCCATACTCATCCTAGTCTGTCAGATCAAGCCTGCTAGGGGAGCTGGCTAACATTATGGTAATCCTCCAAAATTTGCAACAATATTGATTCTCAGTGCTAGAAATAATGCTATGTTATACAAAGAATGATGGTGTAGATAGGGAAATAATCAATCAGATTTAATGTTGAAACAATAAATTAACTAATTCCTATGAAGCACAATAGAGTACGAAATAACACGGAAATCACAATAAGAAGCAAAATGCAAACCGATCTCCACGCTAAACTCGATTTATCTCCATTGCTCTTCTCCACCTGCACAAGGATGGAAGATTTCGAAGGTTGATAATAGAGGAGTGTTGAGTGCTCATTCTTGCAACATAACAATTTGATGATGAAAATGACCAATGAAGAGAATGATAGAGATGGAAGAATTATTTTGACAGAGTGAAGATGCTAGAAGAAGATTCGATCCAAATGGTTTGTGAAAGGTTAGATTTATAGATTTTCGATGTGGACAGAGATAAGATTTGATAAGATTGATAAGGATTTGATTTTTGACAAAAGAGGAAATATGACGAGATGAGATAAGATTTCAAAAAGATAAAAAGATTTTGATTCTCTTTTAAAGGAAATAAATCCTAAATAAGATGAGAAGGATAATTGATGAATTATCTAATTAAATAAATTAATTAGATGCACACGAGTTCAGTTTTGGAAAAAAAATGAGAAGATCTTTTTAGGATTTTATTAATTAAATAAATTTTGGATTTAATTAATTAACGTTGAATTTATGATTTCATTAATTAAATGATATAAATTATTTAATTAACATTAGAGGAATGGATGAAAATGATTTAATTAATTAAATAATATTAATTATTTAATTAACACTAGAGGAATGGATGAAAATGATTTAATTAATTAAATAATATAAATGATTTAATTAACATTAGAGGAATGGATGAAAATGATTTAATTAACATTAGAGGAATGGATGGAAATGATTATGAATTTAATTAAATAAATAAAATTTAATTAATTAAATAGATGATGACATGGGTACCTAGGGAAAAGCATGCTACAAGATTCCTAAATGATGTAATGTCGAGACAAGTGTTGTAAGAGGACAATTTTTTGATGTGTACATTTTGCCCCTCTTTGAGATGATGTTCGAGATGATGAGATTTGTGTCGAGTAACATCATTTCAAAGAAGTTAAGGTATGGATAGAGGAAAATGGATAATGATATAAAGATAGGATGATGGAATGATGATGCCCCCTCGAGAGGATAGGCGGGTTGAACAAACACGGGTAGGCTCTCGAAATGAAATGATAAGGATAGACAAAATGATGCAAGATAGAAAAGTGGATGAAGGAGATGAATGATACGTTATGCTGCAATGAAGGTGAGGAACCATGATGTTTGATATAGCACTAGACGTTATGCACCAAGATATAAGGACCAAGGTGACGATGTGTCTCGTGCCCCAGCATAATACAACCTTGTCTAGACGTATGAGGAAGTAGACTTAGAGCATTAAAGTCCTAATGCACAAAAGGTATGATGTGACCTTAGATGCAAAGGATAGTGTAAAAAGCTACTCCAACATACACAAGATATGAATATTAGCTAGAATGATATGGATTTGATACAAATGCAAGATAAAATGATAACACACACAAGAAAGCAAGCAAGCATGCACAAATGATACAAAAACAAACAAGGTAGTGCCCCTGTCAAGCTGTAAACTGATGATTGATTGATTGATTGATGATGATGATAGGGTTGTCATTGTTGGGAAGCAATATATCCCTAGAGCAACACAAGGATGATGATAATTGATTGATTGACTAGTTGATTTGATTTACGACAAGATTAGGATCAAGATCAAAGGATGTGATTGGATAATTTGACAAGATTGATTGACTTGATTGGTATGGATTAAGGATTGACTTGCATTTGGATTATTGCTCGGAATGATTCGATTGAGTTGATTGGATGCAATGGTTTTGATGAAGATGATTGATTTGGTTGAATGGTTGAATGATTGGATTGAGGTATGGATTTGATTGGAATGATTATGATTGATTGGATTGATGAAGAAATGAATTGATTGGAAAAAATGATTAGATTGATCAGAAGAAGTGATGTGGTTTGATTTTATTGCTTGGATTTTTGTTGGCTATTTGATTTGATTTGATTTTTTATTTATTTTCATTTTTTTTTTTGATGAAATGTTTTGATTTTTGAAATGTTTTTATTTTTTTGGACTTTTTGAAATGTTTTGATTTTTTTTTGACTTTTGAAATGTTTTGATTTTTTTTTGGACTTTTGAAATGTTTTGATTTTTTTTTGGACTTTTGAAATGTTTTGATTTTTTTTGGACTTTTGAAATGTTTTGATGTGTCAAAGGATGAAAATTTGAGTAACCTTTGTGTTAGATACCAATGACAAGGGGAAAACCAAGTCTAGGTGCAAGGGTGGGTGATTGGATAAGGGATAAAAGGCTCATGATAGATGGATGGATGGTATGGATGTATGCATCATAAGAGAGAAAGGATGTGATCTCCAAAGACTATGTCACATAGGAATAACATGCTCCATTCTAGGTACAATACTTAGGATTTTTCATGACAAAGCTTATGACAATAGGATAATAATAGGCTTGTTTGGAAGGATGAGGTATATCAAGAGATACCCAAGACATGTTTCAACATTTTTCCCCTATATCTTCATCAAGATCAAAAGAAGAAGGGTGGATGAATGGACTCAATATAATAGGTATGTATGAATAGACTCAATATGATGGCTAAAGATGGCAGGTAAGATGGAAATGATATGACATGAAAATGATAGGTTGGATAGATAAGACATTGTGCCCCCAAGTGTACGTGACATAGAAGATAAACCTACACATGATGCCTATTTGCTAGGTTTTCATCATGGTACTTATCCAGGGCGCCTGTTTACCAGGTTTTCACTGTTGGACGAAGGGATTTCTCTTTACTTTTTTTTTTTTCAACTTTTTGACTTTTTGGATAGGAGAAGGGGAATATGGATAGGATGGACTCAAGTGTCTAGTTGCATGAAAGGTGCTAGTCCCACTAGAGATGAATTTCATTGCATGGACCATTTCAAATGTTATTATGCTCATAGATGTTGGTAAGAGATGACATGAAAGGAAGATGGAGTGGGTAGATGGCATATTATGAAAGGCTTATGCAATAATGGATGGGGAATAGTGGATGATGATGTGGATTGAATAGGACTTGTGCAAAAGGATGGATGAAAGGTTTATGCAAAATCATGGACCATAGGAAGGTGATTGGGAAGATATGTAGGATAGTAGTTGAAGGATGGGGAGATGGAGGTATGTGGGATTGTTGTGAAATGGAAGGGAACCATGACCAATGGTTGCACACACTGTGATAAATGTTGAAGCTTTTGATGTCGATGGGGTGTAGGAAGCAATGGAGATGCTTGCTTAGGAGGTGGAGGATGTAGTGTTTTTGGTACCCACATAGACTTAGTATTTTTATGAATTTTATTTTGCTTGTGGGTTTTAGGAATTTGAGACTTTTGAATGGAATGAGAATATGGGGTGGAAGGGAATGGTTGGGATTTTTGTGATGTGGATGCCTCATTTGACTTTCTTTCCTTTTGCTTAGGGACCCAAACCATTTTAGTTTTGGCCTTTACTTTTGGAGGTATGGGCTTATATAAATTTTTAGATGTACTTGGCTTTGATATTTTGCAATTGTATGCTAAGACATTAGGACCTTTAGAATTTTTGACTTTATGTGTAGAGGCATCCAAATTTTTATTTTGAAATCCCTTGGGTTTGGTGGAATGAGTGGAAGCTTTATGTTTAGACAATGTGTGCATTGATTGGTCATGATTAAGATGTTTAGAGGATTTATGAATAAATGGATAAGAGGATTGAATGGTAGGGATATTAGGTGTTGGGAGTAATGGTGGTAAAGTGGATGGAGAGATATTAGGATTTGGAAGCAATGGTGGTAGAGTGGATGGTTGAAGGTGTATGATCACATTCTTTTGAAATTTGTAGGATGATGGAGGTGGAATGGCAACATATGTTTTAGGGATACGATAGGATTTATGATGAAAGGAGGTGGAATTGGGATGCATGGAGGAAGTACCAACATCTTTAGGTTGTTGTCCTTGGGGTGTATGTCCAAGGCCATAAGAGTGTGGAGGGACTTTGACATGGATGGGCTCCAAAATACCTTGTTCATGAAGGTCGAGACCTTTACCTTGGTGGTTCATATTTTGGAGTGTGCAATGGATAATGGGACTAGGTGTAGGTGAAACACTAGACATGAGTTCCTTATTGGATGGAGAAGATAATGTTTGTTGTTGTTCTAAGGAGGAACATTCGTGAATGAGGGTGGAGAGACCAATAGGATAGGATGGAGGACTTGCAATGGGGTCCATAGTGGGTGATGGAGGATCATTAGGATCTTGATGAGCATTGTGTTCACTTAGATCCAAGGTATTTGTTTGATCTTCTATGTGTGTTGGGGAGGCATATGTATCATCATGGGAAGTGGATGTTTGTGAATCATGGATGGGTGAGGTGGAAAGCTCTTGACCATGGAATGCATAAAGTTGGCTAAGAGGATCATCATGGTCTTCTTGATCATAAAAAGGGTCTTGATCAAAGATGGAAGATTGATCATGAATAGTATTAGGTATGTTATGAATGGAATCAATGGGAAGGTGTTGATATTTATGTGGATGAGGGGGTAATGTTTCCGCATGTTTAGGATTTTTCTCTTGAAATACCTCATGACTTATTGGAATGGAGGTGGAAGGGGATTTCTCATGGAGAGACTTGTCATGTTCTTGATGGTCAACAACATAGGAGCATGATAGAGGGTGACTTGGAATTATGAGGGGAGACTCTGGAATTGGCTCAAGGGGTTGTGGATGACATGGTTGGTTTGAAGGACTTGGCATGATGTTTGAGGATTCTTTTGTATGTTCAGGTATATGTGTTGAATTACATGGTGACAGTTGATTCCTTGCTCGTAGCCCTTGGGTCACATCCCTTGGAGGTGTAGGGGTGGAAGGTGTTGGATTAGGGTTTTGATTTTGATTGGAGGATGGTATGATAAAGTTATAGGGTGCATGTGATAGATTGGTATTCCCCTTGTCGAAAGTGGCATTAATACTTGAGGAAGTTTGGCCTTGTTGCAAGGTAGAACTTAAGTTCACATGTGTTTGTTGTGATGTGGCTTGATAGGTTGATGTGGCATTGACATTTGAAGAAGTGGATGGATTAGATTGGTATGAGGTGGAAGGAGAAGCCCCTCGAAGTCTGATTTTATGTTTTGGTTTTGTTTCATGATTTGAACTAGAGAAAGAGACTCCTTGAATTATGACTTTAGGCTTAGGTTTTATCTCATGATTTGGCCTAGATGGATAGCCCCCTTGGATTATGATTTTGGGCTTATGATTAGGATTGGGCTTGTTTATGATTATGACCATTTTGACAAGTGGTGACTAGGACTTTGTTGGTGATGGTGATGATGTGGAATGATTAGATGGGATGACTTGATTGATTAGGATGAAATGGATAGGATGTGGCCAAGAAGAATGATTAGGATGAAAGTGATTGGATATGAATGTGTTGGAAGAACGTGTAGAGTGACTTGTATTTATGTGTTTGGTGTCTAGCTTCATTTGGCAATGTTTAAATGAATGATCACACATATACACACATGAATCACACACGCAAGACACATAAGCAAGTTTTAATTTGAAATTATGAATGTGATTATTAAGCACACACTTAAAGAAGACACATCAACAAGTCATAGAACTAGTCAAGTGGGTATGGCCAATTAGGTCTCAAGCTAGGCTACACAAGGCTGACTAAGGATAATTTGAAAGAAAAATCCTACCAATAAGCCGGGAGAAAGGGGTAACCCACCCTTCACCATCACTTCCCAAAGGTATAAAGTTCTTTGGGGCTTAGCTTAGAGTGACAAGATTTCAACTCCCAAACAAGTGTGTCTTTCGATTCACACTTCGATTGAGGTCATCCCCAGGGGTGATGAAATCGCCTAACAGGCCTCCTAGAAAGGGTTTGACAAAAGAAAACCAAGTGAGGTGTTTGTGATCACACACACACTTGATTCACACAGTTTTTAATTGACCCTTAGAAAGGAAATGTGTGCAAGAAAGCAATGACGCACTCATTATTTTTAGAGCCCAAATCAAATGTGTAGGAAGAAAGTGGTTAATTTTAGACCCAATTTTTGATATATGATTGAAGACAAGATTCGTTTTAAACTAATGTCAAATATGTGATCAATCAAGATTGATTTTATGGCCCAAATTGAAATGTGTGACAAATTAATGAGATGAAGGATGAGACGAGTGCACATGGTTATTTTCACTTTCCAAGTTGACGTTGTGACTGATCCCAATGCTTTTCCAACTCCATATGATTCACCAACAAGTCACTAAGACAAAAGAAACAAATTAAAAATATGCTAGAACAAAAGTCATATGTGTTGAAGAATATATGCAAATATGATAACTTTAACTCTATCAAAGTTGATAAAAACCCGCACCATTGGATAGCTTATGAAATTCTACCCCATATAAAAAAAAAGCACTGAAAAATACTAAAAAATGACCAAGATACAGCCATTTTAAGATTTACTTTAAAAAATTATGAAACAGAGGTATATGTGCTAAAACAGACCCCATATGCACTAAAACAGGGGCTATATGCACTAAAAAAAAATTCCCAGATGTGCTAAATTTTTTTTAAATTTTTTTTACGAAATTTTTAATGGAATGGTATATGCGCCATTCTGTTCCTTATAAGCGCCGAAACAGTCCTTGGATGAGCTGAAACAGCTCCTAAATGCGCCAAAAGACTTGCAAAAGCATTGTTAAAAGCCCTAGATGCGCTACAGAAACCCTCAGATGCGCTAAAACGGAAATTTTTTCTAAAAATCCAAATTCTAGAACTCGAAATCCTGCCATAAAACCTGCAAATAAATGTTAAAAATGGGGCAAGGCCCCATGGTGGGCGCCAAAATGTAGATAGGGAAATAATCAATCAGATTTAATGTTGAAACAATAAATTAACTAATTCCTATCAAGCACAATATAGTGCGAAATAACACAGAAATCACAATAAGAAGCAAAACGCAAACCGATCTCCACGCTAAACTCGATTTATCTCCATTGCTCTTCTCCACCTGCACAAGGATGCAAGATTTCAAAGGTTGATAATAGAGGAGTGTTGAGTGCTCATTCCTGCAGCATAACGACTTGATGATGAAAATGACCAATGAAAAGAATGATAGAGATGGAAGAATTATTTTGACAGAGTGAAGATGCTAGAAGAAGATTCGATCCAAATGGCTTCTGAAATGTTAGATTTATAGATTTTCAATGTGGACATAGATAAGATTTGATAAGATTGATAAGGATTTGATTTTTGACAAAAGAGGAAATATGACGAGATGAGATCAGATTTCAAAAAGATAGAAAGATTTTGATTCTCTTTTAAAGGAAATAAATCCTAAAAAAGATGAGAAGGATAATTGTTGAATTATCTAATTAAATAGTTAATTAGATGCACACGAGTTCAGTTTTGGAAAGAAAGCGAGAAGATCTTTTTAGGATTTTATTAATTAAATAAATTTTGGGTTTATTTAATTAACATTGAATTTATGATTTCATTAATTAAATAATATAAATTATTTAATTAACATTAGAGGAATGGATGAAAATGATTTAATTAATTAAATAATATAAATTATTTAATTAACATTAGAGGAATGGATGAAAATGATTTAATTAATTAAATAATATAAATTATTTAATTAACATTAAAGGAATGGATGAAAATGATTTAATTAATTAAATAATATAAATTATTTAATTAACATTAGAGGAATGGATGGAAATGATTATGAATTTAATTAAATAAATAAAATTTATTTAATTAAATGGATGATGACATGGGTACCTAGGGCAAAGCATGCTACAAACATGTCAATTTATGTGAATTCAAACACATTCAATAAAACATTATATGAAAGAAACTAAAAGAAGATTTAAACAAAGTCCTTATGGTAGATTTCTTCGAAATTGTCTTATTGCTCTCTATCTCCAGCATTTCATTGGTTCAAGTTGCTCTCAGACTTCAAGTGCCAAGCTCAACGAAATAGATTACTAGAGAATGAGATTTAAATATGCATACTATGCTAAAATGCAAGATTATGCTATTGTTGTGATAAAATTATTGCTAAGATATGGATATTGATAAAGATGTTGAAGATGCAAAAGTGTTAGGGTAATTGTGTATGCGTGCGTGTGTCTGTGTAACCAATGCTTGGATTTGCTCATGTATTTAAAGAGTTTTCAAAGAGTTTTGATTGGCTGAGTTGATCAACGGTTGAGATCAAGCTTGTTAAGATGAACGGTGAGAGATTTTTTGAAAGTTGAGAGAAATGGAATGTTTCCTTCTACACAAATTTTCTCTTTCAGTTTTAAAGGAAAGTTGCCATTTGAGAAGTGAACAAGAGATAAGTGTTATAATTAAATAAATAAATTTATTCAATTACATGTGACAGTGAATTAAGAAGTTTCCATAATTAAATATTTAATATCTAATTATGTGTGAGAAGATGATAAAAAAAGCTTTTAATTAAATATATAAAATACTTAATTAAATATGAAGTGGAGGAAGTTTCTAATTAAATATTTTAGAATATTTAATTAACTGAAAAGAAAGGAAAGTTGCTAATTAAATATTTTGAATATTTAATTAACCGTGAAGAGAGGGAAGTTGCTAATTAAATATTTTGAATATTTAATTAACTGTGAAGAGAGGGAAGTTGCTAATTAAATATTTTGAATATTTAATTAACTGTGAAGAGAGGGAAGTTGCTAATTAAATATTTTGAATATTTAATTAACTGTGAAGTGAAGAATTAGAAAGTGGGTAATTAAATATTTAGAATATTTAATTAAATGAAGAAATGAAGAATTAGAAAGAATGTCATTTGAATTAAAAATTAAAACTTATGATAATTAATATAGATAGATTATAGAATCTATTTAATTAATTAAGAGGAATATGGAACACAGTGATAATAAAGTCATTTATTTAATTAAGGTAGAGGAATTATAACAGTGAACAATATAAATAAATGATTAAATTTATTTATATGTAGATGACTTTAGAAGATTAATTAAATAATTTATATTTAATTAATTGACAAGCTTGATTGACCACGACCATTTTTAGATGTATACAGATGGCATTCATCACTTGAGCCAACTCTCGTGATAAGAAGTCAAATGTATTTTTTTTATTTAACATCAATAACATAATGAGACGTAAATTTTTTGAATCATTTTGCATAAGTTGATAATTTTCAAAATAGTAGTTATTTATATATATCAAATCATTTAAAAACCCCAAGCCAGAACCAAAATGTGTCTGACTCTATTTTCAAGGCTTCCTTCAATACCTACAACAATGGCCACCTATGGGCGAGGAATACGAATTTCTGAACAGTTCTGTAATAAAGATGGACGGTGAAGTTCATCAATTGGGCATTCTTGCTTCCTCTAACAATACATGACTATTGCCCTAGGATTTGTTGGACACTGCACTTAATCACTCACCCAGCAATGATCACTGAAATGTTCCTCATCTTTTCTTCCAATTCGCTTAGCATGAGTTCGTATGTTTCATTCAATCAGATTACTAGGCGATCCATCACTCAATTACGTACAAGACCAGCTACCTACCACTAAGATTCATCTGTAAATGCAACTGGGAGTTTTAAGGAATCAATCAATTCAGAGCTGCGTGAGACAAAGCTCAATGATGGCGCTAAGAATTTTGTGCAGAACAATGCTTTGTAAATGTCGATACAACTTCCCCATCTTATGATGATATCCAGCCTTTTGATTTCAATGGAATTCTAGAAAATCTAGTTGATCTTAATGCTCTCAAGTGTCAGCGCATGACTAATATCTCCCTGATCAAGATTTATCATACATTAACGAGGAAGGTGTTTGCTAGTGTAAAATTCCGCATGTCTATTTCTTATGGACGACAAGGATACCACGAGCTTTAAGGAACCTTACAGGGTTTATAGGTTATTATAGCCTATGTTGGAGCATGAATCCTTCACCTCCCAACACTGTTCCTACCCACATTTAATGCAACAGTTGTTCACTTCAATAGCATAATGAAACCAAGGCTTGATATTACTATGAATCAACACCAAGATATCTAGACTAAATATGTGGCCTATAATAAGGGGATTCACGCAGACATGCAATTCCGACCATTGAAAAGTGTTCAAGTAGCTGGAGTCAACTTTACGTTTGTTTGACACCATGACTGCAAAATGGTAAGGCTTTGTGATCAGCTTTGTTACCAACAAATCTCATAGGTTGCTAAGTAGACTCGTAGACTGCACAAGCAGGTGTTCGAGAATAATGTCTTCCAATTTAAATGTGGGGATATGTTGTGCATTTTTTGTAATATTAAGCTATTCTAAAACAACATCCTATTACTGGTTGAACTGTATCCTGCAATCCACCGTTTGCTCTGGTTAAAACAAAACTGTTAATAATTTTAGTTTTTTTTTTATTATGCTTTTAAAATGGTTGCAGTGGAGAAAGTGGGGGAGGGCGCCTCCAATATGGGAGTAGTGGTTTCATGAACAACAGTGGCAACTATAACTACGATTGCTGAGAAGAATTCTCAGCAATATTATTTTATTTTATTTCATATTTATCTATTTATTTATTTATTTTACATTTTTTACACATGTCTAACTGTCCCAAAACTCAACTCTAATAATTTTAGGAATGGAACTGATGAGACTCAAATTTTGGTGCCACTAGAATTTTCAGTCTTGAGCTAAGAGTTTTGCAGCCTTATGAGCTCTTAATCTAGGCTAAAAATTTATTTCCACTCCAATGAAATACCCAAAAACAATTCCTTACTAACTCTCTAAATTTCTGAGATCATTTTAAACCAAAATCTGCTTAGCTTCTGTTATTTCTGCTAGCCCCGTGAACAAAGAACTGTCTAATCTAGCTTATTTCAATAACAACAAGATTAAAAGTCTCCCTTAACCATAATTATCCTTTTTTATTCTCGTGAACAATGTAGTAGAAACATCACAATATATATTCCACAAACCAAATGTCTCCAAAGAAGGTAAATGACTCCAACATTTCTCTCAAGAATATTACAAGGTAAAGCTTCATAATGCAAGCATCTTGGAGGAGACAATTTGCTTTCCTTCATCACAACAATTACCATTCTTTTACATAATCAATCATTGTTACAACAATACATAGGAACTAAATGACTACCCAACCCATGTATATAGGCTTTCTCTCCACCCCACCGTAATGGCATCATGGAGCCTCGTGGGCTCTAGCCATACCCCCGAGCAAGGAATTCTTTCACCTCCATGATGATAAATGGAGTCTATTCTCATTTTTATAAAGGAATGAACTAACATAGCGCAAATTACATACATCTAGATTCTCTAATTTTTTTTATTTCAATCATGATCCATAAACTACACCACCTTCTTACTATCATTAAACAAGAGTAAATGAGAATAGAAGAAAAAAAACTTATCTCTTTCTTTTAGGGGAAGAGATTGAAATATTTTATGCATCTTCCCTCTCCATGTTGAGTCGTCTTGAATCACTATCTTTCCAAGGATATGGACTCCTCCCCTCTCCTCATTCTTTCTACCCTCTCCACTCAAGTTCTCCAAGAGGAGAAGTGGGTAATACCCCCACTCTTCCTTCATCTCCTAGATATAAAGAAGTTTCAACTTGTAACCTTTTGGATGGGGGGTGTGGAGTGTACCTCCCTTCTTCAATTAGAGTCTTTTCTCATTAAAGGGGCAACATGCACTTGGACAACCCCAAATCTTTTCACCACCCATCCTCTCCTCAAAATTCGTCACTCTTCATTATGGGGACTTTTCAAGAGTCAAATCATGTCCTTGAGACCATATTGCATGCCCACTTGACCCCTACCACTATGGTATAGACCCTAGGGGGTTTATTTTTGTATCCCAACCAAGGAAATTGAGTAACAACGCTCTTTAAGGACCCACTTAATGATCCATCCGAATTTCACACTTGGGTAAGGGTTCCAAACCCCTAACCTACATAATTAAATATTCACACAAACCAAAATAAATTATGCCTTTAATGTCAACCTTCACCTCTTAATCTATCAACATATTAACTTTATATCCTCAAGAAGATGTCTTTTTCTCTCGGTGGTTCACCCTTCCCATGCTAACATTGTTACCTTCCTGCACAATACCATTAGAATCATAAATAACAATTTGATCACATAAATTTGTTAACTAAATATTTTATACTTTAGCTATATAATAATCCATTTAAAATTTCAATTAGCTTTTCACAATATATTAGTGCATTCCACCTTCATGGTAGTGACAATAGACAAAATGTCAAAATTAAATGCAAGAATATCACCAAAAGATCACCTTATTTATCATCCATAATATATCTAATCATCAATTCAAGAAAGGCATATAATGAATTAGGATTGTATTAAGTTCCTACGAGGTGGGGTCTTACAATATGCATCGCATTTTTCATTCTACAAGCACTAAGCTAAAATGTGCTAAGAAAAAGGATTGCAATGAAGATCAACAGTGTGTGTTGAAGGTGAAGATTAGATGGTCTTTAGTATTGCACAAAAACTATGGTGGGTCTTTGTGTTGGCTCTGCGAGAACATGAAATGATGATATGTGTCTATGATGATAGGTGGAAATTGATCATTTATCACTTAGCTCCTATACATCACATTGATTAGTTTTTAAGCACAAAGTTAAAATGCGCTAAGAAAATAGAAATGCGATAGACATCCATAGTATAGATTTAAAAGAGATTTGATCAAACAGTCACATTTTAAATTTGGCATGGTTAAATTATAATCATTAAATCATGGCTTGAAGTTGTAAATCTATGACTAGCATTCAATGATTTGATTCTCTCAATGGCTAGGTGATAAAACATTGTGTAAATGGAGGAAAGTGATGTAACCGACACAAAAAGTAAAACTAATTGCTAGAAAGCTGGATTTTTAATGGTGATTGAAATATATGGTCAAAAAAAGGTATAGATAGTTAGAAAATCTTATACAGATCAAATCATGCAAGAATGGTTATTTAATACAAATCAAAACCTTAGGTTTGTGGAACCTCTTGAAAAGGAAATGGGGTATTAAGTGTTTGTGTCATAGAAAAATGGTCCCTTATCATTTTCATGGCCTTTTAGGTCTTGTTTCATGTTGTTTGATCTATTTTTCTTTGATTTTATGTTGTAACATGGCTTGAACATGCATATTTAGGTACTAAAATACAAATAATGACATCTTATTAAGGTGTTGTGAAGTGTTGTAAAATATTTCTACACTCTTCTAGACATTATTCATTACAATTCACCTAAAAATCACCTTTTTATCATTAATTAAGTCTTATTTTGAAGTGTTGTAAAGTCTTGTAACAAGATTTCACGCTTTTCTAGGCATAACTTCACTATTTATCCATTTCTTATGCTTTATTTGGCCCCTTTATGCCCTCATATGTCTTAATTAAGCGTATTTTTGAATGTAAGCCACATAAACAAAATTAAACACAACATAATTCCCGACACCCATTTTTAGGTCCTAGGTGGGACCCATTCGCCATGGTTGGCGAATGAGTTCCCCTTGGCTCAAAATTCAAATGTTTTAAATTTTCCTTTTGGATTTTTTATTCAAAAACACTTGATGTTGGCCTGTGATGAGGTATGAATGGTTAACTAAGGCACAAGATTGTATAAATAAGTGGTTTTCACCTCATTTTACATCTCCTACAATCTCATTCATTCAAGCATTCATTCACACATCATCTCAAGCATTCAAGCATCTTATAACATCAATTCAAGAATTACTCAAGCACTTTGAAGCATCCATTGACATTACTTCAGATTTGCATTATCGAGGGTTTGGTAAGTTGATAGCTATTACGTGTTATTAGTTTATCATTCTCTTTCATTTCATTGTTTCATTAAGGGTTTGATTACCAAAAGTGGGGTTTGACCAAGGAAAACCCCTATTTGCTAACCCTCAACAATTTTCCCCCTATTGCATGTGTGTTTGCAGACTTTTGTGTGCAGATTTAACAAGCTTTTTGGTGTTGAAGATTGGTCAACATGTCAACTCATTCATATTTCAAGCTTGGAGAAGGTTTTCTATCCATTTCCTGCATAATTGACTTCAACAACCTGACAATCAGAGATTTCCAGATCTGGTTGCAAACTTGTCTCCTAATTTTTCAAAATTTTAAGGGAGGACTGATTCGCCACCAGTGGCAAATGAGTCCCACCTTAGGACTAAAAATCTGAATTTTTCTAGATTATGGATCTCAACAGTTAGAAACTAGTTCCTGACACTTTTTCACCAGTAGTACTAAATTGCCACCCTAGGCGAATAAGTCCCAATGTGAAATTTTAGTAATTCCATACAACATTCACAACATTCCAAATTCATCAAACATTTCCCAGGTGCATTCTTTTTCATCCTATTTCTTTTTGTTCTGCATTATTTCTTCATTTAGTTCATTGTTTGCATATCACAGTGTGTTTTCCAGCATAGTTTAAATCTTAGTTTTTGCATTCATATTCATTCATATAGATCACTCAATTGCTTTTAGTTTACTTCATTTAGCTTAGAAAACATCCTACATAACATAATTTGAATGAACCCTTAGCATTTTTGGGCCCTATCTCTCTCCTTTTAGGTGAAAAACCTTAAAAGAGCTAGAGAAGTCTATAGGAACCCAAAAATCTACGGTTCATTTTGGTGAACCTGCATTTTGAACACCTTTCATTTCTAATTTCATTCACATATTGGATCTTAGTTTACATTTGCATCAATATTCAATTAGGACATTGTTTTGTTTTTGTATTCTAGGACTTTTCATATTGCATTAGTGAAAACTTCATTTAGATTTCATTTTTGCATTGCACCTCATTGAAAAAGATGAAAATCTACATTCTGCATCCTTGATTACATTATGCAGAGCATTAAAATCATCTTAACATTTCTGAAAAACACATAAAAACATCATACTGGGACTCATTCACCACCCTGGGTGAATCAGTCCCTTTGCACTTTTTAAACAACATTTTTGGCATTTTTTTGGTATTTTCTTGCATTTTTGTTTTCTATAGTTAGATCTTTATTAAAGTTAGTAGAAGTTCTATTATTGGCATTTTAGAGCTCCTAGCTTACCTTGCATTTGCTTTCACCCCATCCTTTGTACCAGTACTCGTATGAGTGTTTGGTGCCCCATTGATAATACTTTAGTGAGAAGAAGTTCTAGACTCATGGCCTCCTGTGATAGCACTTTCATTGTGGACCTTGGGATCTCATGACAATGGTGTATTAGGAACTGACAATACCACTTCTATTCTTTCACCTTTCCATCCAATGAATATTGACACCCAAAATAATTCCCTCTTGCAAGAAAAGGTCATTAATATTCATTTGGATTTTGCACATTTACAAAAAGATTTGTCACTTGAAAACATTTCCATCACTGCCATACCTAACATTGATAATCTTCATCGTTTGATTGAAAGTGATGGTGGCTTTTAAGTGATGAAGAGAATTTCTGAGATTTAAAATAAACATGCCTCTTCTAATACTCAATCCATAAACATTCTTGTAAGCCAAGGAGGACCTAAAGTTCCTCCCCCTTCAACCATAGCATCCATACTAACTTATACCGATCTTCAAGTCCACACAACTATGCACTAGGTTAATTATGTGGCTACTTCTTTTCTGATTCCACCTAGCATTCCTACTTCTCTTGTGGCATCGCAAGTCCCCTACACCACCTTCACACCCCATAGTATTCCTTTCACTTCCCCTAACATCGCTTACACTCCATCACCATTTTCTCTTCCACCTCAACCCACTTAGCCTGACCCTATTCTTACACAACTCCTTAACACTATTTCTTCCATGCAACATTAACTTTCCACCATTAGCCAAGGTCGAACCACTCCACCCACATATCATGTCCATAGAAGCCCCTTATCCTTAGAAATCTTATGTATGCCAATGCCTCAAGGGATAGAAATGCCTCGATTTGAGAAATACTGAGGAAAAGGAGACCCTATCAACCATGTTAATGCTTATACAACTTTATGTAGTGATTTTATCCTTGAGGATAAACTGTTAGCCAAACTATTTCCAAGGACCTTGAAAGATACTACATTAGAGTGGTTTTCCAAATTTCCAAATAATTCCATCTGTTCTTTCAATGAATTGGTGGATGCTTTCATAAGTCACTTTCAAGTGCACATGACACCTAAAAATACAATGGTTGACCTCATGTGATGTAGACAAAACACAAATGAAAAAGTAATGGATTTTATCTCACAATACCAATCCTTGTATGCTCAAATTGATATCAAGATTCTTGATGCACATCTACAAAAGATGTTTATCAAAAGCTTGCACAAAAACCTTCAGGATAAACTATGATGAAATTCACTTCATTCATGCATTTATGGACAACCTTGTGTGAATACCATAACTCAGTTTCAAGTCGTGATTCAAAATCCACTTCTAATTGAGCTGAAAAACTCGAACACAACAATCAAAACCAAACTAACACACAAAACTTTCACAAACCAAATAAAGGCTTTTTACAGTTCAATCCTCCATCACAACCACAACCAACCCAACCAATTTAAAATCAAGTGGCAGTTGTTAAAGAAATGATGCCTTCTACCTATGGGAACCCAAAGAGACAATTTACTCCCTTACTTGATACCCTCCATAACACAATGAGCCAATTAATTCAACAACGCATGCTCACTTTTCCACTCATTAGACCACTTGATCTAAATCACCCATTACCACCCACCTTCAAACCTAACACTTATTGTCATTTTCATCGCCAAAATGGACATGACATTGAACAGTTCAAGCGTCTAAAACATTTAGTTCAAGACCTCATTGATTTAGGCCATTTTTCCATTATGGGTGTTACTGATCAAGGCAATAAGTTAGTTGCACCCCCTAACCAAAACTTACAAATTTTCACCAATCCTATGCTTATACACACTACTTCATTTGTCAAGGCTAGTGAACCTTCAAACATTGATGTAATAACTTTTGATACAAACAATGAATAGCATGATATACCTCCACCTATCACTAAAGATAGTCCTATGGATCAACTTGTGGCTATGATAGACGTTATCCCTCATAAGGGCCAACCCACTAAATCTCTTGATATCACTTTTTCTACTAAAGACAATCTACCAAAACTTCTTAATGGTCCTCTCTACATAGCTGGCAGAATCTATGATTAGCCCACTAATGGGATATTAATATATCTCACTTGTGGTGAGAATGTGATCACAGAGGAGTTTCTAGTATTATATGAGCTATATCAAGAAGATTATAATAAACCAACTGCATGGATTAAAACACATACTGGCTTTGCATGCCCTACGATCAGATCGATCATACTCCCCTTACAAATCGGACCTAAAACTTTGGATGTAACATTTTCAATTATTCCACAATCTAACCAATTTCATTTGTAGCTAGGTCACCCTTGGCTTTGCTCAATGAAAGCGGTCCCATCAGTTGTTCACAAGTGTTTAAAGTTTCCACATGGCAATGAGATATTCACCATACACCATAGTGGCTTTAATCCCTTGTCTTCCAAAGGTATTTTTTCATTAGAAACCTTTTGGCTTGAACCCATGGAACCCATCACTCCTCGAAAGGACTTCTATTTCACAGGTTATCAAAATTTCAAAGCCAAAAAAATAAACGAATTGTCTCTTCACAACGCATCCCTATCCACTTCCACACCTCCTATCATAGATGAAACCATGCTTCAACCTGAGTCTGACATTGAACAAACCATACAACCTCCTGAATAACCACCCCTAGATACTTCCCAGACATCATTTAAATGACCAAGGGAAAATGAAACAACTCCTATCATGCCTCCTCATATTAAACAAGTGTATAAAACAAAAGAGAAAGTGCTTGATCCATCCTCCTCAGTTTCTTTTGTTCTTCCCCCTTTGAAAGCAGAAGAACCTATGATGCCTCAATCCACTCTTAAACCTCAACAACTCCAAAACTGAATTAAATGAAACCATGGTGTTAGGGAACATAGGCGTCATTGTTGTCTCCTTACTCGTCTATCTCACATGGAAGAATATAAATAAAATCAACATCCACCTTTGAGAGAAGTAATAGATGACCACACTCCTCCTAACCTACCACAAGACAGTCCAGTGCAACAATCACAACAAAATGAACCAATCCCACAACCACAACTTTTGATACATCCATCCGTAGAAATCACCCTTCATCCTCCTATTGTCATGAATCTTGATGATGATGATGATGATGATGATGTGATGATAGAAAAAATAGATGAAGAAGTGCATAATGACCTAAATTCTCTATTTTCATCTACAATGAGCTTACATGATAAATCCTCTCAACCAAGTGAAGAACCTGATATGACTCCTAGTTCGACACTTACAACTATTCCTTTGGATAGTCAACCACCCTCACATTACACTGAACATGATTGGGAGGTGGATGACTTGTTAGATGGTTGACTTGCATTCGCCTAACTAGCCTTTTTTATTTATATTTATATTTTTCCTTTTCATTTTACCTTTTTGTGTGTGTATCGTGTTCCCCTATATCGTGTGTTTGATGTTCCCTCTCTTCAGACACTTCTTCTATTTGTCCCTCTATTCTTCTATATGTCATACATCCTTGTCTTTTTCTCTATCATTTTGTGTTTTCCTTTTGGAGATGATGGAAAGTGTAGAGATGCCCTATGTCTCTTCCATGTCGACCCAAAAGGTCCTTGTCTTTTTTTATTTTGTTTTGTGTTATCCTTTTGGGGATGATCTAAAGCATTGAGAAAACCTATGTCTCTTCCATGTTGACCCAATCGGTCCCTTTTTTTTTCTTTTTCTTGTGTTTTCCTTTTGGGGATGACACAAGGCATTGAGACCAAAATGTCTCCTTTATGTTGACCCAAAATATTTCCCTTTTCTTTTTCTTTTTCATTTTCTTTTCACTTGTGTTTTCCTTTTGGGGACAATGCAAGACGTTGAGACTGCAATGTCTCTTCCATGTCAACCCAAAATGGACTTTATTTTTCTTTTGTTTTCACTCTCTTTGTGTCATTCTTCCAGTTCTATGTGCTTTGGGGAATGATGATAGTTTTGATCTCTTTAATAAAAACACATTGCAGCAATGAGCATAATGACCCCAAATCCATAGATCCCTTATGTGTTCGGTGTGCTTTTTTTTTCTAGGGGGCAACTCCCTCTCTTTTTTTTCATTTTCCTTGACATGACGTAGCCTAACTTTGAAACATATGACTTGGCATAGGGCTTTCGAAGTTGGCTCTCATGTCTTGTTTTCCTTTTGCATTTTCTTCCCTTTGCTACTTTAAAGTAATTTCTCACAGAACAATGTGTCACAATTCCTTAAAAGTGGGGGGAATACATTACCATAATTCATTTGCATTCTTGGTTCCTAGTGTAGCCTTGTCATTTATGTGATGTGTTCGTCACTTTGTGGATGACATTGGGTGTGATGTCCTTCATAATTGTGAACTATCTCAACATATTACATTCCTCTTGGTGGCCTGATGCGATGCACTGCATCCCCTAAGTTGTGAATATACTATTCTTTGATTGGTCCTCTTTTGGAGACATTAGACAAAATGTTCCCTAATTGACTGACCTTGCATGAACTAAACAAGACTCCCATGAACATCTTTCATATTTTACACTTAACATTTTCACATTTTTATATTTTACATTTTTGCCACCTTGCATAACACAACTTGCTTGACTGTGGTACCTTCTTTTTGTTTATGACATTTTTCTTTGTGGCACCTTGTTAAAGTTATCATGAAGTATAAATTTAATATGGTTGAGCAGGAAGCCCACATGGTAGCATGAATTTTCCCCATAGCCACCTTTGTGTTTGTGAGTGCATACCATCTAGTGTATGTATCTTACCTTTTGGGCTACGACCAAAATTTCCATGGCCCAGAGTGAGTACATTTGGGCCTTCTCATCTGGAGGACCGTCATGTTTTATGTCACCCTAGAGTGAGTATACATTCTCTCTTAGCCTAGATATAATCCACAACTAGTTGGATTCACGATCAAAGCTTCATCTAATTCATTTCAAAAATTGTGTGTTCCTTTGTTCTTATGCTTATTTTTTCATGGGATCTGGGGGCTTGATCATTGTTATTCCATCCTACTAACGTAAGTACACTTGAACCCTCCTCTTGATGTTCATGGCTACTTTAGTGTGAGTTTGAAGCAAGTTCATCCTCTCACTAAAGTGGGGGCTAAATGTGCCATAGAAAAAATGGCCCCTTGTCATTTTCATGACCTTTTAGGTCTTGTTTCATGTATTTTTCTTTGATTTTATGTTGTAACATGGCTTGAACATATATATTTAGGTACTAAAATTCAAATAATGACATCTTGTGAAGGTTTTGTAAAACATTTCTACACTCTTCTAGACTCTATTCATTACAATTCACCTAAAAATCACATTTTCATCATTAATTAAGTCTTACTTTTAAGCGTTGTAAAGTCTTGTAATAAGATTTCACACTTTTCTAGGCATAACTTCACTATTTATCCCTTTCTTATGCTTTATTTGGCCCCTTTATGCCCTCATATGTCTTAATTAAGTGCATTTTTTAATCTAAGTCTGATAAATAACATTAAATACAACATAATTCCCGACACCCATTTTCAAGTCCAGGTGGGACCCATTCACCATGGGTGGCGAATGAGTCCCCCTTGGCTCCAAATTCAAAAATTTTAAAATTTCCTTTTGGTTTTTCATTTGAAAACACTTGATGTCAACCTGTGATGAGGTATGAACGGTTAACTAAGGCATAAGATTGTATAAATCAGTGGTTTTCACCTCATTTTACATCTCCTACAATCCCATTCATTGAAGCATTCATTCACACATCATCTCAAGCATTCAAGCATCTTATAACATCAATTCAAACATTACTAAAGTACTTTGAAGCATCCGTTGACATTACTTCATATTTGCATTATCAAGGGTTTGGTAAGTCAATAGCTATTACATGTTATTAGTTTATTATTCTCTTTCATTTCATTGTTTCATTAAGGGTTTGATTACCAAAAGGTGGGTTTGACCAAGGCAAACCCCTATTTGTTAACCCTCAACCATTTTTCCCCTATTGCATGTGTGCTTGTAGAATTTTGTGTGCATATTTAAAAAGCTTTTTGGTGTTGAATATTGGTCAACAAGTCCACTAGGTGTTTCAAGTCAACTCATTCATATTTCAAGCTTGGAGAAGGTTTTCTGTTGATTTTTTGCAGAATTGACTTCAACAACCCAACAATCAGATATTTTCAGATCTAGTGTTGCAGAGTTGCCTCTTGATTTTTTACAATTTTGGGAGAGGAATGATTCACCACCAGTGGTGAATGAGTCCCACCTTAGGATTGAAAATCTGAATTTTGTCATATTCTGGATCCCGACAGTCAGAAACTAGTTCCCGACACTTTTTCAGTAGTAGGAGGACTAATTCACCAACCTGGGCGAATGAGTCCCACCGTGAAATTTCAGTAATTCCATATAGCATTCACAACATTCTAATTTCATAAAACATTGCCCAGGTGCATTCTGTTTCATCCTATTTCTTTCTGTTCTACATTACTTCTTCATTTAGTTCATTGTTTGTATATCATAGTGTGTTTTCCAACATAGTTTAAATCTTAGTTTTTGCATTCATATTCATTCATATAGATCACTCAATTGCATTTAGTTTACTTCATTTATCTTATATAACATCCTACATAACATAATTTGAATGAACCCTTAGCATTTTTGGGCCCTATCTCTCTCCTTTTAGGTGAAAAACCCTAGAAGAGCTAGAGAAGTCTATAGGAACCCAAAAATCTATTGTTTGGTGTTATCATATGGTTAAGGACATAGAGCATACCCACTTTCAAGCTATTCTATTTAAGAGTAACCCTAGAGATATTAATGCAAAGGAGAAAAAGATCTTGTAATAGGGTTGTCCTAGGGGTTGAATGTAAACTAATATGGGGTTCGCCACCAAGTTAAGGTTGGAAAGATAAATGAAATGCAAGATGCAACAATAAACCCTAATTCAATGTAATGGCCTAGAAATGTAAATGAAACAACACAAAAATCTATAGAAAGGATTGTTGGCACCTGGAAATTTAGAGATGATTGGAAGGAGTTTTGAAATGCTGGTAATTCTAACTTTAATGTTGAATAGGACTCATTCACCAAGCTAGGAGAATTAGTCCAAAATATAGGTTTCTATGTAGGAACATGAATCTACCAAATGGATATTTGAATCTACAAAAAACTAAATTTTGACTGAAACTGGGACTCATTCGCTAGAAGTGGTGAATTAATCTAGTTAAGGTTTTCTGAAGCTTCAAAGTTTGATCCTACTCTTTTCTATCTGCTATGTCCTTCCTGATTGATTTTTGGATATGAAACCCTGATTTTTAACTTGTAGGTGTTCTCCAATGTTCTCCAAGTCTTGATGACAACTTTGAAAACTATATGCACTTGGAAACTTTTCTTCAATCTTTCTCCTTAGGAAATCTGCAACCTAGACCTACAAATCAGACACAAAGGAGAGGGGAAAATATTGTTGGGTTAGTGGATAGGGGTTTTCCTTGGTAAACCCCATTTTGGTAATAAAACATTGACATAGAATGAAATAGAAATGGAGAATGATGAATGAGAAAATATGATGTTGGAACTCACCAAACCCTATCAATAAGATGTTGCAAACATGTATGCAATGGCTCCAATGGATGTAGCTCTTGAATCTTCCTTGAAGGTGATAGATCTTGAATGAAATTCTTGCTTGAATAATGAAACCCTACATCACAATTGTTAGCTCCAAAACAAACATGATGCATGAAGTTCTTGACATGATGATTGGTGCTTCAATGCTACTCTAAAATGCTTGAAAATCTTCCCTTGAATGCTCTTGAATGCTCTTGTAAGCACTTGAATGCAATTGTGAACTCAAAATTGCTATAAGGATGAATACTTGAATGCTTGGGGTTGAAAATGAGTTAAAGATACTTGTATTTATATTCAATTATGCAAGAATTCCTAAAATTACAACACTACAAGCTGACATCAGATCTAGGAGAATAAAATCCTACCAATAATTTGAATTAATTTTGATTTTGGGCCACACGGGACTCATTTTCCCAAGGTGGTGAATGAGTCCCACTAGGCATAATTTTTGGGACCATTTTTAAAAATGCTTAGAAAGATGTGAAACCAGGTTCAAGACCCAAAAACCTAGGTGGGACTAATTCACCCAAGGTGGCGAATGAGTCCCAGATCACTAAGTCTGGACCACACAAGCTGAAAAAACTTGAATTATGATTGGATGACCATTTATGTCAGGATTATCCTCAAAAAGATACATTAAATGAGGCTTTTCGATGCCAAATAAGGCCAATTATAGCATAAGAAAGCCCAATTATTAATGAAAACCCTAGAAAAGTGTGAAAGTGTTTTACAACATGAAAGGTGGAAAATTGGCTTCACATTTCTCCACCCTTTATTAGGGGCCTAGAAAGGGGAAATTTTCTCTAACTTTCACTCAAGAACAAACCCTTGAGATCTCTTTTCTAAGGAGAAATAAATCTTGCTAGAGGGTTGTTCTAGGGACTAAAAATGATCTCACAAGGGATACACCACCAAGTTGAAACTTGGAAAAGACAATAAAATGCAAGGTAAAATTTAAAACCCTAGTTTAATGCAAAGACTTAGAAAATTTCTTAGAAATGTGAATAAAATAAAAAAGAAAAGCAATGAGATGACTGATGTGCACCTAGAAACCTTGGAGTGACTAGAAACAGCTCTGAAATTCTAGAAATTTTGACTTTTTGACCAACTAGGACTCATTCGCCAACCTGGGCAAATCAGTCCTAGATCTAGGGATTTTTTCAAAAGTCTATTTCGAGCAAATGGGTATCCAAATATGAAAAGATCTTTGAAAAACACCTATAGTGCAACTCATTCACCACTTGTGGTAAATGAGTCCAATTTGGATTTTATGAAAATTCAAATTCTGAATCTTCTCTTCTCAGTCTTCTCAATCTACTCCTCCAGGTTTCCAGATTCGAAACTTTGATTTTGGAGTTGTAGATGACCTTTTAGTGAAGATTATGACCTTGCAAATGGCGTGACAACTCTAACAAGCTTGTAACCTAATCTTCAATGATCTTCAAGTCTTCAAAGCACGTAAATTTGCAATCACACAGAGAGAGAGAGAGAGAGAGAGAGAGAGAGAGAGAGAGAGAGAGAGAGAGAGAGTTGATTGTTAGGGAATAGGGGTTTTCCTTGATCAAACCCTTTTAGGTAATTAAACCAAATGATGAAATAAGATAATGAAGCATGAACATGAAATAATGCAATTAGAACCTTTCCATGATGATGGATCTTGAATTGCTACAACAATTGATGAAGAATCTTCCCTTGAATGATCTTGAAAGCTATCTTGATGGCCTTGTGAAGACTTGGAATGCTTAACTCTTGAATGCTTGACTTGATGACATGAATGTATGATTAAATAATGATTTGAGAGTTTTTTTATATAGGAAATCCACACAAAAGACAGTTAATTTGATCTCGAAGGCCAACATAGAAGAAATTTGAACTTAAAACCTAGTTTTTCCCACTTAAACCTCAAAAAATAGCCCAAATGGGACTCATTCACCCAGAGTGGCGAATGTATCCCATAAGGGCTATTTTTCCAACTAGAATGTCGAGAAGTCAAGAAATTAAGCTTATATGTTGATCTTGTCAGGTTTTTGATAAAAATATGCCTTGGGATGCACAATGTGGGGTCATATGGGCCTATTAATGATGATATAAAGGTCATAAATGTAAGGGAGCCCAAAATACAATGTGAAAGTGTAAATAAATACGCTTTACAACACCAAATTAAGGAAAAACTAAGTCTATTTAGCTTAGAAGGGCCCTAAATCACATGTGAATATGTAAAACACATTACAACACTAGATTAGGTCCACCTTAGTTTACACACCTTCTAAATTAAATGTGTAAATAAATACATTTTACAACATTAAATTAAGGCAGAGTTAAGTTAATTTAGCTTAAAAAGTGCCCAAGACCTAATGTGGATGTGTAAAACACCTCACAACACTAGATCAAGATGATATCAAGTCCAATTTATCATTAATTATTCCTGAATTAAGCAAGGGATACTTTTTTCTACACTACATTTAGCCCCCACTTTAGTGAGAGGATGAACTTGCTTGAAACTCACACTAAAGTATACATTCAAGAGAGGTCCATGTGCATTGATATGGATGGTCTAGGTTAACAAAGATCGAGGAAGCAATCAAGCCCCCAGAATCTAAGATCCTAAGTCAAGCCGACATAAGCACAAGAGGACACACACAAGACGTATGATTTGCAACAAAAAAAGATACGCAAACATGCAATGTCAAAGATATAAAGAAGAAAGAAAAGAATGAGATAGGTGGATCCAGCTTAAAAAATGTGCTCACTTTGGGGCTAGGGAACTTCAGGTCATTCGTGGGGTGAGTTGTCCCAATGAAGTGGTTTAGTGAGAAAGTCATGCTAGTGTGTCAACTTCCCACCGTATAATGAGAAATCCATGCTAGTATGTTGGCTTCCCATCATACTAACCATACCAAACTTATCCTCCTGATAACTTCGATAAGGAACCACAATGTAATGCTTTCTATAAATACTTTTTCCATGTAATAATTTTATTAAAGGGGATTTTTCTTTGTTCATGTAATAGTCTCCTTCTGAGGGAGCATTGTGCCTAATGTCTCCAAGAGAGGAAAAATCAAAAGTGCCAGATCGTCACCCATGGGATGCCTCATTCGCATCATGCCATGTTAGTAGATCGTACCCTCTTGGATGACATAAAACCCAATGACACCACCAAGAAGAGGACACATAACAAGAAAAAATAAAAATAACTCCATGATTTTTTTCCAAAAGATGTCATCTATGTATGTCCCCACTCTAAATTGGTTGCTACACCATCACTGTGAGCAATTGCTTTAAAGTATCCAATGATAAATGCTAACATGTGTGGACACGGAAAAGGTATCCCTTTTTGCTTTCTTGATTTGGGATTAATTAATGATAAATTGGACTTAATGAGGCCTTGATTTAGTGTCGTGAGGTGTTTTACACATCCACACTAGGCCTTGGACCCTTGCAAACTGAATAAAATGCATTTAATGATGTCTTCTAAAGGTGTTGTAAATTTTTTTAAAAGACTTTCATGCCTCTCTAAGACTTAATGGACCTATTTTTCCCCTAATTCAATGTTATAAAATGTATTTAACTACATATTCACACCAATCTAAAAGGCTTGTGAATTGAATTTGACTTTAATCTAGTGTTGTAATGTGTCCTACACATTCACATTGGATGTTGTATTTTTCTAGGCTAAGTGGACCTCATTTTAGTGTTGTAAAGTGTATTTAATCACACTTTCACATTGAATTTTGTGTCATAATCCCTAATTGACCTTTACATCATCATTAATAGGCCCCTATGGCCCCATATTGTGCATCCCAAGGCATAATTTGATCAAATACCTGATGAAATCAACATAAGAATTGAAATTCCTCATTCCCAAAAATTCCAGCTGTCAAAAGGGCCCCTCTAGGACTAAGTCACCCATCTAGGCGGATGAGTCCCTGCTAGGTGGGACTAAGTCACTCAGTATGGCAACTTAGTCCAATTTGACCTATTTTCGAGGTTTGAGTGGGAAAAGTTGGAATTTAAGTTTATTATTCTTTCATGTTAGCCTTAGGGATCTAGCTAACAAAAAAGAAGGTGAATTTCCTATAAATACAAGCCTCTAAAACCTAATTCAACATTAACTCATTTCATCCATCATTCATCATGTTCTCAAGTGAAACAAGTTAGGGTTTTATCATTCCAAGTCATCAAGATAGCTTCCAAGGACATTCAAGGGCAGAATCTTGATCTTTTTCTACAAAAAATCAAGATCAATCATCATGGTAAGGTATTGACTCCATTGTTTCATGATTCATCACATTCTTTCTTCACTTTGGTTTAATTACCTAAAAAGGAGTTTGACTAAGGCAAACCCCCATTCCCTAACATTCACCATTTCTTTCTCTTTCATTGTGTGTTTGTAGATTTAGGCACTTTGAGGGTTTGAAGATCATTGAAGATTAGGTTGAAGATTTTTTGAAGACCTCTCCTTGCTTTCAAATATAAAATATCCATTAAAAGTCACTTCCAGGCCCGAAAATCATAGTTTTAGAAGCAAACACCTGTAGAGAATCAAAGTGCAGACCAAGGGCTTTTATTTCCCCTTTTGAATTTTTAGAAATATAGAAGTGGACTAAGTCACCACTAATGGTGAATTAGTCCCACTTTACATTCCTTTTAGTGATTTTTGTAGATCTGGATACCCATTTGGCCAAAACGGGCTCCAAAGCAATTTTGCTAGATTTGGGACTAAGTTGCCCAAATTGGCACAAGTGTCCCAGTTGGCTTCTACATCAAGTTTTTAGGATTTCAAACATTCATTCCATCCCTTTTCAACTTCCAGATGCACACTTCTAGTTTCATCAGTTTTTGTTACAATTTACCTTCATTTCTAGGTGTTTTTGCATATCTCTATGTGTTTTCAAACATCTTCCATTCCTTTAGTTTTCATTCAATAATTGATCTATTTTATCATTTTTCTAGATACATTTAGGACATTACATTTAGACACATTTTATTCATATTTACATTAATCTTGAGTGTAGACATTGCCCATTTTGGCCCATCTCTCTCCTTTTATGTGAAAAACACTAGAAGTGCTAGAAAGACCCTTGGGAGCCAAAATATTTGTCAACAACATGAAAGAAGATGTGAGAGCCAACTTGGAAAGCCCTATGCCAATTCATATGTTTCCAAATTAGACTACATCATCGATAAGTATGCCACGTGCGAGTCAATTAAGGCATGTCGTCCACATCCCAAGCTTGCTCTTATGTATACATGAAAGGCAGTCAACTAGCCAAAAGAGACAACAAAAAGTGACATATGGGGATAAGGCTTTCTAAACCTCTTGCCCCCACTTAGTGTAGGACAAGGGTGGGCCCAGAATGGATGATGATATGCTTCTCCTTGCAAAAAGGGAATGCCATGCAATAGTGAATATACTATGATCCTACAACTATTACATGGCAAGGAGCAACAACTAATGTTATTTATTATGATGAGTAAACAAAGTTTCAACTTGATACATATTTAATGAGATATCTATCAGTTTTAGATGCATCAAAGTTAAATTTGTCTTGGAAGAATCTTTTGTGATAGTGTTGACATTGAATGAAGGTTTTTCTTTCAAGGGACAATAACCAAGATCATTAGTCATTTATTGCATTTTAGGCTTCATAGGGACATCGATACCTTGTTCTATAGCATCACATCCTTTCCCAAGTTGCTTTAGAATTTCAAAATCTCTTCCATAAAGCTTTTTCATTTCTTTTGGATTCAATGGTTGATCAAATTCCTCAAAGTTTGTCTTGAATGTTGTCTTTTCTTTTAAGGTGGTTGAAATGGATGGTTTTGAATTTTGTATTTCCGTTACCAGTTTCCATTTTCCCTGTTTAGACTCTTTTGTTATGATCTTTTATTCTCCCATGAATATAGGTATGAAATGAAAGGTTTCCGAAGCATCTTCCAATAACTTTTTGGCTTCTTCAATTTGCTTTTGTTTTTCTATGGTTGGTGTGAAGGGTTGTTTAATATGCATAATGTCTTGAAGTAATTATCATTTGTTTCATGATCTCTTAGTGAAGAGGAGTCTAATTTCACTTCATCATCTTCATCTAAGGAAGTCATATTACTATTGTTTGAAAGAATTTTTTCAATAATTTTATTTTCTTGCACCATGGTACCTTCCCTAGTAGGATATTTTTTAGGAGAGCAAAAAACTAGATGTTCATGACATTCAAAGGTGGGTTCTTCTAAAATAAAGTTCTTCATCACAATTAAGGAGATTATCAATGGTTAGATCTTTTTGTGTTTCAATTATGGTATTTTCTTGTTTGATGGTGTTTTCCTCATGATTCTCATCGATTGGATCTTGTAACACCATAATATCTTCATCACCAATAGGAGAGATATTAAGAGAGGGGGAAATTTGATTGTTGTCCATAATTTCATCCTTTTTCTCTAAGGTCTCATTCTCTTGTGGCATAATGTCTACCCTAGTAGGAGAGATTTTTGGAAACTGAAAAACAATAGGTTCATCACATTTCATGGTTAGATTTTGTAAAGTAGTTTCATCACACATAGGGGAGGCATCAAGGGAAGGATAACTATGAGTTTCATGGTTACCACTAATTGTACTTTTTTGTTCAAATAAGTCTTCCCAAATGGTAGGAGCATCAAGAAAGGGAGGAATAGGATTCTCATGAGTCTCAATAAGGATATTTTCTAACACTAAACTATCTTCTTCATGTCTAGAGAAGATATTAGGATAAGGAAAGGTTTGATTATCATGATTATCTACATTTACATCCCCATGTCCTATAATGTCTTTCCAAGTAGGAGAGGTAGGATTGTCATAGCGCTAAATTATTGGATCTCTTAATATCAACATATCCTCCAAACAAATGTGTTTTTCATGATCATTCACAATTGTATCCTTATTCATTAAAGAATTTTCACAAGTAGGGGAGGTGTTGGGAGATAAATGGAGACTAAGTAAAGTAGTGTCCATGATCTCTTTCCAAAGGGGAAGATGAACAAGATTTTCATGATTCTCAATGATTGCATCTCCTATCACCAAGATACCTTCGTCACTAATAGGAGAGGTATTGGGAGAAGAAAAATTATGATTGTCATGATTATCAACACTTGCATCCTCTTGTATCAAACCTTTAGTGGATGATCTAGGAGAGATGAAGTCATTAAGGGCTTCATTTAACATGTCAAAGTCATCACTACTAAAGGGTTGTAATGATATGCTTTCTCTAAGGTTAACCATTTTTTGTTTATTTCTTTTGATGTTTTTTGTTTTTTGTTTTTGTTTTTTAATGAATGTTGAATGTAATCCGATCTAAGTGAACTATGAACTAATGCTAAAAATGAAATGTGCAAAAGTCTAATTTTATCCAAAATTGCAATGAATGTGAATTATGCTACTTCTAATGATTTCAATGTAACGAAAAGAAATCAAACTAAAATAGAAAAGAAATAACAGCAAACAAAATCTTGAAAATAGGAAATTTAACTTTGTAAAATGTAGTTCAGAACTTGCATTGTGGTGATCCCACAAAGTTGGTTTACAATTTCTAAGAGATTTTGATTTTTGTTGAAATCACATATTTTTAGAAACTATAATGATTTAGGCATTAAAAAGTTCCATTTAAAGAATTCCAATTGAAGAGGGTTTGATCAAAATACCTTAGATCAAACCCCCTTGGATAGAACCCTGCTAGTTTTAAACCATACCTATAACAGAGTGTTTTTTACACCTATCAAAATGTTGATAAAAAACCACTTTTGATTTACCTTTTGGGGATCAAATGAATTCATTTAAAATTTATTTTTTACAAGTATGTAGTCCTTATTATAAGCTTCCAAAAAAGTATAATTTAAAATAAATTTAATTTTATTATTATATTTATTTTTTATTTCTTGTGAATGTAGGTTTTTCACCGAAAATCAAGCTATTTGTTCTGCACATGTGGAAAAATAGAAGACTATCAATATATATATATATATATATATATATATATATATATATATATATATATATATATATATATATATATATATATTATAAGTGCACTAGATATTGAATTCTTTGAACCAATAAAAAAAAAAAAGAATTTCGATACATACAAAAAAAGTCATGTGTTATACAGTCCACCTATGTCTAAGTTGTAATTAGTTTGACTTGGAAACTTGATTAAGAAAAAAGATATTCAATAAAACAATATGAAACCAATTGGAAGCACTAGATGTCATAGCTACAAATCTAAATTTGAAAAAAATAGAATTTTATCCTTCATGGAAAAAAAGTTGTGTTATACGATGGGTGCCACTCCTTAAAAATGATGTTTACTAAGAAAAAATTAGTTTTTGAAGGAGATGGAAAAATAAGTGCAATTTGATTCCAAAAATTTTGAAAAAAAAAAAATTAGAATCTATAGATAAAATGACACAAGTTACTAGTTTGCATCATCTTCAAATTCCTCACAGTTTAGCTACTATAGGTGCCCAAAAGTGAAGATTTAGTCAGAAAAAATCAGTTCAGTGTCTAGTTTAGCCAAAAAATGTAAACCAGTATTGTGGGATCACCCACTGGGACTAATTCACCCAAGGTGGCGAATGAGTCCCAGTAGGGATTTTTTTAGAATTTTTAGAATTTTTTGGTTGATTTTTATGTTTTCTATGTTGTATGATCTAGATCTGAGATGCAAATGTAGATTTTGAATGATTTTGAATGAAATTTTATGCAAAAATGTAAGCTAAATGAGCTTTCACTAATGCAAAATTTGAAACCATAGGATTCAAATTAACCAATGATGCAAATCCTAATGCAAGGTTAATGTAAGGTAAATCTAGGATGAAAATGCACTCCAAATCATAATTATGATGTTCTAAATGGAGGTTCACCAAAATGAAATGAGGAAAATTGTCTTCACCTTTCTCCACCCTTGATTAGGGGCCTAGAAAGGGGCAACTTTCACTAACTCTCACTTAAGAACAATCCCTTGAGATCTCTTTTCCAAGGAGATAATTTTTGCTAGAGGGTTGTTCTAGGGACTTAAAATGATCTAATGAGGGGTTCACCACCAAGTTGAAACTTGGAAAACACAATGAAATGCAAGGTAAAATGAAAACCCCTAGTTTAATGCAAACACTTAGAAAATGCCTTAGAAATGTGAATAAAAAATAACAAAAAAGTAATGAGATGACTAATGTGCACCTAGAAACCTTGAAGTTACTAGAAACAACTCTGAAATTCTAGAAATTTTGACTTTTTAACCAATTGGAACTCATTCACCAACCTAGGAAAATCAGTCCCAGATCTAGGTTTTTTGTCTAGAAGTCAATTTCGAGAAAATGGGTATCCAAATCTACCAAGATATCTGAAAAACACCTACAATGGGACTCATTCACCACTTGTGGTAAATAAGTCCAATTTACATATTTTGGAAATTCAAAGTCTGAATCTACTCTTCCCAGTCTACTCAATTTGCTCCTCCAGGTTCATGGATCAGAAACTTTGATTTTGGGGTTGTAGATGACCTTTTAGTGAAGATTATGACCTTGCAAATGGGGAGACAACTCCAAAATCTTGTCACCTAATCTTCAATGATCTTCAAGTCTTCAAAGCACCTAAATCTGAAATCACACAAAGGGAGAGAGAGAGAGATTTGATTGTTAGGGAATAGGGGTTTTCCTTGGTCAAACCCCTTTTAGGTAATTAAATCAAATGATGAAGTAACATAATGAAGCATGAACATGAAATAATGAAATTAGAACCTTTCAATGATGATGGATCTTGAATTGCTACATCAATTGATGAAGAATCTACCCTTGATTGATCTTGAGAGCTATCTTGATGGCCTTGTGAAGACTTGGAATGCTCAACTCTTGAGTGCTTGACTTGATGACATGAATGTATGATGAAATAATGATTTGAGATCTTTTTTATATAGGAAATCCACTCAAATGACTTTTAATTTAATCCTCAAGGCCGAGATAGAAGAAATTTAAACTTAAAACATAGTTTTTCTCGCTCAAACCTTGAAAATAGCCCAAATGGGACTCATTCACCAAGTTGGGTGAATGAGTCTCACCTAGATGGGACTCATTCACCTACAGTGGTGAATGGGTCCCATAGGGGCTATTTTGCCAGTTAGAATGTCGAGGAGTCAAGAAATTAAGATTATATATTGATTTTGTAGGGTTTTTTATTAAAATATGCCTTGGGATGCACAATATGAGGTCATAGGGGCCTATTAATGATGATATAAATGTCATAAATGAAAGGGAGCCTAAAATCCAATGTGAAAGTGTAAATAAATACAATTTACAACACTCAATTAAGGAAAAATTAGGTATGTTTAGCTTAGAAGGGCCCTAAATCCCATGTGAATGTGTAAAACACATTACAACACTAGATTAGGTCCACCTTAGTTTAAAAGCCTCCTAAATTTAATCTGTAAATAAATACATTTTACAACATTAAATTAAGGCAGAGCTAAGTTAATTTAGCTTAAAAAGGGCCCAAGACCTAATGTGGATGTGTAAAACACCTCACAACACTAGATCAAGATGATATCAAGTCCAATTTATCATTAATTATTCTCGAATTAAGCAAGGGATACTTTTTTCTACACTACACAACACTTTAAATAAGGCATGATTAAGATTAAAAAGAGGTTTATTAGGTGCAGTTAATTAATAAAACCTTAGAAAAGTTTGTTACAAAATTACACAATAGTTTAGTAAGGTACCGTTTAAATTAATTAGTTCACAAGGTCCAAAGATCTTATGTGGATGTGTTAAACACATTACAACACTAAATCAAGGCACCATTAAGCCTAGTTTACAAGGAGGGCCCAAACAAGCAAGGGAAAATTAGAAGGGATACTTTTTCTGTTGCCACAATTTGGTATATGCTAAAAATAGTAAATATACTGAATTATGGTAGTGGTGTGAGGCTCAAGGAAAATAAGACTTGTTGGTTAAGAAAAGATAAAATAATTTGAGTAGAATAATGATAATGTCACAAATGGAGAAAATTTGAAGTGACCTAGATTGAATGAAGATAGATATCATCTAGGATATGCATTCAATGAATGTAGTGGTAGAGAAGAAGAGAGGGATGTTGATGAAGAATTAGCAATAGAGATAGAGATAGAATAGAGGATGTTCTAAAGTGAAAAAGGTAGAGAAAAGAAGAAGAAAAGAATGAGTGGTTGCAAAAAAAGTTTGTAACATAGAATTGGATTCAATTGAATCACTTGTAATGAAGAGTTGGAGCTCCATAATTTTTATTGTGTCTAATTGGCTAGTGCCATAAAAAAGTTGAGTTGGTACTCAGTTAGAGAGTAGGTTCTTCCTTAGAGTTGGTGATCTTAAATTAGGGGATTGGTGTCTCTTTAGGGTTGGTGCCCTTAAACATTGTAACTAGTGAAGTTCTTATTTTGATGCTAAATTAAGATAACAAATCCTAGCAACTATTCTCATCATGGTTTTTCCCATATTGAGTTTTCTCGCTACATCTAGTGTTATGTGTACTTGTGTGTATGATCTCTACATGATCTTCCTAATTTTATTAAAAGCATTAATTGGACTCCTAGATACATGTACAATAACAAAATTATGTGAACAAACATGTATATATATATATTTATAATTTTTAAATTTAAATAAATTCAAATTTTTGAAAATGTAATTTATACATACCCAATATCTCCCAAAACACCCTATGTGGAATGTGTTGGTTTGTTCTCAAAGATGTGTTGACCACATTTGATGCAAAGTGTTTCTTGCACCATTCAACAACATCATGTGCATTGTCTATACAGTCTTCTGGATAACTCATTTGATACTTTCTTAAAGCTCATTTGATGCAAGCTCTTGCTCCATCATGCTTACCCTTTCCATGCCCACTCTAAAAAAAACTCTAAACATGTGGTATTTTGTAGATTTTATGATATCTACAAAGTGCATAGAATGGTTGTGAAGATTTGAATTGTTTCGCACATCCATCTGACCATACAAAATTATTTCCAAATTTTACACCCCTACTGATCAAATTCTCAAAAAAAATTGTAAAGCAATGCTGGAGAAAAAGCGTGCCATGCTCTTTATCATCACTAATATAAAAGTGGTATTCTTTCTTTATGGCTCGTTCTTCATTTGTACTCTCAACACCATCCAATTTTGATTGTGCATGTTGATAACACACATAACCATAATAGTGGTATGCTTCGAAAAGTAATACTCTGATTGAATCTCCTTTTGATGTACAAAGGAGTAATTTTCTACAAAGTCGACTACTAATAGAGCTGTTCCAAGTGGGAAAGTATCTCCAATGTTTGGAATTTTTGTGCTTTCTACTTAGCAAAAAAGGAATGTTGTATGTATGGTTGTATCAATTTTCAAAAATCTTCCATAAATTTTCCAATAGGAATCTCCTCTTCTACATAGTTCAACCTTGTGGATTCTTTCCCAAAATTTGTTTGCAACTTTACATACTTCTAACTATGTGAGTAAAATATGTGAATAATTGATAAACCACAAAATGAATGAAACATTACATTAGATAATTCAAATAACAATATAATAAAATTGAAACAAATAAACTCTCTAAAAATAGTACTTACCTCTTGCAATTTACTGTCTTTGTTAAGTCAGTATCCTCATTTCTTGAAGGAAATTTAGCCAAATTTCCACTTGTCTCACAAATTCCTTTTATGCAGTTTATTTGAGGTCCATTTTCATGATCACATAATATATCCTTTATGAACAAACTTTCCTATTTAGGAGGTGAATTTTGAAATCCACAACTTTCTTCTCTCATCTTTTGAAATAGTTGATAGTAGAGATCAAATTCAATATGATAAAGGGGAAATCAGAAACATCATCAGTGCAGTTATTTATTCCATCATTTTGCTTGTCTGAAACTGTTTCCTCCTTTTCATAAAATGGATTTGAAAATATCTGAAACTTACTCATTGACACACCTTGGAAAAAAATCATCTGATCTTCATTTAACTCTTCATCATACAATGAGTTTGAAAAAAAATGGAAATCACTTTCAAATGTACAAACCTCATCATGATCAAATGTATCTTCATAACTTTCAACTGGAGCCAGAGGTATTGTATACTTACTATCTGATGAATCATTATCTCCCATTGCATCTTCATCTAGATCCTCATAAGGAGTAGAATAATCCGTTGACTATAGATCAAAATCCTTAGGTTCATCATCAGCATCAGAATATTCACAACAAACACTGCTCTCTCTATGACAATCTGTTGTGCAAGAGATAAGCCCTGCACCCTCATCCTCCTCAACCTGATGCAAAGTATCTGAAGCCAGATATACTGTGTGATCTTCTTCATTGTTTTCCATCTGCATTCCCTCCTCCTGTATTCTTTGGGCTACAACACAATGATCTGGGGAATGTGGCTTATCACAAAAATCACAAAAGTAATTCCTACTTACCATATAGGTTCCTTTCTTGCTCAATGGATTAGAAGCTCCCTCACTTCTAGGCCTAGCTGTTATAGGTTTGTTGTCCTTCCAGTCTGTATTATAAGGCATTCCATGCAACCTCAGCCTTTTGTTCTTGTATATGTTTCTTTGCTGAGAAACCCTATGAATATCTCTTTTACTGATTATCCCAGCAGCCATCCTATTGTTTTCAATTGTTTGTGCCATCTTCAGTGCTTCAACCAAATCTCTTGGGAATTTATTTCTCAACTCATACCCTATCTTAGGTTCAAATGCATTCAAATAAATACTCAGTGCTACAGAATCTGGCAACTTTGATCTAGGAGGTATCCTATTCTGCAACTTATTGAATCTCTGATTGAAATCATAAATTGTATCACTTTGATCTTTCTGAATGTGCAATAATTCATGAAGAGCATAATCTGGTGCACCTAGATTCCCAAACTTCTCGAGGAATTGATCTTGAAATCCTTGGAGAGAATTGATTGAGACAACTGGTAAGCTGTTGAACCAATCCCTAGCATCTTCAACTAGTGATATCATAAATAGCCTCATGCGTAAATCCTCATAGGGCACATCCAAATCTTGGATAAAAGCATTGAAACTTCTTAAATGATCTTTAGCATTGATTGCATCACACCATGTAAACCTTGGAACCATACCCCTCTAACTGCCATCCATTGGATAAAGGGATAATGGAATCCCTAACAAATCAAACTGTCTGATCATTGTTGTATGTTGATAAGGGGGAGCATTATGTGGGTACTGATACTCGTACATCAGACCATAATGCATATACTGCTGACCATGAGGAGCTCTAGCATGACCTTCCCTGAACTGAAATCCTCCTCCATTCATGTTTAAAAAACTACAAAAATTCTTTCAGAGTCGCCACCTACTTTTCCAAAAGTAGGAAAATCATTATTTCTGATCTTTTCCCAGCGGAATCACCCTTTCTGAAATTTCTCAAATTACAACTTTTCCTCCAATGACTCTATAATGTGGTCTTCAACTGAATTTTTTGATATAATCCCTAGCAGAGTCACCAATTTGTTAGCTCTCAAAAGCGCAGGTTTGAACCACAAAAGGTTGCCAAGCTTTCACAACGTTTTAGGGTAACATAACAAGGTTTGAAACAATCAAACCTTCTACTCTTCAGGTGCTACTAGACTTAGGCAGGTGTACCTCTCCAAATAGTGCAGACTTAACTTGTGATTATTTCTCTGAGATGCTTTGTCCACAATGGCAGATAACAGTGAACAAATGAAACAAAACTTGATAGCTATCTTTTGATCTAAATCCTAGAATACTTAATTAACTGATAAAAAGAGATTGAATGAATTCAAATAATGAAATTGCAGAGACCAGTGCCTTGTTGGGTATGCGGAGTCAAACGAAATAGAAGTGGGCAACTTATTCTAGCAGATAATAAAATTTGCAGGCATATGATCTATTCATAACTTGTATACACAATGCAAGATTATGACTACTGAGCTCTTCTTTAATAATCCAAATGAATCTTCCTGATTACTGTGATCAATGAAAAGGATTTAATCCCTACTTGAGAGAACCAAATTGATTAACCACACAAATGCAGAAAATGTGCACAGATAAACCGAAAGTAAACTTGTTACATCAATTTAAACAACCAGAAAGAATCAAATTGGAGATAGCTTCAGCAATACTCTTCAATAAACTCAACAGACAATTGATACCAAAATAACCTGTCACACCAGCTGAATTTCATTGAAACCACCATTTAAAAACATGCACCATGGTCTCCAGAATGAGAACTTTATTATACTGTGTCCATTCCTACTCTACTGTATTTTTCTAATCTAAAAATATTTTTTCTATTACAATTGGGGTGCATATATATACACCAACATTAGAAAATATAACGCTTCAAATTCATGTCATCCATCGAAGAAATTGGGCTCAGAATCATGTCAGCCTCGAATGGTATTTAACATTCACACGTCGGCCAATAGCATTTGAAATTTTGTTTTATTCACCAACCAATCGCCAAGACAGTCTGCAAGTATGCTGAAGGCAATTGTATCGCTTATCGCTCCCTACCAGTGTTCCCATGCTTCGCATTCGCCATGACCATCTGCTCATCACACCGAAGTCAAAGAGTAGCCATTTTTTCCACTGTGTATCGTTATAGCCTTCTGCTATTGGTGAGATATCATATCGATTTGATCATGTTTTTCTGATACATACTTTTCCTTACATGCCTTCCTGTTGCTGAGACAGACGGATATCTCACACCGATGCACCCCCCTTGTTTACTATCATTGTGAGATTCTGATATCGGCGAGACCTCTCGCAGAGTATACTAAGTCATACCAAAATCCCATGTGATGATTTCTATTCGCCGAGACAACACTATTTTCATACCGACAAAGATCCAGTGATCAAGCATGTCGTTGTGACATAAATTCCCTCTCACCGACAAGCCTATATGTATATCGCTATAGCTTCCATCCCTCGAAAAGACGTCATATAGATATCATTTTGCTTCACCGAAAATCCATCGCATATTCAGGTCACCGAGACAAAGCAACACCTACGCTAAAAGATTCTGCATGTCGCCATAACCTGTAATCCTCGGTGAGACATTACGTAGAGCATATTTGTTATACCGAAAGCCCCGAGCATGTTATGTCGCCGAGAGAAAAGAAAATTCTCGCCAAAAGCCACTTAAAATACTCGTCGGCAAGACCCAATGGGCTCGTCAGGACCATATACCGTAGCACATAAGTCACACCGAAGTATATATCATTGTTGTAGATCGGCAAGACAAGGAGACATCGCTATGACCCTCTTCTGCAAATCGAAACATATACCGAAGAGCCCCCCCCCAACGGTCACCAAAACAACAGAAACGTCTTGCCGATAGGCAACAAACATTTGTCAATAGAAAACAAATCGGGGAGACCCAACTGCAGTCACGCTGATACACCTAAAACAGAAAATATTAGCAAAAAAATACAGTGAGTTGGGGAGACAATGGGAGACCTATGCCGATATGAACCAGAATGAAAAATATGCACGACCCAATGGATTTAATGGGACAATAAGGCAAGAATGGGTGGAAAATGCATACGGTAGGACCAAATCTAGAAATTTATGAGTGAAAATATATGTAAAACATCAAATTTTTATAGTCCTAACAGGTAGAGGATACAAGGGTTTAGGGTTTAACCTAGTTACTTAGGTAGAGGGGAGAGAGGGAGAGGGGGTAGGAGGGAGAGACTTGGAGAGAGAGGGGGGTGTGGGAGAGAGATAAAGGGTACAAGTGATATAAATGCGAATTAATCTTGCAATTTGATATGGAATTTAATGAAAAATAAGCTTGTATTTATATGCATATGGGAAAAAAATTATTCTAGTGTATGGAATAACTAGATCCTAGATTAAATGAATCAAGTCGTAATCAAACAAGTTATTTCATTGTGGAGTTTTTTTGTTTTTTAATGTATAGATATGCAACATATATCTAGTAATTTTAGAATTTTGTTACTTGTCAAAAAGATAATAGAGGTATAATTTGAATTGAATTTTCTTAATGTTTCAAAGAATAAAATTTTCGTATAATTTAATAATGGTGTAGATTAAGAGATTATTTATGAAATAATTTAACATAAAAAATTTATAACTTAGAGGGAAAGTGTTTGAAGAATGGTATATAATTATAAAAAGAATGTTCCTACCTCTTCTTTATAATTATATTTTGTTCTCAACTCCTCAATGGTTCATATTTCTTAAGTCATTTTAAAAAAGTAGGAGTTTTGTGTACCACAAAGTGATGCACTTTATTTGTTCTTACTTTCTATCAAGATTTTAATTTCATCATTTTTATCAAATTTTAAAACTAGAAGAACATGTGCATGTTAATAAATAGGCTTGTAAATACACTCATTTATAAAATATCATTAGTTTACTTGAGCTTGGGAGTCATTTATTTTATAATTTTTGACTGCTTACTATAAAATTCAATGGGTGTGCATGCAAAATATTTATTGTGATCAACATGAATGAACTTAATTATAAAGTGGCATTCATTTCCTAAAATTCTACTATAGATCAAATGCATATCATATAAGGAAATGTAAGTTCTAAGAGATCATCAAATAAGAAAATGTATGTATATTGAATATAAGCAAATGTATACATATATCATACAAACATGTAAACATAAGCAAACACATACATACATGTAAATAGATTCAATGTATAAACATGTAACATGTTATAAGAAAAGATCCAAATGTATGTATATCATATAAACAAATGTAATTTAGAGATCATCAAATGTCAAATACTAAAGATCATCATATAAGAAAATACATGTAGTAAAGATCATAAATCTAGTGCAGGGCCTAATATGAATGTCAAATCCTAGTTGAATGACCATATGAATGAGAACGGTCCTACTCCGATGGATGTGCTGAGACCTACAAATAAAATTGTGTACAAAATGTGTTAAATACATATAATTTATATTAAATAAATTTTATGAAAGTTATTTTCAAGAATGTACTTGTATATTTTTAAATATCTATCTAGATCTATGCATACATATGCATGTACATATACACATGTATATATAAAAATTTAAAACTCACATGTCCACTAGTAGCAGATTCATCCACAGATTCATGTCGATGTACACAATTTGGAGGAACAAGGCTAGGAGTGACATGAGGTATGTCCACCTACAATATATATACATATATATCAGTACATGAATATCTAATTAAAACTAAAATTTAAAAATAATTAAAAAAGAATTGAAACATGCACATGCACACATACATGCACATCATCTACTATCGAATGACCCGAGTCCTCTGAAATGACTGCCTCCACCATATCAACTATACGGTCAAGCGACGAACCAACATCTACATCCATCTGATCTATCCCATGTCGTGCCATACATGATGAGTGAAGAGGACTATGCAGGTGAGATGGCATCGACGATGACAAACCAAAACCAATCAACATCTTAGTAAAACCCATAGTGCGTGCAGTTGTCGAATCATCTGTAGGTGGATCCTAATGTGCACTAGTGCTGGAATGAGAGTGATGGGATCCTGGAAGTGAATGACCTCCACATCCCAAACGATCTCTAACATGCTCTACACTGATCCCATAGTCTAATGCAATGAAGACATATGCCTCCAAGAGGTCCTCAGCCAAACAATGCAAAGTCGTGCATGCCATATCTCCTGTAAGTTCCTCCAGATCTGTGGGAGTAGGGATGTTTGCTGCTATATAAGGATCCATGGTGGTCCACTATGCTGAAAATGGCATGGATTGGGAATGTCTAGACATCAAATACTAACCTACACAATCAGTAGATATCCTAGTGGTGGTAGTTGCAATGTCACCTACAGTGTCAATTGCTTCCTTTTGGGAAGAAATGACAACCTCATCTGCTATGGGGGATATAGCTGGGTTGAGAGTAGGAGACCTCTCGCCAACCAATACCCTAAACACTGGGGCTAGTCTATCTGCTCGATGATAGGTGGGCCTATCGGAAATCCTACCATGCCCCTCACCAACATATGGCGAAATGTCTAGGTAGTTGACTTTGAGGCCCAAATGGACCTCAACATACAACTGCTGAACAAAATACAATGGATTCTGGTCATTGTTTGGGTATTGACCATGTGCTATGAGAAATCAAGGGTAGATCAATGAGGCCATAACACGATCAACACATCTAGTGACCTGGTATCCCCTAACCTTACGCACATTTTGATAGAATGGAAAACAAGTGGTTTTTATCATTTCTTTGGTCACACTATCCTGTATTTGTTTAAGGGGAATGTCACCATGTACTTCTTCCCACATGCGAGAAAGAATAATAGCTACTCTATATGGGGAAAATGCATTAGTCCTCTCAAGTTCATCTCTTAGTTTTTCTAGACTATCCAATATTGACATTTATGGTTCAAAATATATCCCTGGGTTTACACCCTGTGCTAATGAGTCTCTCAATTTCTTAATCTCATTAGTGGTATTTGCAGAAAAATATTCTGGCTCAGGTGGAACATTTGCATTTTCCATGTTATATATGTATTTACACCTAAAGGAGCAATGGGACCTTGGTAAATAATATATCTAGATATAGTGAATAGAAATTTAAAACAGTTCTAATAATTCATCTACTCATCAATAATATTTTCATACCATTAACAAAAAAACATTCAACATCTATCTAGTTTTTAATAATCGAAACATTCAAATTACTAGATTACACACAAAACATAATCTAAAATAGTTCTAAATTTTAAATTTACAAGTGTGCAATCTAGTACAAAATGTGCCATTAAAGACTTAAAAAATATTGATAAAGGTTGCATCTAATATTTATTTCCTACAACTAGTAATTAAGGGAAAGCATCATTACTTAACATTGGTGGTCATGTAAAATCAATTTAGTCATTATTGAAGGTACAAATAAGAGAAGAAAATGAGAGAGATGATATAAGCTTGTAAATATGATTTCTAAATTATGGAAGCACTATTTTGATAAGGAGGAAACCAAAAAATTATAAATAAACTTCCTCATATCCATAAATAAAATTTGATACGAGGAAGGGACACATGCACATAATATTTATCATGAAAGTTACCATGCAATGTACAAGAACATGATACTAAGAAACAAAGGTTTCTTATAAGTACACAACAAAGCTAGATGAAGATTTAACCCTAGTACAAAAAGAAACAGATAATGAAAGAATAGGAGAAAATAACTTGATTTAATCTTTGTACATATTTTCTATTATCTCAAATATTATAGATAATATAAAATCCTCCATATGAAAATATGGTTATATTTACTCATTTAGATAATATTTAATAATTATTTTATTACTCTTATTTTTATAAATTTCTTGGATATTATAGTAAAATAAATCAACTCTTACATTTTTTAAAATTTAAAAGTGACCTATACAAATTCCACAACTAGATATAATGGACTAGCTTTGTATAATGATGCACAAGGTGCAATCCTTGATGTTCCAAATCATTGATGAAAGATGGAATGATGCACATAATTGGTTACATAGATCCAAGTCTCCCAAAAGAGGAAGGAAATGAAGGCTTTATATTTTTATTAATAGATTATATTAAGTGTTAGCATGGTTAATTATGAATTTTAATAGTTTAAATGTAAAAGGTAGAGAATCCCAAGTAGGAAGAGAGCTATTGATTGTATGTTTAGAAGATCTTATGAGTCTATTGATCATATTATTTTACAAGAAGTAAAATTGACCTAACATGTAACCATAATTGAGCACTTTAATTTATTTAGAAGGATGCTTTTATTTGGAAGCTAGTCATTAGAATGATAGAAATGATATGCAATTTGATTGATAAGTATATGATAGATTATGCGATTGACTCTAGTGTTTACCCATGCTATAAATTATTTTAAGTTATTTATAAAATTAAGGGCTTAAGTTTGACATTATTTGTCTTTATGCATTAGATGATTTCTAAACAGAACTTTTGTTTAAAATACCTTGACCTATGAATGAAATTAAAATTTTCCTATTAAAGACCATCAAGGAAGGTCTTAATGTCATGTGCGGCTTCCTTTGCCTGTTATATAAAATTAATCTAAAATAGCTTTTAAGAAATAGTTCCACAAAATTAGAGGGGTCCAACCATGTTTTCAATTAATTTAAAACTATTATTTTAAGATTTTTTAAAATTTTAAATTTATATAAATTTCTTACATTATTTTGAATTAAAATGATAATAGCACTTGCTCCATAAATTACACAAAATTGAATGTTATTAGAATTTTGGTTAAAATTTAAGAAGGTTAACCTTTAAATCCATTGAGGAAGGTATTGCTACTACAAGTGGTTTATCCATGAAGGGCTTGACGTCTCATAAAGAAAGTAAATGTGAGAGGTTCAAGGAACATATAGATGATTTCCTCACAAGTATATATAAATGTTTCTACTTGATTATTTATTTCATCCTAGAAGGAAACTATAAATGTTGTTTACGATTAACATAAATTTATCCTAGATGTTATTTCATCACTTTTATCCTATCATTTGGTTATATATTTTCATAGATTTAAAATTTGAATATTTATTACCACTTTTTCAATTAAATTTAGTTATGAATTTTTTTTTTTTTATGCGCATAAATATTATTGATATTTAAATAATTCAATAATTTTTTCTATGAATATGTTTCACAATGATTTATGTAAACACACATTATTACAAAGCCTCTACCATTGTACGATAGGATTAGTAAAATTTATGGGTAAGAAAGTGGAATATTTTCATTTTTCCCTCTTTCATTTTTCCCTCTTTCATTTTTAGAGCCTCGTAGAAACCTTGTTAACAACTATTTATGTAAGTGTATGAGATGTTCAAGGAAGATGCAAGTAGCTCCAACGTAACTATTTCTAAGGGTTGAAACCTATTAAATTCCTAAGTAATCCTTGAGAGTAAGGACATCTTTTTTATGTGGTCATGTTATCATATTCTTTAATCTAATACCATTAGTGATATGAGACTCCTTATTTTTATAATATATTTCTATGAATTTTGGATATGATTTGAATGTTATATAATTAACAATTTTTTATCAAAGAAATAAATTACAATTATATTCTTAATTCACATTCAAATAGGGAGGCATTAAGTTACAACTATTATTTTAATTTTTGTGTAATAATGTAAATTTAAAACCTTCCCATGTTACAAGGAATAAAATGGACAATTAGAATTATTATTCATTTTTTTTTTACCCTAATAAGGAGGATCCAAAAAATAATGAACGAGTCAATAAGATTTTGAGAAACATTTTTTTTTTTAAAGTACTTGACATAGCAATATAGATCAAGATTTTAATTCAACCTAGGGAAACACATATCAATCTAAAAAATCCACTTAGAATCTCTAGTTTCGGTGTTACATCTTACACTACTATAGTAAGCGGATATGTGAATGGAAATCATATATTATATGTATACAATATTTGAAAAAATCCCATAATGAAATGTTAGCCTACATACTTCAAGCATTTTTTAAATTCAACTTGATTGAAATTTTAAATGCAACAAGATTTGGCTTATCTTATTCCAAGCTCTAGCATTATTTCTTATCATCTTCCGAACATATAAAAAATAGGTGTTCTAAAATATGTATGTAGATGGACATCCAAATCAATGAAATATCAATTTAGTAGAATTTTTTTCTATGCCTAGTTTTACTTAAATGTATGCAAAATAGGCATGCATATAAAAACTACACAAATTATTTGGAAAAATGCCACAAAAAATGTGATATCAATTATATAAAACTAAGGTTTGTTGTGCTCCATTACAACAATTCATCCAATTAAGAGGTGATGTAATTTATTGATTCACTAAACAAAAATAGATTTTTATTCTTAAAATTATTCTCTAGTTAGACTCATGGAGTGACCAATTTGAAAATAAATTTCAACATTTCAATCACTTAGATAAAAATTTATCCAAAGAATAATTAAGATCTAGTGTTATGCAACCAATAATAGAAGCAATAAATCTAGCCTATTAATTTTTCTAAGGTTCCATTCAAGTATAATTTTGAATTCAAGTTTACAAGAAAATTAAGTCTATAATAATATTCACAAATAATATCTCCATGTTGATAATTTAAGCAATGCCTTCAACACAATCTATTAATGGATATAGAGAGAACTAAAAAATAGATATACTTGTAGGTTGGAAATATCCTCAAGATGGAACAAAATTAAATTTTGATTATACATTTTGGGGGAATCTTCGGGCTATAGATGTTGACTATTTTCTTCATAATTCTAATAGTTTTTTTCTAATTAGAGGTTGGAGTAATCTTGGTTTAAAGATGAACACAAATAATTGTAGGAAGATCTCATTGTTGGGTTAATGCTAGTATATAAGAAAGGATATAATGAAATAGTAATAGAAGGTAGTGTTTTTACAAAGGTTGAGGCCCCAATTGGGGTATGTGTTCTTATGAAAAAGAAGCATTGAAGTGGTACCAATTTTTTTACAAGATCATGCATATGCATTGCTATTGGGGAAAACTAAAACTCTAGACTCCTTAGCAAATATAGGGATTGACAATGTTTTATTTAATCATTATAAAGTAAAGAGGAATGTGTTCAAGGGACACTATAAAATTATTATTAATTCAAGTTAAAAGGTGGTGGGGAGTATCTAAGCCCATCTCTCAAAGATTATTGGTGGTGGTTGGTAGTAATTTACTTATGAGATCAATCACGTTTGTAACATCCCGCTACGCAAACCCCGAAGGGTAAGAGCCAAAAGAGGACGAGATAAGTTTTTTTTGACATAAAGGATAACTTACACAAAAAGTAGAATACAATATGATATAACAATCACAAAAATAGCCAAGCATGGCTGAACATAACCCCAAGGAGAGGACTAAACCATCCTCCAGAGAAAAATCCAAACAAAACAAGTATATGAACTCTAGGGAAGATGCTCTGGAACCTTAGCAGCACTGCTCCAGAACCTTAACAACGCTGCTCTAGAACTTGCAGAGCTACTCCAGAACTTCTAGCTCGGCTTTGGAACTCTAGCAGCACTGCTCCAGAACTTGCAGTGTTGCTTTGGAACCTACAACGCTGCTTTGAAACTTGCAGCACAGCTCCAGAACTTTAATAGCGCTGCTCCGAAACTTGGGCAACAACAACATAGACCAAAATAGAAAGCGGTGATGCTCCGGAAGTTTTGTAGCCACAACACAAAACCTTAACAAAAGGCGGTGTTGCTCTGGAAATTTTGTAGCCTATAACACAAAACATTAACAAACATGACAATGCTCTGGAACTTTTGCAGCCTATAACACAAAACATTAACAAAGGCAGCGATGCTCCAAAACTTTTGTAGCCTATAACATGAAGGTAAAATACAACCAGAACTCTAATTTTTGCATGAAAAATATTGAAGAAAGGCCATTATGATAGTTAAAATACAAGAAAGTCTGATACCAACACTGGGACTCGTAAATTAAATGGAAAACATCACATTTCTTCTCATTAATTTATAAGTTTACATATTTTCTTTCAAAGGCATAGCCATGAATAAGAAACATAATTAGATAAATCACGAACAAGAGAGAACACCTCCAATCGATTCTCCAAAACTTGTACACCAGTCCCCAATGGCGGTGGCAACGCCTCCCTACCATGTGGACTCAAAAGAGGCCACCCCACCATGCTCGGAGGTAGTCACAAGGCCCAAGAAAAAATATAGGGAAAGGGTAACATATGACCAATGCTCACATCAGACACGGAGCAAACATAGACTACAATACATTAACCCAATTTCACACATGAAGATGCACATACAAAACATACTGGGAACTACTCATAACTATTGTGGAATAGAGTACCAAAGTGTTGACTAAAAGGAATGACATCATGTGTGCTCGAAGGGATGGCACCACACGAAACTGAGTGCACCTCTCATACAGACAAGGAGACTCAAACATGCCCGTATCAACACCCTGCAGATGGATAACTCAACGCCCCACGGACAGATAGGCCTTCTCATTTAACCAAATGAGGAATCCATAAAAAATGTGAAACAAAAGAAAATCCACAAGAATCCATTATAAAATATGTTTAACATAGCCAAGCAACCATTGTTGTAAAAGACACATTTAACAGTTGAATTCAATCGTGAAATAAAAGCATGAAAATTACATGAAAATTCAAAATACCCGGATTAAAATTTTAAGCCCGACCCAGTTCACATTTTGACATTCCAAGTTGGAGTCCACCATAAATTTTCAATTTTAAGACCCACATAATGGTGTTGTACCAGAAAACGTCATTAAGGTAGGGTTGGGCAAAAACATGAAAAATAAAGTGTCTGGATCAAAAATCGGACGAAGACCTAGTTCATATTTTAACGTGTCTACATGGAATCCAATTTTATTTTACATTTTAATTAGACGATTAAAGAGCAGCAAACATAAACGTCATTTAATAAGAGGGCACAATTTTTTCCCAAAAAGGAAAGTGTCCAAAATGAGAATCTGCCAAAGACCCACTTGAGGTCTTGGAATTTCTACTTGGACTACATTTTTTTTTTCATTTTAACAGGTTGTAAAAGAGCAGCAATAAAAAAATACGTTTTACCAGGTGGCACAAATTTTGGCCTAAAATGAAAGTGTTCGAAATGCGTTTTGGATTCCAACCCAGTTGAGATTTTGGGCATTTTAAGTAAATTCCAAAGTTGGATTCGAGTTTAAAGTGGAAGGATTGAATAGATTTATAAAAATATCATATTTCCCAAAAAAAAAAAACAATAACCAGGTTGAAAAGAAAACTCAACCCAAAAGCCATGACAACACTCAAGGCAGCAAATTAAAATACCCACATACACATCTAACTTAGAAATTCAAGAAATATATAGGAGAATACCTCCAATTTTTCCCAAATTCTAAAATTTAAAATTACACTGCTTGCAAGACACGGCTAGATTCCAAAGCGGAGTAGCCAGAAAACTTAGCCATGCTACTCCTCTAGAGCCACTACCCACAAATTTCTTCTCAAAAATTCTCCATGATTCTTCCACACTCAACTGCCCAATTCGTGGGGTTTTCTTCTTCTTTTCCAAAACATAAATTTTTCTCTCCCCAGAATCCCCTCAAAATAAAACTTTTTCCCCTATTATATTTTCTTCACAAAAAAAGATAACTCTCCCCCCAAAACCAAAAGAATAAAAGTATATTTATATATGTATATTCAAACAAGGCTGCCCCTTTTATTAACTAACTCTTCAACACAATAAAATGAAATAAATCATTTTATTAAGCAAACTAGTAATGCTCTCAAAACAAATTAATAAGAAATCACTAAATATCCAATATCCCCCTTTCATATAAAAATAATAATTTTAAATCCAATCGACCAAATACACAAGGCTCCCCAAAAGGATTAATAAAATCGTTTAAATTTCCAAATGAAAAATATCATTCCCTTGAGTGATCAATAAAATAATTTAAAATAACATATTTTAAAATCTCATGGGTAAAACCATTTAAATCTCCCATCAATAAAATACTATAAAATACCATATTTAAAATCACGAAAAGATGCCAATGAAAACGTATCAAGACACCGATAGCCAATTAAATATATATGTCCACATAACAAATTCATGAAAACCAAGACAAAATACCTCAATTACACATACTGGTAACCCACATACAACATAAAGGTGCGTCGGAACTTACTACGGAAAGGTGCTTCAGAAATTACCATTGGGTAACCGGACGGTAAGACACCAATAAAGACAACACTGCCCTAACGGGGTACAGTGGGCTAGGGGAGGGGACATTTGGCTTGTGACTACCTCCAGTAACCACCATCGGGGAAGGTATGCTCAGACCTATGAAGCTAGGTGGAGTCGGTACCATGTACCTGTAACATACACACAACAGAGTACCTCTGCATATACATATATACATAGCCAAAGCACATATTACATCCTGACTATAGTTAGCTACCATATATATATCAATTAGTTGCATCATCATAGCTAATCATGATAACCTTTCACTTAATCAACAATATCTAACCTCATTATTATAACATTAAACATTTAGAATATCAATTCAAAATTGAAATAGTATCTTACCAGGCTGAAGTTAGAGAGGTGTTACAACGTTCTTGTAAGATCTTGTGTGTGTGAAGGATCGAGATACATTCTTATAGTTAAGAAAGGGATTGTTCTTTGGCTCCATGTAAGAAGTATCACTTAATCATTTTATTTGATTTTTATTGTGTGTTGGGTTTTTCCATTTTATTAAGGATTTGTAGCTAGCTAGGTTGTGGATATTATTTTTCCTTTAGTACATGGTGGAGGAAGGTTAAAGCTCTCCTACAAGCCATTTTTGTAAAGGGAATATGTCAAATTTCAAATTGAAAAAGGTATTCATATTTCCTAATGTTAAGATGTTGAATTTGGTTAAAGAAATTTTGAGTCATGTTTAGGGGTGATGAATATTAGGCTATTCGAATTGTGAACATTTATCATGGTAGTTGTAAAGCCAATGCAATTGGTAGCTATAAATCCAAATGCAATTGAATATTAGAAACTTTAAAGAAAATGCAATTGGCAGTTGTAAAGCCAAATTAATATTAGAAACTTTCAAGCAAATGCAATTGGCAGCTGTAAAGCCAAATTTTACAAAATGGGTTTGTTTAAAAGGATTTAGAAACTTTCAAGCAAATGCAATTGGCAGCTATAAACCCAAATTTTGTTGAAAAATGGGTTTTTTTAAAAGGCTTTAGAAAATTTCAAGAAAATGCAATTGGTAGCTGTAAATCCAAATTTTAAATAATGGGTATTGTTTTTAAGGATATGTGCAGGATCATCATGGAAAAAATAGGGTCTTAAGTGGCGAAAAATTTAGAAAAAAATTAGTTAGGAAAGTTGATGTAAAAATTTGAATAAGTTATCTATATTATTTCAAAAATATGTAAGAATAGAATCTATAGAAAATTGAATGTAGTTTCTAAACTACTAGGTTTATTTAAAAAGAAAATCTATTTGGTGAAAATTTGAAATTTCAATGTAGTACTTTAAATTTCAAGGAAAAATAAGAAGTAGGTGTTTGTCTAACCACCCTAACCACAATAAAATGATAATATTTTTTTTATAAGATTTTAGATATAAGTAGAGGACTCATGTCCTAATGTGATGTATATTTTTGTAATTTTTTCTAAGTAAATAATTAATTATGAATTTTTATTACAAATTTTAAAAATATAAAACTCGCATATGTCGGACCACCTTAACTTGGTCAAACTTCATGAAATTCATTTTTTTTTAAATCCTATAGTATGTGAAGCATAGAATGTGACACATGTTTCAGATTCAAAAATGTGATACCATTTGAAAGCTATAGATTTTTTTCAATCAACCTATCAATTAGGACTTTAGTCTAATTCAAATAGAAAATGAATAATAATTATTTATTAATTCAAAGTAAATCATAATTTATATTGGTGGAAAGTCGAGAATCTCCTTTAAAACCCTTTTCGCTTCATCAATTTTGGGTTAAAAAAAGTTGTCAGCCACATACCCTACACATACCCATCATATCACCACTTTTTGGCCCATCATGATCCTACAAATACCCTTAAAAGGTTTTAGAAACTTTCAAGCAAATGCAATTCACAGCTGTAAAGCCAACTTCCACATCCTTCACCCTCCATGAGCCAAAATGAGAGCTTTGAAATAGGGTATATTCATTATAAACAATAAATTTTGTTCTCATAATTTTCCTTCATGTTTTAATTGAAAATTTTGTTTAGAATTTTCGTTTCATTCAATTTTCCTTCATTTTACAGGAAAAATTTGGTCTCATGGAATCCATTAGGGTTTACAAATTTGCAAAAAAATGCAATTTTAAATCACTGTGATTCTTGAAGAAAGAATGCCAACCTGATTATGGAGGTCTAAGTTGATATTTGAAGTTGAGATGGTGGTCTCGTTTCTAGCTTTTTCCATTCCATGTTGTTCATGTTCATCACACACGCTCAGTCAGATTGTTCGTCGTTCGTTTGACAGTGATAGCCTTCCTTTTTAAAATTCCCTAATTCAAAGGGGTTCAGTTGAACATGGGTTCTATTGAACCCCTTTACATATTCATTTTTCGTTGACTTTGATAAGGGTTTGAGCAAACCATAAGGTTTGACCAAACTTCTTGAGGTGTGCATTTGAACATGTAAGTTCGAATGAACCCCCCTATCTATTGAAATTTTCAAAAATCTCATTTTCCTTCCTCTTCTCAATTGTAAACCACTATTGTGGTTTCACCTTGGCACATCTCCTACTGCATGACAACTCTACTTTTTCCCAATGTAATCAAATCCTATAACAATATAGGACAATCATTGAGATGAATCTGATACATCTTCTTAAGCTGACCTTGCTCACACCCAATGTTAGCTAAAACATCTACTACTTGATTACCTTCCCTATAAATGTGTTTGAGCCAGTAAGATTAAAATTTACCAAGTAAGTTTCATAAAATTTGATTCAATACTTAATTTATTTTCCCATTAGTTGACCTTCCTTCCTTCCATGCATTACCAAAGAGTAATGAATCCCCTTTAATTATTAGATTTGAAACTTTATGTTCTATTGATGATTGGATAACTAATTGAATTTGCACATATTACTGAGCCCTCCTGAGTCCTTAATAATATTCCTGCTCCTAACACTCCAAGATTTCCATGAAGATGCTCCATCAGAATTTAGATTTAAAAATTCATTAGGAGGAGGCATCCATATAAAAAAATTCCTGTCAATTTTGACCTTTACATTTTTCTTCTGGAAAACTTTGAAAGGGATAACCAGTGAAGACCACTTCTTCAACTGTTTGGCATCCCAATCAGAAAATATGGAACCCACATGCTTTGAATTTTGTACATATTCATTTTTGATTTCACATATAGACTTACCCAACTTTTACAACACTCACTCCAAGTTGGCTTTCTCTTTTTGAAAGATCCTTTCGTTTCTTTCCCACAAAATACACCAAATAATAGAGGAAGCTATTATCTTCCATATGCTTGCAAAGAGAGACGATTTGTATAAAACAAGCTAGCTTGAAAATGAATCCCATAACTTTTGTGGAAGAGGAGAGGTCCAACCTAGCTTAGATTGTACAAAATACCAACATGGACTTGTAAATAGGCAACTCAAAAATAAATGATCCACTTCCTCTACCTTTGATTCACAAATCACACATTTAAAAGGTGCAGATATACCAAGTTTTTGCAATCTTTCACTTGTTAAAATCTTATGCTTTAGTGCCATCCATGAAAAGCAGCTTGCCTTTGTTAGAACCATTGGATTCCAATATAATGACAAGGATCTTTGCTTGAATCCATGTGCTTGTTCATTCATTACTGTCTTGTAACCCATTTTAATAGTATAATTTCATGACTTTGAAGGAGCCCAAATCAAATTATTTGTGTCTTTCCCAATGAACACCATTCTATCACTTAAAAGCTTGTTAAACTCTTCTTGTTGGGACAATGGTATAGTTGAAAATAACAATAGTTTCCAAGTTACTCTCCCCATTTTCTCTTCTATATCCTAGATATAATCTTTTACTTCTCCCCCCTCCCCCCAATTTTGAGTAGTGAGAACAATTGTTTCTTGAAAATCAAATAAAGTTTCCAAAGCAAGAAACCCATTCCAAGAATCTTTAAAAAAAAATTCACTTTCACCATTATTTATCTCCCAAGTTAGATACTTAACAATTACCTTTTCGCATCCTAACCAGAAATTCCACATTACAGAGCCTTAAGGGGAGTTAGATATGGTGAGAATACGGTTGGGATTAACACTAGTTATCCAAATATTTTTCTTGCATAACTTTGCACCATTTGGCACATGAGGTTTTGTATACAAATGTCATACCAACTTTGCACCTAATGCAATATTCCTAGAAGAAATATTATGTACCCCTGCCCCACCTTAAAATTTCTCTTTGCAAATATTTTGAAGTGATACCAAAGGTATTTTTCTTTTAGAATCCATATTTCCTTTCCACAAAAATGACCTGATCAACTTTTTAATTTCTGAAATAATAGCTCTTGGCGCCTTTAAGAAAACCATGCAATAGTTTGGGATTGAGGACAAAACTGATTTGATCAATAAAATTCTACCAGAAATGGATAACTATCTCCCTTTCCATCTTGCTATCCTTGATTGAATGCTCTGAATGACTTTATTCCAATTTGACACCCTATTTTGGCCAGCAAAAAAGGTAATTCCTAAATATTTACAAGGTAATTTTACAACTTGAAACCCCAACAACTAGACAATCTTGCTCTTTAAACCTGAATTTGTGTGAAAAATGTATGATTTTGACTTACTTGCATTCACCATTTGCCCTGATGCTAAAGTATATCTTTGCAAAATATTCTTAATCTTCTTTACTTCAGCAAAGATGACATACCAAACAAAATGGTATCATCTGCAAATAAAGAATGAGTTATTGTAATATTTGTGGCAGGCCGGTTGATGCCTTTCTAGTGACCTTCAATATGTTCCTTTTTCACTAACCTACTTGATGCCTCTAATAATATAATAAATAAAAAAGGAGACAAAGGATCTCCTTTTCTAACCCCACAAGAAGACTTAATAAAACTAGATGGTTTTCCATTTATTAGCACTGAAAACATTGCACCAGCCAAGCATGAGTAACTCCATTTACACGACTTTGCATGAAAACCAATTATTTTTAAAATGTGCATTAAGAAAGACCAATCCACCCTGTCATATTCTTTCATCATATCTAACTTAATGATAAAAGATGACATCAAATGTGTATATAGAGTACAAAACTTCATGCGCTACCAAAGCTCCCTCCATCATTTCTCTTCTAGGAACAAACCCCTTGCTCTTTTGAGACTATTCTTGGAATTATATGCACCAGACACAAATATATTGCTTTTGTAAAAAATTTGTAAATCATTTTACAAAGTGAAATGTGTCTAAACTTTGAGAATGAAGAAGGATTATTAACCTTTAGAATCAAAGAAATATGAGTCACATTAAATTTCTTTAGCATCGTCCCCGAACTTCTTCACTCTTCCAGTGATCTCAACAAGTCTGCCCCAATAAACTCCCAACAATTTTGAAAAAAGATGGTAGCAAAGCCATTTGGTCTTGGAGCCTTATCTGTAGGCATTGAAAACACTACTGTTTTTAATTCCTCTAGAGTGAAGGGTTTCAACAAATGCAAATTGTCTTCTTCTAATACTAATGATGGAATCCCATCCAATAATTCTTCCCTCACAACTTCTTATTGGTCTGAATTTCCTCCTTGTGCAGAAAGAAAATTTGAGAATAACTTAACACCTTCTTTATGTATATCCTCCTCTTTTGACAATCTTTCACTTGTAACATTGTCTTCAATTAAAAAAATGAATTTCTTACTTTCTTTATTTGAGCTGACCTATTGAAAAACTTTGTAAATTATTATCACCCTCTTTAAGCCATAATTCTCTTGACTTTTGGCACTAGTATATTTCTTCATGAGCTTCCAACTCTTTCCATTCCTCTTGCATTATTTTTTGCAATTCATATGATTATGGTGTTAGACCATGTACTATTATTTCTGAATTTACCAAAGAAAGTTGCTTATAGATATCTTCCTTTCGATGAAATATATTCTTGAAAATAGAAATATTCTAATTCTTAATTTTTTCCTTTACATGCCTTAACTTACAACAAAATCTATACATGAAAGTCCCTTCCACTACTTGAGATTTAGTCCACCATTTTCTTAATAATCCCAAGAAATTTGGATGATGAAACCACATCTCAAATTTGAAATATTTTTTAGCCATTGATCCCACCTTTTTCTTTTTAATACATAATGACAATGGAAAATGATTAGATCCTATCCATGGTAAAATTTCTAACATGAGATCAAATATTTTTGTTATCCAATTTGAAGAGACTAAACCCCTATCCAACCACACTGTTATATGTAGAAAATCCTTACGCTCATTTGTCCAGGTGTAGTTTCCATTACCTAGTTGTATATCTACAAGTGCACTATTTAGGACAAAAGATTTAAAATCCTCAACTGTTTTGTGTGGTGGAATGATCCTTCCTTTGTTATCTTTTAGTGACAATATTGCATTAAAATTGCCCATTACAATCACCTTATCTACACTAACTTGATCCAAAACTTCTGTCAACTTATCCCACAACTGCTTCTTCCCAATTGTGGCATTAGGAGCATAAATGTTTAAGAGGTAATACTGTAGATCAAATTGTGCCACCTTCATTAACTGCCAATGTCGATCATTTGTTATTGAATCCACTATAACAGATTGTGAATTCCACAATCTTACCATATCCCCAGAGGCCCCTTGTGCAACTAATTGAACTGATTTCCAACGACTCCATTTACTAATAACTGATTCAAAAATCACTTGTGACAACTTTTTTTCCTATAAAAGTACATTATCTTCCACACAAAAAATCAATTTAATGCTTAATGCAGACTCATTTGTTAGGGTCATTAATGCTCCTAACATTCCAAGATACTATCTTCATTCCTTACTCGAAGAGCAATTGGCTCCCCTCAACCCTTTTTGATGCTTCCCTCTAATGTTAACTATCTTCCTACTACTATTTCCTCCTGCAACTTCATTGCATTATACTTTCTCCCACACTTACCAAACACTTTTGAATAGTAGATACCAAAGGGGGCTGTGTGATTGACAAATGTTATGAAAAATAAAATTCCTTGTCTTCTTCAAGTTCCCTCCCAATTTTTGTATCTTCTGATAACAACAAAAAAGATTTAGCCAAATTTAACAAAATTTTATTCTCCTCTAACTTTGAATCTAAAGAATGAAATTTTGTATCTAAAGATAGCACATTTGGGAGCATATTCTAATCATCCAATTCCTTTACTATTTCATCAATAATAGTAGAACCTACCTTAGTTAACACATCCTCAAATAACCCCTCCAAATTCCCCATATCTAAAAATTGACTGAAAATTCCTAGCTTCAAACTTATCATGTTCACTATTATCCCAAGGAAGTTTGGCACTAATAGGATTGATCACTTCAAGTTTCTTTTCTGAAGAACATCTTAAATTTTCCCTTACAACTGAGTCTCCTCAAATCAAGGTAGAGGAAATTGAGTGCACTTTTTGAATTGAAATAGTAAGATCAAGAGGAACATACAAATGCAATTTTGTTTCCTTAATAAACAATTGAAATTAATGCGCCTTAAGCCCAATTGGAGACAACTGAAAGAAATTTTTAGGTAAAATTTCCTTACTAACCTGATTAGGAACTTTCGATGAGAGAACAGACAAAGCTAAACCAATAACTAACCTTTCCCTAACAGTGTCAACAATTTTAGACACTCAAGTTTACCACTTGACATAACTAGACAATTTTGAACCTAAGGAACACACTTCCAATTCATTTCCCCCTTCCTAAAGAGACTAGTATGAATAGTGAAAGTAGATGGTAGATCCATAGTTACAACATAACTATGATTAGGACCAAATAATTTATCTTTTCCCTTATATGCCCTATTCAAATCAATAATCTTCAGATTATCATTACATTTAAGTCCATGATCTAAAAAAGCTTCTTGAACCCCTTGATTTGAAGCTACAATTACATCTTGCACTATATTTTGAAAATTAGAGTAAAACTTAGTTTGATACATTAGCACCTCCTTGTCTTTTTGTACTTCCTTTATCTTACAAGACAAGGTCTTGTGACCACAAATATCAAGTTTTGACTCTTAGGTAGCTATTTCATCACATAGAAAGGGAACCTTCTTAGGAAAGACAAAAATGGACTTTCCCATTACATCATTCATTTGACACGAACTTGTAGGATGAAGGAGAAAATGACACAAAGAGAAAAAAAATTGCGGTTCTTTAAAAACTACTTCTTGCTCTCATATTCCATTACTAGATGTAATGCACAAAGTAGAAGGAAGGGATTTTATTACATAAAATAGAACACAAAGCCTCACAGGAAATGATGGATTTTTAAAAAAACCAAATCATGCCAAAGAAAATTCCCTAGTTGATTTCCCCTAATTTCAATAAGATTTATCTCTCTATACTCTAATGGTAAACACTGCAACTAGATCCAAAAAGGCACAAACCTAACCCTAGTGTGAGCAAAGGAGAAATTTCGTGTCCATGGTGTAGTATATACACCAAATCCATCACAAAACCAAGATTTATCTCTATGTACTGCATTTCTAGCCTCCTTGTCAAAAAATATGAAAACAAAGAACCCATCCCCCTAATCTAAATAAAAAACCTTAGAAGATCCTTCCCATTCTCGAAAAATCGAAGATTGCAAAAAGTTCAAATTAGGAGAAAAATTCCATAACTTACAAATAAGTGTTGAACCTTGTTGATCATGAATCTATGGCTGAAGCATTTCCTCCTTAAAAGTAACCAAAATAGAACCCACCACAATACCATCCCTTTTCAACTTATGTCACCAAACTTACATTTGTAGATTTGACCTTGAATCTAACCTGAACATCTTCACACTCTGAAAAGAAGTAACTTCAGAGCTTATACCCTGCTAATCCATCCTACCATTATTGAAGAGGAATAGAATTTGGAAAGGTTGTTGGAGAATGGACCTAACCATTCCTAGAAGGTAAAGGAATGCTATTAGAAAAAGACGTAGGTTTGAAGTGCCTCTTATTTGGATTGAAGGGAACTCCATAAACTGCGATACTATTTAGAAGTAGTTGGGGAATTAAATCCAGAAACCACATCTACCCATGACCAATGTGAAGAACTTGAAGAACCCTCATGTGACACAAAATCCAATACAAAAATATTAAATTTCGGCTGTGAAACCCGACTAAGTGTTTTCCTGGTACAAGGAAGAGGCCGAAAATATGAATATCGATGCTTGAAACATTGAGGCTCTCCATTGAAATTCTTAGCAACTCCCTTAGAATTAAAAGGACGACCTTTAAAACTACTAGGTCCCTTCAAAGAACCAAAAAAACCTCTCCCCCCCTAGAAACCATTATCTTGACAAGATGACACTGATCTATGTCATGGTGCATCAAAGAATTGCAAAAAACCAAGCCTCCTTGACTGATTGGCGCCATGAAATCCCAAAAAATTACTATAACGACTCAATTTTTTTGAAAAACTGCCATTTGAGAGGAAATATGTGTTATGTTCTGTGTCAACCTCCATTTCTCCCTCTCCCTCACTAATATGGGATAGATAACTACATACATAGTTATTGATATTATTAATATAAATTTAAGGTGGCTTCTTAAAAATAAGCAAAAACTAATAATACTCATGGAGCCTCTAGCTCCAAAAATATTTGCTATATAAGTTGAGCAATGACTGCTAGCAAAAGTAAGCTAAACAACCACATAGGGACCTACCCTAAATTGGCTATGTTTTTTATTTAAGGCTAAATAAGGTCTAAAGATAATGAAATATTCCAAAAATTATAGTTTTCTTAGGTATAGGTGTGTTCATAGTGTTGAAGTATTTTGGATTGGATTTATTGTTTAATCAATTATTCATGGATATTTCATTAAATAATTAATTTTTTAAATAGAAAAAGGATATTTGTGATATTTTTTTAGATGATTTTTCCTTAATTCTAGATGGTCTTTATTAAAACTATCAAGCGATAACTACACCCAGCTAATAAATTTTTTCTTATTCAATATTATTTAATATTTTTTGGATTTAATATTTAATATATATTGTATTTAATGAGGTTTACATAACTCTTAATGTATTCAAGTGATGTTGGAGTAGATTAGATTGAATTTATTATTCATTCAATTAATAACAAACATGTCATCAAAAAACTGTAATAATAAATAAATAATATTTGCTATGTACCTCTCATATGAGTTTTCTAACTCTAGATGACCTTTACGAAAACTATCAATTGATAACTACTCCTCAATAACTAAATATCCCATAATCATTTTTGTATTTTATATTTATTAGATATTCTTATCATGAGTTCACCTAAGTCTTATTGTGCTCCTAATGTTGGAGTAGTTTGGATTGAATTTGTTGTTCACTCAAGAAATAACAAATGTGTTATTCAACAATAATTTTCTTAAATGGCAAAACAATATTTGTAATACTTTATAAAAACAGTATAAGTAAATATTACATTTTCAATTTTTACATTTTATACTTAATGATTTTTTTTTGTCACGTGAGACTTCCTTAAATTGAAATGAATTCTTGATGTTAGAGAAAATTGAGTTGAATTTATTGTTCAAATAAGCAATAACAAAATTTTGTCAAACAATTTTTTTAAAAATAGAAAATAATATCCATTAAATCTATAAGATCTTTATATTAACTATGAAATGATAACTACACCCCCACTAACTAAATCCTCCAATATTTTACATTTATTAGATTTCCTTTTCATATTTATTGGACTTCCCTTTCGTATGAGGTTTCCTAAGTCTAGATAGTTTCTAAGGTAATTTCTTGTAATGGAATAGTTTAGATTGAATTTGGTGTGCATTCAAGTAATACCAACCATGTCACAGAACACTTACTTTTTGAAAATGAAAAAACAAGATATTTGTGATCGGATACGGTGGTGTTAATCTCATTGGAATGGTTTAGATTAAATTTATTGTCAATTCAAGTAATACCAAACATGTCGTAGAACAATAATTACCTTTTGAAAATGAAAAATGATGCAAGAGCATCCAGCGGTGTAGGGAAATCTTGCAGGATGCTGCCACAATAGTGGTTTACACTTTCTGGGAGATCCTGATTTTTGCTGAAATCACATATTTTTAGAAAATATAATGATTTAAGCCTTGAAAATTTCAATTTAAAGGATTATAATTGAATATGGTTTGATCTTCAAATTCCTCACGGTTTAGCCACTATAGGTGCTCGAAAGTGAAGATTTAGTTAAAAAAAATTATTTTAGTCTCTAGTTTGGCCAAAAATTGTAAACCATTATTGTGGGATCACCCATCACCCAAAAAAAAAGTTTTCTTTATTTTCTTTAGTTGTTTTGAGTCCCATGATGGCACTTAGGGGATATAAGATTGTCAAGAATCAAAAATAGTGAAAAACAAGCACTTACTATTTTTAGTAAGTCGACCAAAACGGGCTCGTATGGACATGAAAATTTACCCCAAGGAGTAGAGTAGAAAAAATTTCCAGTCATGAAAGAATCACCTCAATACCCTACACAGTTTCAAATTCAGATATAAAACTTTGGAAGTCCCAAAACAACTCAAAAAAGTGGCCGAACTGACCTACAATGAGTTCATGCGTTGTAGAGCTCGTTGAGAGATTTCCAATGATATGCAATAATAGAAAATTAGACACCTAGATCAAAATTTATGGCCCCACGAAGTTGGTCCTCTAAAAAAGTGAATTTCATAACAATTTCTTCCTAGGCTAGAAATCAAACGGCAAGACTTTTGGCACCAAAACAAAACGGGGAAATTTGTACTTTCTAGAACATTCTAGGGCAGTTATTGGGGAAAATAAAAAGGGTTAAGTGGGCATTGTAGAAGGTGGCCCTGATAGTGCAGATTGTGGCTCTGAATAGTAGATTTTTCTTTTCATAGTTGATTTTGTTGTAATGAATCAAGCCCATGAGGCTGTAGCATGTAAGCTTTGAATCTGTAATTGCATTTTCTAAAAATAATTGAAAGTAAGTCAATTTTTTGTCTCGCATATTTTGTGTTGGTATCTATTGTTTTGATTTATGTGGGATTTGAGTGGTGTGGCCCTCATCAAAATAAAATATTTTTGTGATTGGATATGGTGGTGTTAATCTTGTATATAACGGTTTGTATTGAAAAAGTTGATTCAAATTCAGAACAAATCAGTATTCAACCGATTAATCTTATCTTTTTATTGGAACAGTTACTGTTGCTTTGTTTTCTTTCTCCTTGACCATGAATTCCCTTGTGACATTTGGAATTTTATGTTACATAGCCATTTCTAAGCTCATTGGAAACTTTGGCAACACACAGAGGTAAAATATTAAACAACCATATTTCATTGGAGTAGGGAGAAGGGTATTTAGTAGTTGGGCAGGTGGTTCATGGTGGGGCAAGATTGTGGCTTGCTCTATAGAAGGGACTAATAGTACTATTTCTACTAGTAAGTGTTTGTTGAATGAAAAAGAAAATTCTACTTGATTAGATTGAAAAATGTTGGAAAGTAATTTCTCCCGTAGTCTCTACAATTTCTATTAGAATCTGCCAAATTGAATTGATATGTTAATTTAGTTTTTTCCTCCTTTGTTAGCAGTTATGAATAGTAGTTTCCTTTCGTTGTCATTGTTGACACTTTCTATGTATCTATTTAAGCAATGGTATTGTAGTCTTTTTGGTATTGATCATAATAATGAAATGATATAATTGATTTGATGAAGTAGTAAATATATTTTTTTGTGCAACAACACATTGGGAAAATTATTGTGTTTCTATGTATTTGTATTAATTTGTTTGATGTGTTATTTTTTTTATTTATCTCCATTGAATCTAACATATGGGATCAGACCCAGTTGATCAAGGAGAAGCAAGTTAAAAGAAAAATCAAATAGACCATAAGTGTACAGTTTGAAGATAATCCAAGTTGTTGCAAATAGTGTGAAATCCAAAAGACAATAAAATAATTTGTAGATTTCAAATATAATTAGATGCTAATGATTTGATGAAGTAAACAGATGAGTTGCACCCTTAGAGATTGCAGTGAGGAATGAAGAAGTGACTATTAAAGGGACAACAAAAATTTAAAAGTTGTAGTTAGTTTGAAGAAATCATAGTAGCCAATGTTCATGCTAAGGCATTAAATGAAATACATGTTGGTCACAAGGTATTGGATGAGGTGAGTTGTTTTGTTACACAAAAAATGGTTTGTTGTTAAAAAAAATCAAGTTTGAAGAATTGTACAAGGATTAATTTGAAAAAAAGAGATTGTAGCTTGAAATTTATTGTTAGAAGTAGAGCAAGTCAAAGTAGAAGATTTGAGGTAAGAGGATATCATTAGATTGCTGACAAGGAGGAAAAGATCAAGAGATATTTGAAAAAACAAAAATTGGTGAGCCATCAAATTAAAAAAAAAAAGAGAGATTGAAGGCTTGAAGACATACAAATTTGTCAAAGAAAGGTGATAAAATTGTAACAAAATTACTATTATTTGTAGTTTTTAAGAAGGTGAATTTCAATCTTTTTCAATGGGTAAAGTTGGTAAATGTGTTAAGAAAGAAAATGAAATTTTAGAGGAAGAATTGACCAAAGTTAAAAATGATAATTCTAAATTTATAAGAAAAATAAAGGAGTTGATAAAGGTGAAATATGAGTCTTTATATGAAATTGAGAATCTTGAAAAGGAATTGGTAATGTTAGAAGAAAGAATGAAGAATTAGGAGAAAGACTAAAATTGTTTGATGAGGTTGAGAAAAAGAATGAAGATTTAGAAGAAAAGCTGAAATTGTTAGAAGAATAAAAAAATGTATAGAAGGAAGAATAAATAAAGTTAAAAGAAGATAATAAATGTGTAAAGACAAATAAATTGGTAAGTGATGTTGCTTGCAATACAAAGGATTTGTATTGTTCAATTGATCAATCAAGTAGTTTGTGTGATATAGAAAATATTGTTTTTGATGATGAATGTATAGAAGAAGAATGTAAAGATAATGATATGTTTGAATTTGTAAATCATGTTAATGAGAAAAATGTCGATTTTAAACTTATGCAAAAAAAGGGTTATAAAGGTGAAGGTTTTGGAAAACATGGGCAAGGAATGAGAGAGCCCATTCATCCAATTGTGAGTCTAAGGAATGAAGGTCTTCGGTATTGTCAGAGAAATAAAAATGATAATGTAACTGTTACAGGTTGCAAACTAGTTCAAAGAATGGAATGTATGTTGTGTTCCCATTGTAATAGGGAAGGACATAGAAAAGAGAAATGTTGGGATCTTCATCCTTGTAAAATTTAAATGGGTTGAAGAATCACTCTGAAAAAATATGTTGGAATAGAGAATGGAATGGACAATTTGTGAAAGATTGTATGGAGATAAATTATGGGTGGATCAATGGATCTAGTTGGAGAAAGGTTACAAGTATGTTTAAAATTTTGTACAAACCTAAATGTTGGCATGTTAAAAGAAATGATTTTCAAACTTTGAAGGACTGTCATAGGAGTTGAATAATTTTGTGCAACCACGAGAGGGTGAAAAATTTGCAAAGAATTTGAAGAATGAAAATGATGAAGCATGTGGTCAAAATTAAGGGGGAGTGTTAGAAAGTAATTTCTCCCCCAGTCTTTACAATTTTAATTAGAATTTGACAAACTGAGCTGATATGTTAATTTAGTTGTTTCCTCCTTAGTTTGTAGTTACAGATAGTAGTTTCCTTTCACTGTCATTGTTGACAGTTTCTATGTATGGTGTTGTAGTCTTTTTGGTATCAATTAGAATAATGAAATGATGTAATTGATTTGATGAAGCAATAAATATATATTTTTGTGTGCAGCAGCACATTGGAAAAATTATTGTGTTTCTTTGTATTTGTGTTAATTTGTTTCATGTTTTATGGTTTTTGTTTATCTCTATCCACTTTAACAAAAAATACATCTTACAAATTTTGACTGCAAATAAACCTAGGCATTCCCATAATACAACACATATTCACTCTTTCAATCTAAGTCTAATACTAATTTTTTCAATTTTGGATAGAAGAGATGATCAACTCTATAATATCCTCTTATAATGAAAAGGTATAACTTGAGTTTAGGATAATTTGTTGAATCAACTAGAAATTGATGTGTTGTGCTTCATGAGACATGAATTCAGAAAGCAGCTAAGATAGAGAAACAGATAGAAACCTTGATAGTGGAGATAAAGGACATATTTAAATCAATGGGGGATGGTGAAATGAATCCTTCTACCTATGATACCTCTTGGGTCACCAGGTTGCCTACTGTCGATGGCTCCAACTACCCTTAGTTTCCTTAGATGCTTCAATGGATTCTGCAAAACCAATTGAGCAATGGTTCTTGGGGCAAAGAATTATACTTCTTGACATATGACTGCATTCTGTCTACTCTAGCCTATGTTATTACCCTCACTCTCTAGCGTACAAGGGATTCCCAAGTGAAGAAAGGTTTGTTTAATCACAATCCTCAGTTGGATGTAGGAATTTTCTTTGCTTTGTTATGTTTTTCTCTGATCAATTATAACAAACAAATGAAATTGTAGGCATTGAATTTATTAAGAAGCATGCTGAGAGAATAGAGGGAGAAGAAGACATCATAGGCCATGTGGGTTTGAGATCATTTTCATTTCAATACTCAACGAAGCTAAAAATTTAGGGTTGGATCTTCCTTATGAACTGCCTATCTTTAAATTGATTAAAGAGATGTGAGAGACTGAGCTTAAAAAGTGAGTGATTTGTTGTTTGTTGTCAATCGATTACATTTCCTTTAATGAGTCAGGAGATCTCTAATATTCCATATGTTGTGGGTGTTATTAGGATACCGTTAAATGTTGTCCATGCCATTCCAACAACAATACTCTACTCGTTAGAGGGGTTGCCGAAAATAGTAGATTGGGATAAAATGATGAAACTTTAGCCCACGGATGGATCCTTCCTCATCTCTATTAGAATTCATAATATTGAGCACCAACCAAATGAATTTAATGTAGCATCAAAAGAGATCTATTTCAGATTGTTCCCCCCATTTTTTGTGTCAAACATGCATTGTCCCAGTTAATATTTCTGGCAATGAATTAATTTTTGGTAGTTGAATTTTAAAATGAGATGCAGTTTTTTTAGAAAAGGTAAGAAAGAAAAAAAGGAAGAATATATGTTTTAGAGTAAAAGAACAAGGAGGGAATGTTTAGGAGAATATAATTAAGGAAGGAGAAGAAGAATCTACACTAGTTGAAGATATTGCATAGAGTGTAGAGCTCTAGTGCTCTAGAATATTTGCAGTAGCAACACAGAGCAACACATAGAAAGATTTGTTGCACTAGAATCTAGGAAGTTTGTTGTATGATGGATACAAAGCCATAGCTTTGATTTTTATATGTAAATTTTTTTTAATGTAATATTTTTTGTGTATTTGAATGAAATAGAAAATTTATTCTAAGGGATCGAAGGTATGCGGAAGGTGTATGAGCTCTACTAGGGTTTTGTGGTGTTTGCGGTCACTCTTGGACCCTCTTGCATCATATTGCACTTATTGCGCAGGAAACTCCTCTTTTCTTGTGTGTATGACCGCATTTAGGGTGGTATTTTTTGTTCTAATATGTCTTCAACCGGCTCTAACCTAGTAGTTTATGCTGGTGTTAGCGGTTCATTGGCTTTGCTCAATGGCTCCTCCTCGGAATAAATGACCCTAGAAATTTGTTCTGAAAGTCTTTCATGAGGTAAGTATTCTGACCCCCCAGCTGACATGGTTTTTCCTTTACTAGATTTTGATTCTTCTTGTCAATGGCTTGAGCAACATACCCTTGTTGGATATTTTTTGGAGGACTCCCCCTAAAAGTATACTTAAAAAGTGGGTTAGCAAGGCATGGGTCCCTCATGGGATCCTCCTTGATATGGTCCAAAATTTAACCAAGGGTTTCTTTTTGTTCCACTTTGTTGAGGTCAATCATGTCTAGGCTATCTTAGCCCATTGTCCCTGGTATGCTAGGTCTTCTTTGTTGGTTTCCAGGCATGGACCTAGGATTTTGTTGTCTTGGATGACACCAAGTTGTGGGTCCTAGTCTGGATTGAGTTTACTAGTTTACCCTTGCCTTGTGTGCCTTTTTTGAATCATATTGCATCCTTGTTGGGTAGGGTTATTTGCATTAAGCTCGATAGGTTCTTTTAGGCCCGATCCCAAAAAAGGGTTTGTGTGGAAGTGGACCTTTCCAAAGATTTGAAAGACTCCATTGATATTCAAATTGGAGCTCTTTAGCATACCCAAAAGGTCACTTATTTTAATCTTCCCAACACATGTTATAGGTGTCAGTCCATAGATCACAAGATCAAAGACTGCCCTTTGGTAGTGCCTCATACACCTTCTCCACCATGAGATGTTGATAAACCTTGTCCGGCAGATGCTTCTATTGCCAGAATTGATGAAAAATGGACTATGGTTGTGAACCGCAAGACTAAGTCCACTAGATCTGGGCCAACTGCCAAGGCCTTTGAACTAGCGAAATTTGTTTCAAACCCTTTAGTGAAGGGGAAGGAAGCTCTTGTCAAAGCTGATAATGTTTCGTCCCAGCCTAGGCCAAAGGAAATGCCTTAGCCCACTACTATCATGATAGCATAGTCGAATATTTCTCCTCCCATGTCGGTAGCTCAAAGGCATCTCACAGTCCTTCTCCACCAAGGGAGGAAGGGGAATATGTGCAAGAAAAAAAGAAATTTTCCTCTCCTATCTAGATTGGGTCAGTTCCACCAATTTTTTTGCAGAATCATTTTTCTCTGAATGAAGAGGAGCTGGACTCTGATGATATGGAGGAGTTTCATTCATGAATTTCCTCTGATCGAATGTTTGAGGTCTAATAGACCTCTCCAAAAAGTATTTTGTCAGGGATACCTTGAGTAAGTATTCTGGTATTGAAGTGCTTTGTCTTCAAGAAGCTAAAATTTCTAGTTTTTTGCTTGCTTCGACTTGTCATTCTATTTGGCCAGCCAGTAAAATGTTTTGCACTGTTCATGATGTTGGATGTGGTGGAGCTGTCACCCTTTTGTCCCCATAGTGGCACTCTTGTTTGGTCAACCACTGATATGAGCCCACTCATCTACTCGTCTAGATCCTTCTCAACATTGATAATCATTCCTTTGGGATTATTAATGTTTATGCTTCTAATGATGCAATGGAACACTCTTTTCTTTGGCACTAGATTGTTGATTCATTGCCAGTTGCTACTTGGTTACTATGTGGGGATTTCAATATGGTTGAGATGGTGTATGAAAAATATAGCACCTTGCCTTTTAGATGGGTCGCTGGTGAAAAATATAGCACCTTGCCTTTTAGATGGGTAGCTGGTGAAAGGGAGGCATGGTGTATTGATCCCAATATTGGCTGCCACCATTCTCATTCTCTCTAGCACACTTGGTGTAATTACAAGGCCGGTTCTGACAAGATATTTAAGCACCTTGATCATGCTATGATCTCAGCTCAATCTTTTTTCTCTTTTGATAGTTCTTCTCTCCCGATTAAGTTGTTAGTGGATGTGACTTTGTTAGACCATTTCTCCATTTCTTTTCACATTGAATGGGAGACTCGACAGCCTCACATGTGTAAAATTCAATTCTTTTTTAACATGTCTTTGCTCTATCACAAGACTACTCTGGCCCACATTTATAGAGTTTGGAATCTGGAGTGTAGACCAACTCATCATACAAGCTGGATTACTTGGTGGAATGATGCTATCACATGCATGGCTAGATTTTTTCGCATTTATGGGTTCCAACTAGCTATCTTTTGCCGATGGTCTTATGAGGCTACCACCATTGACTTGTGCTCAGCTACCGAGGCTTTGGAGGACAACCCCTTTTCCCCATCATTGCAAGTTAGGGTGGCAGAATTAAGGCACAAAAGGCAAGTTACAGACAATTATGCTACCAGAGGTGAATAGATTAAAGGTTGACTACATTGGCTAAAAATTGGTGATCGTGCCTCCAAAGAGTTTTTTTTGGCACTATGTCATGCACTCATCCCTAGGAATTAAAAAAATCAAAGATGGCATTCAGGTGCTCTTTGAGCTTCCTGACATTCTCCAAGCCTTTGTGTGTCATTATGAGTAGGTTTTCACTACACAGGAACCCACACATGTTCGACAACAAGCCCTCCAGGATTGCCTTGTTGTTGTACCAAATAAGTTTTCCTTAGCCCAGAGAAATTTTTGTGATCAATTGTTAACTATTGATGACCTCAAGGAAGTTGTTCATTCCATGGATGATGAAAATGCCCTTGGGATTGATGATTTCCTTTGTGATTTTTACAAGGCCCTTTGGGACTATGTTGGACAAGATCTGTATCATGTTTACTTAGAGGTTTTTCATGCTAAATCTCGAGGTAACTTAATAAACAAAGGAAATATAAAATTCATAAATAAATCTGGAGATCTTGAGGATATTTACAATTGGAGGCCTATAACGCTTCTCAATTTCTCCTACAAAATCATCACCAAGGCTTTGGCTTTGAGGATTTTCCATCTTTTACCTTAGATTGTGCGCCTGAAGCAAATAGGGTTTATGAAATCTAGGTTTATTCTAGATAATATTATTGTTGTTTGGGAAGGCATGGAATATGTTAGATGTTCAAACTAGAAAGCCATTTTTGTCAAAATTGATTTTTCCAAGGCCTATGACCATATTGAATGGCCTTTTATTCTTGCTATGTTGCAGGCTTTGTGTTTTGGACCTAATTTCATTTAGACTATTTGAATGCTCTTTGCAGATGCCTCTACTTGTATCACCATTAATGGTCATCAATCTTCTACCTTTGGACTCTTTCATTCCATTTGGCAAGGGTGCACGCTTTACCCCCCCTGTATGTGCTTACTGTTGAAGGATTTGGCTACCTTTTGGCCAACGCGGTTTCACAATAGTGTGTCAAGGGAATTTCACTTCCTAACTCTCAAGCTCAGCTGGTTAATGGCCATTTTGTTGACGACTCTTTCCTCACTCTCCTAGAGGAAGAAGAAAATATTAAAGAAGCCCTGGATTGTCTTAATACTTTTTGTCTTGCTTTCGGCTCTATCATTCATTGGCACAAAAATTTGTGCTATAGACAGTATATTCTGCCCACTCCTCCTTGGTTTCAGCAATATAATTGGAAATAGATTGGGCCAAGAGAAATTTTCAGTTCCTGGGCATTCCTTTTGCTTTCCAGGTGTCCCTGGCTGAGTTATGGCAAGCTATTCTTTCTAGGGTCGAGCAAAAGCTTGCTTATTGGATTACTAATCCCGTCTCTTTGGAGGGGAAATTTTAGGTGTGTTCCAAAGTTCTTATGTCTACCCATGTTTATTATTCTTCTTGATGGGCCCCATCAAAAGATTCCTACAACAAGCTTGAAAAGTTGCTTCGGGATTTTCTTTGGGCCTCTACTAATTCTCACAGAGGGTTTCACCATCTTTCCTGGGAGTTTTGCTACTTTCTTCAAGATTCTGGAGGGCTTGGGTTTCTCTCCACTCAACGATAAGGAATTGCTTTGTGTGTTAAATGGATAATCTATGCCCTTACTGGAGATAAGGCCTATAAAATTCTTCTCAAACATTGTATTCAGTTAGGATTTCTTGTTCATAGACCCACCTTGAAGGGGATTGGCTTTCAAACCCCTCTAGTCATGGATGAACCAGTCCAAATTGTGGGGACTTTGGTGACGAAGAGAATTTGTAGAGCCTCTGAAGTATTCAAGCCCTGGCTCTACTGGGTTGGCTCTGGTTTCTATGATGGGATTTCACTCAACCAATAGAATGTTTGGTGGTCGCCTCTTTTTATTAGTAAGGGTCATCCGTTGGCTAATTCTCCTTGGATTAAGGTGCTCAAATTCCACAAAAAGGGTATCCAGACCCTGCAATAGATATTTCATAGACCCACAATGCGTATCATGCAGTGGGAAGAATTTTGTGCCCTGTACAAGCTTCATAACCAGGACTGAGCAACTTTTGATGGTCTGGTGAATTCTATTCCTTTAGAGATGCTTTATAAGGTTGGAATTCATGGGACCAAGCCCTAGTGGAAGGACTGGAAGTGGTACCTAGACACCCCTTTCAGGAATTACAAGCCTAGGCTTTGTTATAGGTGCTATCACCACATTTTCCTATGATTCAAAGTATGAACCAGAGGTGGCTTCTTCAATAACCCGCTCATGTCTAGTGTAAAAGATTTGTTGCCACTTGGTTTGCAAGTGTTGAGCTGAAACTTTCCCACTTTGTTTGGTGTATTCTTTACCAAAGCTTTCCTATGGATTCTCAGCTTGTTCACCTGCGAGTCCAGGACCCTCGTTTCCCTTTTTGTGGGAAAGCTAAGACTTTTAAGCATCTTTTCTGGTTTTTCCCCAGAGCTCAACAGTTTTGGACATGGATTCATGACTTCTTTCAGCCCTTTAGGCTGGAGCCTTTCTTCTAGCATATGATTCTACTGGGAGACTCGCCCAGACTTCCTAATAAGTATACCCAACTTTGGCACACTTTTAGAGTGGAAATCCTCTTTAGTATGTGGAAAGACAAAAATGATTGCATATTTTCTCATTCTCAAATGGATATTAATGTTTCATTATATGCTAAAGCTATTATTTGTGCTAACATTCTCTTATAGATTCAAGTGCAGGAAAATAAAGTTGCACTTGAATTTTCTCACATGCAAGTGCCTCTGGACCACTAGGGCAATGCCCCATGTACTATTGCTCAAGTTCCACTTCGCCCACCGGTCGCCTTCTCAGGGGCGACAGTGGAGTGGTTTTGTGCATCCCCACTCTTAGCCTCCTCATCGATGGGATTCTCGCCCTCCTTGGTGGACTTGCTCTCCTTCTCCACAGGTTGGCTAGGGTTGGCCCTCTAGCAGTGCTTCAGGGAGCGGCGGTGGTAGTTCTGGGTGGCCCTCTAATGACACTCTTATCTTTGGGTTTGGTTGGCAAGACTCTAGTAAAGTCTTTTCGTGGCTTGCAATTGCAATCTCGCCTCGGCATGAGAAAGATAATGAAGCTGATGATGGTTGGCATCCTCCTCCTAACATCACTCTAGACCCTGCTAATGTATGGGGGAAGAAAATGGATGACAGAGACCCCTTGGCTCTGTTGGCACTGCTTTGGCCGCTTAATGGTCTTTTTAATATGTTTTTCAATCATGGACTTCTGGGCTCGACCCATATGACTAGTTGATTTTTTGGCTTTTCTAGGCTTTTCCCATGTGGCTCGCGGGGTGTGCCTTCTTACCACCCACTTTTTTTTTGTGAATATGTAACTTTATCTTTATTTTAATATAGATAGCTACCTATTCATCAAAAAAAAAAAAAAAATTGTCTCCTTGTTGTTTCCTTTGCTTTGTGTATTTTTCATCTTTTCCCAATTTAGTTGGGATTTTTCCCCCATCAATTTGGTATCAAAGCCCTAGAATTTTTTGGGCATGCAGTGATAGAACCCTAGCTTCTAGGTATTAAGGAAACTCCTAGACTTTTTTTCTACGTATTTTGAGTTTTTTCCCCCATTTAGCAAAATGGTTGGAGGAGATAATAGGAGTTGGTAGCAACCACCAATGCTTGATGGTAAAAACTATGATATTTGGGCAAGGAAAATAAAAACTATTTTAGTTGCAAATGATTTGTCGGAGTTAGTAGTAAATGGGTTCACAGATGTGACTGGCCCAAATGCATTTATAGCATTGAGAAATGCTCAAAAGAATCAGTTGAAGGAGACAATAAAAAATGACGCTAAAGCCCTCAGTTTGATTGAGGCAGCCTTGAATGAGGCTATTTTCCCTTGAATACCAACAACTAGTTATGCAAAAGAAGCTTGGGAAATCCTCCAAACTAGTTGCAAAGGGATTAATAAAGTTAGATTGGTGAAGCTCCAAATGCTTCGAAGAGATTTTGAGACTGTCCAAATGAAGGACACTGAGTCTATCTCAGAATTTCACACAAGAATTTCTAGTTTCATAAATTAGTTGAGGATGAATGGAGAAACCATGGAAGAATAGAGGATTGTGGAGAAAATGCTTAGAAGTTTACCCTCAAAGTTTGATGTAGTAGTGATTTTCATTGAAGAGGCAATGGAAATCTCAACATTGATTGTTGATGAGTTAACGGGTTCCCTACAAACCCATGAGCAGTGCCTAAAAAGGTCTTTAAATTCTTTCCATGATAAAGATTTCAAAGATCAAGCCAATGCAAAAGGAAGGGGGAGTGGTAGAAATAACTCTGAACAAAGCTCAAGAGACAAAGGTAGACGCATATTTGGACATGGAGGTACTAGAGAAAATAGCTCAAGAAGAGCACACAACCAAGATGAAGCAAGTAGTTCTCAATCTAGCTCTAGACAAGACAAGAAGAACAACAATTTGAGTTAGAGGTTTGACAAGAGCAACATTGAATGCTATTATTGCCATAAGTTTGGTCTTTATGCAAGTGAGTGCTAGAAAAATCAACATGATCAATCCAAGTAAAGTGCAAATGTGGTTGATGAAAATATGGTTGAGGGTAGTCAATCAAAGACCTTCATCATGTGCAACATTTCTGAGAAAGGTGGTGATGAGGTATGGTTTTTAGATAGTGGATGTAGTAACCACATGAGTGGCAATGAGAGTTTATTTTCTTTCATTGATAAAAATGTCAAGTCTAGGATAAAAATGGGGAACAATGAAATAGTTCCAATTGTGGGAAAGGGGTCTATTATGTTTCAAACCAAGCAAGGTGAGAAGGAGATTGACAATGTATATTTTTCTCCTATTATAAAGCACAATCTCATGATTATTGGGAAGTTGATCCAAAAAGGCTACAAAGTGATGATGGAAAAGGGTGAATGCATCATTTATGAGAAGGATGGAAGCAAGAAAATAATTGTAGTTGTGTCAATGACAAAGAATAGAATGTTTCCCTAAAGGTTAGAGACATGTTTCTTAGCTCAATTCATAGCTACACCTCCCAAGCATGAAAAATGTACAATAGTATAGCAACAAGTAGCCTTCAAGACAGTCATTCAAGACCCTTTCAAGCTTTGGAATCTCAGGTATGGACACTTAGGCTATGCTAGTTTGAATATTTTGTTAAAAAAGGGTATGGTTAAAGGTTTTCCAACAATTGTAGAGTCTAGTGGTAGATGTGAAGCCTATATTTTAAGCAAGCAACATAGGCAACATTTTCAATCAAGGATATGTGTAGATGATAGAAAGAGCATGTATGGATATGTGTTTCACTTGGGATTAGGAGTCATTTCATGGGATTCCAAGAAACAACCGATAGTTTCTCTATCTATAGCTAAGGCTAAATATATAGCAGAAAATGCAGCAACATTCCAAGCTATTTGGCTTAGGAGGACCTTAGTAGATTTAAAGGAAGAACAAAAGGATGGAACAACTATATTTTGTGATAGTGTTTCATCAATTTCTTTGAAAAATAATCTCGATTTTCATGGAAGAAGAAAACACATTGAAATCATTTATCATTTCATAAGAGAATTAATTGAGAATGGTGAAATTAAAATGAAATTTTATAGGTCTGAGCAGTAGCTTATAGACATTTTTACCAAACCATTGAGAAAAGATTGCTTTGAACACCTAATAGGTAGGCTTGGGATGATAGATAGCTCCATAACTTTGGTTTTGGAAACTTAGGAAAGTGTCAGAAATATGAATAGATCCAGGAAAGATAGCTCTAAAACATAGAACAGGTGCAAACATGATAGCTTTGGATATTTTTCTTTCAAAATTTAGCATCAAAAATTCTAAATGGTGATGAAAAATAGAAAGGCTCAAGATTAAGGGAGAGTGTTGGAATTAATAATGTTCAGTGCCAACAAAATTCATTTAATACAACATCAGAAGAGATCCATTTCAGATCTTTCTGCCCATTTGTTGTGTTAGACATATGAGTTGTCCTAGTTAGTGTTTCTGGCAGTGTTAATTTCTGGTGATTGAATTTGAAAATGAGCGATATTTTTTTTGGAAAAGGTAAGAAAGACAAAAAGGAAGAATATAATGTTTTAGAGTAGAAGAACAAGGAGGGAATGTTCAGGAGAAGAGAACAAAGGGAGGAGAAGAAGAATCTACAGCAGTAGAAGATATTGCATAAACTGTAGAGCTTTAGTGCTCTAGGATATTTCTAGCAGCAATATAGAGCAACACACAGAAAGCTCTGTTGCGTCATAATCTAGGTAGTTTGTTGTATAAAGGAAATATGGAGCCATAGCTCTAATTTTTGTATGTAAACATTTTTTAATGTAATATTTTTTGTGTATTTGAATGAGATAGAAAATTTATTCTGCCTCCTTGTTTCCTTCTCTTTTTATATTTTTCATCTTTGCCCACTTTAGTTGGGATTTTTTTCCCATCAAGCTCTCCTGCATCAATAGCTATCATGTTTATGCACACAAGGGACCAAAAATATTTGGACTTTTTAACCTTTGTTCTTAATAAGTTTGATGATCATGGTACCTACCAATCACACAATACTTTAATTAGAATTTGTTGTCTTTTAATTTCCAGATATGGTAGTACTAGTTGTTTGTATGCTTTAAGATTTGTGGAAGAAAGATTGGATCATTGGAGATTGATTGTGTTAATGCAAATGAACAAAATGCAGTTCCTTGCCACTATCTGCTAGATCTATTTGAATGTTTGTGGGCCATGGACACTATTGAATGTCTGGGAATCGATTGTCATTTCAAAAATGATATCAAAGAAACACTTGATTATGTCTACATGTATGTATGGATTTCCAATTTTATTTTATCTTTATTTTGATGCTATTGAAACCAAATTTCATCAACTGATAAATTTTGACCCTTTTCAATGAAATTGTCATCATTATTGTGCATAAAAATCTACATAGGACAAATGGGTTATGGATAAATCCAAACACAATAAGCCAAGATCAAGTTAATTGTAAGACAAATTTCTAGTATAATAGAATTATTTTCACAAGTATTGGGATTAGAGGGGCATTGGATGGGCTAGAGAAAATGTTGTGGGTGACATTGACGTCATAGCCATAGGCCTTTGAATCCTTAGACTCCACAGATACAATGTATCTTTAGGTAACAACGTAGTTGGTTGATTTCAATTTGAGGTATTTGAATTCCCAAAGAAAAAATAATGGATCGATTGTTTAAGATTTTTAAGCATTTGGTTGGTTTTTGTTGGTTCTACAAAATTTTCTATCTAGAATTTTTCAGATACGCTGAAAACAATTAGAGACGAAAAGGGAGAGTTCTTTTGCTTCATGGTTGAGACACAGAGGGTAGTTACAAATATGCTAATCATGCATCGCTGCTCCCAAGTTGTATTCCCTAGAGAAAAGATAATGGAAGAAGTGAAGATCTGTACACACAGATATTTAACATATGCTCTGGAAAGTGTGTGGAATTTTGACAAGTGGGCTCTCAAAAAGGATGTTCGGGGAGAGGCGTACAACCCAGACGCTTATCCTAAATATCAAATGTTTTATGTAGTATGAGAAAATAAATAATAAGTTTAGTGTTTCCTTTTTTTTAATTCATAGGTAGAATATGTGCTCAAGTATCCATGGCAAAGAAGTATGCCAAGGCTGTAGGAAAGAAGCTACATAGAGCAGTACAGAGAAAATGATGTCTGGATCGAAAAGTCCATGTACTTGTAAGGATGATGACTTATATTATTACCGTTTACGTTTATTGCTTTTATTTTTTTGTTTTTGGATTAAATTGTGTAAGATTTTTTTGCATTAACATTTTGAATCAGACTTCATAATCCATTATTAGAATGATAGAGAACTCAAAAAACAAAAAAAGGATTAGTCGCACACCAAGATCAAACTAAGAAAGAGACAAAAGTTACAAGTGGATCAAGGCACAAGGAAGTTACCAAAGAGACCAACATGTTTGAATTTTTGATAGCTAAAATTCAAAGAGTCAAAACACTACAAGAAAAGAAAAATAAGGATAAACCAATGCAAAAACTGTTATCTGAAACATTGATATAAGAAACTCTCACACAATCTAATCCACAAACAACAAAGAAACTCTGAGAAAATCTAACCACAAAAAAAAAAGAAACTCTCACACAATCTAACCACAAACAATATTTATAATTACTACAGATCTTAAAAATTTGATATCATTAATTTACAAATTTGAGATTATTTCTTTATTTTGCAAATTGCTTTTTAGGTTGCCATATGTCATTAATGAGAAGTATTTAGAACTGGTCAAGCTTGGATTTAATAGTCTACAGTATATACAATAAAAGGAAATCCTTGAGCTCCAAAGCTACATACATGCACACCTAATTAGTTTTGTCTATGTATTCATGTTGACTAATTTATTTATTATATAATGTGTGCCGGTGTGAAAAGGTGGTGGAAATTGTCTGGTTTAGCAAAGGTGGAATTTATTCCCAATCAGTTGGTAGAAATATGTTTTGTAGTAGCATCAAGCATGTTTGAGCCAGAATTCACTATGTGCAGAGTTGTTTACACAAAAAGTTCCATCTTTGTTGTGATTTTAAAGTAATTTTTTGAAGCATATACCACATCGGAGCAGGACGTTGCACTATTTTCTAAAACAATTACAAGGTAACATTAAAATTTCCTAAATTTTCCTATTGAGATATTACTAGTAGTTTCATGCAGTGACATGCAATGATGAGACGATAGGCGGAGGAGAAGTTCAAATGGCAGGGATCTGTACATGCATAGAAGGAACTAGAGAGGGGGATGCTAAGAACAATCAGGGAGAGAACATAGCAGTTGAAGATGAATGCACAATCGCTATCATGACCATATAGAACAATATGCAGGAAAGAATACGTAAGTGCATAAAAGGGAAATTTAAAGAATTTGGGACCAGTTTATTGACATCCAATAGATAAAAGTAATACAAGCAATAGCCATTGAGGGAAGATAAATTTGAATTGATTTTTTCAATACAACTACACATAGGAGAGTATTTTGAAGTTATTTGAAATCCTAAAAATATTCCATGATAATCGAGAACAACCATAGTCAATGTTATAAATGAAGAGCAACATTTCTATCAAATGGAAGTGAAGCATTTAACAAATATAAACAACCCATATTTTCAATCACTATATTTGCAATCACTAGTTGTAGGCTACTTCTTTGATGATATGATCATTATCATTATGTCCATTATAGTATTCTTCTTATCACCAAATTTGTTTGTCTTGAGTATGTTTTGCAAAAATCAAAGGAAAATGTGAAGTTTAGTGCGATGAGCATGTGTCATTATTAGACAATATCTAAATTAGTAAACATAAATAGTTCTATAATTTATAAAAAATAATATGCAATGCACTTGCAATAGAAAAGATCATATAAATAAGATGTAGGCATATATTGTGCACATAGCAGGATGCAGTATCTTTACGATTATAAGTCCCATATAATTTTGTTCCAGTACCTGAGAATTTTGTTGAGTTGAAATTAGTGTTATACATTGTTAAAAGTATATACAGTTGTATCATTTATGACAAAGAATTTGAAATGTAGTTGTGAAATAAGAGATGGAATAAATGACATATAGCCTTACCTTGTATATAAATGGAATGTAGTTGCAACTCATATACCATGCCAAACATGCCAACATGAAGCTACTTAGCATTGTGGAGATTTGTAGTTACAACTGAGAACGTTTTCAATCTAAAATGGTTTCAATCAAATATAGTTACAAATAGATGGTTTGAAGGTGAGAGCACTGGTAGTGGCATCATTGACTGAAGATCGCAACAACTTTGGGCTATGTGGGTGTAAGAAGCCTAAAAATTGGGTTGAGGCATTTTAGTATGATCTATACAAGAAATGCAAAACTAAATATAAATGTTATATGGTCAACCAAAGAAGAGGAAGGAATTGAGGTTTGTCATTGGAGGAGGGGAGAAGCATAATGAAATAATTGAACAAAAAATTCTCTTAGTAATCACCATAGAATAAAAGCTCTAGCTAGCTTGGCAAGAGTGGTTGCAACTACACTATGGAGGGAATGACAAGGAAGTAGTGAGTCAACTTACATATGGAATCGAACAATAAGAAATGGTAGAGATTCTATATGCATTGAAATGAAGAGGGAAAGGAGAAGTGATATAGTTATTGAAAAGAACAAAAACATTTCATCATGTTGGAAATGCACACAATTTTTGGAGGCAATCCTCTTCTTTGATTCAGAGTGCATTGTATTTGTTGACACATAATCTAGAGTATCTATCAAAAGAGGAAGGTGGATCTATGCGTATTCCCATAATTGATTTTACATGAGAAAGAGCTGTGAACATTAGTCCTTGTCTTTCTTTAGTTCCAATATCTATTGTAGCTTTCTCCAATGACAAGCCTTGAGATTTATGTATTGTTATTTCCCAAGCCATTGTCAAGGGAAGCTATTTTCAACTACACCATGTGATCAGGGGAATGGCAATGGCTTTTGGGTTGTCTTGATCCCCTGTTCGGCCAATGTAGTTTAGGAAGTGCACAACATATTGAGTTGGTTGAGGTGGTTTAGCTCCCCTAGCATATATGATAGACTTGACAATACCCAATTATCCATTGACCAGGCCAGCTACCACCCAAAAATTTGTTGTCAACATTACTTGTTCACCAATTGCAAGTAAGAGCTCTGCTTGAAGCTGCTCATCATCGCCATAATCAAGTGCATTTTGTTGAGTAGTTTTCATAATACTAATTGCAATGGGAACATTTAGCTATTTAAGCATTTTTCTATTGTCCAAGGTGACCCAACTATTTGTTGGGAATACGTGAATAGCTAGATTAAACTCTTTGTTTTGTTGAGCTGAAAGAATGGTGTTTGTTCAATTCATAAGAGTTTTCCAATCAGCTTGAGATGCTTGAGGTCTTCTAATATTCAAAAGGAGTCTACGGAACTCTTGTTTTGCATTAGACTATCCATGTTGGTGGAAGACTGTGTCAAGCGTGACAACAACATTAAAAGTGTTCCAAAGAGCCAAGGATGTGGAGTGAGAAGTGTAGATAAGCCTATCCAAAATAGGTAGCAACTGTGCGAGGTCACCCACAAGTATAACAAAGTCACCACCAAATGGTTGCAAATGTCTAGCAGGAAATGCTTATTGCAACCGACTATCTATTTTGAGTAACAACTTGGGTCCCAAGAAGCTTATTTCATCAATTAAGATTTACTTAATATGTTTAAAGTCCTTTTGAAATATGGTCAATGGCTATCCTTGCAACAGATTCATACCTCTAATTGGTATCTAAAGAGTTGTATGCACTGTAGAGGCATGTATATTGTAATTGGCCACCCTCGTTGGAACTAAAGCAAGCAAAGGATTCATTCTCCAATTTGGTGATGTATTTAGTGTTCTCCAGATGCTATCTCTAACAAATGATTTACCTGTACCTGTGATACCTTGAGTAATCATACACAATGGTGATGATGAAGATGGGCCAAGGTGGTGCTATTTAATGATATTTAGAGGAAGCTTTTTCTTAGGAGATAGTTGATGACAAAGTGCAATTACAACAGGTGGGCAAAGACTATATTTAGTTGTATGCAATTTACTTGTTGAGATGAAATCTAAAACAAAGTTATGTAGATTCTCATGAACATGGTGTGTGCTCCAAATGTGATTTAAATTGAAGTCCCATTTACCTAATAGTTGCAACTGGTCCAAGCAGACACTATTTGTAGCACCAAGGTGAGAAAGAAATTCCCATTCATATTCATCTGCAAGAGGCAGAGACTAGGTGCTATTGGTATCACTATCACCTTCTTCTTGACTAGTGGGGGGAGCAATAACTCTATTGACATGCAAAGGGTGATAGCCAGTAACATGAAATAACCTCCAGTTCTGTGTTATACTATCTTTGGTGAGGCCTATATTTTCTTCAACATTTCAGAAAGGCTTGTATAGCAGCAATTTTGACTAGAAAAATGTTTCAAAGGCATCACAATGCTTAGGAGGGGCAGGATTGAATAGCGGGTACAAACACCAAGCCCCATATTTGTAATTTTTTTGATGTGTATAAAATTGTATAGATTGAATAAGGGATATAGTGTCCATATTAGTTGGTATTTGCATGTAACAATGAATATAACTACTTGCAAGCTCTTCACCATTATCAACTATTTTCAAATGGTGGAAGGTTTTCCTACTCACATTCAAAGATAGGAAATGTCAGCTTGACATGAAAAGGGGCAACTTTTGTAGCATATGGCATGTTTCTTGTGCACCAATGTCATGATCTACAACCAAGTTCATCATGAACTTTTGATAGGCAAGCAACACTTTATTCCTAGATGAATTTGTATTTGCAAGCCTCTACAAGATATCAATATAGCTTTAAAAAAAAAAATCAGTCTTTGATGCATATTTGGAAATGTAGTTTAGCACAATTTTTCTTGACAAGACTGGCTGGGAATCAATGTTTGCTTGCCAGATCACAAGCATCTCAGGGTTGTTGATCTTAAGGCAGTCATCATTTCTTATTGGCTTATAAGATCTTTTTGATTCATTTTCAATTGCCAATGTCAATGATGGTTGTGCATTCCATGGAGCTTTGTAGCGACATTGTAATTGCTAGCCTTTTTTCCTAAGGCATGTGTGCTGAGTACATTTGGTATGCCTCTACACTATGTTCACCAGCTATTCGTAATCCACCATTGGGTCCATGCAAGAAATTTGTGAAGTGTCAAGTAAACGTAGGTCCTCTAGAGAAGAGTGGTGGACTCTTGATATTAGTTGTTCTAGGGAATGAGGATTCCATGTTGAAACATAGCGATCAAAGAATCTCTTTTCTTGGTGAACTTTGTGTGGGTTGGACCAATCAAGCATGTCCATATTCGGGGCACCTGGAAGCCATAAGAAACCATGGACATGTTTTGATTCGCGGTGTTGCCACTCATACCTATACTAGTAATCCTTTGTATGCAAAATCATCTCAAGAATCTTCTCACAGAAAATGGTGAACCGAAAGTACATGTACAAGGACATTATATGCAGGTTCTAGACAACATTGTCTATGAAGCATCTTTGGGAGTATGGCATATGTGGTTGAGCACTAGGATCAAGTACCTTGTGCAAATTAGGACATTTTGTGTCTGCAGAGCTCATAGTGAAAAAAGAGTTGTTGTCCCAAGTTGGTGGATCATTACAGTGAGCTCTTGCTGACACTTGCCAAAATATGAGTGCATCCCTCACAAGGATGCACCAAAGAGAATGAGTTGGTTTTTTGTCTAGGTGTCTGGTGCATCTTGAAGCAGTTGTTGCAGTGCAACCACAAACTTTGGGATCCTTTCTTATGTTGGGAACTAAAATTTTTGGCCAAAATTTTGCAAAATTGATGAGGAAATGGACAACACTCAAAAATGCATTTGTAAAATCTACTCAAAAGGCCCACTTTGATACATCACAAAAATAGTCTGATTGGTGTACTTCATAGTCGGTAGGGACTTTTGTAGGGTTGTAGCCAGCCTTGATCATGTTCCATTCTCATATATATCACTCTCTACAATGATGATATAGCAGATTATATGGTATTCAAGCAACTCTTATGGATAGTGGTAATATACTCGGTGTTGGAAATGCTTGGATTTTTCAAGAGAATGATGAAAAAATAATCAACATATATATTTTTTTGGAAATGCTTCTATTGATAATATTCTATGTCACCATATACTTTTGTTAGAAATAATTGCCATGAAGATTTCTTTAATCCAACCAAATGCCACAACTCTCGCATATGGGTAGATTGGATCCAGCTAAAACTTACACAATGGGACTTCCTACATAGTGGGTGGTAATGCAGAAGGAGTAATTCCAAAAGTTATGGAGGAAATCTATAAGAAAGTTGAGGAGTTGAGGCACCAAGGTTGAAAGTTTATTTTATTGAGATTCTAAAAGAGGAAATCCATGATTTTCTAGAAGCAAACCACTCAAAAGGTCCTATAGAAATTTTTGAAAAGGGTAATGGAAGGCGTCAAAGACCTAAAATTTTGTGGTGGCATTAGCGAATGACATTTGGGTTGAATTCATAAGTAAAAACCCAAGTACCAATTATGCAGTTTTTATGTGTGCTTTAAAGATATAGAATTCTTCCATCGATTAGAAGAAGAGTTTGTTCAATCAAGTTACCATGGGATAAAGTAACAACACTATTTAATCCTGTAAAGCTACATACTGAAGATGTCAAGATTTTGTACAGACTAATATTGTCGAGTTTCCTAATTATGAAGATTGCATATCTATGTCTTATAGCCACAACTCAGGCTTGAACGAGATCCAATTAAGATCATACTTGATTTGGGATCCATGGGAACATTTGTGACGACTAATCTTTTGAGAATGCATTTGAATATAATTCAATTGATATTATCAGGTGAGAATGGAAAGACATCTATGTGGACACTTTTCAAACTGGTCAATGAAGATAATGGAGAAAAAAACAAGCGAATAGAAATCTCGTATCCAAGTGATCAAAGTAATGAAAGTGCCCTTGAATTACATGTTATGCTTTGATGTTGGCACTACAATACAAAAGTAAACATGCCACTAGCATTTGAAATATCTCACCAAACATGGAGGACTAAAAAATATGACAATATGCAGTTTGCAAGAGAATCTACCAGGCCGATATGAATTATTCAAGGTGTAGCTAAGATAGAAGCAACTGTGATAAATGGTGGCATAATGTTATTAACTGTGTTGTCTCTTTGCACTCATTTAATTCAAGGAAGTATGGATATTAGGTTAAAACTAGGAATACATTCCTACCTTCTACATTTCTCAGCAAAAGGGGAATCACATCTCATTCATGATATCAACTACAAACTAACTTTGAGAGGATGAACATAAACAAACTATGGGATTTCATAGAGTGCCAATGTAGGGGAGATAACAAACTATAGATATGTTCATGAGTCAGATAACCCATCAAATGGTGGAGATAGATTTATCATTGGTAGAACTGCTAGTGAAAAGTTGGATGAAAGTAGTGAGAACAAATGAGTAGGCGATCTCTAGATGTTACCCGCATCATCGTAGGCACCCAACAAAAGGTGTGCAGGTGAGTGGTGAGCCTCCCCACATTCCTGCAAGGACTCAACTAGAATGGTGCGGTGTACCGGTAACATACCGCATTATCGTGAGGGGTTAGAAATAAATGTGCGGTAGTGCGGTGGAAGAAATATAGTGAAAATTATTTGCATTAAAATATATGATGAGTGCTCAAGAAAAAAATTATTAAATTCACAACATTAAATTAATTTTACTGCAAATATAAAATCAAGATTGTGTGGGTAGTTCAAATACCTCTCCTACATCTCGACAAAGATCAAAATAATTTTTTTTCATTTGGGTAGATAAAACATGAACATATAAAACAATGAAGAGTGAATATTTATTTGTGCGGAAGAGAGTGAAATACAATCTTGAAATACTTTTCACTAAGTAAAATGTTAAAATATTTCACTGAAGGAATTGAGAAAATCATGGAGAGGGTAATTATTTTACCTAGAGGATATATTTTGGGTGGAAATACAAAATTGGAAGTTTCCAGCAAAGGAGAACTATCATTATTATTATTATTTTCACAAAGAGATTGAAGTTCAAATAGTTTAACTTTCTAAGGGAAATTAATTAAAATATTCTATTTCATCGAAGAATACTGGAGAGCTGCAGTGAATGGATATGAAGGGATGCAACCCTAAAACTACAATGTATATATGTAAGATAAATTATATCATCAAAGGGCAATAGGAATAATCATGGGCAGTAGTTCAGGAATCATCATCAATACAATAGAATATTATATTTTTCCATTTCAATACTTTGTATATAAAAGATGCAATGCATGAATACATTCTAAGGAGATTAATGAAGTATATGTGATTATGTGACTTATATTTTGGTCTCAATTATTTGTTGAAGTAAAACAATTATTTGGATGTCTCCAATTAGATTTCTTGGTTATATGAATTTATCCAAGTGATAATTTAATTCATCAAGTACATTTTCTACCTCTGTGTGATTTGTTTAATTTGTTTCTTTCAAGTAAACAATTAAAACTCCTTTTGAACAAATTATAATAATCTGGAAACATCAATTGGATTGATAAGTAGAGCATATAATTAACAATTTGTCAAACTGTCTCCAATGCAATGCTATAGATTATTCAAGTTGGATATATCAAGTATATACTTCCATCTGTCAAGACAACCTTACTGCCATTGTGTGATTCTGCCTAACTGGTTCCTTCAAGGAAGGATTAAAATACTTTTAAGTGAATCATAGTAACCAATAGGATAGTCATTGGATTGGTAAGAAGAGTTTTCTAGTTACACCCTTGCACCTTTATACAAGGTATAAAGATTCAAGTTCCAAACAATTAGAGTTATAGGCAAACATTAGTCACTATCACAGACTTTCCTTGACTCTGTTACCCAATAAGGCACTGGTCCTATCCACTCTTTCACCCAATTCTATAAAATTTCACTTTAGGAACCTTAGAAAGCATTCAATAAAGTACATTTGTTAACTAAACATATTTTCCTTTCACAATTAACTTTTGCATCTATTCATTACCCCATGCCATTGTGAGTAGATTGTCTTAGTCTTAGGAAATACGTATAACTTAAGTCTACTTTGTTCACATAGGTACACCCACCTAGGTCTAGTAGAGCTTGAAGAGAAGGGGGTTCAATCTTACTGATTAGCCTCATACATTAGCCAAAAATGTTGTGAGAACTCGACAACCTCTCATGGTTCAAACTTGCGTTTTTAAGAACTAATAGTTTGGCGACTCCGCTAGGGACTATTTTAGAATATCTGGTTGAACACTACCATATAGAGTCATTGAAGAGAGATTCATAGTTAAGAAGTTTGAGGAAAAGAAATTCCATTGGGGTAAATCAATAACAGTTTCAAGATCTATTTCATTTTCCTACTTTCAGAAAAGTAGGTGGTGACTTTGGTAAAGATTTGATGAAGAATACAATAAACAATTTGAAACTGCAACATTGTCAGTCAGAAGTAAAATTTGAAAATTGAAATATGCATATCAATTATTCTTTTCCCTCTACACACTGTGGTATACTAGGATATTTAATTGTGTTGAGAGAGAATGTTGAACAATGGATGGAACAAATGCAAATGGTTGAACCAACAAAAGAAAGTAAAGAATTGGCTCAAAAGCTGCTACAATTTAGACCTGATATTGCCTCAGAGATATCATGATATACACCTATCTACAATGAGGATGAATGTGTAAATGCAAGAAAATGTTGGACCCCACAAGTGCCACATAATGTAATGGGTAATTTTGGCAATGGAGGCAATGCATATCATGCACAATAGGACATTTATGCACCACAGTCGTCAAACCAAATGAATGCATATCTTGTTCCTCCTAGACAAAGACTAGTAAGCTACCAAGGTCATCAATACAATCAATATCAAGTGCAACACAATCCAAGCCCACTTGGAAATGTTAGTCAAAATCTCCAACAAGGTATATATCAGAATATACAATCTATGAAGAAAAATGATGAATGTTTACGTATTCAAGAGAGAAGAAAAAATATTTTAGACGCCTTTCTTGACATAAGGAGACATAAAGGAGAATCTAGGAGTTCTTTGTTTAGTAGAATGGCAGATATTTGTAGGAAAATACCTATTAATTTCCTACCTAGTAGGTCTGAGTTCATTGAGTTGTTCATGAAAGTATATGAGCCCAATTCAATTTATTGGTCTGAATAATGGGTACCAATGGATTATAATCAAATAGATGAATGGATTGGCATCATAGATAAGAAAAGGTATGAGGATAGTATCAATGTTGAATCCAATAGTGGTATCACTGATGAGTATGGAGAAATTGATCAAATAATGCATCCAATAGAAGATGAGACATCTGCAGGTGAAAACAATTCCTGTGGTAGCCTACATGAGAAGGATGAAGATATAGAGGGTGTCTCTTGCATAACAAATTGTGATAGTGCATGTTATGAGGGATCTATTGAATATTCAGATTTTGATCTACAACAAAGTGATTCTTGCAGTTCTTATGGATATTAGGATGAAGAAGCAATGGAAGAAGCAAGCTCATTTGACAGTGAACAAATAACACATCCAGCTGCAGTTGAATGCCATGAAGACACATTTGATGAAAAAGAGGTTTGTACACTTGAAAATGGTTTCCAATCTTTTTTAAATCCATTGTATGATGAAGAGTTAAAAGAAAATGAGATGATATTTTTCCAAGGTGTGCCAGAGCATGAATTTTAGGTGTTTTCAAATCCACTTTATGGTGAGGAAGAAACATTTTCAGACAAACAAGATGATATATCAAGTTGTGGAACAAATGACTGTGTTGGTAATTCATCTAATTTTTCATATGATGATCTTGAGCCTTGTTATGATGATAAAAAATGTGAAGAGTACATAATTGGTGAAATAGACAAAGAGGCATGTTCACTTAGTAGTGAACAAACTTCAGATTTGTTGGCAATGGAATATCAAAAATACATACATAAGAAAGATTCAAAATATCTTCCTCAACATCATTTGGTTTGAATGTGAAAAATAATAATTGTATGAATCACGATTTTGTGTCATTGTCAATTAATGACATAAAAGAGATAGAAATTTTTTCAGATCTAATTATCTCAAAAGATGTGGATGAAACAAAATTTTCAAACTTTCAAGAGAAGCATTCAGATGGTGCATATTTAGTGTAGCTGGAAGATCATTTAAAAATACATAATAATGAGAAAAAAAATGTGAAATGTTGCATTGAATATGAATACACTTTATGTGGAGAAGATGAGAAAGATTTATCACATGATAATGAAAAATATGAATTACAAAATGACAAAAGGAACTTGGGTCTAGCTGAACACAATGATCTTATGAGAATTTTTAATAACAATCACAAGATAGATTGCTTGAATGTCTTCAAGAAGAATCTAATATACACAAAACAAAATAAAATTTATGACATAGGAAAGTATAGGCCTTTCTTTTGGTGGCCTTGGGCCATCATTTATGGCTTGAATTTTAGACCATAATAGTTCAAAATAGAGATGAAGTTTGATTTTGATGCCAAAGAGGTGAAATAATTGGTCTACTCCTCTAGAGACCTGGATCCTTGCTATGCCCATAGGGGGAATACATCCCCAAATGGAGCCACTATTCGGACCTAAAATTTTTTGGCCAAAATTTTGAAAAATTGATGAGGAAATGGACTACAACACTCAAACATGCATTTGTAAAATCTACTCAAATGGCCCACTTTGATTAATCACAAACATAGTCCGATTGGTGTACTTCATAGTCAGTAGGGACTTTTGTAGGGCTGTAGGCAGCCTTGATCATGTTTCATTCTCATATATATCACTCTCTACACTGATGATATGGCAGATTATAAGGTATTCAAGGAACTCCTACAGATAGTTATGATATACTTGGCGTTGTTAATGCTTGGATTTGTCAAGAGGATTATGGCAACATAATCAGTATGTATATATATATATATGGAAATGATTCCATTGATAATATTCTTTGTCACCATATAGTTTGGTCAAAAATAATTTCCATGAAGATGTCTTTAATCTAGCCAAATGCCACAGCTCTCGCATATGGGAAGACTAGTTTAGGCTAAAAATTACACAATGTGACTACCTTCACAGTGGTTGGTAATGCAGAAGGAGTAATCCAAATGGTTATGGAGGCAATCTATAAGACATTTGAGGAGTTGGGGTACCAAGGTTGAAAGTTTCTTTTATTGAGATTTTGAAAGAGAAAATCCATGATTTTCTCGAAGCAAACCATTTAAAAGGACCTATACAAGTTTTTGGAAAGGGTAATGGAAGGAATCAAAGACCTAAACTTTTGTAGAGGCATTAGGGAATGGCATTTGGGTTGAATTCATAAGTAAACACCCAAGTACCAATTCTACAGTTTTTCTGTGTGCTTTAAAGATATAGAATTCTTCCATTGATTAGAAGAAGAGTGTGCTCACTGGAGTTACCACGGGATAAAGTCACAACACTATTTAATCCTAAAAAGATACATAATGAAGATTCCAAGCTTTTGTACATACTAATATTGTCATGTTTCTTGATTATGAAGATTGCATATTTGTCTTATAGCCACTGTTTAGGCTCGAATGAGATCCAATTAAGATCATACTTGACTGGGAATCGACGAGAACATTTGTGAGGACCAATATTTTGAGAATGCATTTTAATATAATTCAATTGATATTATTAGGAGAGAATGGAAAGACATCTACGTGGACACTTTTCAAACTAGTCAATGAAGATAATGGAGAAAAAGACAAGTGAATAGAGTATCCAAGTGATCAAAGTAATGAAAGCGCCCTCAACTTACATATTATTCTTTGATCTTGGAAATGAAATATAGAATTAAACATGCCACTGGAATTTGAAAATATCTCACCAAACATGGAGGACTCATATATATGAGAATATGCGGATTGCAAGAGAATCTACTAGGCCTATATGAATTGTGCAAGGTGCAGCTAGGATAGAAGCAAATGTGATAAATGGTGGCATAATTTTATTAAATGTGTTGTCTCCTTGTGCTCATTGACTTCAAGGAAGTATGGATATTAGGTTACTGCTATGAATACATTCCTACCTTCTACATTTCTCAGAAAAAGGGGAATCATGTCTCATTCATGATATCAACTACAAACTAACTTTGAGAGGATGAACAAAAACAAAATGTGGGATTTCATAGAGTGCCAATGTAGGGGAGATAAAAAACTATAGAGATTTCCATGAGTTAGATAACTCATTGAATGGTGGAGGTAGATTTATGATTGGTAGAACTGTCAGTGAAAAGTTGGATGAAAGTAGTGAGAACAAACGAGTAGGTGATCTCTAGACGTTACCTGCATCACAAGTAGGAACCCAACAAAAGGTGTGCAGGTGAGTGGTGAGTCTCCTCACATTCCCGCAAGGACTTAGCTAGAATGGTGTGGTGTGGTGGTAACATCCTACATAACCATGAGGGGTTAGAAATAAATGTGTGGTAGTGTGGTGGAGGAAATACAATGAAATATTATTTGCATTGAAATATATGATTAGTGTTCAAGAATTTTTTTATTAAAGCCACAACATTAAATTAATTTCACTAAAAATATAAAATCAAGATTGTGTGGATAGTTCAAATACCTCTCCTACATCCGAGCAAAGATAAAAATTAAATAAAAATCATTTGGGTAGATAAAACATGAATATATAAAACAATGAAGAGTGAAAATTTATTTGTGCGAAAGATAGTGAAATGCAATCTTGAAATACTTTTCACTAAGAAGTAAAATGTTAAAATATTTCACCAAAGGAATTGAGAAAATCATAGAGAGGGTACTTATTTTACCCAGAGGATATATTTTGGGTGGAAATACAAAATTGTAAGTTGCTAGCAAAGGAGAACTATCACTATTATTATTATTTTCACAAAGGGATTAAAGTTCAAATATTTTAATTTGCTGAGGGAAATTAATTAAAATATTCCATTTTACTAAATAATACTGAAGAGTTGCAGTGAATGGATACGAAGGGATGCAACCCTAAAATTACAATGTGTATATGTTAGATGAATTATATCATCAAAGGGAAGTAGGAAGAATCATGGGCAGTAGTTCAGGAATCATCATCAATAGAATAAAATATTATATTTTTCCATTTCAGTACTTTGTATATAAAAGATGCATCACATGAATACATTCTAAGGAGATTAATGAAGTATATGTGATTCTATGACTTTTATTTTGGTCTCAATTTTTTGTTGAAGTAAAAAAATTATTTGGCTGTCTCCAATTAGATTTCCTAGTTATATGAATTTATCCAAGTGATAGTTTAATTCATCAAGTACATTTGCTACCTTTGTGTGATCTATTTAACTTGTTTCTTTCAAGTAAATAATTAAAACTCCTTTTGAACAAATTATAATAATCTGGAAACATCAATTGGACTGATAGGTAGAGCACATAATTAACAATATGTCAAACTATCTCCAATGCAATGCTATTAATTATTCAAGTTGGATATATCAAGTATATACTTCCATCTGTCAATACACCCTTAGTGTCATTGTGTGATTCTGCCTAAATGGTTCCTTCAAGGAAGGATTAAAATCCCTTTAAGTGAATCATACTAACCAATAGGATATTCATTGGATTGGTAAGAAGATTTTTCTAGTTACATCCCTACACCTTTATACAAGGTATAAAGATTCAAGTGCCAAACAATTAGAGTTATAGCCAAACATTAGTCACTATCACAGGCTTTCCTTGACTTTGTTACCCAACAAGGCACTGGTCCTATCCACTCTTTCACCCAATTCTATAAAATTTCACTTTAGGAACCTTAGAAAGCATTCAATAAAGTACATTTGTTAATTAAACATATTTTCCTTTCACAATTAACTTTTGCATCTATTCATTACCCCATGCCATTGTGAGTAGATTGTCTTAGTCTTAGGAAATACATAAACTTAAGTCTGCTTTATTCACATAGGTACATCCACCTAGGTCTAGCAGAGCCTAAAGAGAAGGGGGTTCAATCTTACTGATTAGCCTTGTACATTAGTCAAAAATGTTGTGAGAGCTTGGCAACCTCTCGTGGTTCAAACTTGCTTTTTCTAGACCTAACATCTTTCAAGTTTATTTTCATGAAAATGGAAGCCAACTGTTGGCTTCGATATCTCATTATTAAATTATAAAGGTAATATCTAAATCTGACATGCCTTTGAAATCTATTATCATAGTTTCTCATCAATTGCAATGCATATTCATGTAAGTGAATCTGCATGCTTCTCAACTAAAGGGGCATCATTGTTCTAGTGGGGAACAATGTTGGTAAATCCATGCTTAATAACCCTTATGTATTGTATTCATTGGTAGGGTTAGAATTTATCTCAGGCCAAGGAAAAGTATCTTGACTAATGTCTTCAATTTGCAAGGCATCTCTGATTGCCTATAATTCCCTAGGAGGGTTGGGCAACAATGGAATAAATCATGATGAGTCCTCAAGCTCAACTTCCTCATCAACAACAATTTCAAAAGTTTCTACTAGTTCAACTATGTTCTGTACCGATTCTTTCAATGTGTGGAAAAGATTGGTGATGTTAGTACTTGTAGCAGGCAACAAATTTAAAGCATCACAATCAATTGCAACATCACTATAGTATGGATTATTTTCAATTTTGTATATTGTTGTTCTTATAGCACACACACCCTGTTCAGAATGGGGACCCTCTCTTTTCGCTTTGTCGGGTCACTTTTTCCTTCACCTCATTTTGTGTGCCCCCTATTTTTGAGTCCTAAGTGGTCAAGGAGTCCAAATGTTTCCATCTTAAGTTGACCAAGTTTCTCCACTTCCAAAATTTCTAAGTCTCTGGCCTTTGCAAAATTCCCTTGGTAGTTTACCTTGAAACTTTGAAATTGTCATCCTCTGGGTCGTGCAAGTCCACCTTTGTGGGCCACTTTGTGTGAAATTTTGTTAGCTCTTTGCCATTCCAAATGTTCAACTCAAGAAATCCTCCTGCCTTGCAGCATCCACAGCTTCCTTCATCATTTCTGTAAATGACTTGTGCTAGACTACTGACTCTCGGGTGTCGTCTGCCTAGCGGACCCCTTCGTTCCTTCCGCTGTCTTTTTGAAATGGGCATCCACCAACCTTAGCTTCCATCGTACCCACATTAATGGTGAGCATTAAATGATGAAAATTCTATAAATATCTAGTTTTTAATAAGTCATTTTAACCTGCAGACTTTCAGAAGACTTGTCAGAAGCTTGTGGTCATCGCCGCCCCCATGCCTACGAAGTCTTGCCAATGCTCGTGCATCATTAGCATTAGATTCTTCATCAGATTTATATAGTTCTTCTTGGTAGAAACTCCACCATGCCTTGTGTTTTGTTTTTTCCTTCCTTCTTTCAATATTTTCAAAATATCAAGAGGGAAAACTTAAAAACTAGCTAAAAGACATTAGGCCAAATAAAACCCATGTTTTAAAAATTAGAAAATCCCTTGAAATTGGCAGTAAAATTCCTATAGAATGTTCACCTCCTATGACCGTTCTTCAACTAGGTCCATCATACCCTGTGGTTCGGCATCGTGCCAGTCATCGAAGCCTTGTTCCTCAAATGATAAACCTTGAAGCGGTCGGCCTTTGCCTCCTTCGAGCCTGCGTATGCAGGTAGATGCTCACCCTCAGCCGCATTTAAAAAATTAAATGAAAACATGAGTCAAAACTAGGATATGCCATCCATATCAGGTCCAAAAAGGTAGACTTCTACCCATAGACTTCCCTTCATGATGTGTCATTCACAAATAACAGGCTTGCCCCGGCCACCCACCTCGCGGGTCCCACACAAACCATGTCTGCCGATCCAGACTTAAGTGCATAAACCCCGACAAAAAACCCAATGCGTACTTCCACTATCGATTCATCATTGTGTAAATGACAATTCTAAAATGGTGAAACCCTAAGGTCCTTCTGATGAGCAAGTCGTGACCCTACCATTATCGTCCGATCCCCTGCATTAAAAAATGACAAAGTGTTGACTGTTTTGGTGGGTTCCTCATTGTAGACTTCTGTCCATTAAATTTTGTCATGGGTCCATCATTTCAAATGGCTCCGGCTTACCATCCCTCCAACTTGTGGAGCTCGTACTCACCGCCTCCATCGTCAAGCTTGAAATGAAAATGACTAAGGGTAAAGTGCCTTTTGGGCTGCTCCATGTGGGCGGTCGTATGCAGAACTTCATCCCACTCCCATTGGTTGAAACTTCCAATAAATTTCATCGGCCCACTATGTGAAACCTAACCTTGCTAATTCCTTCCAGTTGTTTATGAGAAAATGAGTAATACTTGAGCTTCTGCCAAGGACTCCTCTAGACTCGATCATGTGGGCAACTCTATGCGGACTGCCATCCTCTACCTATTGTCCTAAATAGAAATCATCCAACATCCTTCTACACCCCCTAACCCACAACTAACTGAACTGTCTAGACTCCAAGGAGCAAATGGTTTTGTCCTCCATTGCGGGGTGCCACCTTGCTAGAGCCATTTTCAAATGGTAGAGCTCCAAATAACCAAGAGGCTCCTTGCATCTACATGCTTGAATGATTAACTTAATGCCTCTAGAGCTTCAAAATTGACTCAATCCACATGCTAAAATGATTTAACCTACCGATGGGCCCCACCTTATGACCAAAATCCTAATGCAGGTGGAACCATGTAGGCTGCCATGCCTTGACTATCGTCCTTTTGCAACTACCTCCAAAATGGCTGCCAACCTAGGGAAGTCTGCACCCCTAGGCCCCCATTGCCATAACTCTCTCAAACAAAAGGATAACGATAATCTGAAGGAAATGTTGGGATCATTGAATGATGATTCACTTGACATAACACCTTTTTGTAGGATTTCACTAACATTTCTCATGTTTTACACTTGAATGTGCTTACTGGTCCTCTAATTGTAGGATATATGGAACCAACTATGGGACCTTTGGAAGTGTTAGCAGAAAAAGAAAAGGGAAAGAAGCCAACCAAAGCACGAAGGGGAAAAGAAGATAAGGACCAAATGAAGTACAAGTTCCAAGGAGAGGAACTTAATGGTCGATTCCACAAAAGGATATAAAATTCATGGAAAATCCTAACCTGGGAATTGGACATTCCAGCAGGTGACTAACATCTTCTTATGGTCGTTCATTTACATTGTCAAACCAGGGAACGTATACTTGAAATGGAGCAGCACTGTATGTGCACTAAGAACTAGTTTCAGTCACAATTTACCAGAAACAAATGCTTGGAAGGAATTCTTCTTATGCTGCAGGAATGTAATGTAAAGTCTTCTTAACTTAAGCATAACTTAATCAAAGTAGAAATCATGACAACTATTTCTAAGAAACAAACTACGAACTGGCCTTATGCTGCAGGAAAAAACACAAGGATGGATTCTCGATGCTGTAGGAACAATATAAGACAAAGTTTGCAATGAAACTTTCAAGAATGAAATCTAACTTATAATCAATAGGAGATAAATAACTAACTAACTGTAGATACTCACTAAGTGGGCCCCCTTAGCAAGCATCAACTAGTTTATGCAAGAATTGAACTCAAAACTTCATCAGCTTTTATTCATAAACTTGGAATTGTATACATTGATTGCTCTGCTTATAAGAAAACTAACACAAAACACTATCTCTTATTATAATACTAACTCTTACACACACTGTTTCTCACTCGCGTAGGAGGAGAACTTATTTATATCAGAAAAGCAACTAACTACCTAACTCTAACAAAGAAAGACATGGACATAAGTGCATCCTGAAACCGAGGAACATACTTCTCATAAATGAAGGCATATGTGTTCAACACGATTCAGAGAGAATTTAGTATTCCACTCTTCCTAGATTAATGGTCATTTAGATTTCCTCCCAACGACCCGATTAGAGAGTCTTTTCTGGAACAACTTCCTCGATGTCGTGCTAGAAATGGACTTTACTGTAGGACTGAAATCTGATGTGCTTTGACTCATTCATGCTCCCTTCAACAACTTGTGATGCACATGGCGACAGAAGCGAAAGAAAGCATGCGTGGCAAATGACATGATACACATTCATTAATCACATAGTAAATCCATTTCATTATCCAAAAACCACATGCATTATATCAGTCATTCGGGAGGTCAAACAGGATAATTAATACAGACACATAGAGATGTTAAGCTGTAGGAATATAGGAATGTATTGCTACAGGATACTACATGATTTTAGATAAAAAATTCTTTAATCAAAGAGTTAAAACAACCATTAGCAATAAGAGTAAGGGTATTAAAAATACATCATAATATTCAAATTATGATCATATTTCAAGCTCATAATTTGCCCCCTACTTATCCTAATGATGGTCCTCCAGCATTAAGCTTTCTAGTTGTTTTTTTGAAATCAGTAGGAGTAGTATGGCCCTGTAACGAAGTTCCAAATTTGTAGTAGAAACCTCTAAAATTTTGCCATCTCTCATACCTACGGGTTTCTGTATCCTCATTAACATCTATAGCCCGATAAGGGTAAAGTGGCCACATTAAAACTAGTGGTCGAAATGTTAATGGTAACCATAACTCAAACCTCTTCTGGAGACCAAGCTGCATGTACTTCTCTGTCCTTCTGATGGCTGCTTTAAAGTTTAGAGGGCTACGAGGCTCAGATTTCCTCAGACCAACAGTCAGTTTTTCCATCTTGTTTCAATTCTGGAAGATGAAAGCTTCCAAAACAGATATGGTTGGTCTTTGAACTCATCATACACATGCTTCCTGATATCAAATAGTTTCATTCTTTCCATTTGATCATTGAATCCATACACAACAGTAAACCAAGTTCTCATAATTGTGTCAGGAGCTGAGCTTTTAGGTTGCAGTGGAATAGGTTCATTCCTTTCAGCCTCTTCATAAGCCTCTAATTGTCTTCCATAGTTAGCTTCATTGGCCACCCAAGACATGAGTGACCTTAGATGAATGTCACCAATATAGAGAAGTGGATTCCACTCTGTTTCAGAGGGAATTATCAAACCATGCAAATAAAAATCACATAAGGAATTTTTTAGCCAACTGGGTGCTACCTGATATGCATCATAAAATTCCTTAGCTATATGAATGACAGGGTCTAAATTTGTTGAAATTCTCATCAATTGGAACCAAAGAAATTTCTCTTTAAGGCACATAGCATATACCCTAGGCAGTGGTCTACATTCCATAATTTTACCAGTTATTTTCATCATTTCATTCATTTTCTTTTTCATTTCTTGAATTTCCTATTTTTGTCTTTCAATTTCTCTTTTCAATTTCTTCTTTTCTTCCTCCCAAAGACTTTGTTGAATTTCAGTTTTAGCTAAATGGTGGAAACTCAAAGTTTGAAATGTAACAGGCCTCCATGTACTCCTAAGATATTCCAAATATTCAATCAACAATGTCCTTTTATAAACAACCAATGCTCGACATGTTTCAGGGGGTAATGGATTTTTATTGGACACTTCAGACTACCCAAGCTGTTCTTCCTCTTGCTATAGGATGGATTCCTGTTGCAGCGCAGGAGGAAATTGTGCTTCTTCTGAAACTTGCCTACCCACTTCAGCCAAGTCATCAAGACTTGGCATACCCCTTCCATTACCACTACCATGTTGTGCTTCTTCAACTTCCACTGTCTTAGTTTGCACTTCCCCAGGAATAACAGATGGACTTTGTGGAACATTCTCAGATACATTCTGAGAAACATCAAGACTAAATTCTTTAGATTCCTTAGAAATTACTATAATTTTAGGTTGAGCGGGGGTTGAGGTAACTTTACGTTGTTTCCTTGATGAAGCTCTTTTTGGAAATGTTTCACGAGTAACAACTGTAGGAGAAACTTTCGTGGCCTTCCTCTTTCTAACCTACCTGGAGGGTTCAGACCCATCAGGAGAAGATGATAGTGATATTGCAGTGGCAACAGGCGTTGCTACAAGAGAAACTGCTACAGGGGAAGATGTTGCAGGAAAGAGTGGAGTAGAACATTTCGGCTTTTGAGAATGAGGATCAGATTTTGGGGTTTGTTCTGCCCTAGATGACTCTCCTACCTTTGTTTTCCCTTTTTCTTTTCTAACAGCAGACCTAGTTTGTACTTGGGTAGAGGGCTTTGGTGTGGAGGCTGTAGGCCTAAGTGCTGTAGGAGCAGATGATTCTTGCTCTGCTTCCCTACTTGTAGATTCTACTTGCTTTTTCTTTTTCTTGCGCTGCGTAGGGAGTGCTCTAGGAGGCTCTAGAGGTTGCAAACCCTTCTGGGCAAAAAATTCTTTCCAAGAAAGGGGTGATACATCCCTTAGGGAACGCTTGATCAAGAATTTAATGAGGGCATTATGGGTGATAGAGTTGTCCCTACCCCTCTGGGTTTCATGGGAACATTGTTTCAAAAGGTTTAACAAAAAATTTGGAACATTGATAGCTAAACCGTGCCTCATATGACTCAATAGTTTAAAATGATAGGAATGCAAATTGGAAAAGCGTCCCTCACAAGTCAAGTACTTGATTATGAAGGCGGCATATTCCGAGTATGGAGGAGGCAGTGGAACTCATTTGCATCCTTGTTTGGAAACCTCCAAGGGTCCATCTGTTGGTATTGTGAATTCTGCCCTAGCAGAGACAACATCTGAAGAGAAATTTTCTCCTACCGCCAGAAGCCCAGTTACTTCTGTAACGGCTACTGTCAAACCCCACACTGTAGCTTCTCCCTTTGAAAGAGTTCTCAAAAACTCAACTGCAGCTTCCTTATTAAAGGAATCTATCCTCATAAAATAATTCAACTAACCGCAATTTCTGAATGCCTGAACCGTTTGAGGATTTTGCGTCAAGAGTTAATGAGCTACAGGCTCATGTCTTACTAACTGGCCACCCATATTCACAAATTATCCTAGCTGAGTTTCCTGAAAATCAAAATGCTTCTGAAAATTCAAAAAACTTTTTATGCTCTACTTTTTTCTACCCTACCATCACTTTTCTTTACTTTTCCAAGAATGAATCAAAGGATAATTGCATGAGATGATTGTTAAGAACTTCCCAAATCAAGCAGTTAATTGTTGTTTAGGATGAAAACACACAGTCATATTTGGAAAGTACAAGAAAATAAAAATATCTTAACAGTTATGACATTGGCATAAGAAAAAGTTTGAAATGGATTATCCCTGGCCCCTACTAAAAATGTGTCATGTGTCCACACATGTGTGAAAGGATAGGCGAAGAATAGGCAATAATGACTGATATGTACATAGCAATTAATGAATAAATGAAATAAATAAAAGATGTGACAATAAAAGATATCACGTACCTTTTAATAAGTGCTTGTACATGTTGGGAAAGATCACAACTCAGCATGAAATGACAACTGTAAGTAAAACAATAAATGAGGGCGGTACGACAGAATGGATGACATGGATGGGTGACGAGGAAGAAGAGGGAATGAATGGTGGTGATGGATGAAAAATGGAGAAAGTGGCTTCCTTAAAAAGGAAAATTCTATTATGGGCATGCAACATAATAATTTTAAAGAGATGCTGCAGGAGAAAGGTTGAAGCCTTTTGCTGCAAGAGGATCAGTGGCCGCATCCGAAACAAGCTACTTCATAAATTCCTCTTTGGACGCTAGCTTATGATACAACCTAAGACAGTGTCCATTAACCAATAGCTTGAATCGGGCAAAATCTATTGTAGCTAACTAAACTGAACCATTATCAAACACATTATCTATTTCATAAGGACCAAGCCATCTTGTGGTGATTTTACCTTGATTTTCCTTGTACCTGGAGTCATAGAGCAACGCCCAATCGCCGGTAGAGAATTGCTTAGTTCTGATATGGTGGTCATACCATTTTTTTCTTTGCTATTGGATAGCTTTAGTATGTTGCCAGGAAGCTTTCCTTATCTCATCCAATGCATTCAGCTGTAGGAGGCGTTCCTTTTGGGCTTCTGAAATATCAATGTTAAGCTGGAGAGTAGCCCTTAAGGTCTTATGCTCAAACTCAATTAGCAACATAGCAGTCTTGCCATAGAGTAACTCAAAAGGAGTAAACCCTTTAGTTGTTTTCCATGTTGTCCTATAGGCCCAGACTACTTCAGGAAGGCGACTACTCCAATCCTTCTTGTGTAATTGTACTGTCTTAGTAAGGATTGACTCAATTTCTCTATTGGTAACCTCTGCCTGACCATTGGCTTGAGGGTGATAGGGGCTAGACTTTCTGTGCCTAATCTTGTAACAAGTTCCCTTGGGACTCCAAACTGAGTAAAAATATGTTCATACAGGAACTCAACAACTTTATTGTCATGGGCATGTGTCATTGATTTCACTTCTACCCACTTGGTTACATATTTAGTGCAAACCAAAATGTATGATTTTCCATTGGACGGAGGATCAATAGGCCCAACAAAATCCATGCCCCATTTGTCAAAGGGACTGACTACCACTTGAGGATACAGGGTCATTTCATCAGACTTTGTTGGTCTCCCCATGCATTGACATCTGTCACATTTTCTGGTGTAGGCTGCAACATCTTTGTGTAGTGTGGGCCAATAGTATCCTGTAGCAAGCACTTTAATAGATGTTCTCTTAGCTGCAAAGTGTCCACCACATGGCTCACCCTGACAGGCATGCAAAATGTCATAGGTTTCATCTTCCCTAACACACCTTCTCATGACTTGGTTAGGTCTTGTGTAAAATAAATAGTTTGCAATCCATGAAAAGTTAAAACTTTTCTCTACTAACAATTGTCTTTCCTTTGGTGAGAAGTGGGCTGGGATCTTATTGGCTGCTAAATAATTTGCAATATCTGCATACCATGGAGTTCGAGTAGCAATAGAAAACAAATGTTCATTACGAAAGCTATCATCAAGTACCTTAGGGGTGGTAGGTATAGTTGTTTGAAGTCTTGACAAGAAATCAGCCACCACATTAGCCTGGCCTAGCTTATCAATAGCTGTGATATCAAGTTCCTACAACAATAGGAGCCATCTTGCTAATCTACCAGATATGGCAGGCTTATTCATGAGGTACCTTATTGCTGCATGATCTGTATGGACAAATATTTGGTAACCAGTGACATAATGTCAAAACTTGTTCAGGGCATACACAACTGCTAGCAATTCTTTCTCTGTGACAGTATAGTTTAATTCAGGGCCTTGAAGGTTTTTGCTAATGAAATATATGGCATACTCTATGAAATTCTCTTTTTGTCCTAAAACTACCCCAATGGTATAATCAGAAGCATCTATGTGTATATGAAAGGGAAAACTCCACTTTGGTCCTTGAAGAACAAATGTCTGAGTAAGTAAGTTCTTAAGTTGCAAGAAAGATTTGTCACAGGCCTCAATCTAGTTAAATTCAGAATCCTTAGTCAATAAGGAATATAATGGACTGACTATTTTGTTGAAATATTTGATAAATCTTCTATAATATCCAGCATGTCCTAGGAAGCTTCTAACATCCTTTTGTTTCATAGGTGTTTGAAAAGTTAGAATAACTTCTATTTTTGTAGGATCAACTTGATTTCCTACTTGAGAGATATGATGGCCTAAAAAAATTCCCTTTTGCATCATCATAAAGCACTTCTCACTATTCAAAGACAAATTTTCTCCTTGCATCTTTTCAATATTTTCTCCAAATTTTCTAATGTTTCTTCATAAGTAGCTCCATAAGTGGTGAATTCATCCATGTAGATCTCCATACAATCATGAGAAATGTCAGAAAAAACAATGATCACTGCCCTTTGAAATGTTGCAGGTGCATTACAAAGGCCAAAAGGTAAGACATAGTAGGAAAAAATGCCCCATGGACTGGTAAAAGTTGTTTTGTCTTGATCCTCAGGGGCAATTCTAATTTGATTATACCCACTATATCCATCCAAAAAGGAGAAATACTTTTTACCAGACAATGAGTCTAGCACTTGGTCAACAAATGGCAGTGGAAAGTGATCCTTTTTAGTTACTGTGTTCAGCTCCCTGTAGTCTACACAAACTCTCCATTTTCCTCTTTTTTTAGGAATAATCACCAATGGAGATACCCATTGACTGTCTGAAATGGGGTAGATAAAGCCAGCATCAAGCAATTTTTGGAGCTCTTTTTTAACTATTTCCCTGAGTGCTGGGTTTATCCTTCTTTGAGGTTGCCTAATAGGTGAACAATCTTCCTTAATGTAGATCTTATGAGTATAGAGTTGAGGATCTATTCCCTTCATATCCCCATAGTCTCATGCAAAAGATCTATGTTGATCTTCCATCATTGTGACTAGGGCAGTTTGTTGAGATTGAGGCAGCTTATTATTGATGTTCAGACAACAGCCTAGAGACACTTCTACTTGCTTGGTAATACCATTCATGGAGGTTGCTGATAAAGGTGGTGTATGTATTTCATATGGAAGAAAATTGTAATAAACTGCAGGAGATTCAGGTGGCAGGCTCTCAGAATTCAGTTGCTGCAGGAAACACTGTTGAAGACAACTATCTAGAACAAATGGGCTACTCAGATCAGAGTTGGACTGCAAAATGTGTAAAAGCGGGCCATCCTCACTCTGAAGCTGGGAAAATAGATTAGTTTTTAGCATCATTAGTTGAGCCAATAAATTGACTTCTTCAGTTTACTCTTCTAAATCTGGCCAAATTGGTTGAGACAAGTCTGGTTGAGGCTGGGCAGGTGGGTATAAAGCCAATTTCTTTCTGGACTGACTATCGGAAATTGTCATGTCTCCTGAATGACATCCTATAAGAGCATCAGTTGTGGCTAACCATGGTCTACCTAGGATGATAGGATATCCTCCCAAAGTTTCCTTAGTGGACAATATGGTGAAATCTGCTGGGTATTCCCAAGACTCAAAGATGACAATAACATCTTCTCCCACTCCATCATGTGTTACTGTGGAACTATCAGCAAGCTGCAGGACAGTAGGTGTAGACTAAATGTTTAAGATATTCAAATGCTCCATAGTATGCTTGGTCATTACATTGATGGCTACACCAAGGTCAATCAAAACATTCTTTACTATCTAGCCATTAATATTTATTTGTACCATAGGACTCCTAGGGTCAGTATATTTTGGAATGACTACCTTCCCTAACATAATATTTGCCAACTGTCCTAGAACATGGATAGTTTTGGGATCCTTTTTCTTTCTTCTTGGTTTCTTTAAATAGGCCTCCTTAATAGCTTTTCCATAAATTGGGACATCTTTAATGGCTTGAAAAAGGGGAATTTGAATGTGTACATTCTTTAGTTGATCCAAAGGTGGGCTCTTCCATAGACTTGGATGTAGTAATTTGCAATCTCTAAGGAAAAGACGATTTTTCCTAATGTTGCAGGACAGGCTTCTTAGAGACTGTATCTGATACAGGTATATGATCTGCAGGATCAGTAGGTTGTTCAGAAGCAGAATCTAGAATCTCTATAATTAGAGGCGGTTATGGAGCAGGGAGAGTGGTTCTAAACCTGAGATGGATATCATGAATATTCAGGGCATAGGCTAGATATTGATTGGCTTCTGCAAGATACATAGGCTATTGTTGTTGCTGCTTCTTATTATTAGGATTTGGGAATGGTTGAGCAGGAATAGGTGTTTGTTTTGGAGGGCCAATATTTGCTGCAGGTGTTGCAGGAGGTGGCATGAGAGCCGAAGGTTGTGGCTACTAAAGCTGCAAGAATTTAGGGGATTGGTTCTACTATTGCTGAGAACCTCTCCATTGAGGATTCTACTACTAGTTACCTAGGGGTGGAGTCCATTATCTTTGTGGTTGCTGCCAACCTCCTTGAAAAGATTGCCATTGAGGACTCTGATAGTTAGGCCAGTGTGGTTGAGAAGTATTCCAAGGTGGTGATGGGCCATATGTAGGTTGTCATTGGTTATTGTAATTAGAATAAGGATTACCAAAAGTCAAAGGGTCTTGAAGCATACCTTGTCTTTGAGCCCATGGTCGCCTTTGTGCAACAGAGAATACTTGGTCATCATCACCCTCTACTATCTTAAAATCAGTAGGTAACTGCTTAGCCTCCAGGTTAGCCACCATCTTACATTTGCACTCACGTTTCTTCTTTCTGTAATGTGGACAGAACTCAGCCAAAATTGCTTCAGCTTCCTCATGATTCTTTTGAGCTTGTATAGTATCCAACTGTGTAGCCATGTTGTTTATGATATCCTACTTGAAATCAGACAACAAATTTGTGATCTCCATCCATGAAACTCCATTAGTAGAAGATTTTCCCACTATGGCTTGATGACCTCTACCCTTCTTAACAATTGCTCAAGAGTAATTGCGAAATATTTTCTTGATATCATCCCAAGGCACTTAGGTTATATCTCCTCCTCCCATCAGGTCCAGGGCATCTATACATGTGTCACTGATTCCCCTTAGGAAAATTAGTTTTTGAGATTCTTCATTGAGAGTATGGTCTGAATTCTTTTTCAGGGAAAAAAAGAATTTTGAGATATAGTCTTCCAAGCTTTCATTATCCTTTTGTTGAATTTTGAATATATCATCACCCTTACTACCACTCTTACAATATTCCTTGTATTTCTCAAGAAATTTTGTTTGCATGGTTGCCCAACTATCAACAACACCCCTTCCCAAAATCATAAACCATCTAAGAGCTCCCTTCTTCAAAGTAGTAGGAAACAACTTCATCCTGTGAGCATCTGAAGTGTAATCATAGCTGCGACAGAGGATGTCAAACTCAAACAAGAAAGTTTATGGGTCCTCTGTAACTAGTCCATAGAACTTGAGAAGTAATGAAGAAGGAATATTTTTAAGACCTGTTGTCATTATTTTGCTGAGCAATGATGGGGAAGTCAAAAGAAGGAGGTTGATTAGGTGGATTACGTGTCATATTTGCTTGATGGAGTATCAAAGCAAATGGATTTTCTTCAGGTTCTTCATTAGCTGGGTCAAATGGCAATTCAGCAAGCATTTTTTCAACAAATTGATTAATATCTTGGTCTCCTCCTTCTTCAAATAGATTATAAGCTGGTTCAGGATTGTTATCAATGAATGGAAGGTTAGGGAGGAATCTTCCCAAAGAATCTCTTCTTCTATGCATGCAATTGAAGGAATTTGAAAATGGTTGAATAAACACACTAAACTACTACTAACAATGACTATGACAGGTTCTTAGCTTGACACCATCCCCGACAACGGCGCCAAAAAATGGTTGATTCCACAAAAGGATATAAAAGTCATGGAAAATCCTAACCTGGGAATTGGACATTCCAGCAGATGACTAACATCTTCTTATGGTCGTTCATTTACATTTTCAAACCAGGGAACGCATACTTGAAATGGAGTGGCACTGTATGTGCACTAAGAACTAGTTTCAGTCACAATTTACCAGAAACAAATGCTTGGAAGGAATTCTTCTTATGCTGCAGGAATGTAATGTAAAGTCTTCTTAACTTAAGCATAACTTAATAAAAGCATAAATCATGACAACTATTACTAAGAAACAAACTATGAACTAGCATTATGTTGCAGAAACAAACACATGGATGGATTCCTGATGCTGCAGGAACAATATAAGATTGAGTTTGCACTGAAACTTTCAAGAATGAAATCTAACTTATAATCAACATGAGATAAATAACTAACTAACTATAGATACTCACTAAGTGGGCCCCCTTAGCAAGCATCAACTAGTTTATGCAAGAATTGAACTCAAAACTTCATCAGCTTTTATTCATAAACTTGGAATTGTATACATTGATTGCTCTGCTTATAAGAAAACTAACACAAAACACTATCTCTTATTATAATACTAACTCTTACACACACTATATCTCACTCGCGCAGGAGGAGAACTTATTTAAATTGAAAAGAAACTAACTACCTAACTCTAACAGAGAAAGACGTGGACATAAGTGCATCCTGAAATCGAGGAACAAACTTCTCATAAATGAAGGCATATATGTTCAACATGATTCAGAGAGAATTTAGTATTCCACTCTTCCTAGTTTAATGATCATTTAGATTTCCTCCCAATGACCCAGTCAGAGAGTCTTTTCTGGAATAACTTCCTTGATGCCATGTTGGAAATGCACTTTACTGTAGGACCGAAATTTGTTGCGCTTTGACTCGTTCATGCTCCCTTCAACAACCTACGATGCACATGGCGAAAGAAGCAAAAGAAAGCATTTGTGGAAAATAACATGATGCACATTCATTAATCACATATTGAATCCATTTCATTATCCAAAAGCCACATGCATTATATCAGTCATTCGGGAGGTCAAACAGGGTAATTAATACAGACACATAGAGATGTTAAGCTGCAAGAATATATGAATGTATTGCTATAGGATACTACCCGATTTTAGATAAAAAGTCTTTAATCAAAGAGTTAAAACAACCATTAGCAATAAGAGTAAGGATATTAAAAATACATCATAATATTCAAATTATGAGCATATTTCAAGCTCATCACTTAAGTCAAAAGTCATTATAGACTAGGACAAGATCTCAGACACCAAATTGGGGCACATCAACATTGATGAGTTTAGGTAGAGGGTCATCGTTGACCCTACCATGAAGAATGCCAGAAGGATTAGAAGAAGTGGGTTGACCAAGGTTGTTGGTTTCCCTCCCACACTCATAGCTCCTGAACTAGTAATGGCATGTAGAGAGGCATATCAAGAGAGCACTAAGAGAATAGTGGATAGAGACGGCAACATATTGGCTGATTTCTCCTCCAAGTCCATTGGAAAGACTTTCCACATACCTACCTTTGATGAAATGGAGGAAACAACTAAGGAGTATGTTGAGAGAACATGGAAAGTTGACCCCGTCAAGTGCAAAAAACTGATTAATCAGTACTATCTAAAGGAGAAGAGGGGTAGTGCAAACAAGGTACCCCAAGAGCTCTTTAGGAGCAATTTCTATGAAGACTACCATAACCTAGTGACCTTACTAAGTAGGGTTATGGGCCTTCCTAATACAACATTCTTCCAAGAGTGGATGTATTTTATAGAAGAAATCATCAGGGGAAACAACCAATTCCATTGGGCGTGCATGATTAGCAACTTCCTACATGAGTAGTTTGTAGCTATGAATAAAACCTCCCAATTTTACATGACTTTATATCTAGTCTATCTGCTCACCGACCATGCTTAGTACAAAGGACTATTTGTAGCCTCAAGCCAGACTCTAGGGAGAGAATTGAAGATATATGACAAATATCCCCAACTTCAATTCAAAAACTTCAAGAAAGACTACTGCAAATTCGACGATGCCTTCATTAGGCATATTATCAGGTTGCTTGGAGGTGACTTCGAGAGGAGGGTCACTCATAGTGCCAATGCTTTCATCTACCGTTTTAGTTTTCTATTCATCTAGTCTCCCAAGTTTACATACATCTAAACCAAGGGTTCTCAAAGAGACCATATAAGCAGCCGAAGTACCCAAATGACTGATTGGTACTACTTGAGCTCTCTAGGCAATTACAACATGCTCACACGATGCTAAGTGACAAACACCAGCCAGGAATTCCTTACCCCCTTACATTTGGCTAGGGAATGTATGCAATCTCTGTATCTTATTGTATGAAATGTTCTAATGAGTTAAATGAATACAAATTAGAGATCCACACTACTAGACCATAGATGGACCCGTATGGAAAATTGAGAAAAATGGTCAGAAAAGAATATGCCCACCACCACAATGTTGAAGAATTCTATGTAAATTGTAGGGATGATAAAGAGGTGTGTATGAGGCATTGCATGCACATGACTGCATATTTTTTCAAAACAGTCAACCTATTTCTAGTGTCGGATCAAATTGTTGAAGATGAGAACATGGTGATAGATCTGAGGTATGATGTTGTTGCCAACCTACCACTTCCATTAACTGATTGGAACGAGGAAGAGGTCAATGACCTCAATATTTTGATGAAGTCCATAGAAGCAAGGAAAAAGAAATGTATTGATGGGAAGATCACTCAATTGAAACTTCAAGGAGCTACTTTAACATATGGTGAGATCAAGGATGAACCCGAGAGTGAAACTGACAGTGTCTCTACTACTAACCCATTCGAAGAAACTTCAAAGTCTCCTCCTGCTACATGGTCAAAGAAGAGACAAGAGATGATTGTACATTAGGCTAAGCACAAGGTGTACTCAAGGAAAGCATCGGAAGGTGAACCTTCCAAGAAATCAAGGAAATCAGGTGGATTCATGGAGATGCCCACCATACAAGAGGACCCACCTTGTGATGGAGAGGAAGAAGAGGTTGAGCAACCAAAGTCCCCACCTGTTGCTTCTGGTCTTGTTGTCACCACTATTTCTACTACCACTATCAACACTCCTCCACCTACCTCTCAAGTGATGCTTCCTTCTTCTTTGCCCACAGTGGACATTTTAGTTCACCTTGCTTTCACCTCACCTACGGTGCCAATATTGGTGGTAGATTCATCATTTTCTACCATTTCTACACTCTCCTCCTCCTCCTCCATGTATCCATCATCATCCTTCCCACTAGCCACTACAATGAAAACAATGCCTACCCTCTTGCTCCCAGAAGCCCTTTCTCGACACATGCAAAACATACCCATCGAGTTGTTTAGAGTGCTAATAAATCCTGCAGTGTAGGCTACCCTAGTACAAGTTGTTGTTGGCTTCCCTATTCCTCCTCCTCTAACTGAACCACCCATGATAGAGGCAAGAATGCAGATCTCTAAGGAGTTGGAAAGGAAAGAAAGGGAAGCAATCAAAGAAATGGAGGAAGAAGCAGATGATTACCATCATCATCCTAAATATTAGCACCTGATAATTGATGAAGTGGTGCATGAGGAGGAAGAAACATAGTCCTCCGAGGAAGACGTTGAAGATCCCAGTGTGAAGTACATTATGGAAACCTCTGATCAGGAACTAGAGGAGGAACTTTCCAAACAACAAAGGGATGGTTGTCAAGAAGTTGAGGGACCACCCTCTGAAGAAAAGAAAGAAACAGGTGATGAAATGGATGTAAACATAGAGCCTCTGACCGGGGAACAAGATGAGAGCCCTAAAAAAAGATGAAGAAATGCCTCCTTCACATGAAGAAGAAGACAAGCGTCAAGAAGAGGTTGAAGCAAGAAAGTGCTCGGAAGCGAAGCATTATGAAGAGCATGTGCAACAAGAAGAAGAGAAAGCCTTTGAAGGGGAAGAAATCCCCAAAGAATATATAGCCACTAAATATCCAGAGAAAGAAACTGTAGTTATTCGAGATTCAGATGAAGAAGAGGAAGAGAAGACATAATAGAAGACTCTGGGTAGCAAACAAATGGAAATTCAGCATACCCGAGAGGAGGAAGGTGATTGTGAATCACCAAAAGAAGGATCCTAGATGCTTGAATGGCTAGAAAAGCAATTGGAGAAGAAGAACCCTACACTTATGGATCCAAAGGCAAGGTTGGAAGCCATTATGGCTCGGACACAAATAAGCACAAAGAAGGAAAAGAAGCCAAGGGTGAGATCCCACTTGATGATGGATGCCTCAGGATCCAGGATAGTGCAAATAGCTACTCTGGTGGTGGAAGGAGAAGGAGTTAGCTATAATGTTTCCACCATTGAATTGGGAATGGGAATGAGAGAACAAAAAATTGATCATCTTGGAATCGGTGCTCCACGAAGTGGAGCTTGATATTGATTGGGATAAAGAGACCAGAATGGCCTGTGAGGAATACCTCAAGCTAATGATAGACTTTGACATACCCTCCATTGAGATAGATCCAAAAAAGATAAGGTCACATTTCCTCAAAAAGATGGAGGATGGAGCTACCGATGTCCTCACACTAGATTTCATAGATTTTGTTGCTTGTACCTTCACCCAATCCAAGCAAGTAATAAAGAACACTCCCAAATGTCATAAAGACCAGGTTGTAATTACTAGCCAGTCAAAGAAATTGAACTTTCAAGTTCTCCAATCTAACATTATGGAGTGGAATATTCTTTAAACATTGATCAGAAAGTTTGTGGAATATGCTACTATGAAAAATCATGAGGGAAATCCAATTATTGATGATGAATTCCTCACAGTATAGCAGTAGCAAAGTCAGTCAACTACAAGACAAAAATACTACAGTGCTACTCACAAGAAGACAAAATAGGCTAGAGGACAAAATGTAATTTTATATTGTATAATATTTGGGGGTAGGTGAAACCCTAATTTCTAGTGAATCGTGGCCATTCATTTTTATTTTTGGACACTCTAAATAGGGGGTCTCCTCTCATTTCCAAGAGAGAGTTGAGTTGTTGTAGAGACATGCTACTAGAATTCTAAGAGAAATTCACTAATTTTGGTGGGTTCTTGAGTTCCAATTTCATGTTTCATGATTCTTCTCCTCCTAGTTAATGAATTTGAATAGATTAAATTTGTTGTTTTATGTATTAGAATGCTTGAGTGGGTTAGTTAATGTTGTTCATTGATGATGAATAATTCTATTGTGTTGATTCCCTTCCTTGTTCATGCTTTTTGTTGTTAATTGATGATAAACTATAGTGTAAAGCTAGTCTAAACATTGTTTGAATGTTACACTTAAATTCTATGTTTTCTTCATGATTTATCATGAATGAATGTGATGAGAGCATCATAATACTTTCATTTAAAGAATTTTATGTTCAAAAGACTTGTTATTTTTGCTAATTGACATGACTGGCAATAGATTATAGATTAACATATTTACTTATTTCGCTTTATGTTTAGCTAAATTAGTGGATATATTTGAAGTAATGGTTTATGTTAATTGCATTACTTTATGATGATATTGGATGAGATAATTATGCTACATTGATCTTTTACTACAATAATTGTTATCCTTCTCTTAAGGGTTTTGAATAGGGTATTTTAAAGATTGATGATATGGTTAAAATATTTGTTTAATCATGATGACTGACTATGCCATAGATGGGCCCTACTGGATGATGAGTCACTCAAGTCCAAATTGACTTCTTTATAGTCGGTTATGGAACTTCTACTTTCAGTGCCAATCTGGCATAGTTATTTTTAGTTCAGTTTCAGTTATGTTTTAGTTTTATTGTAATCTTTAGTTCAGTCACCTTAAGTCTTGGCAGTTAATGCCATGTTAGAAATCTAATAAGGATATTATAAACATCTATGTTTTAGTTTTAGTTAGGAGTTAGATAATTTCAATCAGATTTTTGTAATTCAACAACAATACTTTGTTTTGTATTCTACTTTTGATCAATGGGAATGAAAGCAAGAAGTTAATTCAATCACTGTGTTAAGGGATCTTACCTGAGGAATAGCAGGGCCTGCTCAACCTTTAGAACGATCTTATGTTGGTATTTTGTTAAGTTATGCTTTTTCTGATTCATTGGTATTAAATTTGAAGTAGATGTTAATTCTGGAATATTAAGTTGTTAAATCATTTTTTGATTTGGTGAATGTTAATTTTGGATAGTTATTTCTACTCGAATTACCTTTCAATTTTCAATTTATTATGGTTAGAATAAGTTGTTGAAATCAGTATAAGGTTTATTGGATTAATTAGATTTAGATGTTGTTCGAAGTAGTTAAGTTTGGTGTCTATTTATTAAGTTTCATTAAAAGTGATGATAGGAACTTATAGAAAGATGAATTTGGAGTTTATTGAAAATCTATTCATGAAGATTAGTTTATGTTTTCTAGATTAATCGTCATTTCCTCGCAATTCATTTATGTTCTAGTAATTAGTGTTTAATTTCTAGCAATTAATTATGAATTTATTTTAAAGAAGCAAAATAGAATTAATTTGGATTTTGTGGTTTAGGTTAAGGTTTAAAGTAATCATTAGTTGTCTCTATGAGTTAGTCTAAATCAAGTTCAATAAAGTTAGAAATAATTCAACAAAATTTTAAATTAGAAAATAGGATAGAATTAAACTTTAAGAATTAGTTGCTATAGTTCAACTCTTAAGAGCTCCTGAAGAGCTCTTGAGAGCTCCTGAAATCTCCTAAAGTAGAAAAATTGATACCTGAAGTTGTTGTTTACAGTGCAAACCCCCCCCCCAAAGAATCTATGACAACTATCCTTATTGCATATTTCTCTGAGACACACCTAGTTCAATAAATAATTGATTAACTAATGCAAGTTGTGACATCAATGACGTTGCCCATTAGAATGGTTGAAATCTATAGACCTTAGAAGATTGCACTAGTTTCATGAGATTGTGAGCTAATTTGGTTAAGTGGGACTCAGTTTTAGGAAGGTTGTCCATTGTAGCATCCTCCATTATCACTGTTCATCAGTAGTTTTAGGTCTAGGAAATTCTCCCTTTCCCTGCCCTTGTGAATTTTCTTTTAATAGTGACTTAATATAAATATCATTGCACATTGTAAAGCAAAATCTAAAGATCAAAGTGGAGTTTGAGATTGTTGTCCTAAACTTGCAGCAATAGAGCAACACTTCAGAAATTTTACAAACTCCATTTAGAGAACCGATTCCCCTCTAACTTAACTTACGTAAGGTTGTCTTATGATTACCAACAAAATCACATTGAATCAATTGAGATATTTCAAGCATTGTCATGACCTGACAATCGAGAGACCTTTGGGTAGTAATTTATAACTCATTTGTAGATTTCTACCTTTCAAGAGAGGTAATGCATTTGTGTGTTACCTGTGTTGAGAAAGTGCAAAAACACCCATCAATAGAACTGGCACTAGAAGGAGGGCCCTTTTGAGTTAAGTTGGATGAAATTGGTTTATTCTCCACTGAAAGGTTCCATAGAGTTCTAAGATCCACACCTAACAAAGGGGAATTTTAGGAACTGTAGCCCCCTACAAGGGCTAAAAGACTCGAAGATCAGACTTAGCTTCATCCTCTTCATCCACTTCATTTGATTCACCTCCATCCTCCTTCTATCAGTCACACACTCATCATTCCTCTTCTACTCAGTCATCCCAAACTACTTCCCAACTCCTTGCTTCCCAAAGCCAGGGCACTACCCTTGCCCCTGCCTTCAAAGTCCAAGGCACAGTTCAACCTTCAACTACCCCTGCATAGCCTTAAGTTCATGTTCAAAAACAAGTACCACCCCCACCTCCCTTCATGGCTTGGCTAGGAAACAATCCCTCTCCATTGATATTCAATGTTTACCATGACATTCCCAAGAACCCAAAGAGCTTTTGCATGAAGTTCAATCCTCGGGATCCACAAAGGACATCAAAAGAACACATTAAGATATTTCAAACAACATTGAAGGATATGCAGATTGACCATGAAGACATGGATGGTAGGATTTTCCCTTATTCTTTGTGAGAAGAAGCTTTCTATTGGTATATCAACTTGCCTATAAGATCTATTACCACTTGGGACCTTCTGAAGAATACCGTCTTGAGGAAATACAAGATTCTAATCAGCCCCTCAAAACTATATCAACAATTCATGGAAATTCGTAGAGAGGTCAATGAACCAATTAGCTCCTTCAATGATTGGTTTCATCGGGCATCCACAAGATTGCAAGCTCCATATGTGCTCAACAATGTCGATGTCCTACCTATCTACTATGCTACTTTAGACAACCTTACTGTAGCATTGGTGAAAAGAATGAACCTACCACCAGCCAAACTAGTGGATGCTTATGTCGAGGTAGTTATAGCCAACACTAACTTGGGGAAAAACATCTCCAATCTACTACCTTCCTTGGGGCAGGTTACTCATCCTATGCAGATTCAAGGGCTTACTCAAGCTCTACAACACTAGACACCTCTCATGAATTCAGTTCCATAGCTGCCCATAGTTCCTCATCCAGGACAACCCATGAATCAAGTGCCCCCCGTGCCTCATTATCTACAGCCCCAACAATAGCAAGTTTATTTGCAGCAGTCCCAGGTGCCACTATATCTACAAGGTCCTGAATTCCTGCCCGCTCAGTAGAACCAACCAACAATGTAACCCGTCTTTCTCCAAAACCAAACACTGTAGCCAAGCAATACTGAGAAAGATCAGTTGGAAGAATTAATGGAGATGATTCGAAAAATTTCTATGGAAATGACGCATCTAAGGAAATAGAATAGCCAGCTGCAAGCTTCTCAACACAACATTCAGGCCAACCTCAATCAAGATAACATGGATAACTATGAAGCAGGTACCTCATCTAGGAAAAAATATGAATGAGGGAAAAACTCCAACCAAAAATTTGAAAGGAAAATTTCTCAAAGGTAGAATCAGATGTGGAATACAAGGCCAAATAATGGAGGTGGTCCCACTCCTCTTGATCAACCTTCTAGTGTGGAGAAGACAACTAGTGGAGTATATCTCACCAAAGTTTCCTTATCCGGATGGTGTTGGATTCACAAAATGAATAGACACTCTAAGTTGGATTACCCTAAGTTCCTCACAGTGGTGGAGATTTTTCAAGTAGAAGTTCAAAATGTTGTGGACAATGCTAGTTGCTGAGATTTAGTCCCGTCGAAACCATATGAATCTTCGGTGCTCGTAGTCAATCAAGCCTCATTCCCATGAAGTGAGAGAAATGCACCAAAAATTGAGACTACTTCCCCAAAGAATGAAGAAGTGAAAGAGGTAAGTAATGAGGAAGCCTTATCCCAGCTCTTTACTTTAGTAGATAATGGTCTGGTAGATGAGGAAGAGTCTCGGGAAGATGAGGTTCAAATGTTTCATCAAAGAGATACCCCATATAACTTAAGGAATAGACAAGTAGGGGGGCCTTTTATAACCTCCACTCTACCCAATAACTTTAGCACCCCGCTCGATCCTAATGCAAGAAACAACCTGGGTTACCCCTACGTGCCCACCCTATATTTCAACAAGAATAAACAACTGAATCAAACACAAAACCAGTCAGCTAGCTCTTCCATAGGTAGATCCTTCAAGGTTGAAATTGAGCAAATGGGAGAGTATGTTGCTGCAGAATTCAAGAAGGTAAAAATCAGCTTATCTTCTTTTGAGTTACTTAAGGTTCCTGTAGTTAGGCACACCTTCTTTAGGGTGATTAATGGGACCCCTTCCTCCAAGGAAACACAAGAAACACCAACCAAGAGAGTCTCTTTCGAAGATCCCCAACATGAGCTTGTAATTCAAGAGATCATAGGTAAAAGAAAAGATGTCTTTTCCACTCAGCAAACTGGAAAACAACTTGCTAAAGAGAAAAAACAAGTACAAGCTAAGGAAAAGACCAATGAGAAGGATAAGAACCAAGTAGCCCAAGCTAATACACATGTGGGTCTATTCCAAGGGAAGTTGGTGTTGGATGTTGTGTTTTTGTTACTAATATGTGGTTGGCATTGATGTCAACACTATTGGCATTAATGTCTTAGAAGTTGTATATGTTGAGGATATTGAGAAAATTGTAATAAATAAGTTGCAGGTTGTCAGTGGTGAAGTGAAGTTTAGTCTATAGGGTATAATCTTGGTGTTATGTGTGTTTCTGATGTGTTGTTTATTTATACTTTCATGGATATTGATCAAATCTAAGAATAAGGTTAATAAGTTTAATAAGTTTTGAATTTTTGTGACAAATGATTCACCCCCCTCTCAATTGTTTTCCCTTTTGTTGCCAACAATTTGTATCAAAGCAGGTTCCTTGGAAGAAGTTTAACAGCTTGAGGTGATCTAGGATGAAGACATACAAGAAGGATAGTCTGAGATTTTATGGAACAAATTATTCTCTATGGAAGGCTCGAATGGAGTGTCATATGAGATGCATTGGTGAACCTTACTAGAAAATTACAAAGAATAGGTATATCATTCCACATAATGGTCCTTCTACTCCATATGAGATTAAGGAAGCCAAGTACAATATTAGGGCTAAGGAAGCATTTTTGAGTGTTTTGACTGATTCTAAGATGACAAATGTTATGGATCTAATGGTTGCTTATGAGATCTAGAAAATTTTTGAAGCTTTGTATGAAGGTGATGCTAATGTGAAGATTTCTAAGTTGCAAAGTCTGAAAGGGAAATATGAAATGTTGAGAATGGGTGATGATGATAACATTACTTCTTTCATGCAAAGAGTGAATGAACTTGTGTGCGATATTAGATGTGTTGGCGGACGATTGGAAGAATTAGAGATTGTTGCTAAAGTGCTTAGATCCCTGACTGCTACATACAAAGTCAAAGCTACTGCTATTGAGGAGCTCCAGACTATAACAAATGTAACCAAAGACATGTTGATTAGTAAGCTTACTAATTTTGAGTTGAGTGAATTTGGTGATGCTCTTCCTAAGATAGAATCTAGATTCAAAGCTACTTCTTTTGGAAGAGAAACAAAGATATGATCTAGGAGAAAGTTCTTCTAGAAAGGTATTCAAGTATGAGGAGGAAATGAGAGAGATTGAAGAAGAGGAGAGAAAACTAGAGGAGCTTGAAGCACTTATTGTCAAAAGGGAAGCCAGAGGAGAAGGTAAGTATAAAGGGAAATTACCTATTAAATGTTTTTCTTGCAATAAAATAGGTCATTTTGCATCAAGGTTTCTGGAAAGAGTTCCTAATCCAAAACCTAATAAGCCTAGATTTCAAAGAAAGTACTATTATGCTACTAATGAAGGTGTGATAGATGATTAATCTGATAAAGGGAATGTAAGTGAAGATGAATGGGTATTTATTACTATCAAGGAAAATGATCGTACCCCTACTGAATCTGCTAGTTGCTCAAATGTGGAGAAAGCCCTATCTGCTCGAGTTGAAGAGAAAGATGAATGGGTGATTAAAAGTGGATGCTCTCATCACCTGACAAGTGATAAAAGCAAATTTGTGAGCCTGGAAAGGTATGATTGTGGTGTTGTAATATTTGGTGATGAAAAAGTAGGTGTAATCCATGATAGAGGATGTGTTTGTCTTGATGGTAAGAATAATAATGATGATGTTCTTTATGTGGAAGGTTTGAAGCATAATATCTTAAGTATTGGACAGATGGTTGACAAGGGATACAATTTTCAATTCAAAGATGGAATGTGCAGAATATTGGGGAGTTCTAAAAGTGTGATTGCTTTAGGTACAAAAATAAAAAAGGTAACATCTTTCACCTAAATGATACTGGTAAAAGTTGTCTAATTGCTCAAGTTAATGAAAGTTGGTTGTGGCATAGGAGAATGTGTCATGTAAACTTTAAAAATATTATCAAGATAAGTTCTACTCAGGCAGTGAGATATCTTTCTAAGTTGGTAAAGCCTACTAATACTATAGGTAAGGAATGTTAGTTATGGAAGCAAACTAGAATTTAATTTCGAAGCAAACAACATTGTTCAAATGAAGTTTTGGAGCTTGTTCATACTGATTTGTGTGGTCCTTCTCGAGTCAAAAGTTTACAAGGAGATAGGTACTTCATGTTACTTATTGATGATTACTCTAGATTGAAGTGGGTTACTTTCTTATAGGAAAAATTTGAAGCTCTAGAGAAATTCAAATTTTTTAAGGCTATATTTGAGATAGAGATAGGTCTGAAGATTAAATGTTTGAGATCAGATAGAGGTGGTGAATTCACTTCCCATGAGTTTAATTCTTTTTGCGAAGATCATGGGATAAAGAGATAATTATCTGCCCCACAGACCCCTCAACAAAATGGAGTTGTGGAAAGGAAGAATAAGACAATTCAAGGATGCTTCTAGGACTATGATGCTAGAAGGAAATGTTTCTCATATCTATTGGAAAGAAGTTGTGAGTACTATTGTTTACATTCTCAACTGGGTACAAGTCAAAGGTGATACTAGTAAGACTCCTTTTGAGCTATGGTTTGGTCACAAGCTTGGTATTAGATATTTAAAAATATTTGGGAGTAAATGCTCTATAAAAAGAGATGAAGATATAGGAAATTTTGATGCTAGGAGTGATGAAGGAATCTTTCTTAGTTATTCTACTAAGAGTAAGGCTTACTGGTGCTACAACAAGAGATTGAGGAAAGTAGTTGAAAGTGAAAATGCCAAGGTTGATGAAGAAATAGCTAGACCATCTAGAACTTGTGGATATGATTCAGATGATCAGATTAATAGTTCAGTCACATGAAAGAAATTTTAGAATCAAAATCAAGTTCAGATCATTCCGGTGAATCAAGAAAATCAAGAGGAAGGAACTAGTGAAAGTGCAGAAGAATGATCACAAGAGCCAAAAGTTCAAGAACATCCTAAGAATCTAAGGTATGTAAGACTAAATCATTCAGAAGATCAAATTATAGGTGATAAGAAAAAAGGTGTTCAAACTAGGAGAAAAATTGCAGAAGAATACTATTTGATTTCAAAGACTGAGCCTAATAGTGTGAATGAAGCATGCAAAGATGAACATTGGGTGGAAGCAATGAGAGAAAAAACTACAAAAAATCTAGAAGAATAATACATGGATTCTTGTTCCTAGACCTAAGGACAAAAATGTAATTGAAACTAAATGGGTATTTAGAAACAAGGTAAATGAGGAAGATGAAGTTGTTAGAAACAAAGCAAGACTAGTGTGTAAAGGATATTCTTAGATGGAAGGGATTGACTTTGAAGAAACTTTTGCCCCTATTGCTGGGATTGAAGTTGTGAGACTATTTCTTGTTTATATTTCTTACAAAAACTACAAGGTTTATTAGATGGATGTCAAGTCAACATTTCTAAATAGCGAATTGTGAGAATAAGTGTATGTTGAGCAACCTAATGGATTTCAATTGACTGATCAGGGAGATATGGTTTTCCAATTGAAGAAAGCATTGTATGGACTTAAGCAAGCCCCGAGAGTATGGTATGCCAGATTGGACAAGTACTTGTTGAAGCTTGGATTCAATAAAAGTATTGTTGATAGTAATTTGTATTTCAAGATTGATCATGATAAAGATTTGATTGTTGAAGTCTTTGTTGATGATATCATTTTTGGAGGAGATGATAGTTTGTGCATGAAGTTTACTAAGGAGATTCAGAATGAGTTTGAGATGTCTATGATTGGTGAGATAAAATTATTTTTGGGATTGCAAATTACTCAATTAGATAAAGGGATCTTCATATCTCAGTCCAAGTATGTGAAAGAAATACTAAAGAAGTTTGGTATAAAAGATTCAAAACTAATTGGTACACCTATGGTGATTGAATGCAAGTTGACACAACATGATGATTATCTGAAAGCAAATCAAACTAGATATAGATTGATGATTGGTGGATTGCTTTATTTGAATCAAACTAGACTAGATATCATGAATGTTGTATGAATTGTTGTAATATTTCAAGATGATCCTAAGGGATCTCATGTAACTGCTATGAAGAGGATTTTTAGATTCTTGAAGGGGATAGTTGATTTTGGGCTATGGTATCCTAAAGATGATTATCTTACTTTGAGTACTTTTACTGATGTTGATTGGGAAGGTGATGTGAATGAAAAAAAGAGTACTAGTGGTGGTGCATTTTTCTTGGGTAATAAGTTGATTTCATGGTTAAGTAAGAAGCAAAATGCCATTTATTTATCTACTATAGAGGCAAAATACATTGTTGTTGCTAATAATTGTACTCAAGTATTGTGGATGAAGAAGATGTTGAAAGATATTAGAGTTGTGTATGATGAACCTATTGCTATATTCTATGATAATTCAAGTGTAATTAACATTTCTAAGAATTTGGTGTTGCATTCAAAGACCAAGCATATATCTATCAAGTTTCACTTTTTGAGAGAGAAAGTGAGTGAAAAGGAAGTCAAATTGGAGTGTGTGCCTACTAAGGAACATATTACAAATATCTTTAACAAAATATTGCTAAGGATACTTTTGAGTATCTCATAGGGAAGCTAGGGGTGATTACCCCTCCTAATCAGAACTAAGACGCATTGACTTGCATCAGTTCGTGCATTTCACAGTCATATCTTATTCTAGATTGATGTTGTGGTGGCTGCTACTCAGGGGGAGTAGTCAGATGCTTAGATATGTGGTTCAGAGATTATGTGAGAAAATAGATCTTTTTCATTGATGTCAAAGGGGGAGAAGAGTCATGTGAAAAAATATAAATTATTAGGGGAGAAGAGTTGTGTAAAAGAATTGAGGAGAAAAGAGTTAGAACCTAAGGTGGAGTAAGTGTTCAAGATAGTTGCGTTGATGGTGTTTTTCACATCATGTGTTGCCATCAATGCTAAAGGGGGATATTGTTGGATGTTGTGGTTATGATGCTGATATGTGGTTTTCATTGATGTCAACACTATTGGCATTACTATCTTAGAAGTTGTATATGTTGAGGATATTGAGAAAATTGTAATAAATAAGTTGCAGGTTGTCAGTGGTGAAGTGAAGTTTAGTCTATTGGTGAGCTCAATACACTGATGATAAGAGGTTGTGGATTAAAGGGTTTCTTGTTGAGTATATCTAGTTTATCCACATTAATTTTTAGAGATCCACATGAAGATTTGATTAAGTTATGAGCAGTTTTATTATGACAATCATTCTATTGCTTCAGTTGGTGTTCTTGAATGAAGATGATGTGATTCTAGTAAGTTTAGTTGTTGCGTATGCTTATTTGGTGATTCATGATGTTTACGGATATTTCTAGATAATGCTCTATCTGTGTTGCATGTCTGCATATATCTTGTGCTCGTGATTAGAGATTTTCTCTTGCTTGTTAATGTTTTTCATGTTCTTGGCTGACATGGTGTTGTAGCGTATTGTGGATCTTCAAGGAATAATTGTTTGAAGTGTTTTCATGTTTGAGTATTTTATTTTTGGGTCTTCACTATGTTGTGGCTGACATTGGTCAATTTGCATTGAAAATTATTTATTATTTTGGGCTGATAGTCTGCATATGTTTTATTATTTTGGCGAGGCCGACATGTAGCGATGTAATCTCTTGTTGTGGATATATATAAGTGATTGTTTATTCCATTTGAAGAAAGATGCATGTGTGAGATGTGCGAGGAATTTCCTAATCATTTGAAGGTAGAAGAAGAGTGTGAAGAAGTGTTCATGTGCTTAACCAAAACTATAATTAGGCATTAGCAGATGCTATTTTCTCAATTCAAATCTTCTGGATGTAATCCAAATCTTTTTGGAAGATAGTGAGTCTTTATTTTGTAATTGAGTAGTGAGCTCTAGGCAGTGTGCCTAAATGCATGTGCATTCCCCATTCACATTTATTTTATACTTTTAATAGGGTATAATCTTGTAGACTAACCTCCGCTATGGTTTTTCCCCTAATAGGGTTTCCACATAAAAAATCTTGGTATTATGTGTGTTTTTGATGTGTTATTGATTTATACTTTCATGGTTATTGATTAGATATGAGAATAAGGTTAATAAGTTTAATAATTTTTGAATTTCTATGAAATCTCATTCACCCCCCCTCTTAGTTGTCTTCCCTTATGTTTCCAATAGTTGGAGATGCCACCCTTACTACAATTAGAATATTTGGGAAGAAATTGCACAATTGTTTGCTTGACTCAAGAGCATTTTTTCCCCTAACAGGGTTTCCACATAAAATTTATTGGTATTATATGTGTTTATGATGTGTTGTTGATTTATACTTTCATGGTTATTGATTAGATATGAGAATAAGGTTAATAAGTTTAATAATTTTTGAATTTCTATGAAATCTCATTCACCCCCCCTCTCAGTTGTCTTCCCTTATGTTTCCAATAGTTGGAGATGCCAACCTTACTACAATTAGAATATTTGGGAAGAACTTGCACAATTGTTTGCTTGACTCAAGAGCATTTTTCCCCTAATAGGGTTTCCACATAAAATTTATTGGTATTATATGTGTTTCTGATGTGTTGTTGATTTATACTTTCATGGTTATTGATTAGATATGAGAATAAGGTTAATAAGTTTAATAATTTTTGAATTTCTATGAAATCTCATTCACCCCCCCTCTCAGTTGTCTTCCCTTATGTTTCCAATAGTTGGAGATGCCACCCTTACTACAATTAGAATATTTGGGAAGAACTTGCACAATTGTTTGCTTGACTCAAGAGCATCAACTAACATCATGCCTCTTGCTATTTGGAAGGCACTAGGAATAGTCCCCACTCCTTCCAGAAGAAAGGTGACTCAGCTAGACAAAATGGAGGTGAACATAGTTGGAGAGATCAATTAGATTCCTATGCAGATTATTGCTGACCCAAGGGTGCAACAAGTTATTGATATTCAAGTTGTTGATATACTAGACACATATGGCATAAAACTAGGATGAGACTTCACTCAAGCACTAAATGGGTATTCTGCAACTGACTTATCCCACCTATGGATGCCATGGAAGGGATTTCCAAATCAGATTTGCATTGACTAGGAACCACGCATGAAGTTCATGATCATGGAGTACAACAACACCAATGATGTGTTGTTCACTGAAACTAAGTTAGGAAATTACTCTCTCATGGCATACCAGGAAGAATAGGAACTTCAAGAAGAAGAGTTGACTGAAGAAGTCTACTTGGTATTGTGTAGTCCTCCTGCCAATCTAGCATATGCACCTTAGAGCATAGAAATGTTGGTAGAATTAGATGATAATGAGTCCTACAATGATGGTAATTTAGGACTATTAGATGGCTTCCAAGGTTTCATGGAAAAATGCATACAAGACCAGCTCAACTTAGGGTCTAGAATGGACTTCCAAGAACTTTTGATGCCTAACTAGTGTAGAGTTCATAATGCTTCCCATTCAGAATTTGAGTGTTGCTTGTGTCAAACAATAGTAAAGCATATCAAAGAACAAGTTATGCCTCCAAAGGAGTTGCCAACATGACAACCTGTCACCGACCATGTTGAACTAGCAGCTATTTCGGAAATGACAAATGAAAATGTGCAACCAAGAAAGAATGAATGCATGATTGGCCCTTGAGTCAAGGAACCTTCCATGTTTTGGACATTGTGCTTTGATGGATCCAAGTCCAAGCAGGAAGCTAGAGCCGGGTTTTAACTCATCAACCCCATAGGTAAGACTTACTTCTCTGCTCATAGACTCCAATTTTAATGCACCAATAACGTAGTAGAGTACAAAGAATTATTTCATGGTCTCTTAATGGATCTAAGGAAGAAGGGTAAAATGTTGCAAGTCTTTGGTGATTCAGAGCTGGTAGTGAAACAAGTCCAAAAATTATATTCATGCCATGACCAAAGACTAGCAAATTATAGGCATAGGGTTTGGGAATTTTTAGAGATCCTAGATGCATTTAATATTTAGTTGATCCCTCAATCCCAAAACCATACTACTGATGTTTTGGCTCAAGCCACCAACACCCTTCAACCATTGTCACTGTCAAGCCTCAAGAGGTTCACCATTGAGCTGACCTCCACCCCATCCGTGCCAGACAACATTACCCATTTCTAGGTGTTTAATGATGACAAGCATATCTTGAAGTTTTTCACTAGCTCTAATGTATTTGCAACCCAAATAATTGATCAAGTTGAGCTTGAAGAAGTTGAATTGGATATAGACGGGGTTATCAACCTCAAAATGAACACCATTCTGAGGGTTATGGTTCAACTTGAACAGATATTTGATTTGGATCATATTAGAGATCAAGATCAGTGGATGAAGAAAGATTCCATAAACAATCAGTGTGACACTCACAACCTTGGAACAACTAAGGAAATTAAAAATATATTCATTGGAAAAGTATGCACACTAGAAGTAAAGAAAGGAATCATTGATGCTTTGCAAAAGTATCATGATGTATTTGCATGGAGTTATAAAGATTTAAAGACATATGAAACCTCCATCATTATGCACACTATTCCTCTTAAGCCGGATGTCCGACCATTCCAACAACGACAACGTCCCATCAATGGGTTGTTGGATTCTATCGTTTACATGAAAGTACAAAAGCTGCTATCAACTAAAATCATATTTCCAGTCAAGCACTCCACATGGGTGGCCAATTTGGTCTTGGTCAGGAAAAAGAACAGAGAAATTAGGTTGTATTTGGACTTTTATAATTTGAATAGAGCTTCGAAAAAGGGAAAGTATCCAGTACCTTAATTGGATGAGGTATTGTAGATCATCAATGGTTCATAGATGATGTCATTCTTATATGTGTATTCAAGATCAGGTTATGTGCAATATGAAGACATGGACAAGAAAACGTTCACCACCAAGTGGGGAACCTTCACCTACAGGAGAATGTCATTCTGACTCATCAATGTTGGTGCTACTTTCCAACGTGCAATGGACATAGCTTTTGAGGATTTGATTGGAAAATGCATCATTATCTACATGGATGATCTTATGGAATTCTCAAAGAAACAAGGTGATCATGTTTATAATCTATGTAAAGTTTTTCAAAAGTGTAGAGAATTGAGGATTTCGCTTAATCTGAAGAAGTGCATCTTTGGTGTCACATAAGGTAAGTTGCTTAGGCACATAATTATAGAAAGTAGAATCTCCATAGGCCTCGAGCATATTCAGTCCCTCTTGAAGATTCAACTACTTGGCAGTAAGAAAGAGTTGAAGTATTTCTTCAGAAAGATAAACTTTGTCAGGAAATTTACTATAGGCTTTACTGAAATTGTTAAGCCGCTTAACGCCATGTTGAAACAAGATGCCAAAGTTGAGTGGACTCTTGAGGAAAAGTAGGCCATTGAGGAAATCAAGAAATTTATTGCTGACACACCTATTCTAGTCATCCCAAATTATCTAAAGCCCTTTTATGTTTACTCATTTGCTTCACACCATTCACGTGCCAACATTTTGAACAATAAATATGATAAAGGGAATGAGCATCAGATTGCCTTCATGAGTGCTCCCTTAAAGATGTTGAACTAAGATACCATAATGTGAAAAAAAAAGTGTATGCTTTGGTCAAAGGAGTCAATAAATTTAGACATAACATTTTACAAAACAAGGTGTTTTCCATTGTACTAGACTCAGTGGTGAAAAAATTGCTAATGCAAAATGAGTTAGGGGAAAGAAGGGAAAAATGGGTGACCCTGCTGCAAGAATATGATATGGAGATTCAACCAATGAAATTAGTAAGAGGTTAGGTCCTCACCCAAAAAATAGTTGAAGTAGTAGCTGAAGCAGGACTCGAGCTTACTATTCAACAATATTAGCTCAAGGACGTCTCCCTCGGAGAATGGAATGATGACATTGTCTACTACTTGTTGAGCAACAAGTGTCTGCCTTGTCTATAGGGAGTCCAAAAGCATGCCCTGAAATTGAAAAGTACTAGCTATATGCTGAAAGGATTGATATTATACAAAAGGAATCATGAAGGATTCTACCTCAAGTGCCTCAGAAAAGAAGAAGTAGCACGTGTGTTGAAAGAGTTCCACAACAAATTTGGCATTGGTCATGGATCTGGTCCTTCCACTGCTCATCAGAACTTATGGGTGGGATATTATTGGCCTATAGCCTTTAAGGATGCACATAACCATGTTCAAATGTGCCACGTCTACAAGATTGCCACAACCAGAGAAAGGAATGTTACTATCCCACTACAACTAGTCCTAGAGGTAAGACTGTTCACACAATCGGGTCTCAATTTCATTGGTTTGGTAATCCCACCATCCTTCATAGATCATAGGTACATTCTAATCACCTCTAATTATTGTACTAGTTGAACAAAAGCTATTGCATGTAGGCAATGTACCACAGAGGTATTTACCAATTTTCTTGAAAGTTACATTTTAAATCATTTCGACTGCACATACACTTTGGTTTGTGATAATGACCCTGCTTTCTCCTCGCTTAAATTTGCTATTTGGGCCTTTGATTATGGCATTGCCATTAAATTATCATCCAACTACTATATTTAGGGAAAATTCCTAGCCGAGTCCACAAACAATAACCTCATTATGGTGATTAAAAAATTCCTTGATAGGAATTCCAAGGACTAGCAAACACAATTGTGTTTTGCACTTTGGGGAGATCGTACACACCATAAGGCTGCTTTAGGTGATTCCCCATTTCACCTCGTTTATGGCTTGGAGTCAGTGTTACCTATTCACCTTAAGATCCCAACCCTCAAATTCATCAACACCTTTTATGAAGAATGGGATAAAAAAGAAACTCGTTTAGTTGAGCTACTTCACTTAGAAGAAGTGCATGACCGTGTTATTGAAATTTTTTCCAAGCATCAGGGCATTGTCAAAAGATGGTTTGATGAACAAGCCAAAGTCAAGGCCTTTAGAATTACTGATATGGTCCTATGTCGGGACAAGGCCCATGACAGGAAAGGGGGACACGACAAATTTGACAAGCTCTGGCTTGGCCCCTTTCAGATCTCTGAAATCTTAGGAGATAACGCTTTCCGCCTCAAGATCTTAACTGGTGAAGATGTCTCATTTCCTCTCAATGGGAAAAACCTTAAGCATTATTTCCTTGCTTGAGATATTTTGAGCTAACTCTCTGTAAATACTTGTGTATAGGTTAGTTTAGGTTTTCTTGCGTTGTTGTTTTGTTGCATCATTTTGCTTTTGTTTTGCTCATTTCCCGGTCGTCTTGTTTTGCTGAGGGTGTTCTTTCTCTCTGATGTGGTGGCCACGCTTAACTCAACAAATGGTTCACTTTTCTTCCTAGTTTTAATGTTCTTTGGATAAATATTCACTCCTAACTATTGGTCTCTAATGGCTGGTATGAAATGGTCTCTTTATTTGAACTTTGACTTGACCTAGAACATGACCCTTGGTTGAATCTTACTGCATTTCATCTCAGATCCTACACAAGACAAACACTAACTGCTTCTGAAAATTTGTGCAGTGGCTGTTATGATGACCCAACAAGTGAAAATCCCGAGTCTACTTCAGTGACCACTATGGTCCCAAACCCACTATAAGCTTCAATGCTTACACGGTTGAGCAAAATAAAGAATATTAAAAGAGATATCAAAAGGGAAATAAAATAAAGAAATGTTAAAATTAAGCAACCGTGTGGATGTGTAGACAACTCTACTAGGGCTATAGATGCCCAACTGGTAGTAGAGCAATGCTTGTGGGGTCATAGCGACAACTCTATCGAGGCTATGCATGCCTGACTGGCAACAGGGCAATGTCCAGGTTACTTTTGTAGTTAGAAGATTCATAGCTTGCTTGGTTTGATTAATGGTCATTTAAGGAAAAGGAATGAATTCACTATATGCACACATTTCTAAGATGATTTTGTGATTCAATTCATTTAAGGATCTTGTTCTCCTTTGAATCCTCTAGTTCACTTTTGGAAATTGGCCCCTTGTCTACAAAACTAGAGATTATGGGTTTTGAATGAGCATTTATCCATAGAATTCTCATGAGTGTTTCCTAGCAAAGTTTCCATTTGTTGTGCCTATAGCACACACGCCATGTTCAGAATGAGGACCCTCTATTTTTGCTTTTCCAAGTCACTTTTTCCTTTGCGTCATTTTTTGTGCTCCCTATTTTTGAGTCCTAAGTTGTCAAGGAGTCCAAAATTTTCCATCTTAAGTTGACCAAGTTTTACCGCTTCCAAAATTTCCAAGTCTCTAGCCTCTGCAGAATTCCCTTGGTAGTGTGCCTTCAAACTTTGAAACTATCATCCTCTAGGTCATGCAGGTCTGCCTCTACAAGCTACTTTATATGGAATTCCATTAGCTTTTCACCATTCCAAACAATCGACTCAAGACATCCTCCCGCCTCGCGGGATTTGCAACTTCCTTCGCCATTTCCCTCGATGACTTGTGCCAGACGACTGACTCTCAGGTGTCATCTACCTAGCGGACCCCCTAGTCTCACCATTGTCTTTTTGAAATGGGCCTCCACCAACCTTAGCCACCACCATACCTACATTAATGGTTAGTATTAATTGATGAAAAGTATATAAATAGACAATTTTTTAGAATTCATTTTCACCTGCACACTTTTAGAAGACTTGTCAATAGCTTGTTGCCGTCGTCGCTGCTCATGCATCGTTAGCATCAGATTCTTCACCAATTTTTTGTGATTCCGCCAGGTAGAAACTTTTCCGCACCCCATGTTTTGGTTTTTCCTTCATTCTTTCAAAAAATTTAAAATCTCAAGAGGGAAAACTTAAAAACTAGCTAAAAGACATTAGGCCGGATAAAACCCATGTTTTAAAAATTAGATAATCCCTCAAAATTGACAATAAACTTCTTGTGAAACCTTCACCTCCCATGGTCATTCTTCAACCAGGGCCATAATACCCTACGGGTCCACATCATGCCAGTCACCAAAACCATGTTCCTCAAATGATAAAGTTTGAAGTGGTCAGACTTTTCCTCCTTCAGGCCCGTGTATGTGGGAAGACGCTCTTCTTCAGCTAGATTTCAAAACTTAAATGAAAACATGAATCAAAAATGGAATTTTCCATCCCTCTCGGGTCCACAAAGGTAGGCTTCTACCCATGGACTTCTTGTTATGATGCGTCATTCGCAAACGACAAGCTTGCCCAAGCCACCCGCCTCGTGGGTCTTGCGCAAACCATGTTCGCCAATCCGGACATAAGTGCATAAACCCCAGCAGACCACCCAATGCATACTTCCGCTATCACTTTGCCGCTGTCTAAACAACCATTCAAAAATGGTGAAACCCTAAGTCCTTCCAATGGGCAAGTCTTGACCTTATCGTCACCGTCTCATCCCCTACGCTAAAAAATGACATAGTGTTGAGTCTTTTGGCGGGTTCCTCATTGTGGACTTCCATCATGGGTCCATCATTTCAAATGACCCTGGATTACCATCCTTTTGCCTTCCGGAGCCCACACTCATTGCCTTTGTCATCAAGCTCAAAATGAAAATGACTAAGGCTAAAGCGCCTTATAGGATGCTCTATGCGAGCGGCTGCATGCAAAAAATTTTCTTTCTCCCACCGCTTGAAACTACCAATAATTTCTATCTGTCTGCTATACAGAACTTGACCCTTTCACTTCCTTCCGATTGTTTATGAGAAAATGCATAATAATTGAGCTTCTGCTGAGGACTCCTCTAGACTTGACCATGTGGGCCGCTGTACCCAGTTGGCCATCCTCTTCCTACCGTTCCAAATGGCGATCATCGGACGTCCATCCACAGCTCCTGACCCGCACCCAACTGAACTATCTATACTCCAAGGAGCAAAGGGTGTCGTCCTCCAAGATCATGGGTCCCACATTACGGGGTGCCACCTTGCTAGAGCTGTTTTCAAACGATGATCAACTTAACACTTCCAGAGCTTCGAAATTGACACGAGCCATGTGCTAAAATGATTTAACCTACCAATGGGCTCCACCTTATTACCAAAATACTAATGCAGGTGGAACCATGTGGGTCGTCGGGCCCTGATTGCTATCCTTTTGCAGCTACCTCCAAAATGGTTGCTAGCCTAAGGAAGTTTGCACTCCTTGACCTACATTGCCATAACTCTCTCAAACAAAAGGCTAATGATAATCTGAAAGAAATGTTGGGATCCTTGAATGATGAATTACTTGATATAATGTATTTTTGAAGGATTTTTCTAACATTTCTCATGTTTTACACTTGAATGTGCTTACTTCTCCTCTACTTGCAGGATATATGGAACCAACTGTGGGACCTTCAGAAGTGTTCACAAAAAAAGAAAAGGACCAGAAGCTATCCAAAGCACCAAGGGGCAAAGAACATAAGGACCAAATGAAGTACAAGTTCCAAGGAGAGGAACTTAAGTCAGAAGTCACTACAAATTGGGACAAGATCTCAAACAACAACTTGGGGCACATCAACATCGATGAGTTCAGGTAGAGGGTCATTGTCAACCCTACCATGGAGAATTCGAGAAGGATTAGAAGAAGTGGGTTGGCCAAGGCTGCTAGTTTCCCGCTTACACTCATAGCTCCTAAACTAGTAATGGCCTATAGAGAGGCATATCAAGAGAGCATGAAAAGAATAATGGATAGATATCACAACATATTGGCTGATTCCTCCTCCAAGTCCATTGGAAAGACTTTCCACATACCTATCTTCAATGAAATGGAGGAACCAACTAAGGAATATTTTGAGAGCACATGGAAAGTTGGCCCCCTCAAGTGCAAAAAATTGATTACTTAGTATTGGCTTAAGGAGAAGAGGGGTAGTGCAAACAAGGTACCCCAGGAGCTCATTAGGAGCGATTTCTATTAAGACTACCATGACCTGGTGACCTTACTAAGTAGGGTTATGGGCCTCCCAACTGCAGTGTTCTTCCAAGACTGGATGTTGTATTTTATATAAGAAATCATTAGGGGAAAGACCCAATTCCATTGGGTGGGCATGATTAGCAACTACCTGCATGAGCAGTTTGTAGCTGTGAAAAAAACCTCCCAATTTTACATAACTTTGTATCTAGTCTATCTACTCACTAACAGTGCTCAGTACATAGGACTATTTGTAGCCCCGAGCCAAACTCTAGGGAGGGAATTGAAGGTATATGACAGATATCCCCAACTTCAATTCAAAAACTTCAAGAAAGACTATTGCAGAGTAAACGATTCTTTCATCGGGCATATTATTAGGTTGCTTTGAGGTGGCTTCGAGAGGAGCATCACTCATAGTGCCAATGATTTCATTCGTCGTTTTGATTATCTACTCATCCTATTTCTAAAGTTTACATACATCCAAAGTGAGGGCTTCTCGGAGAGACTGTATAAGGTGCCCAGGTACCCAAATGACCGATTGGTACTACTTGAGCTCTCCAAGAAATTACAAAATGCTCACATGTTGCTAAGTGAGAAACTCCAGCCATAAATTCCTTACCCCCTTACATTTGGATAGGGAATGTATGCAATCCCCACATCTCAGTGTGCAGAATATTTTGATAAGGAGTTAAATGAATACAACTTAGAGCTACACATTGCCAGACCATAGATGGACCCGTATGGAAAATTGAAGAAAATGGTCAGAAAAGAATATGCCCACCTCCACAATGTCGAAGACTTCAAGGAAAATTGTAGGGATGATAAAGAGGTGTGGATGAGGCATTACATGCACATGACTGCATATTTTGTCAAAATAGTCAACCTATTTCCAGTGCTAGATCAAATTGTTGAAGATGAGAACACGGTGATAGATACGAGGTACGATGTCGTTTCCAACCTACCATTTCCATTAATTGATTGGAATGAGGAAGGGGTCAATGACATCGACATTCTAATGAAGCCCATAGAAGAAAGGCCAAAGTAATGGATTGATGGGAAGATCACTCAATTGAAACTTCAAGGAGCTACTTTAACATATGATGGGTTCAAGAGTGAAATTGACAGTGCCTCTACTATTGCCCCATCTGGAGAAACTTCAAAGTCTCCTCTTGCTACATGATCAAAGAAGAGAAAAGAGATGGATGAAAATTAGCCTATGTGCAAGGTGTACTCAAGGAAAGCATTGGAAGGTGAACCTTCCAAGAAATCAAGGAAATCAAGCGGATTCATGGAGATGCCCACCATACAAGAGGACCTACTCTGTGAGGGAGAGGAAGAAGAGGCTGAGCAGCCAAAGTCCCCACCTACTGCCTCTTCTCTTACTACCACTATCATCACTCCTTCACCTGCTTCTCAGGTGATGCTTGCTTCTTCTCTTCCCGTGGTGGACATTTCAGTTCACCTTGCTTCCACCTTGCCTGTGTCGCCAATATTGGTGGTAGATTCCTTATCTACTACCACTTCTCCACTCTCCTTCTCCTCCATGTCTCCATCATTAGCCCTCCCACTAGGCACTGCAATGACAACAAGGCCTACCCTCTTTCTCCCAGAATCCCTTGCTCAACACATGCAAAACATACCCACCTAGCTGTCTAGAGTGCTAATAAATCCTCCAGTGCAGGCTACCCTAGCACAAGTTGTTGGATTTCCTATTACTCCTCCTCTGACTAAACCACCCACAATAGAGGTGACAATGCAGATCTATGAGGAGTTGGAAAGGAAAGAAAGGGAAGCAACCAAAGAAATGGATGAAGAAGTGGATGATTACCATGAGCATCCTGAATATCAACACCTAGTAATTGATGAAGTGGTGCATGAGGAGGAAGAAAAATAGTCCTCTGAGGAAGAAATTGAAGATCCTATTGTGAAGTACATTATGGAAACCTCTAATCAGGAACTAGAGGAGGAACTTTCCAAACAACAAAGGGATGTTGGTGAAGAAGTTAGAGACCACTCTCTAAAGAAAATAAAGAAACATATGATGAAATGGAGGTAAAAACAGATCCTTCGACTGAGAAGCAAGATGAGAGCCCTAAACATGATGAAGAAATGCCTCCTTCACATGAAGAAGAAGAAGAAAATGAAGAAGAGAATAAAGAAGAAGACAAGCCTCAAAAAGAGGTTGAAGCAAGAAAGAGCACGAAAGTGGAGCATTATGAAGAGCATGTGCAACAAGAAGAAGAATAGAAAGCCTTTGAAGGGGAAGAAAGCCCCAAATAACATATAGCCACTGAATCTCTATAGAAAGAAACTATAGTTATTCAAGATTTAGATGAAGAGGAAGAGAAGACAAAACAAAAGACTCTGGGCAGCAAAGGAATGGAAATTCACCATACCGTAGAAGAGGAAGGTGATCATGAATCACCAAAAGAAAGATCCCAGATTCCTGAATGGCTAGAAAAGCAATTGGAGAAGAAGATCCCTACACTTATGGATCCAAAGGCAAGGCTAGAAGTCATTCTAGCTTGGGCACAAATAAGCAAAAAGAAGGAAAAAAAGCCAAGGGTGAGATCACACTTGACAATGGATGCCTTAGGATCTAGGATAGTGCAAATAGCTACTCCGGTGGTGGAAGGAGGAGTTAGCTATAATATATCCACCATTGACTTGGGAATGGCAACAAGAGAATAGAAAATTGACCATCTTCAAGGATCAATTTCCACCATTGTGCACCAAATGAATAAATACCAATCTAGTAATGAGGAATTAAAATCACATGTGGTAGATTTAACAACCTATATACAACAATGGTCATCCACCAAAGAGCTTCCCACAACGTCATCAACTACTCCTTTACTGCTATCTAATTATCATATCCATAAATTAGAAAGGAGAAAGAATTGGACCAAGTCCACTGAGGATTTTTTTCAATGATTCATCTACAATGGGCATATGGGCATCAACCACACCACTAGAATGGAAAACAAGTTCCTAGAAGTGCAAAAATAACTCGAAGGCACAAGAAAATTCTGCACTGACATCCTAGAGCTATATAGGATCACATATCCTAAAATTGAGGCTATCCTCAAGATTCCTGAGAAGACATGGGAAACAAAGCTTACACTGGCAAAGGATGACCATTGGCTTGTAGAAACATGGAAGATGAGCCTCGATCATAGAGGAGGGATCTTGGAACGGGTTCTCCATGAAGTGGAACTTGATATTGATTGGGATAAAGAGACCAGAATGGCCTATGAGGAATACCTCAACCTGATGAAAAACTTGGACATGCCCTCTGTCGAGATAGATCCAAAAAAAATAAGGCCACATTTCCTCAAAAAGATGGAGAATGGAGCTACCGATGTCCTCACACTAGACTTCATAGATTTTGTTGTTCATGTCTTCCCCCAATCTGAGCAAGTAATAAAGAACACTCCCAAATGTGATAAAGAATGGGATGTAATTATCAGTTGGTCAAATAAATTCAACTCTTAAGTGCTCCAATATGACATTATGGAGTGAAATAAGCTTCAAACATTGATCAGAAAGTTTGTGGAATACGCTACTGTGAAAAATCATGAAGGAAATCCAGTGATTGATGATGAATTCATCATAGTATAGCTGCAACAAAGGAAATAAACTACAAGACAAAAATGCTACAGTGTTTCTCACAAGAATACAAAATAGGCTAGAGGACAAAATGTAATTTTATATTATAAAATATTAGGGGTAGGTGAGACACTAATTTGTAGTGAATCTTGGCCACACAATGAGATTAAATCTTGGCCATTCATTTTTATTTTTGGACACTATAAATAGGGTGTCTCCTCTCATTTTCAAGAGAGTGTTGAGTTGTTGTAAATACATGCCGCTAGAATTCTAATGGAAATTCATTGATTTTGGTGGATTCTTGAGTTCCAATTTCATGTTTCATGATTCTTCTCTTCCTAGTTAATGAATTTGAAATGATTAACTTTGTTGTTTTATGTATTAGCATGCTTGAGTAGGTTAGTTAGTACTATTCATTGATGGTGAAGAATTATGTTGTGTTGATTCCATTCCTTGTTCATGCTTTTTGTTGTTTATTGATGATAAACTGCAGTGTAAAGCTAGTCTGAACATTGTTTGAATGTCGCAGTTAAATTCTATCTTTTGTTCATGCTTTAGGGTGAATGAATGGTTGAAATATTCAAACCTTAGAAGATTGCACTAGTTTCATGAGACTATGAGCTAATTTGGTTAAGTGGGACTTAGTTTTAGGAAGGCTATCCACTATAGCATCCTCCATTGTCAATGTTCATCAGTAATTTCAAGTCTAGGAACTTCTCCCTTTCCCTACCTTATGACTTTTTTTTCAATAGTGACTTAAGATAAAGTTCATTGCACATTGTAAAGCCAAATTTGAAGATCAAAGTGGAGTTTGAGACTATTGTCATGAACTTGCAACAATAGAGCAACACTTCAAAAAATTTACAAACTCCATTTAGAGAACCAATTCCCCTCCAACTTAACTTACGTAAGGCTGCCCTATGATTACCAAAAAAATCACATTGAATCAATTGAGCTATTCCAAGCATTGTCATGACCTGACACCCAAGAGACCTTGGGGTAGTAATTTGTAACTCATTTGTAGATTTCTACCTTTCAAGAGAGGTAGTGCATTAGTGTGCTTCCAGTGTTGAGAAAGTGAAAAACCACCCATCAATATATATCAATGCAATCATGACATTATGAACTTGTCAACATAGCAATCATAGTTCATTCCCTAAAAGTTAGTTCTTCAAGCAATTGCCACTTCGACATCTTGTAGGCGACGTGGCAACAAAGTTGCAATGGTTGTGATGTCTTGAGGGAAGCTTATAGTATGGCCACTATATTTGTATTGGCATCCTCTAGCATGGGTCACTTGCAAAACTAGAGCAACTCTAGCTATAAGAATTTCTTCAACCTGAGTTAGCTTTGCAAGGACAAGAGGCTGTGGTTTTGGGTCCATCTTGTTCATTGAAATGAATTGGTGGATTCCTTTTTCAAAATTACAACATATGAAAATGACATCCAAGGTGGATTCTCACACCTTCATGCCAACGTAGCTTTCCTTGCAAATAATACAAACTTTCAAATCAAATAAAGCATTAATGTGCTAGCAGAAGGACTACATTGTAGTAGAAAAAGGATCTACAAACATACTATTAAAATGGTGATGGGATGATGACATAGATGGCAAGCCATGCCCAGCAAGGTTGTGCTGAGGTCCACATCCACCCATTGTTGAGTCAGCTTCATTGTGAAGGTTATGTGCAAGCTTCCAAGGGATAAAGGGTGTGGGAATATAGAAGACAACATGTGTTTCTAACAAGCTTGGCAGCAATTATTGGGTGACCTCTTGATTAGGTGGGGCCAAGTAAGGATGAACTACGGTGAATCTTTGTTCCAAGTATTTGGCCTGATGATTTGCACAGATCTGGTCTCTATGGTGCACATAATAGAGTTGGTTTCTTTGGTATTTTGCTACTTTTTTTGGTCTACACTTGATGTAGGACTAGAACTTGAACAGGGTTGAGGAGCCTACAACCATAATATGAGGAAAAGAATAAAGTGCTTGCAAACACCAACTTAAAGAACAATGATATAGCTAAAGAGGTTTAGCCAACTCAAAAAATCACAATTGTTTAGTAGCATGATGGATGACAAGAACCAAGAGGAGAATTTCTAAACATAGGTGCATATGGGTGTGATGGATAGGAAGTAAGGAAAGCAGAAGTTGCAAAGATGTATATATATATATATATGTATGTATCAACAAGTTTAAATGTAGATGTATATGAATGTTGTTTGTAACTAATTTCACATACATACATTTCCACATATACACTTTTTTGGTCAAAGATTTAAAAATAGAGCATGTTGTCTCAATGTATAACCACTTCTATAAGCAGCAAAGCAATAGGATTAGGAACAAAAAAAAAATGATGTGAGAAATATTGGGAAAAAGGGAAAAGAAAATAGATGTCTAGCCAACAAAAATTGCAAAAAAGTGCATCTACCTTGAGAAACATATATTTTGTTATAGATTTTATTTCGTAAGTATATATATATGCATTGCATGCCTTGCATGCATAATAGGCAAGACTATATATAAACATTGACTACATCAAATTTCACATACATAGATATCTGCACATAGGAAAAATAAAATTAAACACACTAAAAGAAGTCTTGCTCTCCACCCTACCATATTGCATCATGGAGCCTTCAGGGCTCTCAACAAACCCTTGAGCAACATAAATTGTCTAGCACTATAATCAATGCTGAGATCAATGTTTAATATTACACTTAATATACAACCTATCGTCCATATGAATGTTGTCTGCATCTAATCTCACAAAAATACACATTTGCACATAGGAAATATAAAATGGAACACAAAAAAAGAAGACCTACTCCCCACCCTACCATATTGGTTCATGGAGCCTCATGGGCTCTCACGAATCCCCCAAGCAAGAACATACATTTTCCACCACTTTGATCAATGGTGAAACCAATATTTCTTATTACACTTAATATACAACCTATCATTCTAAAAAATCATTTTTGAGACTCAAAGAAATAATAACTAAAAAGGTGCATCTAACTTTAGATACCTATATATCAATGTAGGTTTTTTTTTTCAAGCACATATATAGGCATTGCATTCCTCGGATGCGTTTGTAAGGATTTTTTGCTCAAATATGCACACACACAAAAAGTATGTGTGGAAATGTATGTATGTGGAATTACATGTAGAGAATAGGTATACTGCCTACCACTGTAATAAATACAAAGATCAATGTTTAATATTACACATAATATATAGCCTATCATACATATGAATGTAATTTGCATCTAATCTCACAAACATACATAATTGCACATAGGAAAAATAAAATGAAACACACCAAAAGAAGTCCTACTCCCCACCCTACCATATTGGGTCATGGAGCCTCATGGGCTCTCACCAAACCCCTGAGTAAGAACATGCATTGTCCACCACTGTGGTCAATGGTGAAACCAATGTTCCTTATTACACCTAATATAGAGCCTATAATTCTAACAATTTGTTTTTGAGGCTCAAAGAAATAATAACTAAAAAGGTGCATCTAACTTTAGATACCTATATATCAATACATATATTGGCATTGCATGACTTGGATGTAGATGTAGGAATCTATTCACCAAACATGGGAACATATAACAAGAAATAACCAGAAAGCAAAATAATGTAGATATGTATAGCATGAAAACGAAGCCAACCATAACATTAAAAATGGTTTTGTTGAATGGAGCAACATACACCATTGCCATGTTCTTGGAGGGATAAAAAATGTGATGCAACCAACAAATTTTTTTTCCTCTCACAAGCACATGACAGTGGTGTGTGGTTGTCCTGCATAATCACATAAACCACAATCTATAATGGTTATAAAATGGAAAATCATAAATGGCAATTTTTTTTTGGAAAGGAATATGTTTTTTAAAGTTTTAAATGGCAGGTGTTATTACAACCATCGCCACTATATGGAAACCATATAACAATTAATGTTGAAGTTCCAAGCCATGCCAACCAGCATTTAATTTCATTGGCCTTGTCTATGGATGTGCCAAATGGTTTTAATATTTTTGGTGGATAAATCAATGGTCAAGAGATATATATAAATATGGAGGTTAGCCACATTAATTCCTTTTTAATTACATACATACTCATTGATATTATCTGTTGCAGCTGATAGCACCCAGGTGCCAATGTTTCATTTGATAAAGGATAATTATTGGGACCACTTCATAATCAATACTGACATCAATGTTTAATATTACACTTAATATACAACCTATCATACATATGAATATTTTCTACATCCAATTTCACAAACATACATATCTATGCATATGAAATATAAAATGAAACACAACAAAAGAAGTCTTGCTCTCCACCCTACCATATTGGGCTAAGGAGCCTCATAGGATCTCACCAAACCCCTGAGCAAGAACGTACATTATCTACCATTGTGGTCACTGGTTAGATCAATGTTTCATATTGCAGCTAATATACATCCTATCATTCTAATAATTCCATAGGAATTACAAAATGAAATACAACAAAAGAAAGCCTCCTCTCCACTGTGTTCAATGGTTAGATCAATGTTTCATATTACACTTAATATATAGCCTATCTTTCTAATAATTCCTTTTTTAGGCTCAAATAAATAATAACTAAAATGTTCATCTAACTTCAAATACATATATATCGGTATAGATTTTTTTTGCAACTACATATATATGCATTGCATGCATTGGATGCATATGTAGGAATATGTTGCTTGGATATATATACACACAAAAATTATGTGCAAAAATGTATGTATGTGGAATTAGATGTAGAAAATACACACACACACACACATATATATATTTGTATCTGCACATAGGGAAAATGAAATGAAGCACAACAAAAGAAGGCATGCTCTCCACCCTACCATATTGGGTCATGGAGCCTCATAGGCTCTCACCAAACCCCCAATCAAGAACATGCATAATCTACCACTATGTTCAATGGTTAGATCAATGTTTCATATTACAGTTAATATACAACCTATCATTCTAAGAATTCCTTTTTGATGCTTAAAGAAATAATAACTAAAAAGGTGCATCTAACTTCATGTACATATATATTATTATAGATTTTATTCTACAACTGCATATATATGCATTGCATGCTTTGGATGCATATGTAGATATCTATTGCTTGGATATATAAAAAACACAAAAAGTATGTGTAGAAATGTATGTATGTGGGATTAGTTGTAGACAATATACATATATAGATAGATGCAAACTTATATATATGTACATATCTGCACATAGGAAAAATAAAATGAAACACAACAAAAGAAGTCTCGCTCTCCACCCTACCATATTGGTTCATAGAGCTTCATAGGCTCTCACCAAACCCCCGAGAAAAAAACATACATTATCCACCATTGTGATCATTGGTGAGATCAATTTTTCATATTACACTTAATATAAAATCTATCATTCTAAAAATTAGCCAAACAAGGACAAGCTGATGTGGTTCTTTGTTGCAAGTACTTGGCCTAACAATTTTCATAGATGTATTCTATATGCTACGTATAATAGAGTTGGGCTAATTCATGTTTTACTGCCTTTTCTATTCACACTGGATGGAGGACTAGAAATTGAACATGTTTGAAGAGCCTAGAACCATAATATGAGGAAGACAATAAAGTGCTTGCAAACACCAACTTAAAGAGCAACACTATAGCTAAAGAGATTAAGCCAAGTCAAAAAGTCACAATTGTTTAGTAGCATAATGGACGAGAAGAACCATGAGGAAAAATTCTAAACACGTGCATATGGGCATGACAAACATGAAGCAAGGAAAGTAGAAATTTCAAAGATATATATATATATATGTGTGTGTGTGTGTGTGTGTGTGTGTGTGTGTGTGTGTGTGTGTGTGTGTGTGTGTGTGTGTGTGTGAACGAGTTTAAATGTAGATATATATAAATGTTTTATGTAACTAATTTCATATACATACATGTCCACTTATAAAAAATTTTGTTAAAGACTATAAAATAGATCATCTTGCCTCAAAAAGTGCATCCAACTTCAGATACATATATATCAACATAGGTTTTTTTTTGTAAGTAAATATATATGTGTTGCATTCCTTGCATGCATAATAGGAAATACTATATATGAATGTTGGTTGCATCTAATTTCACATATGTTTTGGATGTTGTTTTTCTCTTTTTTTTACAAAAACAACTTGAAAATCCTAGGCTTGAGACAATTACTTCAGACAAGAATAGGTACAACATGTTTCAATTAACAAGAGCAATTTGAATAAATGTAAATGTTTCTCTCAAATAGGAAAACTAAAAATATCATTTGAAACATATATACCCGTTCTTTTGTCAAATGTTTCAGAAATTTTTGGATGAATGGACATAGGGCTAAGCTGTGCCAAGTAGCAATTAATTTTTGTAGAGAAGTTTAAGTATAGACCTACAAAAAAAAAAGCTACTATCTTATGAAAAGAATAAACATAGGAAGGAGTATATATGAATGTTGTTTGCATCTGATTTCACATATATACATATTTGCACATAGGGATGAATGTTGTCCATGTATAATTTCACAAACATACATATCTGTAGATAGGGAAAGTAAATGAAACAAAAGAAGGCCTGCTCTCCACCATACCATATTGGGTCACGGGGCCTCATAGACTCTCACCAAACCCTCAAGCAAGAACATACATTGTCCACCACTATGATCAATGGTGAAACCAATGTTTATTATTACACTTAATATAAATCCTATTATTCAAAGAATTCCTTTTTCAGGATGAAACAAATAACAACTATCTTCCCAAAACAATAAACATGGTGAGGATTATATATGAGTTTTGTCTACATCTAATTTCACATACATAGATATTTGCACATAGGAAAAGAAAAATGAAACACAAAAAAATAACTTGGACTTCTCTCAACTCCACCATATTGGGTCATGGAGCCTCGTTGGCTCTCACCAAACCCCCAAGCAAGAACATACATTGTCCACCATTTTAATTAATGGTGAGATAAATCTTTCATATAACACTTAATATATAGCCTCTCATTCTAAGAATATCTTCCAGCAAGTGGCTCCCAACCAAAAAAGTGGATTAAATTGGTAATCCCAAAAGAATAAATATACAAAGGAGTATATATGAATGTTTCCTGCATATAATTTCACACACATACATATCTGCACACAAGGAAAATAAAATTAAACATAACAAAAAAAGGTGTACTCTCCACCCTACCATATTGGGTCATACAGCCTCATAGAGTCTCACCAAACCCTCGAGCAAGAACATGTGTAGTCTACCACTATGATCAATGGTGAGACCAATGTTTCATCTTACACTTAATATACAACCTGTGATTTTAAGAAATCCTTATTGAGGCTTACACAAATTGAACCATTGATTTTTGGGTTCCTATGGACTTCTCTAGCTCTTCTAGGGTTTTTAACCTAAAAGGATAGAGATAGAGCCCAAAAATGCTAAGGGTTCATTCAAATTATGTTATGTAGGATATTTTCTACGCTAAATTAAGTAAACTAAATGCAATTGAGTGATCTATTTGAATGAATATGAATACAAAAACTAAGATTTAAACTATGCTAGAAATCACACTATGATATGCAATCAATGAACTAAATGAAGAAATAATGCAGAATAGAAAGAAATAGGATAAAATAGAGTGCACCTGGGTAATATTTGATGAATCTAGAATGTTGTGAATGTTGAATAGAACTACTAAAATTTCATACTGGTACTCATTCACCCAGGGTGGCGAATTAGTCCTCCTATTGGTGAAAAAGTGTTGGAAACTAGTTTCTGACTGTCAAGATCTGGAATATGATAAAATTGAAATTTTTAGTCCTAAGGTGGGACTCATTCACCACTGGTGGAAAATCATCCCACTCCCAAAATTCTAAAAAATCAAGACACAACTCTACAACACCAGATTTGCTAATCTACGATTTTCAAGTTGCTGAAGTCAATTCTATAAGAAACAAACATAAAACCTTCTCCAAGCTTGAAATATGAATGAGTTGACTTGAAGCACCTAGTTGACTTGTTGACCAATCTTCAACACCAACAAGCTTGTTAAATTTTAACATAAAAGTCTGAAAACACACATGCAATAGGGGAAAAATGGTTGAGGGTTAGCAAATAGGGGTTTTCCTTGGTCAAACCCCACTTTTGGTAATCAAACCCTTAATGAAACAATGAAATGAAAGAGGATGATAAACTAATAACATGTTATTTCTATCAACTTACCAAACCCTTGATGATGCAAATCTAAAGTAATGTCAATGGATGCTCCAAATTGCTTGAATATTGCTTGGATTGATGTTGTAGGATGCTTGAATGCTTAAGATGATGTGTGAATGAATGCTTGAATGAATGAGATTGTAGGAGATGTAAAATGAGGTGAAAATAACTTATTTATACAATCTTGTGCCTTAGTTATCCATTCATACCTCATCACATACTGACATCAAGTGTTTTTGAATAAAAAACCAAAAGGAAATTTTAAAAATTTTTGAATTTGGAGCCAAGGGAGACTCATTCGCCACCCATAGTGAATGGGTCCCACTTAGGACCTAAAAATGGGTGTTAGGAATTATGTTGTATTTAATGTTGTTTATCAGGCTTACATTAAAAAATACAGTTAATTAGGACATATGAGGGCATAAAGGGACTAAATAAAACATAAGAAATGGATAAATAGTGAAGTTATGCCTAGAAAAGCGCGAAATCTTATTACAAGACTTTAAAACACTTTAAAATAGAACTTAATTAATGATGAAAAGGTGATTTTTAGGTGAATTGTAATGAATAGAGTCTAGAAGAGTGTAGAAATGTTTTACAACACTTCACAACACCTTCACAAGACATCATTATTTGAGTTTTAGTACCTAAATATACATGTTCAAGCCATATAACAACATAAAATTAGAGGAAAATAGATCAAACACCATGAAACAAGACCTAAAAGGCCATGGAAGTGACAAGGGGCCATTTTTGTACAACACATTTAGCCCCCACTTTAGTGAGAGGATGAACTTGCTTGAAATTCACACTAAAGTAGCCATGAACATCGAGAAGAGGGTTCAAGTGAACTTATGTTAGAAAGATGGAATAACAAAAATCAAGAGGGATGATCAAGCCCCCAAGATGAAGATCCCATGGCATACTAAGAATAAGAATAAAGGAACACACAAGTGTTGAGAATCAAAAGAAGCTTTGATCATTTGTCCAACTAGTTGTGGATTAGATCTAGGCTGATTGTTTGAAAAAGAGAATGCATACTTACTTTGGGGTGACAAAAAACATGACGGTTTACTGAGTAAGAAGGCCCAAATATACTCACTTTGGGGCCACATAACTTCTAGTCATCTGTGGGGTGAAAAATGCAAAAGGTAAGATAGATACGCTAGTTGGTATTCACTCACAAACACAAAGGTGGCTATGGGGAAAAGTCATGCTGCTAGGTGGGCTTCCCGCTCAACCATAATAAATTTATACCTACTGATAACTTCAACAGGGCACCACAAAGAAAAATATCATCAATAAAAAGAAGGTACCACAGTCATGCAAGTTGCGTTATGCAAGGTGGCAAAAATGTAAAATGTAAAAATGTGAAAATGTAAAAGATGTTCAAAGGAGTTTGGTTAAGTTCATGCAAGGTCAGTCACTTAGGGAACATTATGTCTAATGTCTCCAAAAGAGGACCAATCAAAGAATAGTATATTCACAACTTAGGGGATGCAGTTCGTTGCATCAGGCCACCAAGAGGAGTGTAATATGTTGAGATAGATCACAATTATGAAAGAAATCACACCCAATGTCATCCATAAAGTGATGAGCACATCACATAAATGACAAGGATACATTAGGAACCAATAATGCAAATGAATTATGGTAATGCATGCCCCTCACTTTAAAGGAATTGTGACACATCATTCTATGAGAAATTACTTTAAAGTAGCAAAGGGAAGAAAATGCAAAAGGAAAAAAAGACATAAGAGTCAACTTGGAAAGCCCTATGCCAAGTCATATGTTTTGAAGCTACGCTGCATCATGTAAGGGAAAATGAAAAAAAAAGAGAGGGAGTTGTGCCCCAGAAAAAAAATCACACCAAACGCATAAGGGATCTATGGATTTGGGGTCAGTATGTTTGTTGCTATAATGTGTTTTAATTAGAGAGCTCAGAACTATTATCATTCCCAAAATCACATAGAACTAGAAGAATGACACAAAGAGAGCGAAAACAAAAGAAAAATAAAGTCCATTTTGGTTCAACATGGAAGAGACATTATGGTCTCAACGCTTTGCATCATCCACAAAAGGAAAACACAAGTGAAAAGAAAATGAAAAGGTGAAAGAAAAGGAAAATATTTTGGGTCAGCATGAAGGAGACATTTTGGTCTTAATGCCTTGCATAATCCCCAAAGGAAAAGACAAAACAAAAGTGAAAAAGACAAGGACCTTTTGGGTAAACATTGAAGAGACATAGGGCATCTCTACGCTTTGCGTCATCCCCAAAAGGAGAACAAAAACAAAAATGAAAAAGAAAAGGACCTTTTGGGTCAACATGGAAGAGACATAGGGTGTCTCTATGCTTTGTGTCATCCCAAAAAGGAGAACACAAAAAAAAAGAAAAAAAGGCAAGGACCTTTTGGGTCAACATGGAAGAGACATAGGGCGTCTCTACGCTTTGTGTCATCCCCAAAAGAAGAACCCAAAACAAAAGTGAAAAAGACAAGGACCTTTTGGGTCAACATGGAAGAGACATTTTCGAGCTAAGCTTTGTTTCATCCCCAAATGGAAAACACAAAATGAAAGTGAAAAAGATAAGGATGTACGACATATAGAAGAATAGAGGGACAAATAGAAGAAGTGTATGAAGAGAGTGAACATCAAACACACAATATGGGGGAACACAATACACACATGGAAAGGTAAAAAAAAATAGGAAAAATAAAAAGATAAAATAAAAATGGCTAGTTAGGCGAATGCATGTCAACCATCTAACAAGTCATCTACCTCCCAATCATGTTTAGTGTAATGTGAGGGCAGTTGATCATCCAAAGGAATAATTTCAAGCACTGAACTTAGGAGTCATACTAGGTTCTTCACTTGGTTTAGAAGATTTATCATGTAAGCTCATTGTAGATGAAAATAGAGAATTTAGGTCGTTATGCACTTCTTTATCTATTTTTGCTATCGTCGCATCATCATCATCATCATCATCAAGATTAATGAAAATGGGGGGATGAAGGGTGATTTCTAAGGATGGATGTATCAAAAGTTGTGGTTATGGGATTGGTTCATTTTATTGTGATTGTTGCACTAGACTATCTTATGGTAGGTCAGGAGAAAGAGGGTGGTCATCTATTACTTCTATCAAAGGTGGAGGTTGATTTTCTTTATTTTCTTCCATGTGAGATTGATGAGCAAGGAGACGTTGACAATGCCTATGTTCCCTAGCACCATAGTTTTGTTTAATTCAGTTTTGGAGTTATTGAGGTGTAAGAGAATATTGAGGCATCATAGCTTCTTCTACTTCCAAAGGGGGAAGAACATAAGAAACTGAGGATGGATCAAGCACTTTCTCTTTTGCTTTATACACATGTTTAATACGAGGAGGCATGACAGGAGTTGTTTCATTTTCCCTTGGTTGTTTAAATGATGGCTAGTAAGTATCTAGGGGTGGTTGTTCAAGAGGTTGTATGGTTTTCTCAATGTCAGAATCAGGTTGAAGCATGGTTTCATCTATGATAGGTGTGGAAGTTGATGGGGATGTGTTACGAAGAGGCAATTCGGCTATTTTTTTGGCTTTGAACTTTTGATAAGCTATGAAAAAGAAGTCCTTTTGAGGGGTGGTGGGTTCCATGGGCTCAAGCCAAAAGGATTCTAATGAAAAATTACCTATGGAAGAAAAGGGATTAAAGCCACTATGGTGTATGGTGAATATCTCATTTCCATGTGGAAACTTCAAACACTTGTGAACAACTGATAGGACCGCTTTCATTGAGTGAAGCCAAGGGTGGCCTAGCCACAAACAAAATTGGTCAGATTGTGGAATAATTGAAAATGTTACATCCAAAGTTTTAGGTCTGATCTGTAAGGGGAGTACGATAGATTTGATCGTAGGGCATGCAAAACTAGTATGTGTTTTAATCCATGCAGTTGGTTTATTATAATCTTCTTGATATAGCTCATGTAATACTAGAAACTCCTCTGTGATCACATTCTCACCACAATCAGGATCTATTAATATCCCATTAGTGGGCCTATCATATATTTTTCTAGCTATGTAGAGAGGACCATCCAAAATTTTTGGTAGTATGTCTTTAGTAGAAAAAAGTGATATCAAGAGATTTAGTGGTTTGGCCCTTATGAGGGATAACGTCTATCATAGCCAAAAGTTGATCCATAGGACTATCTTCAGTGACAGGTGGAGGTATATCATGTTGTTCATTGTATGTATCAATAGTCATTACATTAGTGCTTGAAGATTCACTAGCCTTGACAAATGAACTAGTGTGTTTAGGCATAGGATTACTGAAAATTTGTAAGTTCTAGTTAGGGGGTGCAATAGACTTGTTTCCTTGATCATTAACACCCATAATAGAAAAATGGCTTGAATTAATGAGGTATTGAACTAAATGTTTTAGACGCATGCAGTGTTCAGTGTCATGTCCATTTTGGTAATGAAAATGACAATAAGCGTTAGGTTTGAAGGTGGGTGGTAATGGCTGATTTGGATCAAGTGGTCTAACTGGTGGAAAAGTGAGCATGTGTTTTTTAATTAATTAGTTCTTTATGCTATGGAGGGTATCAAGTAAGGGATTAAATTGTCTCTTCAGGTCCCCATAGGTATAAGGCACCTCTACTTTAACAACTGCCACTTGATTTTGAACTAGTTAGGTTGGTTGCACTTGTGATGGAGCATTGAACTGTAAAAGGCCTCTATTTGGTTTGTGAAATTTTTGTGTGTTAGTTTGGTTTTGATTGTTGTGTTTGAGTTTTTCAACTTGGTTAGAAGTGGATTTTGAATCACGACTTGAAACCGAGTTATGGTATTCACATATGTTGTGCATAAATGCATGAATGAAGGGAATTTCATCATAGTTCGTTTATCTTGAAGGTTTGTGTGCAAGTTTTCGATAAACATATTTTGCAGATATGCATCAAGAATCTTGACATCAATTTGAGCATATAAGGATTGGTATCATGAGATAAAATCCGTTACTTTTTCATCTATGTTTTTTCTACATCGCATGAGGTTAGCCATTGTCTTTTTAGGTGTCATGTGCACTTGAAAGTGACTTATGAAAGCATCCACCAATTTGTTGAAAGAATACATGGAATGATTTGGAAAGTTGGAAAACCACTCTAATGTAGTATCTTTCAAGGTCCTTGCAAACAATTGTGCTAAAAGTTTATCATCGAGGACAAAATCACTGCACAAAGTTGTATAAGCATTAACATGGTTGATAGGGTCTCCTTTTCCTCTGTATTTCTCAAATCGAGGAATTTCTATCCCTTGTGGCATCGAGGTACATAATATTTCGAAGGATAAGGGGCTGCTATGGACATGATATGTGGGTGGAGCGGTTTGACCTTGGCTAATGGTGGAAATTTGATGTTGCATGGAATAAATGGTGTTAAGGAGTTGTGTAAGAATAGGGTTAGGGTAAGTGGGTTGAGGTGGAAGAGAAAATGGTGATGGAGTGTAATTGATTATAGGGGAAGTGAAAGGAATAATATGGGGTGTGAAGGTGGTGGAGGTGACTTGTGATGCCACAAGAGAAGTAGGAATGCTAGGTGGAATCCGAAAAGAAGTAGCTGCATAATTAATATGGTGCATATATGTGTGGACTTTCAGATTGGTATAAGTTGGTATGGATGCTATGGTTGAAGGGGGAGGAACTTGAGGTCCTTCTTGGCTTACAAGAATGTTTGTGGATTGGGTATTAGAAGATTCATGTTTTTTGTAAATCTCAACAATTCTCTTCATCACTTGCAAGGCATCATCACTTTCAATCAAACAATGAAGATTGTCAATGGCAGGTATGGCAGTGGTGGAAATGTTTTCAAGTGACAAATCTTGTTGTAAATGTACAAAATCCTCATGAATATTAATGACCTTTTCTTGTGGGAGGGAATTTTTTTGGGTGTCAACATTCATTTGATGGAAAGGTGAAGGCATATAAGTAGTATTTCTAGTGCCTAATGCACCATTTTCCATACTAGGAGTAGGAGCTCATGATTCCCCAAGGTCCACAATGAAAGTGCTATTGCAGGAGGCCATGAGTCTAGAACTTATTCTCACTAAATTATTATCAACAGGGCACCAAACACTCATACAAGTACCACAAAGGATGGGGTGAAAGAAAATGCAAGGTAAGCTAGGAGCTCTAAAATGCCAATAACATAAATTCTAATAACTGTAACAAAGATCTAACTACAGAAAACATAAATGCAAGAAAATTCCAAAAAATGTGAGAAATGTTGTTTAAAAGTTCAAAGGGAATGATTTGCCCAAGGTGGCGAATGATTCCCAGTATGATGTTTTTGTATGTTTTTCAAAAAAATTAAGATGATTTTAATGCTCTACAGAATGCAATCAAGGATGAAGGATGCAAATTTTTAGTTTTTTCAATGAGATGCAATGCAAAAATGAAATCAAAATGAAGTTTTCACTAATGTAATATGAAAAGTCCTAGAATGCTAAAACAAAACAATGTCCTAATTGAATGTTGATCCAAAAGTAAACTAAGATGCAATATGTGAATGAAATCAGAAATGCGAGGTGTTCAAAATGCAGGTTCACCAAAATGAACTGTAGATTTTTGGGTTCCTATGGACTTCTCTAACTTTTCTAAGGGTTTTCACCTAAAAGGAGAGAGAGATAGGGCCCAAATATGCCAACAATTCATTCAAATTATGTTATGTAGGATGTTTTATAAGATAAATTAAGTAAAATAAATGCAATTGAGTGATCTATATGAATGAATATGAATGCAAAAACTAAGATTTAAACTATGCTGTAAAACACACTGTGATATGCAAATAATGAACTAAATGAAGAAATAATGCAGAACAAAAAGAAATAGGATGAAACAAAGTGCACCTAGGCAAGATTTGATGAATCTAGAATGTTGTGAATGCTAACTAGAATTACTAAAATTTTACAGTGGGACTCATTCGCCTAGGGTGGCGAATTAGTCCTCCTATTGCTGAAAAAGTGTCAAAAATTGGTTTCTGATTGTTGGAATATGGAATCTGACAAAATTCAGATTTTCAGTCCTAAGGTGCAGCTCATTCACTACTGGTGGTGAATCAGGCCTCTCCCAAATTTCTAAAAAATTAGGAGACAACTCTACAAAACCAAATCTATAAATCTTTGATTGTCGAGTTGTCGAAGTCAATTTTGCAGGAAATGGACAGAAAACCTTCTCCAAGCATGAAATATGAATGAGTTGACTTGAAGCACCTAGTTGACTTTTTGACCAATCTTCAACACCAAAAATCTTGTTAAATCTACACACAAAATTCTACAAACACACATGCAATAGGGGAAAAATGGTTGAGGGATAGCAAATAGGGGTTTGCCTTGGTCAAACCCCACTTTTGGTAATCAAACCCTTAATGAAACAATGAAATGAAAGAGGATGATAAACTAATAACATGCAATTGCTATCAACTTACCAAACCCTTGATTATGCAAATCTAAAGTAATGTCAATGGATGCTCCAAAGTGCTTGAATATTGCTTGGATTAATGTTGTAGGATGCTTGAATGCTTGAGATGATGTGTGAATGAATGCTTAAATGAATGAGAATGTAGGAGATGTAAAATGAGGTGAAAAATAACTTATTTATACAATATTGTGCCTTATTTAACCGTTCATACCTCATCATAGGAAGAGATCAAGTTTTTTTTAATAAAAACCTGAAACGAAATTTTAAAATTTTTGAATTTGGAGCCAAGGGGGACTCATTCGCCACCCATGACAAATGGGTCCCACTTAGGACCTAAAAATGGGTGTCAAGAATTATGTTGTATTTAATGTTGTTTATTGGGCTTACATTCAAAAATACACTTAATTAAGACATATGGGGGCATAAAGGGGCCAAATAAAGCATAAGAAAGGGATAAATAGTGAAGTTATTCCTAGAAAAGCATGAAATCTTGTTACAAGACTTTACAAAACTTCAAAATAGGACTTAATTAGTGATGAAAAGGTGATTTTTAGGTGAATTGTAATGAATAGAGTCTAGAAGAGTGTAGAAATGTTTTACAACACTTCACAACACCTTCACAAGATGTCATTATTTAAATTTTAGTACCTAAATATGCATGTTCAAGCCATATCACAACATAAAATCAGAGAAAAATAGATCAAACACCATGAAACATGACCTAAAAGGCCATGAAAATGATAAGGGGACATTTTTCTATGGCACACAAATAACAACTATCCTTCAAAAATAATAAACATAGGAAGGAGTCAATACCCACACATTGTTGATTGTTGTTCAATAGATTCAAAAATATTATTTCATTTATGATTTCCATGTAGTTGCATTGGTTGTAAAACAATAAAATAGTCCACATATGCGCTTACAAAGAAAAATCTATACAGATATATATGCATCTAAAGTTATATGTAGACAACACACATATATACACATAGGTGGACTTGTCACTAGAGAAAACACCACGAAAGCAAATGACATAAACATCACTGTCAAAAAAATCCCACTACAACATGTAACCAAGCTATCCATGACATTGTGATAACCATCTCCTGAATGAAGATCATCCATACATGCAAAACCATGGGCTCAAAACCATGAGCTCCAAAAACATGGACCAATTCAACTAGCACAAAACCATGTGTTAAAAACCACTAAAGTTTAATCCACTAACTCTAAACCAAGAACTAGTTTAACCCAACTACCCTCCCCTTACCACTTGGGAGAACTCCTCTCTTACTAGGCCTTTCCTTTCAGGGATTGAGCAAGCCATACCAAGTCTTACAACCATCAACCCAAATACATTGTAACATACTTCTTTTACAAATCTGCAATAACACAATAGTAAAATCTCCCACTATAGCTAAAAAACCTTCAAAATTTTAAGAGAAAGGTGCCGCAAACTCTACCCAACCATTAACTCTGATACCAAATGTTAAAAAATGGAGGTAATTATGTAGCTTAATACTTTTTAAAACTATGATATTATAGATCTAATTAAGTGTTCTTTGTTACAATTTCTTTGTATATGATTATTTGTTTAGATTCATTTTACCAATTGTAGTAGACAAAAGATTGTAGAATAATAAGACCAAAAAATATAAGTGACACAACATATACCATGGAGAAACCCCTTCGAGAAATACTCCACCACCAAAATCAATAGTGCTTGAATTATTTAACCTTAGAACAATATTACAATAATTATTTATCAATCCTTGCTTAAGATGCTTCTTTTTCCTTCAACAATTCTTCTTCACAACCTACAATAAACTCTCATGTGTCCAAGCATGAATCCACACATCCTGTGCCATGCTTCACAAAAGTACTCTCTTAGAACTCTCTTCAACTTGCTACAATAAATAGAAAATTGTGAACATTGTAAACTCCAAAGAGTTGACAATTACAAGAGGATAAAGCTCCTCACAAATATCTATGTCGTTCTTGTGCAATTAGAGTTTTTTTGTGAAAAAAAAATTCAAACCAAGTCCTTCATAAATTTAGGCATCCCAAACTGAATTCTTAACTCAATGTTGATTATGAAGATATCTTTCAAGCTTCTCCTCAAATTTGGCACCCAAGAATGGGGCCACTTAACTCAGTCTTGTAAATATCTTCTCATGCAAAAGGTGTTAGCTCCAAGATCTCAACTTGGGTTCCCAAGGTGGGTCCAAGTCAATCTCTATTAACTAAAACATATCTCTCCATCAATTCATGCAAACATGATGCATGATTGATCATCCCCACTTAACTGAATGTAGCCACCTATTATTTGTCATGCAACTCAAGTCAATTAAAGTCAACTAACATGAAACTCAAACTAACTAAATGCAACTGAAGATAACTAATGCAGAACCAAGGTGGAAATCAACTTGAAATGACAAATAACAGATGGTCAACCCAAATTTCAAAGAAATTCAAAAGAACTTCACAAATCCACTTGTTAGTTGCATTCTTTCCACCAACACTGCCAAACAGCTTCAAGGGACTTTTCACCCAACTTTCCCAAAATACTTTCCAAATAAATAATGGATTCATACATCCATTAAGGACTTACACAACATACTTCAAGATCATATATAACTATGTTGGCCCAGTTTAGACTTCCAATACACTCACCATGGGAAAAACAAGGAAAATAGGTCAATTTAACAAAGGAACTACCCTTTAAACTTATCCAATCATCTTGAAACCTTGGGAAGAAAATGAAATGGCTCAAAACCATAGAATCCACAATTGGTTTGCACCTGTATGACCAGAAACACTCCCAACTCAAAAAACCTCCTTTTCTAATGCAAAAACAAGGGTTTTGTCAAAATCTCCATTCCTAGGCTTGAATAAACAAATAAATGGTCCAAACACCTTCCATAGGCTATTCCTTGACATTTTAAATGCTTAAAAACTCAAATCCATCAATAATTCATTGAAAATCACTTCAAAACCATCACTTTTCAAGGGAAAAATGCATTTTCAGCCCTAGGGCATCACACATTCACCACAAAAATGATTTATTATAATATAAAATTAATTAATACATATAATATAACATATTTCCTACCAATCCACCGAGTTACAGCATTAGAAAGTGGGTGGATTGGTCAAAATCTCATATTTTTTCCTTCAAACCCTTCACAAAGGAAAAAAACCAGGGTACTTGCAGTAATTTTTGAATATCTCTCACAAAACAAAGAATAAAAACTCAAAATAAAATTAATATCAAAGTAGAAACATATACCCTCAACCTATGAAGATTTGAAGGGATCAGGAGACTGTATGGATCCGTACAACAGTAAACAAGTTCTGAAAAACTATGAAAAATATAGAATTTGCTACAAAAACGTGGTGTTTTATTGAATGTGAGTTATTAAAACCTTCAACAACCCTTACTTCGAGCCTTGGAAGGACTTATAAAACATATTAAACAAGTAACCACTCCCAACCAACCATATTCACAACTAATTACCACTTAATGACTCTAATTGTGCAAATCAGCAAAAATCAGCAAAATTGTTATTGACAACATTTGCAACATTTTGCATTTTTGCAATTATTGAACTTAAAAGACATATAAAACTTATATACACCTAAAATATGATCATTTACACCTTATTTAACTCTTTATTCATAATTCAAAACAAAAGACACCAAAATACCCTGCCTTTACCATGTATATGACAACTTTTGACAATATTGACAACATTTCAAGTTTTTACATTTTTTCCAATTTCCTCATGGAACAAAGATGAAAACTCCCTCAAATGAAATTTTTAACCTTTTTAACTCCTATCCTTTTACATCCAAGGTGTTTTTTTCCCTGCACCATACACCCCATTAAGAAAAAGACCCTTGTCCCAAGAGGTACTAGTTGCTCCAAGCATTGACCCTGATGCTCCATGCTTCTTCAATTGTGTTTGCTACCTTCTTGTCCTTAAATCATGTTTTGATGCTACTACTCCAGACCTCATACCTGCACACAAAAAGTCATTAGCAAGAAACAACCCTACACTTTCCTTGTTTTCATTCATATACTTGCAATTGTTCTTCATTTTGTGCATGCTCTGCCCTGTGATCAGTTTTGTGTTCCTTGAAGGATTGTGTGCACTCCTTACTGTCCTCAGACCTTTCACACCTCTATCAACATATTCCCAAGCATTAGAAACTCTATTTACCTTTACATCAGCACCTCCCACTATCTTTGTGACTTTACATTCAACAATAGGACACACTATGGTCCCAATAATCACTACACCCTGCTCATTGAACTCCTTAAGTATGCCACCCTGTTTCTCACACATCCCTGCAGATTTGTTAGCATTTACTATGTTAAAATAAGACTTAGGCATGAGTTTTGCTACTGTCCTTTGCAAAATCAGATTATTCACTTCCTTAACACCATTTGAAGGTGTTCCAATCACTATCCTAACATTATTACCCTGCTGCAAATCAGAAAATGCACTGTCCCTTTTGTCTTCAAGCCTTAAGGGCTGCTTTCTACCAAACATAATCACTTTTGACTTACCTTTGATCTGCTCTCTTTCTTGCAAAGGAGTTAACTTATAGCTTTGATCATCCTTCCATATTGTGTAAGTATTGGCCCAACCATCATACATAGACCTTCTATCATATTGCCATGGCCTCCCCAAGAGAAGATGGCAACAATCCATAGGCAATATGTCACATAGGACTCTATCTTTGTACTCCCCAATCTGGAAATCTACATAAGCTTGCTCATTCACCACTAAAGTTTGACTATCATTCACCCAAGAAACCTTGTAGGGTGCTACATGAGGTATATTTTCTAGACTCAACTTATCTACCATTTCCCTAGACACCATGTTATCTTGAGAACCTGAATCAATAACAACTTGACACACTTTACCTTTGCATTTGCATGAGGTTATGAATAAACTCCTTCTTTGGCTCATGTCTTCTTCCTTTGGTGTTTGCAGCAATGCTCTTCTCATCATGAGTGCCTCTCCTACTTTTGGATCTGCACGCCTACTTGTACTTGTAGAAATTTCATACTCTTCCTCTTGAATCAATTGTGTTCTTCTCTCATTCCTCCTATCACCACTTGAAGTTGCACCTTGATTTTGAGGACACTTAAAGAAGGGGTGTCCAAATTCATTACACTTGAAACATCTACCTGAAAACTCATTGGAATCCCTTTTTGACCTGAAGTTTGTTCTTCCACCTCTCCATCCACCTCTTGATTCAAGAGCTTGTTCCTTGCTTTTATCAGCCTCTTCATGTTCTTCCTTGGATTTCCTTGAACCTCTTCCTCTATTCACACCACCTCTACCCCTTGCTTGTCTCTCTTGTCTCCTTTTGATTCTATCTTCTGCCCTCATTGCCATTTGAAAGCATTCTTCAACTGTTTTAGGTGGATTGAGGCTGATCTCATCCCTTATATTCAACCTCAAACCACTCAAGTATCTAGCCACTCTCTCCACTTCATCTTCATTATGACCTGCTCTTATACACAATCTATGAAACTCTTCAGTGTAAGACATCACATCCATTTCTCTTTGCTTTAATTCTTGCAATTTCATGAAAGTTTGAATAGCATAATCTGTTGGTAAGAATTGAGCCTTAACTTTTGCTACCATTCTATCCCAAGAACATATTTTAGGCTTACCTTTCTTGACTCTATCCTCTTGCACAAAATTCCACCATGTAAGAGTTGTTCCTTTCAACTTTGTCTTTGCATACTTAACCTTCTTGTTGTCATCAATATCTTCAAACTCAAAAAAGTTATCCAATGCATCAATCCATGCTAAAAATTCTTCACTATCCATCTTACCTCCATACATGGGAACATCAACTTTTACCTTAGGAGTCTTGTCACCCTTGACCACCTTCAGCATCCTAAGCATTCTTCTTTCATTAGGATCTAATTCATCTTCTTCATTTGGAACTAGAGGATCCCCTTCAGCCTATTCATCACTTTGCTCTTCATCTACAACTCCTCTCCTTTGATTCTTCTCCAAAGTAGTTATCCATGATATAGTAGCATCTTGATATTCTTTGTAGATCCTCTCCTTCCTTGCCAATTGCTCCTTCAACTATTGTATTTCTTTAGCCATTGCACTAGCCTTTGGAGGCATCCTTGACAACCTATAAAATCAAACAACCAACAACAAGATCTTGTGCCTGATGCTATGATACCACTTTGACGCAGACCCAAGGTGGAAATCAGCTTGAAATGACAAATAATAGATGGTCAACCCAAATTTTAAAGCAGATCAAAATAACTTCACAAATCCACTTGTTAGATGCATTCTTTCCACCAACACAGCCAAACAGCTTCAAGGGACTTTTCACCCAACTTTCCCAAAATAATTTCCAAATAAATAATTGATTTAGACACCCATTAAATACTTACACAATATACTTCAATATCAGATATAACTCCTTTGGACCAGTTTAGACTTCCAATACACTCAACATGGGAAAAATAAGGAAAAGAGGTCAATTTAACAAAGTACCCTTCAAACTTATCCAATCACCTTGAAACCTTGGGGCAGAAAATTAAATGGCCCAAAACCACATAATCCACAATTGGTTTGCACCTGTACGACCAAAAACACTCCCAACTCAAAAAACCTCCTTTTCTAATGCAAAAACAAGGGTTTTGTCAAAATCTTCATTCCCGGACTTGAATAAACAAATAAATGGTCCAAACACATTTCATAGGGTCTGTCTTGACATTTTCAATGCTTACAAACTCAACTCCATCAATAATTCATTGAAAAGCACTTCAAAGTCATCACTTTTCAAGGAAAAAATTGCATTTTCAGCCTTAGGGCATCGCACATTCACCACAAAAACTCTTTATTATAATATAAAATGCATTAATAGATCTAATATAACATATTTCCTACCAATCCACTGAGTTACAGCATTAGACAGTGGGTGGATTGGTCAAAATCTCATATTTTTGCCTTCAAACCCTTCACAAAGGAAAAAACCAGGATACTTGTAGTAATTTTTGAATATCTCTCACAAAACAAAGAATAAAAACTCCCAATAAAATGAAGATAAAAGTAGACACATATACCCTAAACCTCTGAATATTTTAAGGCATTAGGAGGCCGTATAGATCCGTACAACATTAAACAAGTTCAGAAAAACTGTGAAAAATATAGAATTTACTCCAAAAACATGGTGTTTTATTGAATATGAGTTATTACAACCTTCAACAACCCTTACTTCAAGACTTGGAAGGCCTTATAAAGCATCTTAAACAATTAACCACCCTCAACCAACCATATTCACAACTAATTACCACTTAATGACTCTAATTATGCAAATCAGCAAAAATCAACAAAACAACATTTGCAACATTTTGCATTTTTGCAATTATTGAACTTAAAAGACCTCTAAAACTTATAGACACCTAAAATATGATCATTTATACCTTATTTAAGCCTTTATTCATGATTAAAATCACAACCATCAAAATACCCTGCCCTTACCCACTTTAACAATTTTGACAATTTTGACAATATTTCAAGTTTTTACATTTTTTCCAATTTCCTCATGGAACAAAAATGAAAACACCTTAAAATGACCCTTTGAACCTTTTGAACTCCTATTATAGACACCACAA